>CM053579.1:103443113-103626803 GCA_028646485.1 Cryptoprocta ferox
TATCTATGCTGTCTTCAACCATTAAGATCAGGCACCCTTTTGGCTCGAAATAAAATCTAGAACTTGGGGCGCCTGGGTGGCTCAGTCGGTAAAGCGTCTGACTCTTGTTCTGGGGTCAGGATCATGATCTCATGGTTCATGAGTTTGCGCCCCGCATTGGGCTCTGTGGTGCTGACCATGTGGAGCCTGCTTGGGGTTCTCTCTCTGCCCTCTCTTTCTGCACCTACCCCCCCCTCATGGTGTCTCTTCCAAAATAAATAAACTTGAAAACAATTAAAAAAAAAAAACCCTAGAACTCTGTCAATGAGCAAGTCAGTTCCTTAAGGATTCACACCAGAGGTATGTGTGAGGTACAGAATTAGAAATCTTTACATGCAAGTTTTGTGAAAAGAAAGAGAAGATATTGTTCATTCGATCAACTAGGTTTGTTAGCATAATGAATTTCAAGAATATGATATCAAATAGAGCTATGACAGTTCCCATGAAATCAATATTAGTTTTGGATACAGTCCTCTGTTTAAAGATCTTTAAGGAAATGGTACTTTTTTGTTTGTTTTTTTATGAGTCATAGTTTCCTCTTGAACCCTAACATTGCAAGACAGAAATATTTTAAAATTTATATATTGTGCAGCCTTTGAACTAGTTTCATACTACTGAATTATTTCCTTGAATTATAACATTCTGCTTTTATATTTGGTGATGTAGGGTGACTAATCTGCAGGGAGGTATTATTCTTCTAAGAGATTATGGATGGGTTACAAATACATTTTGTGCGTGATTGTGTACATGCACACACACAGCTCTATGATATATTGATCTGTAGTATATTGATATATATTGATATATATATGTATATATGTATTGTGTGTGTGTGTCTGTATGTGTGTGTTTTACATCTCATCCCTAGGGGTGAGATATATCTAATAGTTATATTAACTAATGGCATTTAAGTATAATGGATCTAAATCTGTTTGCTGTAATGCAGTTAAGGAGGTCTTTTGCATACAAGTCCTTGCATCAATAATGCTCAGAACTGACCTGGTTCTAACTTGAGGTAGATCCCATGACCACACACTCGATGATGCGCTCTCTTCACTGCATTTTTCCCATATCGGTATTTCTCGTTTGCAGAGCCTGCTGCCTTACGCTTCATATTTGTTGACAAGCATCACTATTAGATCTGATTTGTCACTGTTTTGTTGTGAAGATCATCCCTTGATATTTTTTCCCTTGTGCTTTTCGTGAACTTTAAAAGCAAAGGCACCAAATTTAAAACGAATTCATAACATGACACAGAGAGAGATCCCGACCAACCAGCAGTAGTTTTTCTCAGTATTTCTTATCCAGCATATGTGTCATAATTTTTATTCGAGGATTTCCTAGCATCTAATCCTGTTTACCCTCTTAGTAAATAACCTGACTCGATACGGCACAAAATTCCGTAATGCCCGAGGACGTAAATTTGTAAAGCAGTCCTAAGCTCCCTGTAATTGGTTTTGTTCCAATTACCTTAAATTGAGACCAAGACCACACGCTAGAGATTGTCTACATGAGAAAACATTCTAAGCACCGATATTTGCAAAATCTTTAACAGACGAGTGCATGTACATTTGCAAATGCAAATCTGCATTTTCCTGACGAAATGTACTTTGTACCATTTCCTGATTATACAATCTGACTTCATAACATCACCCTTTACACAAGGTGCTCCTTTTCTGGAAACATTCTCGCCTCCTCTTGACTATGAAGTTAATTTGGACTTGGCTGCATGTGATCTAGCCTGTATCTCTCTTCCTCAGTGCAGCCTTCCCAAGCTCCGTGGTCAACTTAAGACCACAAAGCAAAGTGCACTTTTGGAAATAGTGACCATGTGTTGGTCGGTTTGGGGGGACATAGGTACCCTCCTCAAGTCTTGATGATCTTCGGGGCGCCTGGGTGGCTCAGTTGAGTCTCTGACTTGGGCTCAGGTCATGAACTCATGCTCGGTTCATGAGTTTGAGCCCATCGTTGGGCTCTGCACTGACCTGCTTGGGATTCTCTCTCTCTCTCTGCCCTTCCGCCACCCGTTCTCTCTGTCTCTCTCAAAATAAATACATTTTTTAAAAAAATTTAAAAAAAGACTTGACTATCTTTGAAGTCAGAACTCCCTCTTACCCATTTTTTCATGTCTTCTTTTACCCCAAGCAAGGGTACAAAGCTTGCCTCATTAGTTACGTTTGATGTATATGTTCATGATACTACATTGCTTACAAAATGACCCCTCATTTCCTTTAATGTTCTAGTATATATAGAGTGGCATTTAATGAGATTAAGGAAACCTAGGACTACCTCCTTCCCACTGTAGTCAATTTAGTATAAAAAGTTAGATACAGGTGGGGCATGTGGGTGGCTCAGTCAGTAGAGTATCCGACTTCAGCTCAGGTCGTGATCTCATGGTTCATGAGTTTGAGCCCTGTGTCAGGCTCTGTGCTGACAGCTCAGATTCTGTGTCTACTTCTCTCTCTGCCCCTCCCCTGCTCACACCGTCTCTCTTTCTCAAAAATAATAAACATTTAAAAATGTATTTATTTAAGTTAAACATAGGTGACTGTTACCCTTCCTGAAGCGTCATTAATGTGAATTCTCTTTGGCTGTAATTTGACCTGAGTTTGAGAAATATATATATATGTATTGATTCCAAGACCGATTTTAGTCACTGATTAAGTTTTTGGATCCTTTGTTTTTGGTATTTTCTTTAGAAGTAAAACAACAAAACAATGGAAAGAAGGAAAGACAAAACTGGCCTAAATTTCAAATATATTCAAACAAGCAAAATCAGTGGCAGGTTTCCTTGAACCTAGAGCCGTGTTCGTGAAGAACCTTGTTTGAAGTCCTCCATGTGTTTCTGAAGCGTCACACGCTGAGTCTCTGCATATGATTAATGAATTTTTCCACTTGAAAAAAAGAGAAAAGTAGGAAAATTTTTTAAATGTTTCTTTATTTAGAGAGACAGATTGAGAGCAAGCAGAGGAGGGGCAGAGAGAGAGGGAGAGAGCATCCCAAGCAGGCTCCATGCTGTCCACACAGAGCCTGATGCAGGGCTCGATCCCACGAACTATGAGATCATGACCTGAGCGGAAACCAAGAGTCAGACACTTAACCGACTGTGCCACCCAGGCGCCTCAGAGAAGAGCACAAAATTAAAAAAAAAGTGACCCAATAACTCTAATTCTCAAGTTAGATGTATCAAGATATGTGAATATTAATCTATCAGTAAAAAACAAATAATAAGCTTCCTGTTACAACACTTGGTTGTGAAATATCTGGGGTGAATCCTTCCTCGGGGTTGCTCCAAGGAGAAGAGAGAAGCCAGAGCTCGCATCTGTCTGACGAGGGGAGGATCGGAGGCCAAGAGTGTAGCCATTCGCGTGTGCGTGGACACAGGCCTGCAGCCAAACCCGTGGACACGGAAACAGGCAGTATCCAAACCTTGAGGGCTCGCCACACAGGGCGGACCTTGAGTTCCGCTGGGGACCAGGAAACAGGAAATCTCACGACTGAGGGCAGGCAGTGGCGGGGGTATTGACACAGCAGACAAGCTAGTGTCGCAGAGAGAGAGGCCACTGGCTGATTCGTGCTCCAGGGACTTCACTCACAGTTACATGCGCTCCTGAACATTCGGCCTCATTGGCCGATTATCAGATGAACGGCCGTCAGCTTAGCCGAGACAGAGGATTGCCTCTGATGATGACGGGTGTCTCGTAGACTCTGCTTCTTTTCCAGAAGGGTTTTTATCAGGCCGAATGGAGAAAGGACAGACTAATAAAAATATTTTAAAATCAGCCTTCTAAGACACGCCTCGAGATTTGTACATTTATGGTCTGTGTAAGACGTTTACTACACTTATGACTGGAAAATGAAATATTTAGTACCCTTGTCACTAGAAAGTATCCATTTATACATAGAAACTCAGTATTCTGTCTGATATATTGTTAAATGACATCCATAAAAAAAAATCAACCTGCGGGGAGAAGCATGATGTATTTATTCCTAGTAACTAAATATTCTAATTTTCTTTAATGTTTATTCATTTTTGAGAGATGGAGAGAGTGCAAGCAGGGGAGGGGCAGAGAGGGAGACACAGAATGGGAAGCAGGCTCCAGGCTCCGAGCTGTCAGCCCAGAGCCTGACGCAGGGCTCAAACTCGCGAACCGTGAGATCATGACCTGAGCTGAAGTCGGACGCTTAAGCTTAACTGACTGAGCCACCCAGGTGCCCTGCAACTAAATATTCCAATTGAAATGGGTACATTGCAACAGAGCAGCTCACAGTGTTTGCATACAGCCAAATGGTACCTTAAAAATATATTTGAAGCCTCACGTCACCAAAGGAAACCTATCCGTGTTCACAAAAAAATCTATCATCAATCCAGGGTTTTCCCAGTCTTGATCCTATTCACACTTGGACCCGGATAACTCTTTGTGATGGGACCATCCTGCATTCATCCTGCATCCCTGCTCTCCAGCCCCAGAAGCCAGCAGCATCTCCCCTGTCCCCAGTTGTGACCACGAAAAATTACCCCTGACATTGCCCCGCGACCTGGGCAGAGGAGCAGAAACGCCCCCAGTTGAGAATCACCGTATTAACCCAGTCGCTCTTGTGTTTTAAAACCGTGCATGTTCAGGGGCGCCTGGGGGGCTCAGTCAGTTCAGCGTCCGACTTCAGCTCAGGTCATGATCTCGCAGGCCGTGAGTTCGAGCCCCGCGTCGGGCTCTGTGCTGACAGCTCGGAGCCTGGAGCTGCTTCGGATTCTGTGTCTCCTTCTCTCTCTGCCCCTCCCCAGCTTGTGCTCTGTCTCTGTCTCTCTCAAAAATAAACATTAAAAAAAATTTAAAACCATGCATGTTCAAAATCCATTTTCCTGGTGTCATTCCAGTAGGACTGGGTCGGATTCCTTCCTTTCTTGTCATTTTGGATGTATCTATTTCTTCTCAATCTTTCTTCCTTCTTTCCACAAATATTTCTGTGTCGACTGCAAAGCGAACGTTGTAATCTTGGGGGCTCTAACAGTTCACCAAATACTGAGCCAAACCCTAAGTATTCAAGAGAAAATTCTGAAAATATTAATACTGAATGTTTACTTTAGAATCTGCCAAAATAGGGATTTTCCCCCTGTTCTCCCAGGCTTGCCTCAATGTTTATTGAGTAGCATCGAGTTTGAAACAGCACATCAGTTAGATTGTGAAACACATCGCCAGTGTCCAGCAGACCTTGGCACTTTCCCTCTTACGGCTAAAGACCAAGGGTATTGAGTTAAATTAACTACTTTAGTGATGTATAGTTGAGACACAGTATTGCGGCACTTGTCCTTCTCTGTGATTTGTGTTACCTAACTTAATACCCTCTGGTTCCATCCATGTTGATGGAAGTAGCGAGAAATGATTCTTTGTCACGGCTTAGGAATATTCCACCGTATATATACGTCGTTGTCTTCACCCGTTCATCTATGGGTGGCTGCTTGGGCTGCTTCCATATCTTGGGTCTTGTCAATAGTGCTGTTCTACACATAGGGCTGTACATGTCTTTTCAAATTAGTGCTTTTGTTTTCTTTGGGTAAATAGTGTGGAATTACTGGATCATGCGCTAATTCTATTTCTAGTTCTTTTAGGAACCTCCTCCTGTCTACCACAGTGGCTACTCCAGTTTGCATTCCCACCAGCAGGGCAGGAGCGTTCCTTTTTCTCCACATCCTCCCCAATCTTAGTTATTTCTTATCGTTTTGATTCTAGCTCTTCTGACTGGTATGTGGTTATACTTCGTTGTGGTTTTGATTTGAATTTTCCCTGATGGTGAGCGATGTTGAGAATCTTTTCGTGTGTCTGTTGGCCATCTGGATGTCTTCTTTGGAGAAATGTCTGTTCATGTCGTCTCAGTTTTTAACTGATGATTATTATTTTGTTTTGGTTTTGGTGTTGAGTTGTGCGGTTTCTGCGTATATTTTGGATCTTAATCCTTTGTGGTGTATGTCATTGGCAAATATCTTCCCACATTCCGTAGGTTGCTTTTCATTTTGTTGATGGTTTCTTTTGCTGTCAAAAGGTTTTTGTTTTGATGTCATCCCAAGAGTTTATTTTTGCCTTTTCCCCCTTGCCTCAGGAGTCATATCTATAAAAGTGTTTCTAGGCCTAATGTCAGAGAGCTTATTGCCTGTGTTCTCTTCTAGGATTTTTATGGTTTCAGGTCACACATTTAGATCTTTAGTCCACTTTGAATGTATTCTTGTGTACGGTATAAGAAAGTGTCCAGTTTCATTCTTTTGCATGTAGCTGTCAGTTCTCCCAACACCATTTGTTGAAGAGTTGATCTTTTCCCCTTGCATATTCTTAGGCCCTTTGCCAAGATTAATTGACCATATAAATGTGGGTTGATTTCTGGGTTCTCTCTTCTGATTCATTGATCTGTGTCTATTTTGTGCCAGTACATACTGTTTTCATGACGACGGCTTTGGTAGTATGTCTTGAATTTGGGATTATGATACCTCCAGATTTGTGCTTCTTTTTTTCCAGACTATTTTGGCAATTTGAGGTCTTTTTTGGTTCCATGGAAATTTTAGAATGATTTGTTCTAGCTCTGTGTAAAATGCTACTAGTGTTTTAATAGGAAATATATTGAGTTTGTTGAGTGCTTGGGTTCGTATGGGCATTTTCATGCTGTCTTTTCAGTCCATGAACATGGAATATCTTTGCATTTGTTTCTGTTGTATTCACTTTGTTTCATCAGTGTTTCATTGTTTTCAGAGTACAGGTTCTTCACCTCATTGGTTAACTTTGTTCCACGCATATTATTTAAAGAAAGGGAATCTAAACTTTCAAGTTACTCTGGATGCCAAAACTCACGTGTTTGGTATGCCATGAGAGTAGACCAAGGAATTTTCTCCACTTTATATATGTCAACTAGTTTAATATTCCAGCATGATGTGTTCTTAGACACTGTATATACTACTCCTCTTTGGGAAGCCCTAACGGGACCATGCTTGCATTGCAACATTTATAATTGTCTTACCTTCTTTCGGGCACTGAAGGGAAGGTTTCCACCACCTCTATAGCAAAAGAAGACGTGGTTTCAGTGTGAGTTGTATGTATGTTACATGTTCTCTGTTCTGCACGTTTGCCATCATCTTAGCTAGAGAATGAGTCACGTTGTCTGTTGATCATATGAGTTCCATAAAAAAGGAAAATGACTTAGATGCTATTAGGAGCCTTGGGACTGTTATGAGGAATTTTCCTCAGGATTTCTGGAAATGTCATCACAGGAGAGCTCTTAAATATGACCAGAGTGGGGCGTCTGGGTGGTTCAGTTGGTTGAGCATCGAACTTCAGCTCAGGTCATGATCTCACGGTTTGTGGGTTTGAGCCCCGCATTGGGCTCTGTGCCGACAGTTCAGAGCCTGGAACCTGCTTCAGATTCTGTGTCTCCCTGTCTCTCTCTGCCCCTCCTCAGCTTGTGCTCTCTTTCTCTCCCTCTCTTTCTCTCTCTCTCTCTCTCTCTCTCACAAATAGAGAGCAACAAAAAAAATTTTTTTAAATATAGCCAGACAGAAGTGATCAATCAAAGGAGGGAAATTCAAGTGTCAACCTCTTCATTGGGATCTCAGGAATGAACCAGAATTAATAGAGATAATTGCAAAGTGTGTGAATAGGTCGTGGTAATAGGAAGCAGACATGAACCTTCCTGAGTTGGAGAGTAGTAGTCAACCCTTAGTTCATGTTAATTGCAGTGAAGACCCCAAGGTGTGGCAGACGGAAACATGGCTCCCATGGATGTCCGCACCTAAATCTCTAGCAGCAGGCATTTGTTGCAGAAAAATGGGGAACTGTGTCGCAGATGGAATTAGTTGCCCATCAGCTGCCCTGGAGAAGGAAAGATGACCCTGCATTATCGGGGCCAGACAGGCACCGTAATCTCAGGCATCCTTAGCAGAGTCAGAGTGATGTAACGTGAGGAAAACATGGTCAGCCACGGGCTGGCTTTGAGGATGGAGGACAGGGCTATGAGCCAAGGCATGGTGATGGGCTCTGGATGCTTCATTGGGTGAGAAAACAGATTTCACTTTCAGCATCTCTCTGAAGGAATACTGTTCTACCGAGGCCCTGGTATTGGCCCAGTGACACCAAGGCCAGATTTCTGAACTGGGTCACAATGACATGATAAAGGTGTGTGGTCCTAAGCCACTACAGTGGTGGTGATCTGTCACAGCAGTAGATAGGAAGAGAGTGCACAAGTCTAGTGTTTGGCGATAGAAAAGGCTAGAGTTTAACAAACGCTGCATTAAATAAGATGGGAGTTTTCCTCGGAGGCTCGGGATAGCACAGAAGATTTTTAAACAGTGGGTCACGTTCTTCTTTGTGGTGAGGTTCAGTAATAGAGTCTGTAGGTGAGGAAACCAGTGACAAAACCATTTCAGGAGTCTGCAGCAAGGATGCCGTGTGCCGGGGGAAGGAAGCGTCTGGGCAAACTTGAGACAGATCCATAAGGAAAGCTGAGAGGAGATTATAAAAGACTGCTGTGTGCATTGACTTTCTGAGGATGCGATATTACTTCTTTCGTTGTCACCGAGTGCCGATTCCGTAAAGCTCACACATGACCCATGGAAGAAGAAAAGTGAGGTGTGGATATGTGGATGCATGTTGAGCTGCTCTTGCGTTATTTAGGTAACAGTGCATGTGGACAGTGGATATGTGGACCGAGTTAAAAAAAAAAAAGTTTATTAGATGCCCTTGTTTGGTGGACTTTCAGCACAGAAATGCCCAGCAAAGCTATAGGAGCAAATTTTTCCCGGGGGAAGGTACATCTGATGATAGAACATAAAACGGTGGAAGGTTGAGCTCCAACCTTTGCTCTTAAGAGGAAGAAATTGAGCATAAGTGATACCAAATCTGAAACACTAGAGGGAGGAGACTGGACAGGAGGTGACTATTTTGGCTGCGAAGGCATCACAGTGTTAAACACAAGCCAATTAGATAGAGCAGGACACGCTGTAAGAGGCTCAAGAAATGATATTTCTATTAGGAAGTCCTCCGTGAGCTCCCTTAGGAGATATTTCGAGGTACGCTTGTGGGGGAAAGGATGGTAGCCAAGGGAGAAGCCACTGTTGGGAGGTGCAGAGCACCAGAGAGTCCCTATGTCCCTGTCCACTTATCTTGACCCTTTTGTGTGCCTATCACATGAACGATGAGTACAGATCACCAAGACTGAAAATACTTCCTTGCAACAGCTAGAAACGACACTCAAAGCTTCGTCGTGTGGCAAATAACCAGAACAGTGCCCTATCGGAAGACGTTTACTCAAAATAATGTTTACATCGGTGACTGTCATTTATGGACCGTCCACAGTTGACCGTAGCTGCACTTTAGAGCATGCCAGCCCTGTGTTGAATTATTCCACCTGCAAACATCACGGCTCTTACGAAGCAAGGAATGCATGCTTACTTCCGAGCATACACACTATCAAATAAATCCTACTGGACACAGTAATAGAGTGATCTTTACATAGTTCTAATGTCCCATTTTTTTAGAGCAAAACCACTCAAGATTCACATATCCTGTGTTTAATAATTTGATCACTTGTCCTCCCAGGAACCTAATTTCCTCCCAGATGACTGCATTTCCCTTGGGGGATTTATTGTCTCCTCTTGTTTTAAAGAAAAGCAAATAACGTATCTAACGTGTGTGTTTCTTTTTGAAGACTGTGAAGGAGTCTCTTGATAGTATTTTCTCTTTCACTTATGTGTGTACACAGTATATAAAGTATATGTTAAATATATGTATGCATAATTTATATGTTACATATAGGTATGTGTGATTTCATATATATATTCTTTCATAAAGATACTGTACTTAAAAACATTTGCTTCTTTTAAATTTTAATGTTCCTTGTATTTTTATCTGTATGCCTTGGCCTTAAATATACTTGCAGGATGGCACATTTACCCTTGGAAACAGAGCACCATTTAATTTTTTAAATATGCCATAGACATTTACACCCCTGATGAATCCACACATCTTGTAAGAATTTTATTTAACCCTTTAAAGGGGGTCCATTTTGCACTTTCCACTTTTAAAACCCAGTGCGGTGGAATTCACCTTAAACAGTTATTGTTAAACTCAATCATTGATGTGGGGTTTTTTGGAGTACTTTTCCTAAGTGGGCCAGAATACAGCAGAAACGTGTCGGCTGCGGTGTGGCCCCCAGCCCCAGATCCTGTCAACCCCAGCACACTCGGTAAGACCCTGGACGCAGGCAGCCTGCTCACAATAATTGACTGCGTAATGGGAAAGAATTGACCTTCTGGAGTTCCTCTTTTCTGCAAATGCATGCTTCTCTTTTCTGCCAACATATCTGTCTTTATTTACTTGCACCCAGAGTCAATAGCAGCAGAGCCAGCGTGAGTAGAATATCAATTCCAACTCATTTCAGGAAGGACTCTGTTCATGACGCGAGCCAATGAGACATCCTTTCCTTCTACATGCTAAGCTGAATTTCCAGAAATCACTGGTCATTGTGCTACAGACAGAAGGTCGGTAGGAGTCCGTGATTTCGAGTTGGACCTCCCGCTCTGGAAACCCACTCTTTATTCATTGCAGAGATATTTGCAGACTGGCCACTGAGTGCTGGCCACAGATTCATCACACCTACGTGGACGGAGGGATTTCCTCCACATCTATGTATCCTCATGCCTTAGTTTTTGCCAAGAGGTGATCCAAAATGTGCAGATACGCAACCTGAGAAACTCAGCTGGTCACAGGAGCCATACACTGAAGTAAGAGGATAAGAGGGTGTTGAAGAGGAGACCTAAGGGCCGGACCCCCGAGTGGCCACCATGTGCAGGGGAAGCAGTCCAGCAGCCCCGGTGGTTCCAGGAACTAAAGAGATACCAGTGTCTGCAGTGCCACGTGCTGGTAGAGACAATGGACGGTTTTAGTCGGAGAGCAGGCTTCTCCCAGGGCGCATGGGACACACATATACGGGACTTGGGTTTTATGGTCTATGTGATGGAAAGCCAGTAGTAGTAAGCTTTGGGGTGTAATAATTTTATATCACTCAACACAACTGTAACAGAGCACTCCCCCCCCCCCGACCCCCAGCAACATCCCAAAGTGCATTTGCAGGAGCATTTATCCTTGGGGCAGGGGGTTGAGTAAATGGAAACCTGTGTGGAGCCATCATAACCACGAGTCGATGCACAACAGGGTTGCAGCCCCAATTCTATTTGCCTTGTTTGAACACATGCTCAAATTTAGGTTAAAACAGCTGAGTCCCATGGGGCACTTGGGTGGCCCAGTGGGCTAAGTGTCTGACTTCCACTCAGATCATGATCTTGTGGTTTGTGTGTTCAAGCCCTGCATCGGTCTCTGTGCTGACAGCTCAGAGCCTGGAGCCTGTTTCGGATTCTGTGTCTCCGTCTCTCTTTACCTCTCCTCTACTCATGCTCTGTCTGTCTCAAAACTAAATAAACATTAAAATAAATAAATAAAAACTTAATTAAAAAGAAAGATACCTGGGGTGCCTGGGTGGCTCAGTCAGTTGAGCGTCCCACTTCGGCTCAGGTCATGATCTCACGGTTTGTGTGTTGGAGCCCCGCGTCGGGCTCTGTGCTGACAGCTCGGAGCCTGGAGCCTGCATCAGATTCTGTGTGTTCTTCCCTCCTGCCCCTCTTCTGCTCATGCTCTCCCTCTCTCTCTCTCTCCCTCCCTCTCTCTCAAAAATAAACATTAAAAAATTCAAAATAGGTGAGTCCCTAGCTATTACTGTGTGGTATATTACTAGATGGTCTAACTAATCCACCTTTAACACTGGTTTCAGAGAACGTGGCGCTGGTGGATTTCTTGGTACCAGGAAGCAGGAGAGGGAGCGTGGTGGTTTGTAAGATACGCTGGACAACAATGAAGGATGTTTTCCCTTTATTATCTATCATCCATCCATCCATCATGCATCTATCCATCAATCC
Source organism: Cryptoprocta ferox (assembly GCA_028646485.1). Lineage (NCBI taxonomy): Eukaryota > Metazoa > Chordata > Mammalia > Carnivora > Eupleridae > Cryptoprocta > Cryptoprocta ferox. The sequence continues at coordinate 103,455,100 of CM053579.1, forward strand.
ATCTAGTATCATTCTATCCATCCATCCATCTATCCATCCATCCACCCATCCACCCATCCACCCAGCATCAATGTATCCATCCATCCATCCATCGTATTTCTCATGTATCTGGCTGTCCATTCATCCATACATCCACCCACCCATCATCTGTCTATCCACCTATCTTCATCTATCCATCCAGTACCTACCTACCTATCTATCTATCTATCTATCTATCTATCTATCTATCTATATTTAAATCCAAGTTAGTTAACATACAGTGTAGTATTGGTTTCAGGAATAGAACCCAGTGACTCATCACTTACATACAACACCCAGAGCTCAACCCAACAAGTGCCCTCCTTAATGCCCATCCCCCATTTAGTCCATCCCCCCACCACCTCCCCTCCAGGAACCCTCAGTTTGTTTTCTGCCTTTTAAGAATCTTTTATAGTTTTCCTCCCTCTGTTTCTATATTATTTTTGCTTCCCTTACCCTATGTTCATTTGTTTTGTATCTTATATTCCACATATGAGTGAAGTCATCTGATATTTGTCTTTCTCTGACCTACTTATTTCGCTAAGGATAATACACTCTGGTTCTGTCCATGTTGTTGTAAATGGGAAGATTTGATTCCTTTTCCTTGCTGATTAATGTTACACCACATCTTCTTTATCCGTTCACAAATCGATGGACATTTGGGCTTTTTCCATAATTTGGTTCTTGTTCATAATGCTGCTATAAACATCGGGGTGCAGGTGCCCCTTTGAATCAGCACTCCTGTAGCCTTTGGATAAATTCCTACTAGCTCAAAAAAAAAAAAATGAAAAATAGAACTACCCTACGACCCAGCCTATACTTTACAGGGCTGAGGGGAGTGTGATGTTCTCTAGATAAAAGCAGATCATGGCGGAGCAGCTCCATGATTGTGAAACAGGAGGAGAGCAGGGGATCGAGGGGGGTAGTAAGACTCAAGACGATATAGAAATAAGTGTGCGGGATGGTCATGGGTATGTGAGGCCAACATGTGTGGAATAGAGATCATCTGTGCTCTGGGGTTTTCTACCTTCAAACCACCGGTTCATGGTCATATCGCAACAATTTCCTTTCTCTGTTGTTTTTGTTTGGTTTCTAGTATCACCATGACAAACTGTTTTAAATAGCTTGGTGACCCAGCCAGATGAAACGATTAATTGGCTAATTTGGTGGGAACAAATGTTCAGTGCAGTTTGAAATTAGACCTTCTTCTACTAAATTGAGTTGCAATGTCTTGCGTTAACTACATGTACAGTTTTGTTTTTTGCTTTTTGTTTTTTGTACTGGAGTAAATTAGCTAAGTGTCATGTTTTCCATCATGATACTACGGAGACACCAAGTTTCCAATAATTGTGTGAGATATTTTGAGGGTCATTCCGTCCTACGCACACTGGAGTTTGTCACTTGTGAGAGCATCTGCTGACCCGGAAGGGTTAATCCGTGTTGGGATCTGTGACACTTAGGATATTGTTTACCTTTCCCCTGGCACTGTGCTATGGCTTCAAGGGTTCCCTTCATGTCCCTGTGTTGTGCCCTGCTACACATGGGATCACTGTTGTTGCTGTTATTAAAAAAATATATACAAATTAAAAAAAAACAGGACAGCATCATTTTGATATAGGGAAGCATTCTGTGCCTCCTTTGGGAGTGAAAATGTCCTGTGTGTCACATTTCTTCTGGTTCTTATGTTGCATTTCTTGGGGACAGGCATAAGGCAAAGGGAAATGGGGAGATCATCTCTGCCATGCCTATATGTCCTTTGTCCAATTGGCACTTTTATGGCATGGAAAAGGAAATGGGGCTCCATGGGTGCCTGGGTGGCCCAGTTGGTTAAGTGATTTTGGCTCAAGTTGTGATCTCATAGTTCATGAGTTCAAGTCCTGCGTTGGGCTCTGGACAGCTCAGATCCTGGAACCTGCTTCAGATTCTGTATCTCCTTCTCTCTCTGCCCTTGCCTCTGCTCGTGCCCTGTCTCTCTGTCTCTTTCTCAAAAATAAATAAATAGTACAAATTTTTAAATTGGGCTCCATGAAAGCTGATATGTCAACATGTGCTCAAGCTCCCTGGCAAGGACCAGACCCCAACACGTCAGCCTTCAGGAGTAGAATAAAGGCATGCTCTGGAGTCCCCAACGGGACCAAGATACAGCGTGTAGGAATGTAGTGATGTAAATGGTGGTGGTGAAGGTCCCCAGTGGAGACCCAGCATGTAGGAACGTAGTGACCTAATTGTGGTGGTAAAAGTTCACAGTAAAACATTCTGAGTCATGGAGCCTTTTCCTATCCAAAGACTTCATCTAGAAGACTGTCACCAGTCTCCCCCAAAGGTATTTCAAGTTCAGTGTCCTCCAAAGGCATTTCAAACACTTATATCTTAGCATGATAAGCTGCTGGTAGCAAGGCTATATGTCATTCCTATCACACTTCTGGCAGCTTGATGATATCCTTTTACCTTTTTGAGACCCAATTATTTTGACAGTTGTACTTTCCAGTACGTTTATTAGTGAAATTCGATACTGTTGTGTCTAATTATTTCTGCGGGTTCATTACCCTGTTGTTATGGGGTAGACGCTAATGAGATTTCATACCTATTCTTTGTGGATGCTCTCGTGTTTTTCCTGCCTGTCTAAAGTGATGAGTATCTAACCATAAATAGTGTATTATGTTTTATTAAATAATTCTGAAAAGTCAGGGATGAAAATAAAGCCCCTGATTTCACGATGTGTGTGTGTGTGTGTGTGTGTGTGTGTGTATGTGTGTATTTGTGGTAATAGCATTAATAGTGAAAAAGGTTGATCCTGTGTTTTCACATCCCTGGTGTGAAACTTGGTGGGCTGGGCTCAAAGGGAATTCAATGAACATTGGTAAATTTATTACAGAAAAAAAACCTGACTTTCCTGTGTTCCCATATGCGGTTCTTTTGTCTTGTTTTAGTTGTGAACATTAATTACTCAGTCAAGTGTTCATGACGTGTTTTCACGTCATGCGGTTCCAACAGTCACAAAGGACATTTCTTGAACCTAAAATGTAACAGTAAGACAGTAGAGGCAGGGCATGAGTTCCTGAACCAGCTAGAGGGGAAAAAGCACGTAGCAATCAAAAGACTCTATTTTCTTAAAATTGTTTAATGTTTATTCATTTTTGAGAAACAGAGGCAGAGCATGAATGAAGAGAGACAGAGAGAGACGGAGACATGAATCCTAAGCAGGCTCCAGGCTCTGAGCTGTCAGCACAGAGCCCGACGCGGGGCTCAAACCCATGAACCATGAGATGCTTAACCAACTGAGCCCCCCAGGTGCCCCAAAAATGTTCTATTTTAAATAAGATAGTTGGGAGTTGCATAGCGCTACTGGGTGATCGTCTGTTGTCAAAGATCTGTTATGAACTGTGTCTTTTAAAACACAGATACCAATTAGACGAAATGAAGAAACAGGTCATTCCATGCAGAACAGAAAATGTCTCCGAGTCTAGAACACGGGCAGCATAACGCACAGGCAAGACAGTTGCCCCTTTGTTTCTGAAAATCTAATGCAATCATTGCCTGCATAACTCATTCGCTAATTTTCTGGCATTTGCTGATAGAAAAAAATCTGCATTATTGACCTCTGTTGCTTTATGAACTAAAATTCTATAGTGTATCTTCAAAGGTAGGATCATAACACCTCCAACTTTCTTATTCTTTTTCAAGGTTGCTTTGGCTGTTCAGGGTCTTTTCTGGTTCCATGCAAATGTTAGGATTATTTGTTCTCCTTCTGTGAAAATTGGTATTAGTATTTTGATAGGGATTTTGTGTTGAATCTGTACATTGCATTGAGTACAATGGAATTTTAATAATATTACTTCTGATCCATGAGCATGGAATATCTTTCCATGTATTTGTGTCATCTTCAATTTCATCAGTATCTTATCGTTTCAGAGTATAACTTTTTCACTTCCTTGGTTAAATTTATTCCTACGTATTTTTTTTTTTTGGTGCAGTTGTAAGTGGGATTGCTTTCTTAATTTCTCTTTCTGCTTTGTTGTGAGTGTATAGAACTGTAACAGATTTCTTTATGTTAATGTTGTGTCTGCAGCTTTATTTATTAGTTCTAATAGTTCAGATCTTTCTAGTATTTTCCCCTGCCATTTTGCAGGAGGTGTGTCCTCAAATATAATTTTGAACGGATACAGGATTGTATTTTTCTAACTGCTTTTGATTCACGTAGAATGTTGCCCCTTACAAGGTTTAAACAAGACGTTTCGTAGTGTTAGTTCGATAAAATATTCCTACAAACTGGTGAGGGACTGATATCTTTTGGGGACATTAATTTTTTTTATATTTTAGAAAATGGGAATTTTTAAGCATTTACAAGTAGGGTGAAAATCATATAATGAATTTGAGTATAGTCACCACCCACCTTCGGTTATTACGTGCTCAGGCCCAGTCTGTGGGAATTCTGTCCCCCTCTATTGTCCGCATCCTCATAGAGTTTTATATTTTAGCTTTATTATTATATTAATTTTTTAAAGTTTATTTAATTTGAGAGAGAGAGGGAGAGAGAGAGAACATGAGTAGGGGAGGGACAGAGAGAGAGAGAGAGAGAGAGAGAGAGAGATTGGAGAGAATCCCAGGCAGGCTTCACATCAGTGCAGAGCCTGACACGGGGCTCGAACTCACAAACCCTGAGAGCAAGACGGGAGCCAAAATTAAGAGTCAGATGCTCAACCGACTGAGGCGCCCAATCGCCCCTTAGCTAATTATTGCAGCTTATTTATGAGTAGACTTTGATGGTTAAAATATCCTTTTGCCTGTGTTAAGCTATTAGTAAAAGACCTGTTGTATGTGATGCCAATGACTCATTTTATTCTATTAGGATCCGCTCTGCTCTGAGACACTGTGTCAGGCTCCATACTATGGAGTATTCATGCGGCCACTTGCTGGATCAACCTGCCAGTGTGTTTTCCACGGTGGCACTTTTTTCAGTAGCCAGCGTTCTAAATTTTTTTTTGCTCCGTTAAGTTTTTCTACCATTCCAGTGCAAACCACCCCCTTATTTTTTCTTTGCCATATTTATTTCTTACGTCCTTCTTTCTACTATCTTTGCATTTAATACGGGTTTTCTGACTTTTCACTATCTTTGTCTTTTTTATTTCCACTTTAAAATTCTGGCGTCGTGAGACTCCACCTGACTTGCTGTATTGGGAAATGTACACATTTTCTAATTCCCACGACATTTTTCTTAGGAACACCAGAATTGCTAAGAAATGTGTTTTGTGATCCAATTATCTGACATGTTTTTCCCTTTTCTTCAGTTTCTAATTTTAGTTAAATGTTGTGAGATTAGATATTTGGATAATACGATTTTGTTGGAATGGGTTAGGGTTTACTGGTTAGTGCAAAATACTTGCTGTTGTTCTTGGAATGTGATGTTCTATAAAAGATGATCCTTATAATCATTTTAATATTATAGTTTGTATCCACATCTGTGCTCTAAACACTTTTCGTCACATTATTTCAGAGATAGATTTCAATCTTACATGGATTTTGAATTTGCCAGTTTATTTCTTTTTGACGTGTGTGTGTGTGTGTGTGTGTGTGTGTGTGTATGTGCGTGTGTGTGTGTTTGCATTTGGTATTTCCTCAGGTGCAAACAAGGCCAGAATTTCGGTGAATGTCTTTGCCTTTGATTACACATTACGGGGAGTTTTCTTGCTTGCCAGATCTGCTGCCCTAACACGTCTTGTAACACAAAGCTGGCGAAATGGCAACCCTCAGGCTCTGAGACTTCCTGAAAGGTGGTTACAGGTTCATTATTTAAAATAATAAAAGTCTGTGTCTGGAAGACTGGCAACTCAATACTATAAATAACACCTACAGGAATGGATCGTCACAAAATCACCATTTCTGGCTAGATGTGACCTTACCTGCTCCCATGTCTGCATCCAGCCCCCCGATTATTGTCAAGTCGACAGAGGTGTCCATGCAAATAAGTTACCAGTGCCTAAAGAAGATGAACTATAAGACTAGGGATTTAGACAGATAAATATTGCCATTCCTATGCACAGAAGGGAATGCATACACACAACACACAACACACACACACACACACACACACACAGCACACAATTTCGTATCACACAGTTATTTACAAAAGGATTTGCAGCGGCTGACATTTAATATCCTAAGTTGTCTCCACTTCAATAAACACGCCTTAGCCATCAGTTATTACAGATGTTAAGTAGTAGGAAAAATCCAGGCTTCTCTGGATTAGGATAGTCAGCTGTGTTGGAGATGAAGTGCTGCTTGTGGGGGATGACGGGAGGGCCCTGCGCATGGTGGCTTCCTTCTAGAGGAGAGACTGAGTCCTTCTTTCTGTGTGACTGCGTTCTGATCTCTTCCCTCGTATTCTCGTTACTCTGAACCACTGCAGCATTATTTCTAGAATTACTTGTTTTATTTTTTTAAGTTTATCCATTTATTATTACACAGAGAGAGAGAGAGAAAAAAACACAAGTGGGGGAGGGGCAGAGAGAGAGGGAGACCCAGAAGCCGAAGGAGCTCCAGGCTCTGAGCTGTCAGCACAGAGCCCGACGCGGGGCTGGAACCCATGGACCGTGAGATCATGCCCTGAGCTGAAGTCGGACGCTTAACTGACTGAGCCACCCAGGCACCCCTAGAATTACTTTATTTCTTTAGTACCTCTCCAAGTGGTTAATTAATTCATAATAAGTGTGATGCATATTGATGCATATATATTTATAGACATGGTTTTCAGATGCAAGAGGAAGGGCTATTGTATTTAAGTCGGCCATATTCCATGACTGGTGTCCTTCGATCGGAAGGGGAGATTCTGATTCAGAAACACAGGCATGTGAAGACAGAGATGTGAGGGATGTCCAGGGACACCTGGAGCCCCAGGAGCCGGAAGAGGCAGGAAGGACCCCTCCCCCAGAGCCTCTGGAGGGAGCCTGGGCGTGCCCGGCCTGGATCTCACATTTCTGCTCTCCAGAGCTAGGAAAGAGCAAACTCCTGGTTTTGGGTTTGTTTTTGTTTTTGTTTTGAGAAAATTTCTCTAATTCGGGGTGCATGGGTGGCTCAGTCGGTTAAGTGTCTGACTCTTGATCTTGGCTCAGGTCCCAATCTCCCAGTTCGTGAGTTCAGGCCCCACACTGGGCTCTGCCCTGATGGAGTCTGCTTGGGATTCCCTCTCTCTCCCCCTCTCTCCGCCCCTCCCATGCTCCTGCTTGCTCTCTCAAAAATACATACATACATACATAAATAAAGTTTCTCTAGTTCTAAGCACCATGTTGTAGCAGTTTTTACAGCAGCCACAGGGAAGTCTGACAAAAGGCAGGGATGTGTGTGTGTGTGTGTCGATATATGTATGTTTATATCTATAAATATGTATGTATATACATATATGTCCATGTGTATATATGTACACAAGTATCTTTGTTCTTTTTGTTTACAGAATTATTTACTCTTTACCCCCAACTCCTGTCCCACCGCTTAAGTCATCGTATGTGTGTTGGATACGTGGGTAGGCACCGCGCATGTGTGTGCACCCAGACGCATTTAGGTAAAATGTGGATTATAGGAATGGCTTCTGCCAAAGGTCAGGATGCGAAGCAGCCTCCGTCCAGCTGATTCTCACAGCGCTCCGTTTCTCTTTGCACATCAGATCTGATACATTCTCCTCTGTGTACGGTTTGGCCTTAATCACCAACCACCTTAGTTCAGTTAGTCGCAGGTTAGGGTAAGTTACAAACTGGCCCTCACAACTACCAGTCAGCTCAGTAGCCCAGTGTAGCGGAGTGAATCTCTGACCTCCGGGGAACAGTACCTCCAGCCCTAGGAGCCTCCCCATGCCTGTGACCTGCTGTATCCTTCCTAGAGTGGTGTCCTGGCAGGAGAAAATCGGGGAGAGGGCAGGTGTCTCGCAGGCACTTAATACATATTATACATAAAATGGAAACATGCATTGCTCCTGACGCCGTCTTCAAAGACGAATGTTCTGGGACCCCCTGGGTGGCTCAGTCGGTTAAGCATCTGACTCTTGGTTTTGGCTCAGGTCATAATCTCACAGTTGGTGAGTTCGAGCCCCGCATCAGGCTCTGAGCTGGCGGCACGGAGCCTGCCTGGGATTCTCTCTCTTCCCTCCCCCTCTCTCTGCCGCTCCCCTGCTCGTGCTCTGTCTCTCTCTCAGAATCAATAAATAAACATGAAAAAGAATAAAAAAATTAAAAATAGAGGAATGTTCTATATACATGGGGTTCTCCAAAATGGTTCCAATGAAAGCCGCCTCCACTTGGCCCTTATGCTGTGCTGGGATTCGCGACTAGAAGGAACACTGGTTCTTACCCTGTGCAGTTTAAACATTATTAAAGTTATAGGAGGAACGAGAAAGCTAATGCAGATGGCATCATGACAGTTCATTAAACATACGCAGTTATTTGACAAGAACACATATGAATGAAGTGCTTCGAAAGATAGGTGTAGAAAAACGACCGTAAAGACCACTGGGTTTGAGAATACCTAATGTGAACCGTGTAAGCAGACCGTGGCCCTCGGGGGGATTCAAGGAGACAGGAGGGTCCGTTAAAACTGCATCTCACCTGCAGGAATACAAGGAAACCACTGGAGAAACGGGTCGCATTGAAACGTAGGAGAGAAAACATGACTGTGTACCTCTAGACAGAGAGCTGTGGGAGGAATGTCAAGGCACACTGGGTTCAACTTCTGAGTCTTTGCAGGTAAATTCCTATGGAAATTTCACTTACCTGAAGGACACAGAGGTTATGCGTTCCCATGAACCGGGAGATAACGACCTGAGCCGAAATTGAGGCAGACGCTCAAGCTGAGTGAGCCACCCAGGCGCCCCACTGCCCTTCTTTCAAAGAATCCGAATCAGCAGCCCTGTCTGGGACTCTGCACCAGAAGTTACAACCGGTTCTGAATTAGCACGCGCACTTTGGGAACTCGGCTGTGGGAACTCACGGAAGGAACGGAGACATCCCTGAGCGCCGTCGGGGATTTTAGCAAAGCTCCCTGGGTAACGGATGAGCAGGTGCAAAATCAGAAGATAGTAAACATGTAAGATCGTAAAAGTCTATTAGCCGAGCAGGCTTAAGTGTGCCTTAGAAAGCCTCACCTCTGCAAGTTCAGAAGACACCTCGTTTACAAGGACACGTCAAATATTCAGCAGGGTCGACCGTATGCTGGGCTATAACGCACGTTTCAGTCGCTTTCGAAGGAGTAAAATCAGGCCGAGTTTCTTTCTCTGAATGCACACGCAGGCGCAACTAGAAAATCTTAAATATTTGGAATCGAGAAACAAGACTTGCATGGACTCACTTATCAAAGAATAAGGAAACACGGAAATGAGAAAATATTTTAACTGGAAAATGGCGCACGTTTTTTCCGAGGTAGGGAAACAACGAATGAATGGTTTTTCGTAGTGTTTCTGAGTTACGCAGCGAGCTTTGGAAGAGAGGTTCATGGGACTGAGGTCACCCAAGGACTGAGTGCCAGCAAGATGGGGGGATGGCCCCAAGACGGAGCCCCACGACCCGACGATACTCAGAGGTTGGGGAAAAAGACATGCAGATGATAAAAGAATATGAGAAAGAGTCACGGGCATGGGAGCCGGGGAAAAGGAAAAGCACGCGTCAACAGCAGCCGTGACACTGGGACAAAGGAGCTGTTGTCCTGAAGGCGAATGTGGAAAACACGCCACGTGTTCGGACATGGGCCCTGAGAACTGAACATTGCGCTCCGCCCCAGGAAGCTGCTGGCGGCCTTGACCTAATTTCCGTCTGGAGCTGGGATACAGCAGGGCCAAGCCGGTGGTATCCACAGGGGAGAGTGAGCTGCCGGGAGGGGACGGAGGGGACGGGTGTGAGGACCGGGGCCTCGTGTCGGCGGAGCTGCAAGGACGTGAGTCTGGAGAGTGGATTGAAAGATCAACTGTGTGTGTGTGTGTGTGTGTGAGTGGGTGAGTGTGACGATGTGTGTGCGCATGTGTGACTGAGTTTGACAGTGTGCGTGCATGTGTGTGAGTGTGCGAGTGTGTCTGTGAGTATGTGTGTGCATATGTGAATGTGAGTGTGAGTGTGTGTGAGAGCGTGTCACTAGTGACTGTGTGTGTGAGAATGTCACACACAGTGTGTGACTGGGTAAGTGTGACTGTGTGTGACTGTTAGAGTTTGAGAGTGTGTGTCACTGTCTGAGTGTGTGCGCGCGTGTGAATACAGAGAATGAGCTCGGGAGTGGAACCGGCATCGCGACAGTCAGGCGGGAGGGATGGCGTGGAGGAATCGAGGGTGTGATTCGGGCGTCAGGGACGGCGGCGCTGGGATTGAATGGGAGTCTGCGGGCAGGTAGAGGGTGCCGTCCGCTGGGCCGTCGCAGCGTCTGCGGAGCAGCTGACGTTCCCCAGGGCGGCCGGGGAGCCACGGAAGGTCCCACGGTCTGCTGGCGTCATACGATCATTTCCACCGTTGAGGGGACGCGGGAGATGGGCCCAAATCGAGGTCCCGCTGGCCACGTAGGGGACGGCGTGCGGGTGCTGAGAGGTTGGGCCTGAGACCCAGGCCTGCCCTGCCGCCTCTCTCTCACACACACACACACACACACAGACACACACACACGGGTGGGGAAGCTCCCGGCCACAACCGCTGTTGACAGTTGCGTGAAGAATGGCCTGGAAACGCAGGAAACCAAGCGGAAGCAGACGTCAGCAACAGCCCCCCGTTTCAAGTCATTAGCGCCACAGCGGGATGTCACGGCTCTTCCTGGTGCCCGGAGATTTTCCCCAGACACGCGCTGGGCTTTGGCTCCCGGACCTGCCCGTGTCCCTGGGACAGCATACCTCCGTCAGCCTTGCTTGCCGTCGAAGGCTTGCCACGTTCCTGCTGCGTTGGCACGCTTCACATGTCTCCCTGTTTCATTTTAGGATTCACGACCCTTTCATAAACTACGTCAACACAGTTTTACGCGTCAGAAACTGTCTAGTTGACTTTGAAATATACGCAGATACAACACAAAGAAAGAAATCAAACCAGAAGATGCTTTCTACTCAAGAAGGCAAGGGGTCGAGGGCCATCAAACGTGTAACGTCCCTGTTTATTCACACGTTGAAGGAAAACGAAATCCCCTGCTGTGTGGAATTTGGCGTTCCGTAAGCCCATTTCCTGATGTTTTCAACTGAGCTGGGGACCAAGACGGATAGAAACTCAGACGCTTTGGAGATATTCACAAGCAGGACACAGAATCAGCTCTTTGTGCTATGAAACTGTCTGCAAGAATTCTCCCCCAGAAACGGAACAAAGAAGTGAATTTCTACCTGCACGGGGCCAGGACCCGACGTTACCGGGAGCAGTTTCCCCAAAATGCCGCAGGCAGCCGTGAGCGCACCGTAGTCTAAAGCTCACAAAGTCACGTGTATCAGTTTGCCCCAAAGCATCTACGCCGGTGCTATCCTTGTATAAATCACTTTGATGGCCGTGAAAACAAGGTCTCAAATTTGAAGTTGAGAGTCTACGGTAATACGGATCAGAGAGAGACAGACTGATTTTGTAGACGCTGTGATTACCATTTTCATTGCCAACCAAAAAGGGGAGAAAGAAGGGTCTATATATCACATGCCATATGTATTCATCCATCCACTCCTGGCATGGCTATAGGGGCATGCACATATATATAATTTTATTTACTTATAACTTACAATTAATGGTGTTATAATTTACGTTTGAATTTGCAACATTCTCCACCTTCCCAGAAGAGAACAAAAACTACGTTAAAACAGAGAAAATGGAATGCATAGCAGATTCTCACCGAAGACCTCTGTTTGCAGATTCTCCTGACTCTACTGTTTTCACATTGCCTGAGAATATTTTAAGTCTCCTGTCATTATTTGCAGCCTGTAACTATACATGCGTGCATTAGACACACGGCGGAAACGGGGAAGATCGTCTGCAGGTTCTCTTTTGAATTATGCAGTCTCCACTTGGGCGAAGCCTTTATGTTTTGCTAAAAGAGCTCTCTCTAAAACCTCACACGTGTGTTCTAGGCTTCGGGTTTCTACAGATGGTTATTGTACGTCTTGATTTTATCACAAGTTCCTGTGGTCTTCAGATCAACTCGTCCCGCTGTCTGTTAAAATAGTCTAACTGCTTTTGAAATCGTTAAATAATGGTTTTGCCATTGGTTAGCGTAACCATATATTAATGATTCGTTCGGCACACATGAGAAAACGACTCCAAGAATATGTTCAAACAGATGTCTTTGCCTTCCTGGATGTAAACATACAAACAAGTGTGATTAACCCCATGCATCTCCTTTTTACGTTTTAAGACCGTAATGGATCAGACTGACCTCCACTTTTCGCGGCGTGACGTGGTCTTATTACTGTCCCCGCCGTCACGATAAATCACCAAGTGTTCTCGAGATCACGTAACCAGTGGTGTCCCACGTGACTTTAAGATACAATTTTCCTTTATGAAAATGCCCCAACTTGACAGATGAGCGTATGCTTGACATTCTAGTTGCATCAGGGCAAACGCACAAAAGTACTTACGCACAACTACCTCTGCACACACACACCAATAGGTATACTAACTATACTGACACAGTATTACATCGCTGGCGTCTTCAGTTTCATTTTGTTCAGATCATTGATAACGTTCCTTCAAAGGCGACTCACACCTTCAGGGCAAGTCCGGTTATTTTCCGATGACAGTCGGAAATTTTCAGCTTGGTTTATTAACAACGTGCGTCCGTGAGAGCACACCGAATACTTCATGAGGTATTGGCTGCTTTATTGTATTTTCCCAGGCACTGTTATGACTTTCCCGTCTCTTGGTTTTATCAAACAGTCTTAGGACAGTTAATCCATCGTGAGATTTAAGGTTTTGTATCAGGAGTAAGTGCGGTGAATGACAGGGACACAGACACTCGAGCCTCCTCGCAAAGCCTGGTCAGCTCCAAGCATGGCTCACGTCCTGTCTGCTGCCGTCGGGTTCACGGTAACAGAAACTGATTTGCCAGGGACTCTGACCCTTGATGCTGACAACAATTCTGCATTCCGCCTGTACAAACAGAGAAATAGAAAATACAGCACTGGAGAAAATGTCACCAAGCCACAAACTATCATCAATGGCAAAAAAAAAAAAAAAAAAAAAAAGAATGGCTGCCTTCCTTTGGCCTCTTAGTGAATTCTCAGCCATCTCTCTGGCTCCTTGTCTGTGTCTCACATCATCCCACACAACTGTGTGTCCTGTTACCCCATTGCACAGACAAGGAAACGGAGGCCTGGGGTGTAGATGCTAGGTTTGAAAACGAATACCGTGTTTAGCGATTTCCTGGCACAGAGTGAAACTGACTGTAAAAACCAGGGTTTTCAGAAAGGAGGACGTCTTTGGAGCTCTTGTCCACACGTAACAAAAGATCCCAGTCTGCCTTTAATAGCCCAGCTCACGCAGGGTGGTTTTGGTGAGGGACCGTGGCGAGCCGCGTTCACCCCCACAGCCGTGCCTCGGACGTCCCGTGGCTTCAGTCCCGGGCTGAGGATATGTGGATATGGCGAGAAGTCAAAGCAGTAGCAGTGTCGGTGCTTCCCTGTGTGTGTAACATATGTGTACCCGATACTGCAGTTAACTAGGCGTGCGGTAGCACCGTACGTAAGAAAAATCTGCGTATGTCCATCGCTGAACAACGCTAACCATTATCTGAGACTTAGCAAGTGATCACGTGAATTACCGTGACTAATATGTAATGAAGAAGTGTTAAATACCGTGGGAATTGCCGAAACGTGACAGGACTCAGCACTTGGTGTCAGAAAATTGGCACCGTTGATGCAGAGTGAGCATAAACGTCCCATTTGTAGACCAAATGGACCCTTCCGGGCAAAGCCCCGGAAGACCCTTAAGGCACGGTGTGCCTGTTTGAGTTTATCCCTGGGAAGAGACCTACGCTACCTACTGGAAGTTTCTGCTTGGAAGCAATCCTAGGTCTGAAGCAGGAGTATTTAAAAATAGCAATAGGGGCGCCTGGGGGCTCAGTCGGTTAAGCGTCCGACTTCAGCTCAGGTCATGATCTTGTGGTCTGTGGGTTCGAGCCCCGCGTCGGGCTCTGTGCTGACAGCTCGGAGCCTGGAGCCTGCTTCGGATTCTGTGTCTCCCTCTCTCTCTGCCCTTCTTGTGCTCACACTCTGTGTCTCTCTCTCAAAAATAAATAAATCAACATTAAAACATATAAAAATAAAAATAGGAAGAAAATACGTTCTGTTGCCCACTGGAACAGATTGCCTCTTCTGTATGTGAGGAGAATGCATCAGTCAGCGTAACGGATAGATGTCTAAGTGATAAATAATATGTTACGTTTGTTAAGTTCATAGCAGCTGATCCCATCGGAGATTTTGTCTTGAGCCAATAATTTTCTTTATTGTACGTGTCTTGTAAGATACAACAAGAGGAAGTCGGTTAGCCGGATAACTTCGAGGCGATGTTATTCTCAGAGAAAAGGTAAAATACTGTCTTAAAACCCCAGACAAAACACAATTGTGTAATCTGGTAAAACACGACTATTGTCTTTCTAGCTGCCTGACCTCCTTCTGCCCTCAATAACCTGTTTTTTATATTATCTTCTATACTATTATGTTTAAAAGACCGGGTAAAACTCCTCTCTAATTTCTTTTAGATGTCCCCATAAACTCTTATAGAAAATCTTTAACCGAAAAAGCATGAGACTATTACATTGTCAAGAAAAAATGAGGGGACTCGGTGTGTGTTCCTGCAGCAAGCATTCCCGGCTCCCAGGATCGTGGGGGACAGAATCAGATGCACCTTCCCATTATTCCTGCCCGAGCACCTCACAGCCTCCCCGGAAGTGCCTGGAGCCTCTTCTTGAGTTTCCTGCCTTCGTGGTCATCGATTCTGTCCCCTGAACTTCAGTGCGTGTATTTTCACACCCTCTTCCGTCCTGCCAAATGAGCATTTACAAGTCACCACCTCCGGAAGCGGGATGGAAACCCAGACGGGACTGTTCTGCTTCCCTTGTTGAGAGGTCTTGATGGACAGACGTCCACCCTGTTTCTCTGCTAGTTCATCACTGCCGTGCACCGCTCTTACTGGTCAGTGTTTCCCCATGTTTTAAGCAGCGGGTTTATTTTTGAGACAGAGGGGGGCGGACAGAAAGTCCCAAGCAGGCTCCACACTGTCACGGCAGACCCCTGACTTGGGGCTCAAACTCATGAACCGCGAGATCGTGACCCGAGCCGAAATCAAGAGTCGGACACTCAATTAACCCACCCACCCGGGCACCCCTGTTAAAAATTTTAAGATCCGAAATATCTTAACCACATAAAATACTAAAATATAAAAATGCCTCTGACCCGCAGCTAGATAATGAGACACTTTGTTACAGAGTTTTCAAAGCATTTAAGAAACAAAATATCAAAGTAATGTTCTCCACCCTTCCCGAAGGTTAAGCTCGGCAGTAGGAGTTGTTACGTGGTTACCTGTGCGCATTTGTGTACCTACTAAACGCAAGTTGTGCGGAGCCTCATTTTGCACAGCACATGGGCCAGTTTCAGTGTTGTTACCCGTCCTAAGGCATTCCAGGGTCCTCGGAACAACAGTCTGCCCGATGCCTCGTTAAAAAAAAAAAAGGTGTCTTTTGCACTAGTTTCTTGCAAGAACAACACAAGGATTACCGCCCCCAAATCCTCCTCGCCGTGAATTTATGTAGCGATTACACTTTAGGGATGCGATTTCTGGGCGATGGGAACGGCCAGCCGGCAACCTGATCGTCCGAATTACTTGTTTTAAATATTTTCTTAGCGTGAATGGGGGAAGGTCGGAGAGAAAGAGAGACACACACAGAATCCCAAGCAGGCTCCGAACTGTCAGCACAGAGCCGGATGCAGGGCTCCATCCCCTAAACCGCGAGATCGTGAGCTGAGCCACAATCAAGAGTCAGACGCTTAACCAACTGACCCACCCCGGCGCCCCCCATGCACGCATCTTTAAATATTTCTGTACGTCACCATCTGTATCTTTGACGTTACATGTGACGTCGTAGTGTCGTCTCCCACTGTAATCCGTTTCCCACTTGGATCATTCTAGCAGCTCCCGTGGCTTATCTGCTCAGCCCGGAAAACTGCCCCCCCCACCCGCGATCGACCATCTGCTGTCTGTTTCCGGAACTTGATCAGTTCCAGGAAATGTGCCTCGCGGTTCAGAACTGCTACTCCAATCCGAGCGGGAAGGATTTTGTCCCGTGGACCACAGGGCTTTTGTACGATCCCTTTGTCTTCATTCTCACAGATCCACAAATGGGCAGAGTCGTGTTGGCCCAACACGGCCCCACGTCACTCCCTCCCCGGTCCCACGCACCGCACAGCCTTGCCTTGCCTCCTCTCCTGGGATGCCTTTCACCCTCACACCCCTTAACCCCCTATCAGTGCCTTAATTTTCACACCGTCTGTTCGGTCCCTCTGCTGTGAGGCTCTGTGACCGGTAACAACCACACAGGGCCGTGCGTCCACCACGACAGCGTCCGAACATGCGCTTGCACCACCCTGAGCCTGTCCCTGTGCTGCTCGTGTTGAAACCCCCCTCGTCCTCCAGACCTGGCTGCTCACGTCTGCCGCTGTGCCCATTCCAGAACATCGTGCCCAGTCCGGTGTTTCCACCGCGCTTTCTCTAGCTTACCGTACGCATTTAGGGTTCCTCCAGGTCTCGCTCCGGCACCACCAAGCAGCACCCCGTTGTGCGGAGGACCACCCATTCTCTTGGTTACGTACATAGCTTCCTGGTCATCTTCCCACTGATGGAACGGTAAAAATCCGCCCGATCTGCAGGGGTGGAGTGAGGGTTACCCGTGGCGCAGGGTCTTAGTTCTCAGTGGAGGATGCTTTCCTGCTCTACCTCAGCCCTGCTTTTAGACTCTGTCGTCACCATTCCGGGTGTGGAAGATGCCTTACTCAGGACATCATAGATTTCTATGGATTCCAGAATTGTACACGGGGATGGCTCTATTCTCTGGTCTACTAGGAGGCTCAGGGAGAGCCGCCTCGGGGCTCAGTCAGTTGAGAATCTGGCTTCAGCTCAGGCCATTGTCTCACGGTTTGTGAGTTCGAGCCCCACGTCGGGCTCTGTGCTGACAGCTCGGAGCCTGGAGCTGTTTCCGATTCTGAGTCTCCCTGTCTCTGCCCCTCCCCCGCTCACACTCTGTCTCTCTCTGTCTCAAAAATAAATAAGTGTTAAAAAAATTAAAAAGCCTTGAGTTGCCTGCCTACCCAGAGACACAGGGCCCTACAATCATTGCGTGATCTCACCCCCTGACCACTTGTTGACAGAAGTCTGTCGGGACACACTAGCCTATCTGTTCTGACACCTGCGTGGGATTTGAATCTCCTTTTCTGACTGTACTAGATTCCGATGGCTGCTGTGACAGGCTTACCTTGTTTTCTTGTGCTTGGCTTCACTGCACCTCACAGACACTGCCTTTTATTTTATTTATTTTTTTGTTTTATTTATTTATTTATTTATCTATTTTACAAACCACGTTTGCGAGAACCCTGCATCAAGAGGCTTCGGTGCCATTTTCCCCGACGGCGTGTGCTTACGTCACACCTCACTGTCACATTTTCGTCATCCGCATGGATTTCAGTCTCCTGTTTTTGTCTCGGTGATCCGTTATCATTATGACGCAGTGAAAATTCACATCATGGTTAGCATTTTTTAGACCATGCTATTGCACACTGAAGGACTGCAGTATAGTGTAAACAGCTTTTTTTAACATTTATTTTTTTAATTTATTTTGAGATAAATAAGGAGCAAGCCGGGGAAGATAAGAGACAGAAGGAGACAGAGAATCCCAAGAGGCTCCAAACTGTCAGCACAGAGCCTGATGTGGGGCTCGAACTCAGGAACCGTGAGATCATGACCTGAGCCGAAACCAAGAGTTGGATGATTTATTGACTGAGCCATCCAAGTGCCCCAACAAAGTTATGTATATACTGGGACCCCCGAAATTGTCTGTCTTTATTGCAGTATTGGCTTTATTGTGGTGTTCTGGAACCAAACCCACAGGGTCTCAGGGCATGCCTGTACCAGAAATCTAGTGCCTTAGAACAGCATGGATTTATTTTCTTACCCGTGTGCTGGTCAGAAATCTGACATGGTCTCTTTGGACTGCATGCAGAGTGTCCCTTGGCACACGACACCTTCAGTCTGTGAAGCCAGAAAGCCTGGCCAGGGGTTTGCCACCAATCCGTCCCTATCTGTGGTTCTAACTCACCAGTCTCGTTCTTGGACAATAAAGGACGCTTGTGAGTACACTGGGTTCACCTGGATGACCCAAGGCAGTCTCCTCATCAAGACACTTAATCACAGCTGCCCAATCCTTTATGTCATTCAAGGGCAGGGACTCACAGGTCCCAGGGAGTAGGATGTGGACATCTTTGGAAGGGAGATGAGAATCAGTCTGCCTACCACACACGTCCGGTCCTGCCATTTTTAAAGACTTAAGCAAGTTTCCAAAAGATTGTCAGGTCTCCCTGTTCGTACCTGAAGAATGGGGAGAATACAGCAGGCTCATGCCTGCCCTTGTGAGGGTGCGGTTCAGTCCTGCGCTCAATGACTTGTGTGCTCAGGCGACAGCAGCGGTTCCACTGCCCCTCAGCCGTTCTGGTTCTCTGTTTCCCAAGACCCTACTCATGAGCAGCCACATTCACCTTTATTGACCTATGACTTTAGTGTCCGGTCTACAGCGTAGTTGGGCATTGGTACATATGGCAAAACGGTCATAGTAAGCCTCGGTAACATCTGTCATCACACCTGCTTGCAAAAATTTTGTGTGATGACAACCTTCAGGATTTAGCAACTTCCACATGTACAGCATTCACTGTAGTCACCGTGCTGTGTAGTGTACATTCCTGGCACTTATTTCCAAAGCCCTCTTCTTCCTCAGTGTTTCCGTCCCAGACCCCAGACACTATGGGGACATGTAGTAACAATTTGGGAGTGTGTGCCCCGTCGGGGAGTTCACGCTCAAGAACGTAGAGAATTTAGTCTTCGTGCCTCCGTGAAAGCCGGCTCCCGGTTAACGGTTTCCTTTAGATTTGCTCACCTCCTTGGCCTCTCTTGAACAACAACATTTATCATGTTCACAAGGCGCTCCTTCAAGGACAGTTACTTCGGATAAAAAACAAAACAAAACAAAAAACAAAAGAAAAGCAAGCCTGCTTCTGAGGAAGAAGGTTATACAACCTGCTAACTTCTCAACGGCTTCACAAACTAAATTATATTCCCAACACATTTCATTGTGGGTTTTGTGCTGCAAATCATGGTCTGCTATGTAAATGATCTAGAATATGCATTTATTTATTTATTTTTTTTCGTGTCAAAAAGTGTGATCTATACTTAAAACTGTATTATATATTACCTTTTCAGAAGGTTTTACCATGTTAATGTCCTATTAGCAGTGATTGAGAATGTGTATTCTCACCATAGTCTTACTCAATAATGAGCATAATCTACTTTAAATCTTTGACAATTTTATTTATTTTATGAATCTGTAAACTAATTTATTGCATACTACATTAGTAAATATACTACATACATATAAAATTTTGGAAAGTTTTAGGTAAAATGCAGGTCCTATAAATAATTTCTTTCTGTTTTTTATTGAAATCGTTGAGAAATTTTAGAAGTATACCAGTGATAATTTTATTTTTTTAATTTTTCTAAATTTTTTAATGTTTATTTTTGAGAGACAGACAGAGCATAAGCGGGAGAGGGGCAGAGAGAGACGGAGACCCAGGATCCGAAGAAGGCTCCAGGCTCTGAGCTGTCAGCACAGAGCCCGACGCGGGGCTTGAACTCACGAACTGTGAGATCATGACCTGAGCCAAAGTCGGACACCTAACCGACTGAGCCACCCAGTCGCCCCCATAAGAGACTTTTTTACATATAAAGAACAAACTGAGCGGTTGTGGAGGGGTGGATGGACTAGATGGGCAAGGGGCACTGAGGAGAACAGTTGTTGGGATGAGCACTGGATTCTACTCTTGGACTCGAACCCATGAACCATGAGATCATGACCTGAGCCGAAGTCAGATACAGAACTGACGAAGCTCCCAGGCGCCCCTACTCATGATAATTTTAAAAAGGTAACCTAAATCAATCCATGATCACCTCGTATAAAGTGTCTGGGAGGCTGTCTTAGGTTTTATGTTTCTACAGGATTTTCCTGCATAATTCTGTGATTCAAATAATTTCCCAAAAATAAGTGAGGGAGGGGGAATCTCCTTAAAATGCAGAGTAGTTGTTCCAGTGATTCTCAATGCAGTTCCATCTGCCCACTTGAGGTTTGAAGAGCCGTGTGGAAAATGGACACAGGCCGTCATTGACGTGGCTGGGATGTACGTGAAAATAATGTTAGTATGAATAAAAATGCAGAAAAGGACTATGACCAAGGCACAGTTCTTTAAGTATCGGGTTTTTGAAACAATGCATTAAATTCACAGTATATTTTCAGCTTTCATGTATCAAGATGTTGGCATAATTGTATTGATCTAAAATATCAAACTACTTTAGAAAAATGAATTATTTAGGCCATATGTTTTGATTTTCCTTGCTCATGAAAATAGGCTTTATCTGAGTTTTTCCATCATGTCTCAGCATTACAGTAATTTTATCTTTAAAGGAGAACAATGTTTATACCTTGGAATAATGGATAAGCAAGGTGTGTGGTAGTTTCTTTCATGCTTCTTTCAGAAAAATGAGTAAAATTACTGAAAATTGTCCTGTAAGAAGTAGGCTAGACTTAGGCTGAAAAAATGCAATAACTTTCTTTTATCCTTCCTCTCCTGAATTTATATCTAGAGCCTCCAATAAAGTCAGAGGGCTGTACTTTTCAAAATGAGAAAAAAGAATGCAACCAAAATGAATATTAATACTTGGGAATATACTGGGTGAAATCATGTAAATAAGAGTATATAAGCTAAACTAGTGTGTTTGGTGTGTCCTGTGGAAGGGCTGTCCAACATCTGCTCCCCACCCATTTCCACTCCTTTATGAAAGCAACCTTGGCAAACACTCGGTCTTCCCCGTCTCTTACTTGGTTATGTTCAAAGAGCTGTAGTGCGAAGTCTTGGGAGGCTCTTTCTACGACAAAGACCTTGAACAACTTCCCCTTCTCTGTTACCTGAAAATTCTCAGTCTCTGGACATTTCGTACCACTCAGATAGACGTGTGTGTGTGTGGTGTGTAGATGGATGTGGTAGATGGCTCCATGAATGGAACGTATCATAAATGGGCACATAAATCCATGGATGGATATCTAGAAAAGATACAAACGACAGAAAAGACAGAACACACATAAATACATACACCCACATCGTTATTGATGTCGGTTCAGTAAAATCGAGCCAAAGATGTATGCATTTGAAATATTTTTAGGCTACACATCATTAGTTTCTGTGATGTTTCACCATTGAACCTTCACCATCTGTTTAATATTTAAAGATTTCTGTTCCTGTGTCCTTGCTATGTTCAAACCTTCTGAGCTTGGCAGCAGCTCGAATCACGGAGCAAAGTCACCTCCACGTGAATGTACCTGCACGATGCCCTGTGTCCAGGAATCCAGAGGCTACCAAAAAACAGGCAGCCCATCCTGGCAGACCCCAGGTAGGCACAGTCTCTCGGATCATCTGTTCGCTTGAGAGCTGTTTGGGGGTTTCTTTTTTTTAACAGCAGATGATTGAAATTTGTACTTAAATCCAAAACATTTTGGGGGGCATTTTCATAATAATTTTGCTTCCGGCGCTCTTAACGCTTCTGATAAATTTTAGTGAAATATGGAAACCTATCTTCTTACGGAGAATACTCAATCTTGTTCATTCTCTGTGACTCATCATTTCCGATTCTGTTTTGCATTCACCTCTCTTCATGTTGACTTGGAAGGTAGACGTAGGAGTACCCATCTCATCTTTCCCTGTCCAGACCTTCATGGAAGTCCCTTTTGTAATGTTACACTGTGAGAGGATAGCATAAGGGTGGTTCTTCATCACTCATTTGAAAGTCCTGTATTTCCCTCATTTTTATCACCGTGAGACTCATTTGTTGTCTGTGTAGATCCTCAAGAGATTTACAGAGTGGGGATAACAGAGTCAGTAGAGCTGAGGACGAAGCTGCACTGAATGTTTTCTGTCAACCTTCTGGGAGTGTCCAGCCTCTTACATGATTCTAGTTCTTGAACTTTTTTTTTTTTTTTTTGTGGATCTCAATCACAGGCTGTTTGAGCTGATTCTCAACTAGAGTTGTAGATACGTATGCTGTCCTTACATTCCTATCGCTGTGTGCACATTCCTAGGATGTATAGACTTTCTGTGTGGTGTCTGGAAAATTTAACTGGATATGTGGAAGTGTGAGATGTATTCTTCCTATTTTTGCCTAAACGGGTCTCTGGGTGAGCAGTGATTCCTAATAATTATGTGGTCGCTAGAACCTTCAGTGCGAGAAGAATGTTGATTAGCCTTTGTCTACACTTCTGGCTACTGGAAATAAGACTGTATTAGCTATCTGGGCTGTCATTTGTAACCTACAATCATGGGGCCTCCATACCTGGGAAAGGCCCAGAGGTCACTATCGAATTACACACAAAAAACCTTTTCTGATCAATTCAGTTCAAGAAGACTGTAGTCTGTATTCTAGATTCTGTGCCTAAAACTGCCTGAATCACTCAAAGTTAAACCACTTTTTCACCTTCACTGAAGACCCATCCCTGGATCTGACTGTGTAACAATTAGAACATCACCTGTTAACTCTTTCAGAGGTCATCACCGAAGTAGGTAATGTAAAGCACCTGTACCTAGTTTTTTTTTTTTAATAGAAAATCTCTTAAGTTTAGCCAAACATAGATCAACGGCCTTCGTATGCAGTGATTCTTTAATGTTTGTTTATTTTTGAGAGAGAGAGAGACGGAGCATAAGTGGGGGAGGGACAGAAAGAGAGAGAGAGGGAGACACAGGATCGGAAGCAGGCTCCAGGCTCTGAGCGGTCAGCACAGAGCCCCACACGGGGCTCGAACTCGGGAATGGCGAGATCATGACCAGAGGCAAAGTCAGAAACTTAACCGACTGAGCCACCGGGGAACCCCATATAGTGGCTATTCAGTCAGGTGATGTAAAGGCTTCTTTGAAGTGTAATTGAAGCGAACCAACCTGCACTGTTAAATGTTTGCTTTCAAAATGGATTATTTCACAGAATGTACACATTAATTCTATAATGACGACAGCGATCATGAGTCCAGTGATTTTAAAAATGTATCAAGAATCAAAGATGTTTAATGATTCTGACACCAGCTTAGAATCACATTAATATCTGCCCCACCTTTGTGTTGTCAGAGTTCGCAGTGCGGGGTTGAGATACAATTTGTGAAATTCAGGATCACTCAGAAGGAGTGAAGCTGAAAAGCTGATTTGAAACCAGTCTCCCTTATCAGCAGAGATGGGCAATTAGCATGTGCGTGTGCACACAGACACACACACAGTTTGCATAAAATATGCATCATGATCAGTTGGGGTTCATGGTAGGAAAGCATCCTCAATGCTAGAATATTTTATATAATTCTCCCACATTAATAAACTGTCATCTGAATTGATGCTGTTATAAATAAATGGCAAAAAAAAAAGTCAATAAAATTCCACAAATGTTCATGAACAGATCCTCGCAGGAAACCGGAACTCCAAGGAGCCTTCTGAACACGGAGGAGTTCCGGTAGCAAATAACGTACGTAGAATAGTGAGGAAGGAAAATCCTGATTCCTTCCATCATCACCTCTGCCCTGCATGCCACTGATTAGGAACGGAAACCTCAGTTCTATGAATTGAATAGAGGGAAGATTGTCCTATCAATGATGTGATGATACACAGAAAACCCACATGATTCTACAGAGAGCTGGTCAAACCAATAAGAGTGTTGATCGTGTTGCTAGATACAGTATCAACTCATAAAAGTCAGTTTTCTTCTCTGAAATGGTAAAAATCATTTAGAAAATGTGAACAAGCATGTAAGTTTAGTGGCAACATCAATGCTATTTCCTTGGCTCAATATATTCAAGACTCAATAAATAAAGATACTGGTTCTCTCCAAATTAAACCTCTGACTCAATAAAATTCACATTCTTGTACAGATTCTGCAAATTACACTTGTAAACTTCAGAACCAGTTATAAATAGTTAAACCCTTGAGACAGGTTATGAAAATGTCTGTAGTACAGGATTAGGAAATATGTCAGAAACTAAAACCAAAAATGAAAAGTCTAATTCAGTTAACTAAAAAATGCTGTCCATTCAGTGTTAGAGTTAGGTAAGTGAAGCATCTGATCTGGAGAATTTCCAACCTATTTAACCAACAAATATAAAAATATAATACATACATGCATGCATACACCCTAGTTTATAAGTGGACAAAATTATAAATGGGTAGCTCAGAGATAATTATTTTTTTAATGTTTTATTTATATTTGAGGGAGCATGAGTGGGGGAGGAGCAGAGAGAGAGGAAGACACAGAATCTGAAGACGGCCTCCAGGCTCTGAGCTGTCAGGAGCGAGCCCGAAGCGGGGCTTGAACTCATTAACTGCGAGATCGTGACCCGAGCTGAAGTCAGATGCGCAACCGAGTTCCTCAGAGATAATTATTTAGAATTCAAACATGAAACCTTTTTAAGTTCAAACCTGAAGTGTAAATTTAATCAACAACGTATGTTACTCAGAAAATTGGCCAAAACAACATCCTTAAAAAAGGTAGTGAGTGAAGGTCGGGCTGTCAGTCACTGTGGGCAGACTTGCCTGCCTCTGGCTGGAGTATAAAGCGTCCTCAGTTTCAGAATCCTCGTTGGCATCACTGCAGAAAATCCAGCGTCAGAATTACTCATGAGCCACCAGTGCCACTGGAACGCGCACAGCACATCACAGGTGTCCTCCGACCACGAGGCACCCGCAGGGAGATTTAGAAACAGCTTCTCTTCTGAGAGCCAAGCCTGGGAACCCACGTACCTCTGACAAAAGTGACATGGATGGTTGTGGTGCAAGGCGGTCGTACAGGAAGGCCCTGACCTCACCTCCTCATGGTCACACCAAGTCACCTCTTCGTAGAGCATTTCCCCCTCGAGAAGCCCCGAGAGCTGCCCCAACGGCTTCTGCACACCAAGAGCTCACAGGCTGGCAAAGGAGACAGACCGGTGATGACGGGCCGCCCTCCCCGGTGCAGGGAGAGATGGGACGCAGGGACCACGAGCGGAGTCCTGTGCGCTGGGGCCCAGCAAAGCAGCAGCTGGTTTGTAAAAGAGCCTGCCCTAGGTCCCTACGAACAGTGGGGCAGCCTCGGGAGCTCTCTCCAGGGCACGGGGGTTTGCAACTCAACTTCCCCCCCAACGCTGATACTGTGGATGGGAGCACGTCCCAGCCTAGCACCCCCCAGCCGGCACCAGCCCCAGCCGTCCCACCAAGTTGGCCGCGGGACGGGGCACCCCAGGACACCCTGCTCGGCGCTCACTATGCCTGCAGCAGTCTCAGCAAGGACACAGGTGCAGAGCACCCCAGAACACTCCAGACGTGCCCAACTGTGGCTCGGGCTGCCTCCCATGTCAAGGGTTCCAGGACCTTCTGGTCACACCTACCTTGGCTCCAGCTGCCCCACCAGGGGATCCTTGCACGGGGCCCTTGGGGCTTCCTGGCTTGCACCCCCTTTAGCTTCAGCTGTCCTACAAGGAAGTCCTCTGTGTGGAGGGCCCCAGGGGTGCCCCAGCCTGTGCCCACTTCAGCCAGAGCTGTCCTGCCAGGATGCCCCCTGCAGGGGGAGCCCCAGGATCCCCCACAGCTTGACCCACTTTACCTGCAGTTTTCCGGGGAGGGCAGCCTGCACATGGAGAGCCTTAGGGCTGTCCTGCACCCACTTTAGCTCCCATCAAGGTGGCCCTAGCACAGAGTGCCTTGGGACCCCCGGGCCGTGGCAGCCATAGCTCTAGCCAGCAGAAGTCACCAGGCACACTTGGTGTATACAAGGGATTAACATACACAACGAATGTTTCTTCAAGCTTAGAAGAAACAGCTGTTCCAACTAATTCATAGAAACAAACACAAAAGCGGAACAAGGAGACAGAGGAATATGGTTTAAATGAAAGAAAACGACAAAACCTCAGCAAAAGAATGAAATAGAACAGAGATCAGCAATATGTCTGATAGAGATCTTAAAGTACTGATTGTGACGTGCTCGCCAGACTGAACAGTGCATAAGCTTACTGAGAACATCAACGAACATAGGAAATATAAGAAAGGACCAGTCAGAGCTAAAAATACAATAACCAAAATGAGGAATGCAGTGAAACAGAGGGAATCAACAGGATATTAGAGGATGCAGAGGAACGGACAGTGATCTGGAAGACAGCAATGGAAAACATCTGAGCCAAATAGCAAAAATGAAAAAAAAAAATAAAAAATGAGGATGGGTTACGGGATCTCTTGAACATCACATGAACAAATATTCACAACACAGGGGTCCCAGAAGAAGAGACAAAAAGGGGCAGAAAACTTGAAGAAAAAGTAGCTGAAAACTTCTTGAATCTAGGGAAAGATATCCAGGTTCAGGAAGCATAGAGTTGCAAAAATATGAACCCAGGGAAATCCAGAGCAAGACTCATAATAATGTCAAAGATTAAAGACAGAGAATTTTTTAAAATTTTTTATGTTTTTAATTTATTTTTGAGAGACAGAGACAGCACGAGCAGGGGAGGATCAGAAACAGAGGGAGACATAGAATCGGAAGCAGGCTCAGGCTCTGAGCTACCTGTCAGCACAGAGCCCGACGCGGGGCTCGAACCCATGAATCATGAGAGATCATGACCTGAGCCGAAGTCAGACGCTCAACCAACTGAACCACCCAGGCGCCCCAAGACAGGGAATTTTAAAAGCAGCAAGAAAGAAGCAACTGGCTACATGCAAGGGAAACCTTGTAAGATTATCAGTTGATTTTTCCTAAGAAACTTGGTAGACCAGAGGGCGTGGTAGTTAAAGTTCCCAACCAAGAATTCTCTACCCAACAAGGTTATCGTTCCAAATTGAAGGGGAAAGTTTCCCAAGCAAAAGTTAAAGGAGTTCATCAAAACTAGACGAGTGTCACAACAAATGTTAAAGGAGGACTTCAAGTGGAAAAGGCTGTAATTAGAAGAAAATTATGAAAGGAAAAAAATGTCATGTGTAAAACCAAGGATACAGTAAATGGGGATCAGCAATCACTCATAAGGCTGTTATGAGGGTTGGAACACAAAAGTAGTAAAATCAGTTATATCTGAAAATTGTGTTATGGGGACCCAAACAGATGTATAATATGACAGGTACATAAAATGTGGAGGGGAAGTAACAATGAACTTCTTTTATAATGTGTTTGAACTTCAGTGGCCATCAACTTAATATACACTGCTATTTTACACATCAACAAAATGATAACCACAAACCCTGTCTATAACAGATAACACAAAAAATAAAAAGAAAGCCACGTATAACATTAAAAAAAGTCATAACAAAGAAAGAGGAAATAGAACAAGGAAAAAGGATGAGAAGAAACAGAACTAGTATAAAAACAGCAGCAAACAACAAAATGGAAAGCAGTACATACCTATAAATAATACTTTCTTTAAAATTTTTAAAATATTTATTTTGGGGGGGGGGCAGAGAAGGGGGAGACACAGAATCCGAAGCAGGTTCCAGGCTCTGAGCTGTCAGCACAGAGCCCAACACGGGGCTTGAACCCACGAGCTGTGAGATCATGATCTGAGCCAAGTTTGGCTGCTTAACCGACTGAGCCACCCAGGCGCCCCGATGATACTTTAAAGGTAAATGGTATAAATGTTTCAGTAAAAGACATAGTGTGACTGAATGGATAAAACAAAACAAAATAAATCTGTATGCTGCCTACAAAAGATTGACTTCAGACCTAAAAATACATACAGACTGAAAGTGAAGGGCTGGGAAAAGTTATTCCATGCAGATATACGTGCAAAACAAAGCAAGGGAGCGGTAATTACATCAGAAAAAATACGAGTTAGGGGCACCTGGGTGGCTCCAGTTAATGTCCGACTCTAGCTTTCTGCTCAGGTCACGATCTCACAGTTCCTGAGTATCAGCCCTGCATCGGGCTCCGTGCTGGCAGTGTGGAGCCTGCTTAGGAGTCTTTCTCTCCCCCCCTCTCTCTGCCCCTCCCCAGCTCTCTCTCTTTCTCTCTCAAACTAAATAAACAAACCTAAAAAAAAGAAAAAGAAAAAAAAATGACATTACAACAAAGACTTTAACAGGAGACAGAAAAGAACATTACGTAATTATAAAGAGGCCAATCCAACAAGAGGCTGTAACAGTTGTAAGGGTCTCCTTGCTCAGCCTGGGAGCACCTAAATACTTGAAGCAGACATTAATAGACTTAACGGGAGAAATCGAGAATAATACAGTAAGAGCAGGGACTGTAACATCCTACTTACATCACTGGCTAGATCATCCAGA
This sequence comes from Cryptoprocta ferox, assembly GCA_028646485.1. Classification (NCBI taxonomy): domain Eukaryota; kingdom Metazoa; phylum Chordata; class Mammalia; order Carnivora; family Eupleridae; genus Cryptoprocta; species Cryptoprocta ferox. The sequence goes on from CM053579.1 coordinate 103,483,655, forward strand.
TGGAAAATCAACAAGGAAAAAGTGTCCTTGAATGACACGTTAGACCAGATGAGCTTAACACATGTAATACAGAACGTATATGCAGAAAACAGTAGAATACATACTTGCATGCACATGGAACATTCTCTGGGATAGACCACATGTTAGGCCACAAACAAAGTCTCTTGTTGATTTAAGAAGATTGGAATCCTCTCGAGGCGCTTGGGTGGCTCAGTCCGTTAAGTGTCTGACTTTGGCTCAGGTCATGATCTGGCAATACGTGAGTTCGAGCCTGAATGTTGGGCTCTGTGCTGACAGCTCATGAAGCCTGCTTCAGATTCTGTGTCTTCCTCTCTCTCTTTCTGTCCCTACCCCTGCTCTCTGTCTCTCAAAACTATATATACATTAAAAAAAATTTTTTTACAAAGATTGGAATCATATCAAGCATGTTTTCTGACCACACAATATGAATCTAGAAATCAATTACAAGAAAAATGCTGGAAAAAAACCACAAAAATGTGGAGGCTAAACAACATGGTGCTAGATAACCAACAGGTCAATGAAGAAATCAGAGGAAATAAAAACGGAGACAAAGGAAAGTGAAAGTGGTTCAAATCTTGACGATACAAAAAAGCAGTTCTAAGAGGGGAATTTATAATGAAGCAAGCCCACCTCAAGAGACCAGAAAAATCTCAAACACAATGTGATCTTCCACTGAGAAGTGTTAGAAATAGAACAAGGCCCAAGGTTAGTAGAAGGAAGGAGATAATACAAATCAGAGCTAAAAAAAAAATGAAATACAGAGGAAAAAAACAAGACAAAAGATCAAAGAGGTGATTCTTTGCAGACATAACACTGATAAAGCATCAGACTCATCAAGAAAAGAGGATCTAAATAAATGAAATCAGATGGAAAAGGAGAAGTAACCATTTCCATGGAAATAAAGAATTAGAAGAGACTATTAGGAAAAATTATATGACAACAAATTGGAGAATCTAGAAGAAATGGATACATTCCTAGAACCATACAGTGTTCTAAAACTGAATCAGGAAGAAAGAGAAAATCTGAATAGCAATTGTAGTAATCAAACTGAAATGGGAATCAAAAATCTCCCAAACAAAATTCCAGGACCAAGTGGCTTCACAGGTGAATTCTATCAAATGTTGGAAGAAGAGTTATATTCTCCTCAAAATATTCCAAAAAATAAAAGGGGCCAGATACATAGTAATGGAAGTCCTAGCTGCAGCCGTCAGACAAGAAAAATAAAGGCTTCCAAATTGATAAGGAGGAAGCGAAACTTTCACCATTTGCAGATGACATGATACTATATATAGAAAACCCTACAGTCTTCACCAAAGAAACTGCTCAAACTGAGAAATGAATTCAGTAATATACAGAAATCTGTTGCATTTTTAAACACTAGTAAAGCAGAAGGAGAAATTAAGTAAATAAACCCATTTACAATTGCACCAAAAGGAATAAAATATCTAAGAATAAACGTAAACCAGGAGGTGAAAGACCTGAACTCTGGAAACTGTAAAACATTGAAAAAGGAAATTGAAGAGGACATAAATGGCAAGATATTCAAAGATCATGAGTTGAGTGAATATTGTTAAAATGTCCATACTACTCAAATCCATATACAGATTTACTTTATCAAAATACCAATAGCATTTTCCACAGGACTAGAAGCATCCTAACATTCATATGGAAACACCAAACACCCCAAATAGCCAAAGCAATCTTGAAGAAAAAATCAACATATTCTAAAAAGCTGTAGTAATCAAAACAGTATGGTACTGGCACAAAAATAGACATCAGATCAATGGGACAGAGTAGAGTCTAGAAATAAACCCATGCTTTTATGGTCAATTAAACTATAACAAAAGAGGCAAGAATATGCGATGGGAAAAAAAAAAGTTTCTTCAAAAAATGGTGTTGGTAAAACTGGACAGTAACATGCAAAAGAATGAAATTGGACCACTTCTTACACTATGTACAAAAATAACCTCAAGATAGATTGAACATCTAAATATGAGACCTGAGACTAAAATTTCTAGAAGAAAACATAAGCAGCAATCTCTTCGACATCAGCAGTAGATACCATTTTTCTAAATTGGTCTCCTTTGCAAGAGAAGCAAAGCAAAATTAAAACATTGGGACTCCAGGAAGATGCACAAGAAAGGAAACCATTAACAAGAAGATAAGCTACTGAATTTGAGAAGATACTTGCAAACGATGTATTCAAAAGGGGTTAATCTCCAAAATATATACAGAACTTACACAACACCAAAAAATCAAACCCAGTTAAAAAATGGGCAGAGGACCTGAACACACGTTTTCCAAAAACATACACATGGGCAACCAACACATGGAAATGTGCTCCAAATCAGTAATCATCACCAAAATGCAAATCAAAACTACAATGAGATACCACCTCGCACCTGTCAGAATGGCTAAAATAACGCCAGAAATAACAAGTGCTTGTTAGGATGTAGCAAAAAGGAACGCGTGTGCACCGTTGGTGGGAATGCAAGCTGGTGCGGCTACTGCAGACTGGAGTGTAAAGGCTTTCTTTCTTTTTTTTTTTTTTTTTAAGTTAGAAATACCGTATGATCCAGAAATTCCACCACCAGATAGTTAATTAAAACGCAAACACTAATTTGAAACAATGCATGCATCCCCATGTTTATTGCAGCATTATTTACAATAGCCAGAATATGGGAGGGGGCACCTGGGGGGCTCAGTCAGTTGGGCGTCCGACTTCAGCTCAGGTCATGATCTCGTTTGTGGGTTCGAGCCCCGCGTCGGGCTCTGTGCTGACAGCTCAGACCCTGGAGCTGCTTCCGATTCTGCGTCTCCCTCTCTCTGCCCCTCCCCCGCTCCTGCCCTGTCTCTGTTTCTCTCTCTCTCTCTCAAAAATAAACATAAATAAAGAGATGTGATATATATCCACAATAGCATATTACTCAGCCATAGAAAAGAAATGCACATTTGCCATTTGCAACAACGTGGATGGTTCCACAGGGTATGATGCTACGTGACAGAAGTCCGTCAAAGGTAGACAAATACCATGTGATTTTGCTCACAGGTAGAATTTAAGAATCAGAACAGGAAGAGAAGAGGAAGAGAAACAGACTTTCAAATACAGAGAACTGATTGTTCTCAGAGGACAGGAATGACCACTGAGTAACGCATGGAATTATGGAACCGTATTATACAACTGAAAATAATACAAGCATAATTAACTGTATGTTAGTAAAACTAACTTTGTGGTACTATAGTAAATACACATGCATGAATGAAGAAACAACAGGACCAAAACAGGAACAAATCGTTGGTATTCAATAACTTGTTCCATTTCCTATCTCAGGACTTTTGTCCTTTTCTCAAAAGGGTCACAGACTTCAGTGTTCTTCTGTCTTTCTTAAAATACTAACTTTGAATTGGTGTTTTGTAAGGGGCGTTTAATGGGGAAACGAACGTTGCACATGATCAGAGGACCCTCATGCCACATGCACTTCTGGCAAGTTCCTAGCTGTCTCTCACGTTAGAACCTGTGGCTCATGGTGCCCTGTGAATGAGCCAGTAGTTGTCTGGACCGTAAACGTGCGGCTTTTGGCTAAATTCAAAATGAAGACAGGGGAAGCGTGTGACATCTGGGACTAAAGAGTTACTCGAGCCGCCCAGAGTGACCAGGCTTTCTGTTGGAACCAGATTTGGTGGTTAGAAATCGAAGCAACCGGAAAAAGAGGATCTTTCCTTGGAGACTTCATATGCGTGGGACTCCTTGTAACCTGCATCTCCTTATGCTAAAGAAGATGATGTAGAACGGAAGGCACAAAGTAGGCAACTCACAATTCCCTTTTACTTCAACCTTCCTTGCTTATGAGAAAGCTGAACGTAGAGCGTTGGCAGAACATCTGTATACCGAGAAGTGAAATCAAATCAGCTGAGTTAGTCTTGTACAGTGTTTCCGTGTTGTTTAAAAAATTGTGACATATTTACTTAGACACGTGCTACAAAATCCAGATTGTAGTTCCCATGATTCTGAATACAATATAAATGCTTCAAGGGCCGCCTGGGTAGCTCAGTCGGTTAAGCGTCCGACTTCGCCTCAGGTCGTGATCTCACGGTCCGTGGGCTGGAGCCCTGCGTCGGGCCCTGTGCTGACAGCTCAGAGCCTGGAGCCTGCTTCGGATTCTGCGTCTCCCTCTCTCTGCCCCTCCCCTGCTCATGTTCTGTTTCTCTCTGTCTCAATAAGAATAAATAAACATTAACAAAAAGTTAAAAACCAATATAAATACTTCGATACTGCAATTTAAAGCCCGTGTTACACAACATATGTAGATAAAAGTAAAAACCATTTCAGTGACTAAGTATTTTAATTAGAACACTAAATAGCAAATTAAAAAAAGCAGTACAAGCTGAGAGAAAGAATGGAAAAAGCTTTCAATTTTGTCGTGTTAACAGTACTAACGGTATTGGCAGCCTCTTCTTGCAAAAGTGTCAAATAGTAAATATTTGCAGCCCTGTGAGTTGTAGGGATTCTATTGCAATGACTCTTGGTAAGACAAGAGCAGCCACACAAAATACAAAAATGAATGGGTGTGGCTGTGTTTCAATAAAACTTTATTCATGAAAACAGACGCTAGGCAGGATTTGGTCCAGGTTAGCTCACGGATACGCTAAAGACCGTACTCTCCATTATCCTTATCGGTTGAAACACAAAGAAAGTCTCTCCTAAAACCTCATAATGTATTTTAAACATTAAAGCTTCACGGTCGTGAATCATTTGCATGATGTTTGGTAGTAGAGGTAGGTGTCGTTTATGCCCACCTTTTCAGGAGTGGGCAGGTAGAGGTGATGACTGAGGCAACTCCTTGTGGCTCATTCCATCTATCTTCACGCTGCTCATCTGGGGGGCCGGGGCTGGTAAACCCCATGGCGGTACTGATCTAGCCCTTCTGTCTCCAATAGCTGTGGGTTACACTCTCCCGGAATTGTAATCCTTAAAATAGACCCGAGAAAGCCACCCACAGTTCTTGCCAGTGGCATGAATGTTTCATGCCCTCCGACTACAGAATCTGGGCAATTTTTACTCCTGTCACTTTGGTTCAATAGAAATAGTGCGCTGTTCCATGAATACTTGATGCACGGGTAGGATTTGGGATAATAAATCTCGATGCCAAGTGCCGTGTTTCCGACTTGCTACGGGCAAGAGTAAAACATATGGGTGTGTAAAACTCGATCCATAGGGGGCACCAGCTTTTTTTTTTTTTTTTTTTTTTCTGTCTCTTCCGGAGTTCAGCTCTGATGAAAGTGTCAATGGAAGAATTATGTTCTGACTTCCCACAGGATTACAGAACATTTCTTCTGACAATACCTGCCAATTATTTCTTTCCTCAAGGTTTCTGGTTCTACAAGAAAGTTTCCAGTTGAACCAAAAATTTCTCTGCAAGCTCTTTGGTGTTACAGCATGCATTTCTGTAAGCGGTACACCTCCTTTCCAGCAGACGCTTGCTGGCCAACTTACTGAGGAATCCGCTCAATAAGGTGGAAGAAATGTAATGGTGGGCCATTCCGGCAATTTGGAAATGAAGCAGAACAAACATTCCAAAATTGCCAGAATGTTTTAAAAAGACCTTGAAATAGCATAAAGTAAACAAGCTCTTAATATACTTGCGGTGGCTGGGTGTGGCTGTCTATGATGGCATTTCCTTTTTGGAATTCTTACATGAGATTTTTTTTATGAAGCTTGATAGAAATATGTACGAACATAAGTTCTAATATAACTGTAATTTAGGGGCACCTGGGTGGCTCAGTCAGTTAAACGTCTGACTTCAGGCTCAGGTCACGTTCTCGCAGTTTGTGGGTTCGAGTCCTGCATCGGGCTCTGTGCTGACAGCTCAGAGCCTGGAGCCTGTTTCAGATTCCGTGTCTTCCTCTCTCTCTGCTTCACCACTGTTCATGCTCTGTCTCTCTCTCAAAAATAAACATTTATAAAATATATATATATGTAGAAAAAATTCTCAAGGAATCTCTAATACACCATTTCATATTGTCTTTGAAAATGTCACTACAAACAATATGTAGCAAATATTTTTAAAATTTACATTAGAAGTACATTAATGTACGCGTGTTGTTGCATATTACTCTCCTTTCTGTCATGCCTACACATCAGATGTCCTCAGCAAAATCCTGTCTCCCTAGTTTATACATTGGAATCTACGGCCCGGGAACAGAGTTCTCCAGTTACACGGCGACTAAGCAGGAGACGTGAAATCACACTCAGTTTGTCCAAAAACCACAGCTCAGTTAACCACGTCCTGCTTCTCCGCTGAAGAACATTGCTGAGGGTCACGAAGAGAGAAGTTTTCCGCTTTCGATGATGCGAAACTGCTTCTCAAAAATGGTGTCCCCTTCCCTTTTCTACGATTTCCCGACAATGCATACAGCGGGTGCTCGAATGTTTGCAAAGCTACTGGCTGTGAAGTTCCATTTAGTTGTTTTAATGTGTCTCGCATTACTAGTGGATTAAAATGTTAAACTGGGTGTTTGAATCCAAAGGCAAATTGACAATGATGAATACTTGTATTGTCCAATTAAATGTTGCTATTCCAGTAGGCACTCCGCTTGATTCACAGGAGAAACTGTAAATGTAGAGACGTGCGAACAAGGCACTGAGAAGTCTCAAACACTTCATTTTGTTGAATGCTGATCGGACATAGTACCTACTCTTTAATTTGTCTCATACTTGCCAGTAAAAACCGGTTTTTATGCTTGAGAAGTTCCTTGCTAGAATATGTCATTTAGGAAGGAGCCAGACTTGTGACAAAGTACTTTGGCTACCATGATACACAGCATACCCGCCACGGGAGGAGACAGCTCTGCGACTGTGAAGCACGCCCCCTGAATTACCAACTACACGATATGAATGACATCAATTATAAACCACTTCTGTAGTTTTAAAACATCTTCTCTTTTTAAAAATAGTTTGCTCAGTTTGCAACCTAAACACAAACGATATCTAGGAATGTTGATTCACAGCGTGTATGTAAAAATACACGTATTAAGAAAGAAGAAAACCACTTTTGGTAACCTGCTAAAGTAGTTTTGCAAACAGCTGCCCCGTATGTTTGGTAGCTTATTGAATCGTAGCTTCGGTCGAGTCGAGCATTGGTCTGTGCGTGCACCTGTGTTGTCTCTGTGCTGCTGTGTCGAGACTCACGTTTCATTTAATCTTAGAGAACAGCAATCATTTTATTACGCGAACAGATTCCGTGGGTCAGGAATTCTACAAGGATTCACTGGGTGTGGCTTGTCTTTGCTTGCGGCGGGTGGGGCCTCGCGTGGGAATTTGTGCAGGCTGGGGGTCACGCTGCTTGGGGCGAGGATGAGCTGGGCGCTTGCTCCCTCCTCTGCGTCTTGATGAAAGCCAGTGGTCGTCTAGGACTTGTCTGGGCTCTCACGTGGAATAGCTCTATGTCAGCTCCATGTAGCTGCTTGGACTTCCTCACTGCCTGGAGGCGGAGTTCAAGGTCAAACCACCCAAGAAAGCCAGGGAGGTGGTGTGTCAGGTTCTCAGATCCAGCCTGTCACCTCTGCATGGACAATACAGTCTTACGTCTTCTCTTTTCACAACATTGCCCAGATTCAAGAGTGGGGATTATAGGGACGTCTTCTGCCTGGGAGGCATCTTAAAGTCACGTTATAAGAAGGGGCTAGGAGATGAGGGGCGGGACTAGGAGATGGGGGACGGGGCTAGGAGATGGGGGAAATTGCTGTGGACATTCTTGACAGACAGTGTGCATGTGTATGTACTTTCAAAAACTTGATTCCCTTGAGACATGCAAGTGATTTAAATATTCACATTCCCTTTGCTTCATCCTCTAATTCTGTTCAGAAAAAAAATGCATGAATCATCTCTAAAACTAAAAAACAGTGGTCATTTTCACGTTATATCAAAATTTCTTCCAGTAAAGGATATCATGATAGAAATCTTGGGCCCAACCAACATTTATCATTTCTGTTTTTATAAAGCCCACAGGTGAAATTTAAAGAAATCTATCCATTCCACAAAAGATTTGTCTCAGTAGGCTATTGCCAGTTCTTTTTTTTTATTAATTTTTTGATGTTTATTTATTTTTGAGAGAGGGAGAGGTAGCACAACTGGGGGAGGGGCAGAGGGAGAGGGAGATAGAGGATCTGAAGCAGGCTCTGTGCTGTGAGCAAAGAGCTTGATAGAAGGCTTGAACCCACTGACTGTGGGGTCATGACCTAAGCTGAAATACAGGCACCCCGTATTATCAATTCTTATAGCAAATTCAGGGATCGACCTTAATGAGACTGTATGAAATAACTATGAAATGTTATCTCGGGGAGAAAATGGTCAGTGACATTTTCCTAATGAAAAAAAAAATAAGGAAAATATAAGTGATGAACTGATTTTAATAAGATTTTCTTTATCGTGGAGGATGCTTTTCGCCTCACCTACAAGCAGTATCAACATTTATCCCGGACAAAAAACAAAACAAAATAAAACAACAGCAACAAAAACCAGTGTCTCTGCAATGTGTCAAAGATGCATAAGAATTATGTCGACTCTAGTCGTTTGTTAAGGAATATAAAGTTGGTGGAAAAAGCAGTCAATCAACATGGGCAACACCCTTATTTATGGGTTTTGTAGTATTGCGTTGGTGTTAAAGATACTGTTAATTGTGGAAGCTACAGTCCTTACCATAAAAAAGGGGGACATAAAAATGTAACGTAATTAGGGAAACAGTGCCTCTGGTAGATGGAAAACATGACCTCTGAAGGCTTGCCACGCGTGGACATTTTGGGAGTGACTCACTGAATCGTAAATAGGTGGCTCTAGTCAAAGCACTGGTGACTTGGCCATGTCTGTTTCCTAACTTTCTCTGTCTAGCCTCATTTTTAATGCTAAAATCAAATCCTCTGATGTCACTCTTCTAATTCTTGTACGTGGGAGAGCTGTTTGTGGATTTAGTGTCTAGTTAAAAAGCAGTGTGGTGGTGGATAATGGGGGAGGAGGGTGAAGCTTGAATACTGAAGTCCATATCCAGCTGTCCCCTTGCTTCCCGGTGGGCTTAGCTCATAGTCTCCTCCATTTCCTCCTCTCTTAATTTAACAGAATCAAAGTTACACCCTGTTGAACCATTAATCGTAAACCTCTCAACACACAAAAGTCCATGACCAAACTCTTCCGAACATAGGAGGGAACACTTTGAGACTCAAGTTTATGAGACTAGCATTACCCCAGACAAGAACACAAGAAAATTACAGGCCAGTATCCATGAGGAAGATAGATGCAGAAATCCTCAACAAAATATTACACCAAACTTTATTTAATGACCCCTTAAAAGGATCACATACCACAATCAAGTGTGATTTCTTCCAGGGACGCAGCACGGTTTAACATCTGGGCATCAGTCAACATGATACAGCTCAACAAAATGAATAAAAAACATATTATCTCAATTGATGCCGAAAAAGCATTTGACAAAATGCAACATCCGTTTATGATAAAAACTCTCAGCCAAGCTGGTTTAGAGGGAATACACCTCAACATAATAAAGGCCACGTGGGAAAACCTCACAGCTAACATCATACTCACCGGTGAAAAACGGAGATTTTCCTTTAAGGTCAGGAGCAAAAAAAAAAAAAAAAAAAGGACACCACCCTTACCCCTTCTATTCAACATCATATTATGAGTAGTCAGCCAAGAAAAAGAAAGAAAAGGCATCTATATTGAAAAGGAAGAAGTCTAATTGTCACCGTTTGCAGATGTCATGACATTAGATATAGAAAACCCTAAAGACTCAACCAAAACTTAGAACTATAAAAGAAGACAGCCAAGTTGCAGAGTACAAAAATCAACACACAAAGTCTGTTTTGTTTCTATACACTAACAATGAACTCGCAAAAAGAGGAATTAAGAAAATACCATTCACAAAGGCACCAAAAATAAAATACTTAGTAATAAATTCATCCTAGGAGTTGAAACACCTGTACACTGAAAACTATTGGACATCAGTGAAAGAAATTGAACGTGAAATGAGCAAATGAAAAGTTACTCCTTGCTGATTCATTGGAAGAATATTGTTAAATGTCCATATTACGTCAGGCCACCTACAAATTCAGTGCAATCCCAATCAAAATTCCAAATGACATTTTTTTTACAGATTTAGCGCAGTTTTAAGATTTGTGTGGGACCACAAAAGAGACCACATAGCCAAAGCAATCTTGAGAAAGAAGAATAAAGCTTGAGGTATCATGCTCCCTGATTTGAAACTATACTTTAAAGCTTAAGTAATCACAACAGCAGGATATTGGCATAAAAACAGACACATAAATCGATGGAACAGAATAGAGAGCCCAGAAATAAAGCCATGCCTACATGCTCAATTAACTTACAAGAAAGGAGGCAAGAATATACTTGGGAAAGGACCGTTTCTTCAATAAATGGTGCTAGGAGAACTGGACAGCCACATGAATGGCAGCAGAAGAATGAAACCAGACCACTATCTTACACCACACAGAAAAATTAACTCAAAATGGATTAAGGCCTTGACTGTAACACTTGAAGCCATAAAACCCCTCAAAGAGAATACTGGCATTGAGCTCTTTGACATTGGTTTTGGTTGTGAATAATCACAACCAAATTGGATCTGATTGAAAAGCAAAGGCTACAAAAGACAAAAAATACATTGGACTACATTAAGCTCAAAGAAACCCTTCTGCACAGCAAAGAAAACCATCAAAAAAATCAAAGGCAACCTACTGAATGAGAGGAATTATTTACAAATCCTGTATCCCCCAAATGATTATCTGAAACATAAAAAGAACTCCTACAAGTCAGTAGCAAAATCAGTCCAATTAACAAGTGGGCAGAGGATCTAAATGGACATTTTTCCAGGGAAGGCATACCAATCATTGGCCAACAGACACATGAAAAGATGCTTAACCTTACTCACCATTGGCGAAATACAAATAAAAATCACTGAGATAGCACATTATACCTGTTAGAATGGCTCTTATCAAAAAGACAAGAAATAGGGGCACCTGGGTGGCTCAGTCATGATCTCACAGTTCATGGGTTCGAGCCCCAGTGTCAGGCTCTGTGCTGACAGCTCAGAGCCTGGAGCCTGCTTCTGATTCTGTGTCTCCCCCTCTCTCTGCCCCTCCCCCACTCAGTCTCTGTCTCTCTCTCTATCAAAATAAAATAAAGACATAAAAAAAATTAAAAAGACAAGAAGTAACAAGTGTTGGCAACGACGTGGAGAAAAAGGAACACCCATGCACTGTTGGTAGGAACGGAAACTGGTGCAACCACTGTGGAAAACAGTATGGAGGTTCCTCGAAAAGTTAAAAATAGAAATACCATGTGATCCAGCAATTCCACTTCTGTGTATTTATCTGGGGGAAAAAACCCACTAATTTGAAAAGATATATGCACGCTATGTGCATTGCAGCATTGTCTGTGATAGCCTAGGTACAGAAGCGACTCAGTTGTCCATTGGTGGTTTAGTGAGTAAGGAATACGTGATGTATATATTCACAGTACCATTCAGCTACCGGAATTAAATCTTGCCATTTTTGACAACATGGACGGAACTTGAAGGTACCACGCTAAGGGACATAAGTTAGGCACAGAAACACGAACACCATATGATCTCACCTGTTTGTGGAATATCAAACAACTAACCAAGAAACGAGCTCAAAGAAACAGAACAGATTGGCCGTTGTCAGAGGCAGGTGATGAGCTGGTGGGGTAAATGGGCGAAAGGATTCAAAAGGTACCATCAGTGTACCTTTAGTAAATATATAGTTATAAATAAGTCATGGGGACATAATGCATGGCATGGTGACTATAGTTAATCATACTGTTTTGCATATTTGAATGTTGTTAGAATTAAAGTCCTTCTCACGAGAAAAATTTTTCTGTAACTATGGTGACAGATGTGAACCACACTTGTGATAATGGTTTAATTATACATATATGATAAAATTATTATTATATATAATGGGCAGAGGATCTGAATGGACAGTGATGTTATACATCTGAAGCTAATGATATATGTTGGTTATACCACAATAAAAATAATCATATAAAGTGTACAATTAAGTTTCTCCCCAGTAAGCTCATTGTGATTACTAATCTCCCACGTGATGCTTTAAACTGCCAGATACGTAGTAAACCTTTAAATCCTGTTGTCTGTGATCACTACTCATTTCTGTTGTCATTTGTGTTATTCGTTTACTTGTGTTGTTGTTTTTCATTTTAAGTCTTGTTCTTCAGGTATGAAATAAATTCCATTTTGGGTGCGCCCGGGTGGCTCAGTCGGTTGAGCGTCCGGCTTTGGCTCAGGTCATGATCTCGCAGTTCGTGGGTTTGAGCCCCGCATCGGGCTCTGTGCTGACAGCTCAGGGCCTGCAGCCTGCTTCAGATTCTGTGTCTCCCTCTCTCTCTGATCCTCCCCTGCTCACGCTGTCTCTCTCTCTCAAAAATAAATTTAAAAAATAAATAAATAAATTCCATTTTGTCTTCAAGAATCTCAAAAGCATCGGACTTCAAAACATAGGATTTCTTCAATGTATCTATTTTAGGATATTTGAAAATTTACCCTTTATCCAGAAGCACGTTTAGTGTAATGTGTGAAATTGAGTTGGTCTCAAAAAGAAGTATTTTTTTTTACACTTAGAGGTTCAATGGACCAATACATAAATTCTACCTGGAAATATTTAATTATTTGAGAATATGCCTGCAAATATAAATTCCGGTGTTCATATAGGATATTTTCAAGCTGACTATAAAATACCGTAAGTTGCTTGCATTAAAATATTTCCTCAAGGTCACTTATTTATATTCTGCTCATTGTTTGATAATGATTAGATGGAAAGCAAAACCTTGGAATAGGTTTCATTTTTATTTATGAAATGTATGTAAAGGAGGAGACAAGAACCCTTGCCTTTGTGACATTATTGCTATGATCCCACTGAACCGATACAATTCTCAACAAAAAGCACAGAGAAATTGGTGGTATTGTTAGCATGAGAATTGTGTAAAAATTACTAAAATAATTATAAAAATAATTGTGAAAAATTAGGATTCCTAACTCATCAGATGAACTGTTATACCCCTCCTTTCAAATGATAAAGAAAAAAATCCCATGTACCCTTTATTACTGAAGGCAAGTGGATTTCACATAGGGAATAGTCTGGGAGCTGATCTACCATGACAGTTATTTAAAACAAGAAATCTCAATGTTAGCAGAGATAACATCCTTTTATTTCTCCTACTCTTTGTCCTGTTGCTGTCATGTCCACACGCAGGGAAGAAATAAACATAAGTGAGAATTATCCAGAAAGCTTGTAAAGAAAAAATTAGCTGCTGGTTTCATCTCCCTGTTCCAGGAAAATAGGATTGTCTTCTCCTCCTGAGTTACAGGATATTTAATAAATATGTATATAAGCATCTATTTCATCGTGTATATGTCTTCGGTATATGTGCACGCAGAGACATTGAAATCCACCTTTCTTTCTCACCTGGCAAATAGTGATATGAAAAGTTTGGTGCTGTGTTTTTATGACATGATTATTTGCTGGTTCTTCCGTGTGTTTGGGTGTCTCTTTGGCTGTTATTCTTCTACTTTTTAAATTGTATCTGGTTCCAACATTTCTTTCAAAATAGTGAATCTCAGGTCCCTCTGCTATCCGATCACAGCTGTCAGCCCCCTCAATGCCGCTAAATTAGAAATGGACATGGCTGCCTCACGATGTGGACATTTATTCAAGATTTCTAAATTGCATGGCCAAGACGATGCTGAGAATACAATGGGTCTTTTGCTCCCCGCCTCCCTGCCCTTTGCGGAATTGATGCCTATCTGCCCAGCAGCATTTCCTTCCCTATATGAAGAAGCTCAGGGTAGCTCCCCAATTTCACGATAATTGAATAAAGCGTCTGCTTCTGCCAGTTCTGTAAGATGCTTTGGACAAAAGGTCTTAAGAAAAGGATTGCACAACAGCCTCCCAAAAGCCCTCGACGAGGCACGATAAATCAGGCATCTGTCCTGAAATGGCAGGAGCACGGAACATGTGCGGAACCTGGAACTTGTCACTGTCGATGCTAACGGTAGCTCAGGATAGTGACCTATAAACCCATACCACCTCCAAACCCCACACCCTGTATCCAGGAGACCCCAAAGCAGTGTTTGTGAACTCTTGCACTGTCTGCTCTTCCGGTCAACTTGAAACTCTTGCCGTGATCCCAAGTGTCTCCTCATCTCAGAGACTTGAACAAGAAACTACACAAATAAGTCAATCACACAATTAGTAAACTGAAAACTAATGAGACCTGTATTCAGGCAGTCATTCTAAAGAAAGCCTAAAGGAACTACTGCTACTGTCATTTGTCAAGGAAACCTTGGAAGATTGTAAACTGCTGGAAGGAACGGTCACTTGACCAGCCCTTTAGTTAATAAAACATGGGTGGTCTCGATTTGGATTTAGGATCCAGATTCTCCAGTGATCTTCAAGAGCATGGGCATTGCACGATTCAGTTTGCTCATCCTTAAAGTTTCCCCTTTGTCAAATTTGATAGGACAGAGGAAAAGAAAAAAGTCATTGAATCATCCGAATATTTCTTCATAAGAAAGTGAGAGATGGAAAAGATGGCAAATGGTATTCAGGTCAGGGCTCTCATTTTCCAGGTAAGAACACCCGGGACTGTGAGCAGTGACCTCACCTGTAGAAGGAGATAGACTTTGAGTCAGAGCTGGAACAAGACTCTGACTTACACATTCCAAGACCAGAGAATTCTGTTATTTCACAGAAAATGATTTGCTGTGTGTCCAAAGAAGTGCAATTTAAAACTACCTTCTCCTGAAATTCAGTTGCTCTACGAGAAGTTTGAAAGATTTTCTTTTATGGAGAAAAGACCCTCAGGAATAAAAGAAAATGATTCCAAACTAAGCCTTTAAAAATAACTTATGTGTTTTGGATGCTGGCAATCAAATAGTTGAGTGCCCTCCTTCACATATAAAAAATCATTTATATGATAAAAGAATGTCTGAAAGGAAATGTTTAGTTAAGGTTTTGTGATTTAGACCAGAAAGAAAGTCAATTATTGTGCAATTTGAACTGCCTACATATAACAACAAAATATTTACTACAAAAGAATGGACTCCCTACAAAGATGCTTTGAAATTAAGTAAGATTCTGCAATTTTTAAATTATCCAGTTGAATCTGACTCACTGGGCAGCATTTTTTTTTTTTTTTGGCCAATATTTTAGCAAGGTGGCTGTGGTATTTAGAATACTGGCTGCCTAAGATTCACAATTGGTAGGCAGCATAATGATTTCCCAAAGACGTCCACATCCTAGAGTATGTTCTCTGACCTGGCAAAGGAAATTCGCAAATGGCATTAAATTAAGGAGCCTGGAGTGGGGGTACTGTTCTGGATTAACTAGTTGGATCCCTGTAATTTTAGTGGTTCTTATAAAAAAGGAGGCAGAAAAGAACAAGCAAAGTCCAAAGTTAGAAGGAAGAAGACTTTAGGACTTCCAGGAAAGATGGCAGAGTAGAAGGATTCCGGGCTCACCTTGTCTCATGGATACATCGAGATAACACGCACATCAATGTAAATAATCCAGAAAATGACCTGAAGACTGGCAGAACAGACTCACCACAGCCACATGTGGAGAAGAGGCCACACTAAAGAGGGTGGGAAGGGTGGAGATGTGGTAGGGACGCTGGCTGTCCCCATATGACTGGCTGTGGGATGGAGGGATGCCAGTGGAGCAGACCATACCCCAGGCATAAGGAACCGTACTGGGAAAGTGAATTCCCATAACGTTTGGCTTTGAAAACCAAAGGGGCTTAACTTTTCAAGTTCTTAAAATCAACGGGGCTTAACATTTGGAACTTTAAAAATCAGCAGGCTTGGTTCTGGAAGAACTGGAAGGCAATGGTAAACTGAGTCCCTGCCCTTAAGGAGAAAGCACAGAAAGAGTACCACCACCCCCCACCCCACCCTGAGATTCAGCACAGATGCAGCTGTTTGGTAGATGCCTGGAGTATACTGGAAGGAGGTTTGTTTACTATTCTCAGAAAAAGGACTGGAGTGGCAGGGGTCTTTGGAAGACTTCCCCAAGAACAAAAGAACTGATGGTGGCCACTTCCCGTCCCTGCCCCCCAGCCCAAATAACAGACACCTGCAGGCCCAGCACAGCACCAACATTCTCCACCTACCTAACAGCATGCTCCTTCTTCAGTCTCCTGTGGACCTGCCTCCTCCAACCTTCCCTTCCTACCACAGACGTTGCAAACCTTGCTAGCGCAGAGCACCCTGCCCCTGCATCCTTGCCCCCAACAACATGCCCTCAGTTGGAGTCCATCCACAGTGCTGCCACAGCAAGGCAGTCCCCACCACCCAAATTAAGAAAATAATTCCATTCACAGTTATACGAGAAAGCATAAAGTTGCTAGGAATAAACGTAACCTAGGAGGAGATAGACCATTTTTCTGAAAATTATAAAATGTTGAAGAAGGAAATTGAAGATGACACAAACAAGTTGAAAGGTGTACCATACTCATGGACTGGAAGAAGAAATATCGTTAAATTGTCTGTTGTATACCAAGCAATCTATAGATTCAGTGTAATCCCTACCGAAATACCAATGGCACGTTCCACAAAACTAGAAGAATTCCCACATTTTTACGAAACCAGAGAAGACCCGAAATAGCCAAATCAGTCTTGAGAAAGAAAAACAAAGTTGGAGGTGTCACAGCCTAAGATTTCAAGATGTGGTATGAAGCTGTAGCATCCAAACACTATGGTACTGACACAAAAATAGACACACAGATCAGTGGAACAGAGGGTCCAGAAATAAGCCCATGCTCATATGGTCATTTAATCTTTGACAAAGGAGGAAAGAATACACACTAGGGAAAAGACAGTCTCCTCAATACATTTGCTGAGGAAAGTGGATAGCTATATGCAAAAGAGTGAAACTGGACCACTTCCTTGCACCACATACAAAAATAAACTCAAAATGGATTAAAGACCTAAAGACACCTAAAGCATAAAACACCTGGAAGAAGACATAGGCAGTAATCCCTTTGACAGTGGTTTTCAACATTTCTGTAGATAGGTCTCCTGAGGCAAGGGAAACACACAAATACACTACTGGGACTACACCAAAATAAAAAGCAAAGGATGCCGTCAACAAAACAAAGACCTATTGAATAGGAGAAGATATTTACAAAGGATATATTCTATAAGGGGTTAATATCCAACATATATAAAGATCTTACACCACTCAAGAAAAAAACCTGAGACTCCAATAAAAATTGGCCAAGAATCTGAATAGTCATTTTCTTGAAAAATG
Source organism: Cryptoprocta ferox (assembly GCA_028646485.1). Classification (NCBI taxonomy): domain Eukaryota; kingdom Metazoa; phylum Chordata; class Mammalia; order Carnivora; family Eupleridae; genus Cryptoprocta; species Cryptoprocta ferox. The sequence continues at coordinate 103,501,046 of CM053579.1, forward strand.
ATACAGATGGCCAACAGATCCAAGAAAAGATGCTCATAAAAAGACAAGAAATAAGTGTTTTTGAAGATGTGGAGAATAAGGAACCATCATGCACTCTTGGTGGGAATATAAGGCTGGTGCAGGTGCTGTGGACAACAGTGTGGAGGTTCCTGAAAAAATTAAATTTAATAAAGCTATATGATTTAATAGTTCCACTACTGGGCATTGGCCCAAAGAAAATGAAAACAGCAACTCAAAAAGAAAAAGATATGTGCACCACTAAGTTGATTATTGCTTGTTGTATACTAATCAGACACAGAAGCAACCTAAATGTCCATCAACACATGAATGGATACAGACTACATCTATATCTATCTATCTATATAGATATTACTCAGCCACAAAAAAGGATGAGGTCTTTCTATTTATGACAACATGGATGGACCTGGGCTGGAGGGTAGAATGTTAAGTGAAATAAATCAGATGAAGACAGATACCGTATGCTATTACCTATATGTAGAATCTAAAAACAATGAACAAAATGCAGAAACAGGATTCTGTAAATATAGAGAAATGATGGTTGCCAGAGGGGAGGGCACTGTGGGGATGTGTAAATAGGTGAAGGGAATCGAAAAGTACAAGCTTTGAGTTATGGACTGAATAAGTAACAGGGACAAAAAGGCACAACATAGTGAATATAATCGGTGATATTGTAATAGCATTGTAGGATGACAGACAGCCGTTATAGGTGCGGTGAGTGTAGCGTAATGTATAGAGTTGTTGAATCACCGTGTTGTACACCTGGAACTAATGTAACATTGTAGGTCACCAAAACTTCAATTAAAAAAAAAAGGCAGAAGGGTCAGGTTGAGAAAAGGAGGTGGCACCAGAGGTTGGAGTGATGTAGGATCATGAACCCATAAGTGCAGGCAGTTTCTAGAAACTATTAAAGACAAGAAAACAAATTATCTTCTAGAGCTCTGAGAAGGAATATCACCATTGTAGACTTCTGACCAGCAGAACTGTAAAATAAATTGGTGCTGGTTAAGCCACGGACTTTGTGACACCTTATTATGGCCACAGTAGGAAACAAATACATTGGTGAAAATATCCATTCTCCACAACAAAACTATATAGCTGTTGAGCGTAGGAGTTTAGTAATAGAATACACTTAAAGTTTCCTCGGCATCCTCTAAAAGTTTTGGATGTAAGCCTTTGAACGGATCCCTGTGGACCTGTAGCCACGAACATTACTTTTGTTCCACCCAAGGGTTGGCTCACCAGAGATTGCCCAGTTCATCTTCCACGAGTCAGCAGTAGCAGACAGGACGCAGAGAACCTCTGTGTCTGACAGACATAGGAGCATTACTGCCTCACTTTAATTATTGTCATATTGGTTTTGAATGGAAACCACCACATATATCATTCATAGAACAAGTTGTGTCTATCAGTTGTTAGTTGCTAATAGTAGTTGAACGTGGAATATTTCCCCCATTGAATCCAACATATGGCAACAGTACCTCTCTGGTGAGGAGCACTCTTTGGGATTTAGCCCACAACAGAGAACCTGGCAGCCAAGTGGTACTTGATTCAAAGAAAGAAAGGAAGGAAAGAAAGAAAGAAAGATGGAAAGAAGGAGCCAATCGAGTACTCATTTCCTTAATCAGTGAAGAGAAATGTAAACTGAAGGGGTCCATCTTTCGTTTTTCTAGACTTACGGTCTATCCTGGTTCTAAGTAATCATGAGCCAAAAATAGCATTGCATCTATTTATCTACAGATCACAGTGACAGCAAACTTAAGGATCACTGAGGCACCGTTCTGCCATTCACACCAATCTCGTATTTCAATATAAATTATAATTTAAGGTATTTGTCTTTCTCTGACTTATTTCACTCAGCATTATACCCTCCAGGTTCATCCTTGTGGTTGCAAATGGCAAGATTTTATTATTTTTCATGGATGAAAAATACGGTATAAATCATACTTATAAGTGGAATTTAAGAAACAAAACCAATGAACAATGAAAATAGAGGACAAAAACACCAAACGGAGTCTGAAATACAGACAACTGGTGGTTGCCAAAGAGAAGGTGGGTGGAAGGGTTGAATAAAGGGGATCCATCCAGTATACACACACCTAATGAGCACTGAGAAATATATAGCATTGTTGTCATACTAAGCAATCAAAACTAATAAAACACCAAATGTCGCTTATACTTGAATAAAAAGCTCAAAGCATATTTAAAAAATCAAAGTTATTGTGAAAAATTAATCCGTGATGAACAAATTATGGGCATTTCAAATAAGGGCAGGGTCACCATTATCAATTATTTTTTTTACCTCAGGGTGTCCTATTACAGTCTTGGTGAGTTTGCTCATCATGGAATTTTTTAAATTTACTTTTAAGATACAATGCAGATAGGGGCCCCTGGGTGGCTCAGTCGGTTAGGCGTCTGACTTCGGCTCAAGTCATGATCTCGCGGTTTGTGAGTACGAGACCCACGTCGGGCTCTGTGTTGACAGCTCAGAGCCTGGAGCCTGCTTCACATTCTGCGTGGTCTTCTCCCTCTGCCCCTCCTCCTCATTCTCTGTCTCTGTCTCTCAAAAATAAATAAACGCTAAAAATTTTTAAAAAGATGTACTACAGATAAAGTACACAGTTCAGTCGCTTTTACTCCACTCACATTTTGCAGTCATTGTCAATGCATAAGCCCCACAATTTTGTAACTGTGAAAAGTGATACCTTTACCCATCAACCCCCATTTTTATCCTCAATCTCTGGCAGCCACTAATCTGCCTTCTGTCTGTATGGGTTTATCTTTCTGGACCCTGCATAGATGTGGCCTTGTACAATATGGGGACTTTTGTGTCTAGATAGGTTCAGTTTAGCACATTTTCAAGGTTCATCCATATTATAGCATATATTAATACATTCTTTTTATGGGTAAACAGTATTTCATTACATAGATATTTTATTGATTTGATTGAAATCTGGACAAACAGCAATTTCTACTGTAATACCTACTATAAAAATTCATGTACAAATTTTGTGTGGACAGGTTTTCAACTCTCTTATATTTCTAACAATGAAGTTTCTGGGTCTTTTGGTAACTCAGTCTTACCGTTTGAGGAACTACCAGCCTGTTTTCCAAACTGCGTGTAGTGTTTGATAATTGCCGCCAACGTTGTACAAGTTCCAATTTTTCCTCATTCTCAACAACACTCATATTGTTTGTCTTTTTGATTGTTGCTATCCTTGGTGTCTTTGGATGAATCTCCAAATGAATCTCCAAATGAATCTCTTGTTAATAGCCTATTATTGTTTTTTTTTAAATCCACTCTGCCAATCGCTGCCTTTTGATTGGATGATATTTATTATCATATTTTGTCTTTGTACGTGTGGCGTTGTGTTTTTCTCCCCAAGTCTCTGCTCTGTTACCTTGGTGTTCAGTCAATGGTCAGACAGAAGGTTTGCTTCAATGTCTGGAAACTCCCAGCGAGGAACGGGGGTTCAGTGCACCTGTTGGTACGTACCTCTACACTTAGGCAGAGTTCTCAGCCTTTTTTTTTTTTTTTTTTTTTTTTTTTTTATTGAACACATCCTTTTGGTGTTCTTGAAATCCCTTGGCAAATTTCCATGGCTAGTTGGCATCCCTGCATTAGCTCAGTTCTTCTTAGTGCGATGCTTCAATGTCAGACAGACACGGGAGCTTAGGTCCTTCTTAGGTCTTTGCTCCACACATGCACATCTCTGAGCATGCATGCATGCCACCTGCACATGACCTGAATGGCCAGGACTATGCCAGAGCTTTTAAAAGTTCCCAAGGACATGGGCACCTGGGTGGCTCAGTCCGTTAAGCATCTGACTCTTGATTTCAGTTCGGGTCATGACCTCTCGGTTTGTGAGTTGAAGCCCCGTGTCACACTACACACTGACAGTGTGGAGCCTGCTTGGGATTCTCTGTGTCCCTTTCTCTCTGCCCCTCCCCTGCTTGCTCTCTAGCTCTCTCAAAATAAACAAACATTAAAAAAAAAGTTCCCAAGGATCTCTGATTTTCCAGCTTTTAAGAAGTTTTGAATCGCTTCTTTCCCCAGCTTTTATCCCTGCACAAGGCGGCTGCACTGTTAAAACACTGCTTCTAGTTGTGTTTTTATTAACTCTCCCAGGGAAAGGGACCCTACGGTGGGTGAGCTCGGTCGGGTCAGATAAAGACAGCTTTGCGACTGGGGTTTTCTAGGGAACGTCTAGGGCATCTTCTGTCTGACAGGGCTGTTAGGCTAGTGGCTTTCCTCGTGGTTGTGGGATGTTGGTCAGCAAGGTGACCATGGAACTTGGAATGAGAATAGTCCATTGAAGACCTTGCAAAGCTTACCATTCTTACTAAAATCGTCTATTTTTCTTGACTAAAACCTCCGTGGATTATTGGTAGCTTTGATTTCCATATTCCTAAAAATAATGGATTTCAATAAGTTTTGCAAGTATTCTTTTATGGCATAAGGGATGTTTGGAGAAGTCTTTACATTTCCAAACAATATCATTCCAGTTTTCCTTTGCCTCTTGCAGGTTTCAGGCTGTTTCTAGTTAAAATGGTGCCATGAACCTCCAAACACCTTCTCCGTCATTGCACTTTAAATAAGACAAGCTTCAGAATTAAGCGTAAGTTTCACGTGACACAGAATAACAGAAAACGCTCTCTCCATAAACTGGTTACAACAATCGCTCCTTTTTCATTCCACCATATGGACGCATAATTCTATGTAGTCATTCTGCTTTGCTTCCTTGTGACCTGCCAAAGTCACAGAAGTGAGTCACGTAGCGGCTCCCAGTGCACGAGTTTACAAATTGTCCTTCAGACGCATCAATGAGAAGGAAACAAACGTGTTGGGTTCTAAACTTGAACTTTAGAATACCGAAGCCAGCCAGAGAGCCTCCAAATCTTATTTTCCCTCTTGCTGTTGGCTGCGCTTCTGGAAAGGACGCGGGAAGTGAGGTAATGCAACGGATCCTCAAACCTGCTCACGATGCTTCCTCCGCGTGCCCTCTTGTGACACGCATCCCCATTCTTGCTCACATATTCATAGTCCACAACTGAATGAAAACATTCGTTGCCAGGCAGGTAGAGGACCCGGACAGTTCTGGGGCTGCCTTGACATAAATTAATGCTTCAACTACTGATTATTTATTGAGCATCACTCTTGTTAACTACTACACGTTAGTCCATGTGGGAAATTATATATATTTATAGACTTGCTGAATGATTGGTCCTCTCTAAAGGACACTCCTGTTTAGAGAACAGACCATCTTAGAGCTTATGAGGGCCCCGGATCGAATGAGGTGTCTTTGTTATTCTCTTACTGTTGGGGAACAGCCAAAGTCTCACGACACAGACACGACTGGTAGAGCTCATCCAGACGTGGGAAAGGAATGACAGTCGACGGGAATAGTTGTGCCTTAAAGGCAGACTACACATTTTAATCCTGAAATTTCAATTCCCCAACCCCCATGGGTTCAGGAAAACATCCTCCCGGGCTGACCTCCAACTCATCATCTCTTGTTTTACAAGAGGCTCAACGTGCTGACTTGGGAAGAAAAATGAAAGCAGACAGATGAGGCTCTAAGTCTGATTTTCTGCTTTGCCCCTTATCAGTGATCTGGCTCTCAATGAATTATTGAGATGCCAATGTAAATTATTTAAATGCCTATTTAAATATCTATTTGAACTAATAAAACATGTGTGGGAGCAGATTGTAAATGGCCGTGGGTGTAAAACAGCCAGTAGATTGGAGCCTTGAGAGGACTTAGGTTTTGCAAGAGAAGAGAATGAAACACACCGGGGCAGTTACGGCATCGGAAGAGCTAGTGTTTTACATCAGGGGAGGCGTTTTGCCAACCATTTGGAGGGCTGGGGTGGGGTGAAGGGTGGGAGACATCATCTGGGGTGCAAAGTTCAGGGATACTCAGTTGTTAGGATAAATGTAACTATCTCACTCAGTTGTGAGGATACTCAGTTGTTAGGATAAATGTAAGTATCTTAAAACAACATTTACAAGAAGCAAAAAATCAATGCAGATAAATCCATAGCAAGCAAAGTAACAAAATTGTGAATAAAAAGAGGGTTTAACGGGGCTGGGACTACGGTAAACAGTATGAGTCATGGACTTGAAGGGATGGGTTCCCTCAGGGATGAGACTGGGGTAGCATCATGCCCAGTGAATCACCGGCGCTCAGGCAGTGGGATCCCAAGTTGGCATACAGCGTCCCTCCCAAACTACCACTGGCTGGCGTTATTGGTGGAATTGTGTCCCCCAAAAGGATGTTGCGAAGTCTGAACCCCTCCTCCTTAGGATTCTGATTTTTGGAAGCAGCATCTTTGCAGATATAGTCAAGATGAGCTTCTCAGGGGTGGGGCCCTAATCCAGCTGGGCTGATGTCCTTGTAAGATCAGGACAGAGACAAGACCATAGTTATGTCACAGGGGAGAAGACAGCTTTGTGAAGGACACTGGAGGCCAAGATTGGAGCGAGGTCTATACCAAGCCATGGGACACCAGAGACAGCAAGCAAGAAGCTAGAGGAAGCAAGGGATTTCAGAGGGAACCTGGACTCCCTACCAACACCTTGATTTGAGACTCCTGGCTTCCAGAACTGACATTTCTGTTAAGTCACTCAGTGAGTGGTGCTTGTCCTTAGACCCTTAGGCAAACAACACAGAGGGTTCACCCTTCTCCCCGATGACTGTCTGAAAGTAGCTTTCCACAAACTCGCGCTCTGCCTTGGGCATAACGTGGGTCGTCTGGGCTTTGCACGAAGTCCACACGCCTGCCCGCATCATAAGGAGACAACCTGTAACATTACAGGAAAGGGTGACACCTCGACTCGCTGCTCACAGGAGGGAAATCATGCTGGCTTTTAAAGAACCTTCATTTACACCCTGTTCCGCCGGCCAAATCACCACACGGGGAAACACGCCAGAAAGCAGCGTGTCATTCCCTGCGGAAACAGCACAGCTCAGCATTGCAGCACTCGGCTAATGGGCTCGGTGGCTTCAGTTAGAAGACAACAGGAAGAGTGTTTATGTTCTTCTACAGTTTCCTTAACATTTGTTTCAGGTTAACTTTCTAATTAAGCAATTTTTTTGTAGGTCAGTGACCACAGGTTTGGTGAAACTTTAGCAAGTTAAATAACATTACATAAAACAGACTGCTCAAAAGAAATGGTGCTGCGGCAATTATAATCAGAGTCCTACCAGTAACATGCTAATGAGGCATTTTCTCTTTTTAAAAGCGTGACCTTTTTAGTGCCTAATGGAGAGCAAGGTATAAAGCTTTTTACAGGGATTCCTTTTTTAGCTAACCTCCGATGCAAAAATAGATCTTTTTCAGCATGCCTATTTTCACGTGCCCCTGTGTCTGAAACACCTTCTGTGGGGGTTTGGTTTGAAGCCGAATTATTGCTAATAAACCCGTCCCCAAACAGGATAAGTGCATGGGGCTGCCGGTCTCAGACTTCCAGATCCCTGGGGGCAGCTCGCATTTAACAACCACAAATTGTGATCATTTAGAACCTAACATCTGCCTTTTTAAACCGTACAGTTCAGCGGCGTTAAGTACATTCACATCGTGTGTGACCATCACCACCATCCATTTCTAGAACTTTTTCATGCTGCGAGAGTGAAACCCTGACCTCATGAGATGCCTACTCTTCATTCTCTATGCCCCCAGCGCTGGCATCCGTCGTGCACCGTCTCTGACAACTCCGAGTACTTACAAGTTGAATGCTACAGTGTAGGTCTTTTTGTGCCTGGCCGATGTCTCTAAGCAGGATGACCTCAACATTCATCCATGTCGTAGCAGGTGTCAGAATGTCCTGAGTTTCTAAGGGCGTGCCGTTGTATGGTTGAACCAAATAATATTCCATTCCATGGCTGAACCACGTTTTGTTTCCTTATTCATCCGTCGTGAACTCTCGTAGTTTTTGGCTACAGGGAATCCTGCTGTGAACACGGGTATGCAAATAGCCGTTCAGTCCCTATTTTTGGTTCTTTTGGGTATTCCCCTGAAAGGGAATTGCTGGGTTATACGGGGTCTCCATCTTTAATCTTTTTGGGAAATGCCATCAGGGAGCTCGCTCTGCCCACATTTCTGTAGGCTTGACTACACACAATCTGCTCAGGGATTCGAGGTCTCCACCCCGCCTCCTTGCGGTGGCATGTGTCCACCAGCCACACCGTAAATCATTGCCCATTTTAATCATCTCTTAGTTGTTTAAGACATTAGTATTTAAATGGGATATTTATGATTTCCAAGTTAGGAATATTTGTGAAGTTTTTTTTTTTTTTAAGGCTCTTACTGTTTTAGATTCATAGCAAAATTGAAAGTAGAGAAATTTCCCATATGTGCCATGGCCTTCACACATGCATGCCTTCCCGTCATCATTAGCCCACAGACGTGCTGCATTTGGTATAACTGATGAACCGACACTGATGTAATCAGCCAGAGTCCATGCTTTACGTGGGGTTCACTCACCATGGTGTACGTTCTCTGGGTTTGGATGAATGTATTCCTCCATGTTTCCTACATTATAACATCACAGAGTATTTTCACTGCTCTAAGAATTCTCTGTACTCTACCTCTTTATCCCTACCTCCCCCATCCCTGGCAACCATCAATCTTTCTATGATCTCTATAGTTTTATCCTCTCCAGAACGTTACGGGGTTGGAATCCTACAGGATGTGGCATTTTCAGATTGGCTTTTCACTTAGTACTATGCATTGAGGTTTCCTCCACGTCTCTTCAAGGCTTGCTCGTGCATTTCTTTCTAGTGTTGAATAATACTCCCGTGTCTGGATGCACCACCATTTATTTATCCAGTCACCTACTGAAGGACACATGGTGGCGTCCCGGTTCTGGCCGTGAGGAACGTAGCTGCTACAAATATTTGTGGGCAGGTTCGTGTGTGGACATAAGTTTTAAAATCCTTTGGGTAAATATGAAGGTCCATTGCTCGACCTTGTGGTAAGATCATGTTTACTTTTGTAAGAAACTGCTCACTTGTCATCCATAGCGCCTGCATCATGTTGCTTTCCCAGCAGCAGTGAGTGAGAGTTCCTATTGCTCCACACCCTCACCAGCATTTTCTGTTGTCAGGGTTTTGGATTTGGGCCATTCTAGTGTGCATGCAGTGGTGTCTAACTGTTGTGTTAGTGGACACACTTTACTGTGGTTTACAATTTGCTGCAACTAACCCATTGTAAACATACACCACTGGCTGAAATTTCTTTTGCTGTGTTCCATTTACAAAAAAAACTTACAATTTCTGTATGAAGTTATATGGTTTTTATTTTATTTCTTTTCCTCAGACATGGGTTCTCTCCATTTATTTGGATCCTCTTTAGTACCTTTGACTAAAACGATGCACGTTAGATGGTTGGCGTGCTGCCCAAAGTGCCCAGAGTTATCAGGGTGCTCTTATTTCGCAAGGTTGTCGACCAGGCTTTTAAAAATGCCTCCACATAAAAACAAATTCAAAATATAGTTACTGCCTTTCCCTTCCCTATGCTGGAAAGACAACTTTAACACATTTCTGTGCCTGTCCACTTGGGTTTAGTTTAAAGTAAACTTGGGTCAGGAAACCATCATGTCAGTTTGTTTTGGTTATAGTTTTTTTTTTAAAAGGTTTTATTCATTTTTGAGAGAGTGCAAGTCGGGGAGGGGCAGGGAGAGAGGGGGACAGAGGCCCCAAAGCAGGCTCTGCTCTGTCAGCACAGAGCCCGATGGGGGCTTGAACTCACGAACCTCGAGATCATGACCTGAGCCGAAGTCAGACGCTCGACCGACTGAGCCACCCGGCTGCCCGTGTTTTGGTTACAGTTTGACATGTTTGAGATACCTCTCAGTTCTACAAACCACATAAATAATAAACCACATAATATGTAAGCTATTTAGAAAATTACAAAGGACTCTTAGTCTCTCATTAAAACAGAATGCGGGCTACGTGCTCACAAATAAAACACGCACAAGGCAGCTCACGTGAACGTTTTTGTAGTTACCTTGGGCTGTGCCCACGTGACCTATGCTCTGTGCTCCACACCTGTGCCTGGACTGCCCCTCACCCTGCAGCTCTTTTCTGACATTCTTAACCCAGTCAATGGAGTGGACTTTCCCCCGGTCAGAATCCCAGGGCCCCTGCGACCCTTTCTGACAGTTCTCATATCTCATCTCTTACTCTCCACTCACCACCCCCTGCCTGCTTACCGCCCCTGCGTCTATCTGTTCCATGCTCTCCATCGTGACACAAATGATCTGTGAGAGGTGAGAGGTGCACTGCCAGTTAGTACGTTGGGAGAAGGAAAAACACTGAACTTAGAATATTATGCTGGGGACACAATTATACAACTATATGGGAACTCGAGGAGCTTGTCCGTATTCCCGGGTTTTCTGCACGGTCCAGACGAAACCATTCTCAGGCTCAACGCAATGAAGGGAGGCAGTAGTTACGGTCAAGAAACACGAAGTGCTTGACATTGTTACCTGTTTCCAAGCTAACGCATGAGCCAGCCACGGTTGCACAGGTGCTAGCAGAAGACTGAAGACTTCTGAGTCGGAGACCAAGGACTTTATCTCAGCAGTTGCTGTGCTGTCCGTTGCCCAAGTCCCACATCCTTTGATGGCCACGAGGGGACAGGTGCAGGGGGATGCCACAGAGTTGGCTTGACTTACAGGTTAGGAACCAAGCCTAGGACGTGCCCATTCTTACAAGATACTGCCCGGGACACTTTCAGATCTTTGCCCTGGAGGGACAGGTTATGCTCAGTGTCCCAGACAGCAATCAGATGTGCTTTCTTCCCCAGAATGAGGTGCTGTCTCTGCCTTCCAGAAGTGTTCTCTACACAAGTATCCTTTTAGAAAAATGAAAAGAACTATTGCCCTGCTCACAAGACATGCAAACACTTGAGTGACCCAGGAGGACTCGTCTACCGACAACCAGTAAGTAAGGGGCGAGGTAGTAACTCTCAGCTCGGGAGGCCCAGTAACCACTGTTGGGGGACACTGCTAGTGCAGCCAGTGAGGCAGATGCTTAACCTCCAACCCCTTCACCTTTAAACTCCTGCGCGCCTGGGTGGCTCAGCCAGTTGCATGTTTGACTCTTGGTTTCGGCTCAGCTCATGATCTCACGGTTCGTGAGTTCGAGCCCTGTATCGGGCTTGCTGCTGTCAGCGTGAAGTCCGCTTGGGGTTTTCTCTCCCTCTCTCTGCCCCTCTCCTGCATGCGTACATTTGTTCTTTCTTTCTCTCTTCTTTCTTTCTTTCTTTCTTTCTTTCTTTCTTTCTTTCTTTCTTTCTTTCTTTCTCTCTCTCTCTCTCTCTCTCTCTCTCTCTCTCTCGTTCTCTCTTCGTTCCTTCCTTTCTTCCTTTCTTCTCTCTCTCTCTCTTTCTCTCTAAGAAATAAACATTTAAACCCTTATTGTATCTTCTCCATTGAGTCCATGTGGAACTCACATTGAAGGCTCACATTGATACACACAAGTCAGCTTTGTGGACAGAGAGCAGGGTGAGGAAAGTGAACATATGTGGCACATCTTGCAACACACACAGTCTACGGTTGGGCTCTGCTCATTGAGCCTCGTGCGTGCTGGTTCCATACGGACCTTCCAAGAGTATTTTCATAGAGCAAGAGTAGGAGACTTACCAAGAACAGACTGAGGTGTACCATTCCTTCCTTGTAAGCAACAACAAATCATTGTTTCTTGCTAGACTATTTCTTCCTCTTTCTGCAGCCTTATACAGGTGCCTTCCTATTAACAATTTTATGGAAAATCTCTACAAACAGGAATTACTAGATAGGGTGATTGGCAAATTTCTCTCTAGATAGTGTTATACTAGTTTATATTCCCACTTGTACTGAGGATATAGGAGGTCTAGTTTTGTAAGTCCTACACCTCCCTGCTAAAGAGTTCTTTCGTTGCTGGGGCACCTGAGTTGCTTAGTTGGTTAAGTGTCTGACTTCGGCTCAGGTCATGAGCTCCAGTCTGTGAGTTCGAGCCCCATGTTGGGCTCTGTGCTGACAGCTCGGAGCCTGGAAACTGCTTCAGAATCTGTGCCTCCCTCTCTCTCTGCCCTTCCCGCTCTCTCACTCTGTCTCTCTCTCTCTCTCTCTTAAAATGAACATGGAAATATTTTTTTAGAAAGAGTTCTTCCATTATTAAGGGGAACGATATTTATGGTTGAGAGCAAAAGAAAGCTGACTTCTCTCTACTCCAGTCCCCAGGATTGGTTGGTCTTTACAAAGTAGCTTGAAAGGAGGGAGCACTGTAAGTCCACACGTATGAGGCAAATGTGTGCTCTCAATCCTGTGGCAGCCTACCAAATTATGTGGAGGTCAAATACAGCTTTTATGTAACAGTTATTGGATTCACTCTCAGTAGCTGGAAGTAGACAACTCATCAGGAGTGGGAGTACGGCCAGCAAGCTAGGGAGAGACCTAGAGGGCAGTGGTGGGTAGCCATGCTCTGTGCTCAGATCTGGAGTTCCCAGCGTAGATCACCAGATGGTCCCTTCATGTTGGACTCTGTCCATTGGTGGATGGGCTACAGGTAGACATGAGCACTGTGCAATTCTGAAAGGTCCAAGCGGAAGGCAGTGATGGAGACTGGCCTTAGTGAATGAAGGAGCAAAAATCCTTAGGCGGGTCATAGAAGAAACTCCTTCCCCCTCCCCCGCACCACAGAAAAACAGCAGGCACATTTTAGCCTCCAACTAATTCTTTGGATCTGACTGGCCAGCTCCAAGGAGACAGATGGAGATATCTTTGAGGGCCAGGATACAGAACCTTAGAGAATGACAAGTGACTAGTGATTTTAGTGAGGAAAAACTTCTTATATATTTTATTTTAGAGAGCATGCATACAAGCGGGAGAGAGGGGCTGAGGCAGAGGGAGAGGGAGAATCTTAAACAGGTGTCATGCTCAGCGTGGAGCCTGACACAGGGCTCGATCTCACGAAGCATGAGATCATGACCTGAGGCGAAATCAAGAGTTGGACACTCAACCGACTGATCAACCCAGGTGTCCTGGAAAGACGTTTTAAACAAGTCCTTAGAACCAGAGTGATTTGAAGACAGAAATCACGGGTCCTGGCAGTGATAGGAGACCTTGGCACAGGATAAAGTATGGCTTCCAGAAGAAGTACTAGCACCTTCTTAGATAATGTCTGACCTTTAGGAATAAGAAGGAAACCAATGCCCAAATGCAGGGTTACAGTAGCTCAGAAATGTAAGGAAGCTGGTGAATGGTGGAAAAATAATATATATGTGTGTGTGTGTGTGTGTATATATATATATATATATATATATATATAATGTTATGCTATAACACCTAGGTCACATGGCATCAAGACAGTCAGAAGCTGCCAACCCAGGTCACCCTGGCCAGGTGGAAGTTCTGCCTGGCTCAGGAGAGCTTGACGTGCTTCTGAACTGGGAGTCCTAGTTCCTGTTCCTATCTGAGGCATTAGTCCAGCCAGCTCAGAGCCTGTTTTGGACTCTGTGTGTCCCTCTCTGTCTCTGCCCCATCCCCACTCGTGCTCTGTCTCTCTCTCAAAAATAAATAAACATTAAAAAAAAAAGAATATGATCTAGACCCTAAGAATGTGTTCCAAGAATTAACACATCTAGACATTGAGAGTTGTTGAAACCAATACAAGTTAGCATCTTGGACAAGTTAGTCCAGTTGATTGTGATTGGACCCATTTAGGTGGACATTTGTGGGGTTTGCTGTTAGAGTCCTTATGGGTAAGCAACAAAATCTTTAAACTTTGAGCTACTAATTTATGAAGAATTGTATGAAGGAGTATGTGGCTTGAACATGACTTTGAGGCACAGTGTGGAGATTTTCATAGGACAGTATGCTCACACTTCTGTGTATCTGCTTGTTTCTCTCCCACAAGCCCTGGAACAGACAGACAGTGGAAGAGAAGAGTGTGTGGATGGACAGAGCGTCCTTGTCTTCCCATAGGTCTTTCACCGAGTTGAAGTTTGGTTTTTGCCCTACCCTTACCTTACCCTCTTGAAGGGTTTTGGAAGAATGGTTGAACAGTATCTCTCGAGAATATGGTGGCATCTGAAGGTTAGATTCAGAGCAGTTCAGATTGACCCATGCTGTTCAGCCAGCCATGTTCTCAACTCCTCCTCCTATGCTTAAATTAGAAGGATCATAGACTTGTATTCATACCACATGGCATTAATATCTTTTGATTAAACTATTTAATTTTAAGGTAATTTTTGGAAGGAAAAAGGAGAGAAGGACAGGATCAAAATAGGATGTAGAGATCCATTTCTGTACCACCTTTGGAACAGAATCCAGAGTCCTGTTTAAATATAGTCCTATATTTAAATTACCCTATTTTTTAAAAGTTTTTATTTGAGAGAGAGAGAGCAAGCGAGAGAGCACAGGATGGGGGGTGGAGGGGTAGGGAGAGGGAAAGAGAGAATCCCAAGGCTCCATTCTGTCAGCATAGAGCCCAACATGGGTTTCAGTCCCACAAACCATGAGATCATGACCTGAGCCGAAACCAAGAGTCAGACACTCAACCAACTGAATCACCCAGGCTCCCCTGAATTACCCTATTAATAAAATACCTTAAGTTTAAAATCTGTTTAAAACATCTGTTCAATATTTATTACTTAAGACATAAGTAAACCCGATCTGGGGAATTGGATCCAAAGCCTCTGAAACAAGACCAATCCATATGGATAAATGTTTACCAGTAGCCACTAAGCTGGATTTTTAGTTCCTTTCTAAATCTGCCATGGTCTTGAAGTCAAAACAGGGGCGCCTGGGTGGCTCAGTCTGCTAAGAGTCCAACATCGGCTCAGGTCATGATCTCATGGTTCATGAGTTCAAGCCCTGTGTCGGGGTGTGTGCTGACAGCTCAGAGCCTGGAGCCTACTTTGGATTCTGTGTCTGTCCCTCCCCTGCTCACATGCTGTCTCCCTCTCCTCTCTCTCTCTCTCTCTCTCTCTCTCTCAAAAATAAATAAACATTTAAAAAGATAAAAATAAATAGGGTCTTGAGAGCCAGATCCAATCTAAAGAGATTTTTAGAACATTTGACAAGTTTTCAAAGTACTTCTTAGGTCAGTGGAGTGAGGAGGAAGAATCCCCTAGAGTTCTGGCTTCTGAAAATTCAGAAGATCTCAGAGCTTCTAGGCTGTTCTTACTTGCCCCCCAGTTGGCTGAACCACCCTCTTGAGACAAGGTACCTGGTCTTCCATGTGCCCCAATCAACAGTGTTAGCCAGTACCACTCAGGGCTCACTTCCCTTATTTGTGTAACTAGCTTGCCACTGTGGGTATGTGACACAGCCACCCCATGTCCTAGACAGGGCCTCAAGCTTTCTGCTTCTCCCGTACAAAGGGGCTCTTAGCCCCTAACTTGAGTCCACGACATTGGGGCTGGACAGTCCCTTTGGCCGGAGATGAACAGTACAAGTAGGAAGCAGATCTCCCTGTACTTCACTCACTACCCATCTAGTTGGGACAAGAAGTCTAACACCCAGGCTCAGATTCAGACCCATAATGTGTGGAGAAAACGGGGCTAGTGAGAGGAAGACCCCAGTCCAAAGTCACACAGCTGTTCAGAGCTGTGCCTACAGTGTGGCCCTCGTATTTTGCTTTTGGAATCTGCTTGGCAGAAGGAATCTTCCAGAATGAGGTGCTGGGAGCCTCTAGGGTGGCTTCTCCGAGTACTTATGGCTTAGACTTACAGAGAGCATTTGCCTTACTGTGGAATATTCCTTAGCCTTCAACCCCCTCCACCCCGCAGAGAGCTCTCACTGGGGCAGAAACAACTGTCTGTCTAGGTGAAGAGGCATCTGGAAGAAAAAGTCTGCAGGACTGAAGTTGGATCCTCATCACTCTTAATTCCTTCGTTAGGTTCTGCTAAAAGGATTCAAGAAGAGGGTAACAAATCAAGCAAGTATGGTCATTGGTGTGTCTACTGAAGTGTTCGCCTAGCTTTCAGGATATTAGCAGAGACTGTTGGGGCATAAAGAAACCTTTTTACTTTCCATGATCAAAATTGCCTGATACGGAAAGGCATCCAAACCATGGGGTCTTCAGCGTAAGGACTAAATCCACCCCAGGCTGACAGGAGGGTTTCCTTAGGAGGGCACGGAAGGGGAAAGAAGACCAGTTTTGACTGGTGGACACCATGCTGAGGAAACATCAGCCTGCAGGAAAGGATTCTAGAAACAGCTTGCCTCTGTGCTCCTCACACGGGGTCCACGGACCAACATCAGTTCCACTGGGGAGGTTGCTGGAGATGTGACGAGACCGTGAAATGTGGGGATGGGTCTCAGGAGTTCACAAGCCTTCTAGGTGATTGTTAGGAACCAGCTCAACAATGAGAAGTACTCCTCAGAGACTTCTCTGCAGCACCCACAGGAGGGCACCTTGGACACCAGGAGACCTCCACCTGGCCCTAGGGGACGTTCCGTCTTCTGTGATTGGCACAGGCTTCCCCTCACACAAGCTAGTCCACTAGCAAAGCGGATTCCATGCAGGAAGAGCTTGCTCATGAAGAGGAATGCTCCCCATCTAAGAATTGCTGGGGAAACAAATCAACTGGGCGCTTGGATATGCCTTCAGAGCTAAACCCTCAGCAGTATGATGTCTGTTCCCAAAGGGATCAAAGGTCCCTTTCAACTTGGTTTCTCCTGAAATCAGAGGGGCCTTTTCCAGACCAGGGATGGGACTCGGCTGACATTCGTCTCTCACGTGACCGTGGCTCCACCTCACTGATTGCCTAAAGACGTAAGGTTATGGGGTGGGCTGCACTGGGATTATTACATACATCTCTAAAGAGCCACACTTGCGAAGAAGACCTACCATCAAGAAAATTTTATGGATTGATCTGGTAACACTCAGGGCTCCTGCTGAATTCCTTCTTCCACCAGAAAGAAGACCAAGAATTTGAACTGCCTGTTTCCTCCAGGGCATTAGATTCAATCTCTCTATTTACAGATGCAGAGACTGAGGCAGAGGGTAATAAACCTACTTGTCAAACACCACAGACCTTCGCAGTAGCCCACAGGTGTAATCCAGCCTTCCTGACGACCAGGGGCTCCACCCAGCTCTCCGCCATTTGTACTGCTGCCCAGTTGGCATCAATAATCATCACTTCCAGTCATCTAACTACACACACTCGTGCTTTGATCATACATGCCCCATTCTGCCCACATCCTGGCCAACCAGAAAGCATGCTAACCGCTCAATGCTCCAACCAGTCAGTCCAGAATTAGCTTTACCGTTAACCTTGGGAATTCAAGGAGGCTGGAACATCCCTGAGGTCCACATGCTCGCAGAAGAATGTGACTGCCTCTCATAGTAGCAAGGAGAACGGCAACTATTTGAAGCTATTTGGCCCATCAGAAGCATTCCCATTTGACTACGAAGACCACCTGAGGTCACATTACTCAAGGTCACAGTTAGCAAGAGGCAGACCCATGGTGCATTTTAGAAATCACGTTCTTCCTTACTGCACTGCTTATGGAGAAGGGCTTTTCCACCTGAGACTCCAGATTACGGGTTCCTGTTTAATGCTTTTGGGGGCTACAACCCTACCCTGAACCTGGATCATCTCCCTGCTGTGCAGGGACCAGACTTCTGGACTCTGAGTCACTGGTTGGTATTCTGATCCTCGAGGTACGGGTTTCTGGCAATAAGGTAATTGACATGTCACCATGTTGACCACTACCGCTGGCCCCAGGCACCACATAAGCCCTAGCATGGAGCTCGCTCAGCCAGCCTGATCCACCTTGCCCAAGATAAATGGTGGGGCCAGATATTTGAACCATCACCTCCTGCAGGCCAGCTTTGCCCTAAGCATCTGGGGTACAGTGTAGCGTTCATCTACCATGGACCCTCAGGCTGCCTCTCATGCAAGCCCCCAGAAGATCATGGCAGAGGGCACACGAGAAATATTTCCTTGGCATGTTCACATAGTTGAGGAAGCCTTGCCGAAGAGCGATCCCAAGAAATGACCACCCTCAGATGCACACGGAGCCTCTGTTCCCTGCAGACTTGTGGGGGGTCCTAGTTCATAGTGTCGGCAGAAAACTTACCCATCACAAGTTCATCAGGGTTATCAGTGGTTAGAAGTTGGAAAAAGGAGGGGCGCCTGGGTGGCTCAGTCGGTTAAGCATCCGACTTCAGGTCAAGTCTGATCTCATGGTCTGTGGGTTTGAGCCCCGTGTCGGGCTCTGTGCTGACAGCTCAGAGCCTGGAGCCTGCTTCAGATTCTGTGTCTCCCTCGCTCTCTGCCCCTCCCCCACTCATGCTCTGTCTCCTTCTCTCAAAAATGAAATTTAGGAAAAACATAAAAAAATTATAAAGAGCTAATAAAGATTGAGGCTTGTTTATAGGGAGAGCGTATGAAAGAATAATGAATTAAACATGCTCAAGGATCAAAAACATGGGACAGGGTTTTATCTGTGTTGAAGAATCATCCAGGCACCTGCGGAATGCTCATATTCTGATTCCGATGATGGGAGAAACCAGGAATGTCAAGAGGGGTCAGACCACAGCACAGATCTCAAAATTGTCTCCTATGGTATCTTTAACGGGCTCTCCTAAAAGGAGTGTTTCTGGTGCCTGTGCCCATGGAGATGCCTCCTCAGAGGAGGACACGCAAACTTGAGAAAAACCAACATGCCCACCCGACGTGATGAGTTTCACAAAAATACTGAAAAAGAAATTTGTTCTATGTATGAGCACAGATGTACGACCGAATAGCAAAGAACTTGTGAAGGTTGCTCATTAGACCGATTGATTCAGCAAACATGTGTTATTCAGACACTAGGGGGCAAGACCCAATAAAACACAATCTAATCGCTTTCCAATCATCTGCTGTCTATCAGGAAGGGTGGGCTGTTGAGAAAATGAGCACACGGCTGCACAAGACATGCAGTCAGGGAGCTGTGGGACCACGGCGTCTCCAGAAAGCATCCAAGAGCTTTCCCTCAGAAGGGAGTAACACCTAGTTTGAGCCTAGTAGGAGACTACACTGTCCTATATCCCAGCAGAGGGAATGAGGTGTGCAGATACTTGGGGCCAGCACATGTCCCCAGGGAAATGCTGGAAGCTTACAAAGACTGGGGCATTACGGGGACAGGAGATGAGGCTGGAGAATTCCCAGGCAGTTCATGGTGACCCTGGCTGCCATCCTCGTGATTCTGCAGGGCCAGGAACCATCATGCCCTTCAGAACTCTGCTCAATCTCCTTCATGCAGTCACTGGATTGGTCCCCAATCCGAAAAGGCAGCTGGCGAGGTCAGTAGGGAAAGGGCAGCCACACTTCATGTGATAGAGCAGGACATTCGAGCTCAGGATTGCAGAAATGATGCTGTTGTAAGGGAAAGCGAGGTGACCTGACCAAATTGGAACCTGCAGATGTGCCTTTGCAATTTGTGGTCACGTTAGCAACACCTTGGCGATGTGTTTCGTCGATTTTATAAACTTGAGGTGGTTGATGGCCATCTCTGTAACAATACCATACTTACATTTCAAATACTCACGGTGCCTGTACGTCAGTCGTCAGTCAGCATAAACCACAGCGATCTCCCAGTCCCATTTTCTATCTTCATGCCCCTTTCTTACCTAAGAGACTGGCTTTACTGGAATGGATTCGTTGTTAGTTCTCACTCTGCTGCAAGTGCATAGGAATGTCTTTGCAGACCCGGTGCTCCGAGACGGCCACTAGGATTATGCTGTGTCATTTACCGTGACACCTGTGGAGATTTTTGGTTTTGGTAACGGGGAGCTTTGGGCCACACTCTGTTGGATTGATCTCTGAGGGCACTGGAGACTGAGTAGCTAAGATCTGCCATTCAGATTCCCCCTGCCTACGTGACTGGTATCCCAACCAAACCAGGAGTTGGGTGAGCTGCCCTAGTGGACAGTTCTCCACAGCGTAGTCACACGTAGTTGCCGGAAGCATTAAACACTCCCCATGCAACTCCCTGAAAGAGGGCAGCGTGCACCTGATTTCTCCTAGACACCCACCTATGCACCTCTTTCCTCTGCTGATTCTAACCATTGAGTTATTAACCTAACTCTAATTAGTCTGATACTGGTCATTTAATATGTATCCTTTCCCAGCAGCCAATCATAACCATGCATATAACAGCTTTTCTAGGACCTGGAGTCCCTCCACCAAGTCATCAAATAGGAGGGTGGTCTTTAAATCCCACAATACAACACTCAATGTAGAACTTTTGAGTTCCTTACAATTTCTAACAATCTCAAAGAAAAACATTGATTTCAGGAAAATATAAGTGATTATCTTTGTCCACACACTCATGTTATTGATGAAATGTAATATGGGGTTCCCTATAAATATATGAATTATATATATATCCCTGTAAATTGATGAAGTGTAATAAGGAGTTCCCATGACAGTGGGGAGATGATGGCGAATTTTTGTGGACTCGGTCGGCAAACTCACGTTTGCCACCTACAACCTGGAGGGAACGTCGCTTCCTGAAATAAAAAGTGCACTGTGTGGCAAACCATCCGATCCATGCACACACACTAAGTTATTATGTGTACTCATTTATCTCAATTACCAATGTATTGGTTAGAGTAGGTAGGTGTATCATTCTGCCTGTGTGCTAGGAAGTAGAAGAGATTCTATATCTTGATCAAATCCATTGACTTGAGTGTAATTTCTTCCGTTTAATTAATACAAAGCACTCTTCACCAGAAATTCCAATAGGTGTTAACAAAACATTTAATTTCTAAAACTGTAAAACACTTAGTGTCTCCTTGCCCGTAGCTTATGGTTCTGAAATGGAAAAATCTCTAGGATGATGACTTGGGAATTGCTTACCTCTGTTCTGCTCCTCAGTTCTCATAAGACGTTACTTTATGGAGTTCATGCTACTTATTAGGACTACATGAACATTTTGGAAAATGTTCGATTTTTTAAAATTTTGCTTGTCTAGTAAATATAATAAACATCGCATCAACACTGTTTAAATCTTCCTGTTTTCCTGAGCCCGCAATGATCCTCATCTAGGAAAAGTCTACATTGACGCTCATTTCCATGTTTCAAGGTGAAAAGAACTCTCTGTTGACTTAACCATGGCAAACACATGATGTGTATAAATGAAATCCATAACACATATAGACATTTGTTTCCTAAACTGTTTACGGGTAGAATTCATCAACACAAAAAGAGCTGAAGTCAATGAAGGTTTTATTTCAATATTTAGCTCAAGTCTTTTTCTATTAGGGTGTTGAAATACGATTGTCTGGCATTCCATCAGCGGGATTTTACAATCGCTAACTAGAGACAGGAACCAAATCTAAACATGATTAATAAAGCATGTTAAGGAAATGGGAGCATCTTTACTTTTAAAAACACAATAGTCATCTAAGGGAACTCTGTTTCAGTTGTGAATGTGAAGAGAAAGTATTTTGAACCATCTGTCGAGACGATGAATTAATTCAGATATCTTTAAGTTTAACGTAACATGAACAAGGATAATTCCCGGGCTTTATCCATTCCATATGAATCAGTGATGAGCAGGAAATGGATGTTTCCATTAAAAAATGTTGTATTCACTTTTTTCTGTTTTATATCAAATTAAGCCAAGATTATTTATCAAAAAACACTGCTAATGAAGCACATGGTATGTTAGTCTGTTCAGGAGGCCATAACAAAATGGCACAGATCGAGCGGCTTAAACAAGTGGAATTAAGGTTTTCATCGTCATGGAGGCTGGAGTCTGAGATCCAGGCATGGACACAGCTGATTCCTCCTGAGGCCTCTCTCCTTGGCATGCAGACGCTTTGTTCTCCCTGTGTCCTCATGTGGCCGTCCCTCTGTGTGTGTCTGTGTCCTGACCCCTCTTCTTATAAGGACTCTGGTCAGACAGACATAGGGCCAACCCTTAGGACCCCGTGTTCCTTTAATAATGAATTAAAGAAAACCCGTCTCCAAATGAAGTCATATTCTGAGGTACCAAGCATTAGGGCCTCCAGATGTGAATTTTGGAAATGGGAGACACAAGTGAGTCTATAAAAATGGATAAACCATACTGCTTCTCATTTCAGAAGTCACTAAGACTTTTCTCACCTCTTGTGATAAAAATATGAATTTTTTCCCTCTAAACTTAAAAATTGCCTCTTAAAATACGCGTGTGTGTGTGTGTACATATACATGAGGAAGGAGGCAGAAATTGACGATCTCTTGACATGTTTCAGTGGGATACAAATTAGGGGAATGAATTGGGTTTTGAGTAAGAATTGCATCAGAAGAGACATTACCTTAGGATTTTTGAATATGAAATGAAATAACTAGGAATTGCTTATAGGTTAATCCTATTAGAAACTATGTTAGTAGGGACGCCTGGATGGCTCAGTCACTTGAGCGTCCAACATCAGCTCAGGTTATGATCCCTCAGTTCCTGAGTTCCAGCCCCGCGTCAGGCTCTGTGCTGACAGCTGAGAGCCTGGAGCCTACTTCCGATCCTCTGTCTCCCTCTCTCTCTGCCTCCCGCCCCCGCCCCAACTCTGCTCATGCTCTGTCTCTCTTAAAATAAGTAAACTTAAAAAAGAATCTATGCTACTAGATATGTATATAGTACAATGTCATTGAATACAGTATGTTAGTGTACGTATTATATTAGTATGCTGTACAGAATATATACTAGTATATCGGTGTATAGATTACGTTAAAGACCCACGTATAGATCCACAGAACACCTAGTATAGATCGATACATAGTACAGTGTAGACCTGGCTTCATCTTTCATCTTTCAGTTGGTACTGGTTCTCAACTGGGGCTATTTTGCCCTTTAGGAGACAGTTGGAGGCATGTTTTGGTTGTCATAACTTGGGGAGGGTGTACTGCCTAGTGGATGGAGGTCACGGATGCTTCTAGTGATCCCACAGGCACAGGACAGTATCCCCACCCCCATCCCAGCCCTCGGTGAGGCTGGTTCAAACTATCAATAGAGGCAAGTGCAAGAAACTCTGTGGGAACTTCCAATAACATCTGCATCATCACTGAAATTTTACCCATCTGACACCTTCACTGATCAATAAAAAAAAAATGTTCTTTTTTTTTTTTTAAAAAAAAGTTCTCTTATTGTAGCTTTCCACGACGTGCCCAATTCAAATTTGACACAAAGAGGCACCAAAAATCTTTATGACCAAAGACAGGACAGGAGAGAGCCCTCCTCTGCCACTGTGCTGTTAAATCATTGCTGTACCTGCTAATTAATTGGCTCCATTTTCCCTCCCCACATTCCCATCAGCCTGGCCCTCAGCTTCCTGGCCCGATGGCCCCTAATGAACATTCTAAAATGGAACAATGACTCATTGTCCCACTTCTGGGCTTTCAGAACAACCTGAATGGATTGAAATGTCACTTGGCATAGTTGCCATAATGGGTGGATTGTGTTTCAGAATTACTCTTGCTACTATATTTTAAATAATGTAAAGGTAAAGGAATTTCAGCGTGTCCTGTAAAAGCACACAATAGGAAATTTCTATTCCCTCCTGCCTCGTTATTACAGTGATTTATAGTGAGGACTCCAATCTAATGAATACTGAATACCTCAACTAAAACTTCATTTCAATTAAAAACTAGGGCACAAGCCACTTGTTAAATAGTAAGATTTCGGAAAGGATTTTTTTTTTTTTAACTAATGACTGGTTTTCAAAACTTAGCTCTCTGACATGGGCTACTAAGTAAACTGTTTTATTACTAGGATCAAATAATAGTTTAAAAAAGGAGATAATCTTTTGAAAAGTAATTTTGCCATTTCTGTCCTTTTTTCGGCAGCATTTGAAGACCAAATAAGCTGATAAAACCAAATGTCTTTAGTATTTAAAATGTCACAAAAATTATAAAGTTTGGGAAATTGGACAGTAGCAAGTAAGGGTATGTGACTGGGGTAATGGGTTATGGAATTTCCAGATTAGTTGATATGGCGTGGTAGAAATAAGGCCCAACATTACTGTGAAACGGATTTAGAGATGTAACAAAAATGGAGGATAATGGATAGGCAGAGGAAGGAAGATGCAAGGGCAAATATTCATATTAATACGAATTTGGTTGGGGCGCCTGGGTGGCTCAGATGATTGAGTGTCCGACTTCAGCTCAGGTCACAATCTTGTGGTTCCTGAGTTTGAGCCCCACGTCAGGCTCTGTGCTGACAGCTCAGAGCCTTGAGCCTGCTTCGGATTCTGTGTCTTCCTTGCTCTCTGCCCCTCCCCCACTTGCCTGCCTCTCTCTCTCTCTCTCTCTCTCTCTCTCTCAAATATAAATAAACATTAAAAATATGAATTTGGTTATCTTGTTCACTCTCGGGGGGGGGGCGGGGTGCGGGTATATATTCCTGTGGTCTGCATCTCCCATTTCCTGTCTCTAATCCCATACACTTATGACAGTGTCCTCAATGGGCAGTATTGGGTTAACGGCGTCCAGGGGCCCATGGATCTAACTTTTGGTATTTCTGTTCTTCAAGAGAAGAACTCCAGTTTCATTGCTGCGCCGAACTTCTGGAAGAAGGCGACTTAGGAGAACACCATTCCCAAGAAAGGTTAACGCATCATTCATATTCCAGCAGAAGTGACTAATCTGAATTACTGTTGGTGCCATTTCAGATCTACTCTTCGGGGGAAGCAATGCTGCTCACATTTCTTATTTCCTCTAATGCCACACGTTATAAATCTGTCAGAACGCAGGGCAACTGGCAGCGGTCTGCGGTATTTTAGGGCATTCCTCTCATGTTACTAGTGGTGGCATATAACGACACCCTGATATTTCCAAGCTCTCTGTTCACAGGTTCTCATGATCTTACAGTCCAAACGTAGATGCGTGTCTTACTCTTTCCAAAGACGTCCAGAAGTACATGCCATTCATCTACATTTGAAGTTTTGTTTGCCCCTACAGGGTATTGTGCCCAGCTAATGGATGTGTTTATCCTCTAAAGGAAAATGGCGGAAACCATTTGCTGGAAGGGATACCATTATATCTTAAGGTGTGATAGTCACTCTCTAGAGCACACATTTATTATTATTATTATTATTACTAATATTGATATTATTATTGTATTTAGATAATAGGAATGCATCCTAGACAAAAAAAAAAAAAACGCCTCCCATCTTTCAGATGTGAGCCGGGGAAGTTACATTGTGCCGAAGTCAGAACACGCCTTTCTCCACAGATATGGAGATACTACCAGAGTGTGCTCTCTGATCCACATGTTCCAAGACCAGCCCAATTTCAACGGAAAGTTATGGGTGATTTTGGTACACTCGGAAACCCGAGAGTTTCAAAGTTCAAGCTTGCCCTGATCACAGATAGTTAAATGCCAGTATCAAACTTTGGAATTTTGGGGCCTCTAAGCCATTTTACAGTGAAAATATAGAGATAAAAATAGAAATAGAGAGAGGGGCCCGGGTGGCTTAGTCTTTAAGCATCTGACTTCGGCTCAGGTCATGATCTCGCGGTCTGTGGGTTCGAGGCCCACATCGGGCTCTGTGCTGACAGCTCAGAGCCTGGAGCCTGCTTTGGATTCTGCATCTCCCTCTCTCTCTGCCCCTCCTCCACTGTCTCTCCCTATCTCTCTCTCTCTCTGTCAAAAATAATAAACCTTAAAAAAAAAAGAATAGAAATAGAGATAGGGTTACCCTATATATTTATATCTCTACTGTAAAACGGTTTTGAGGCCAAGTTATACGCTCAATCCTACTAACTTAGAGAACCCATGTTTGCAAATTTGCTCACCTGCCGAAAGGTATTTGTAAGCCCAAAGGGATCCTTCACTGTCTCCGTCATTCTTGGACGCGCTCAGAGCAGTGAGGTAGTGCAGCCCTGTGTCATGGGGGTGCCCAGCAGCGTTTGGACAGTGCCACTCTGTCTTGTTTCAGCTCTCTTACAGTAAACAAGTGTCTTTTTCGTGGTCTGTTTAGCACCACGCAGTTCCTGTTTCTGTGCTTTTTGTTAGCAGGGGCAGGGAGTGCATTTCAGTATTTACAGGGGTCCCCAAGCATGGTCCAAATGTGCTGGTTAGTGGTCCTAGGCGCTAGCAGGCCACGGTGTGCTGTACAGAGAAAACACGTGTGTCCGATAAGCTTCCTTCAGTCATAGGCTGCAGTGTTATTGGCTCTGAGTTCAGTGTCGATGCACCAACGATATCTATTCACTAAGGTGTGTTCAAACAGAAAACACATAAAACAGCATTATGTGGTGACTCGTTGATGCCAGTGTGGTTGACCCGAAGCCGCCAGGAACCCAACTTGGATCTCCCTAGGAGCAAAGCTTTAGTATCTGCGAATTCAGCATTCTTGGGGGCCTTAAGAGAATTGACTGTAAATAGTTAACATGGGTAAACTTTCTTAAAGAGTGTGTATTAGTTCCCTAGGCCTGAAATAAGAGAACACCACAGACAGACACTTAAATAACAGACACTTATTCCTCCCAGTCATGGAGGCTGGGAGTCTGAGATCCAGGTGGGGTCGAGGCTGAATTCTCCGGAAACTTTTCTCTTTGCTGTGTAGATGCTATGTTCTCCCTGTGTCCTCAAGTGGTTGTCCTTCAGTGCATGTCTGTGTCCTGATCTCCTCTTCTTCTAAGGATGCCAGCCCTATGGGATCAGGGCACATCTACCAACTTCATTTTTCCTCAATCCCTTCTTTAAAGACCCCACGTCCAAGTACAGCTCCACTCTGAAGTGCTGGGGGCGGGAAAGACTTCAATATATAAATTGAATCCAAAACAGAATGTGTTACAGTGTTCTTTGTCTTCCAGTTTACATTAATATTCTTGCTTTCTGTGTGGTTTTTGGGAAAGGTCCTGAGAACCCCTAGTGCTGGGGGAGACTCATGGCTATTTTTTGTTCCTCGTGTTTCATGGTCGTGTCCTCCCCAAGGAGAGGCCATGCTCATCTGTGCTAAAGAAGCTAAGGGCTATATAGTTGCTGCCAGATTCATCATTTAAGTCATCTGGACATGAAGCATAATATTCAGAAAAGCCACAGAGAGAATTACCCAGCCAGCTTCTCATCTATGTTAAATAATGCACTGTGAACTCTCTCTGCATTTCGAGTCTGTATTTTGTACCCTCATCTCTATTCCCAGCTCTGCTCAGACCCCCGAGTGCCTGGGAAAATGGACACTACAGGGGTAGATTATAGACAAACACAGTCACAGCCCACATGGATTGTGGGAACTGTAAAAGGAAAGGAATAATGTTTCCAGATAATCCCTGATGTAGACGGGGCAGGGTTTTAATTAACCTTGGGTTTGCAGGAAAGTGAATCGCAGCTGCTCTTAAAACTGTCAACTCCTGCTTCCGTCTGGGGTTTCTAAACCTTGGGAAGTACGTTGCTTGTTTTTTTTTTTTGTTTGTTTTGTTTTTCCGCCAGTGCTCCAATTTGTATCACCAAAATATCATTTAATATTTTCAGTGACTTTTAAGAATGACTCTTTTTCATTTTATAGACCTAAATACAATTGATATCTGACTCACTTCTCACAGAAATAATTTTTTTTTTCTGTAACATATATAGGTGTTACTGATAAACCCCATGATTGTAAGTGTGGATAGGAAGTTCTGGATTAATATCAGATGATGCTGACTAGCATTAATCACTTAGATATTTGAATATAGCACAGAAGATCATTTACCTAATGCTCGTTATGTCCCGAAGACGTAGGGCATGGCTTTATTTTAATTTATGCACTTACACATAATTGCTTTGAGAATATAAAATTGTTAGTGTTTATGAAACTTACATTGAGTCGATTAAGCAGGAGGAAGAATTTTGCTGCCATTCTCATGATGATGAGGAATGCTCCCCTGATGTAGTAACTTTTTAAAATTTTTAAAAAATGTTTATTTAATTTTTTGAGAGAGAGACAGACAGAGAGTGAGCAGGGAAGGGACAGAGAGATGGGGAGACACAGAATCCAAAGCACGTTCTAGGCTCTGAGCTGTCAGCACAGAGCCCGATGCAGGGCTGGAACTTACAAACCATGTGATCATGACCTGAGCCCAAGTCGGACACTCAACCGGCTCAGCCACCCAGGTGCCCCACGGATGTAATAACTTTCGACAAATTTCTTTGAAATAGTTGAATTGAGGCCTTACTATCTCCCCTTAAGTATGATTCTATGATGAATGAAATGAGTATATCAGCAAAACATTCTTTGTGCTGTTACCAATAAGAATATATGAGCTTCTGGGCGCCTGGGTGGCTCAGTCGGTTAAGCATCCAACTTCAGCTCAGGTCATGAGCTCACAGTTTGTGGGTTCGAGCCCCGCGTCAGGCTCTGTGCTGACAGCTCAGAGCCTGGAGCCTGCTTCGGATTCTGTGTCTCCCTCTCTCTCTGCTGCTCTCCTGCTCACAGTCTGTCTGTATGTCTCTCTCTCCTTCAAAAATAAACATTAAAAAAATAAAAAAAATATATGAGCTTCTGATGGCTTTAAAACCAGGTGTATAATGCTATTATTATAATGCTATTATCTAACCCTAGAATATATAATATGGAAGCCTGAAACTTTGAGGCCCACCCCCGTTGCCTAGGAGGGGAGAGGGGCTGGAAATGGCCTCAATAATTGATCATGTTGGGGCGCCTGGGTGGCTCAGTGATTTGAGCCTCTAACTCTTAAGTTGGGTCAGCTCATGAGCTCACAGTTGTGGGATCGAGCCCTGTGTTGGGCTCTGTGCTGAGCGTGGATCCTGCTTAGGATTCTCTCTCTCTGTCCCCTGCTCATGCTCTCTCTCTCCTTTAGAAAAAAAAAGGAAAAAAGAAAAAACAAAAAACCCTTAACTGACCATGCCGGCCGGAGCAAGCTTCCATAATAATCCCACTGGTGTGGTGTTTGGAGCTTCCTGGTTGGTGAACACCTCCATTTCCACGGAGGCCGGTGCCCCCCAGCTTCCCGGGCACAGGAGCTCGTGTTCGGGACCTTTCCAGGCTCATTCCTTGTACCTCTTACCTGCCTGGTCATCTGTGTCCTTTATCATATGTTCTACTACATAATAAACTAGTAAATGTAAGTTTCCCTGAGTTCTGCAAGCTGTTGTTGCAAATGCTCAAAGCCAAGGGCGGCGGTGGTGGGAATGTCAACGGCAGACAGTCGTCCGGGCGGCGGTGGTGGGAATGTCAACGGCAGA
Source organism: Cryptoprocta ferox (assembly GCA_028646485.1). Taxonomy (NCBI): domain Eukaryota; kingdom Metazoa; phylum Chordata; class Mammalia; order Carnivora; family Eupleridae; genus Cryptoprocta; species Cryptoprocta ferox. The sequence continues at coordinate 103,530,216 of CM053579.1, forward strand.
CAGTCGTCCAGAAGTCCAGATGGAAAGCTGGGACTGGGGATTGGGGTCTGAGGTGGGGGCCGTCTCGGAGGACCCAGTCCTTCACTTGGGCGTCTACACTAGCTCCGGTTCGTGTCAGAAGTGACTCCCAGTACAGGATACTCAGCTGCTGTCACAGAGAATTGGTTGGTGGGGGGAAAGCTCCCACACGTTTGGTGACAGGGTGTCGGAAGTGAACTCTTCTGGGAGAAACAATGCAGAGACACAGAAGTGAGGGTTTGCTTTACAGCTCCGTGTTTTTACCGTCGTATTTTTGAGATACGATCATCTCTCCATTCAGGTTTAAAATAAAATGCGTATGATCTGGTAGGGAAGATGCTTTTTGACCAGAAAAGGCCATGTGCCCAAAGCATTATAACTTTATAAACTTTTTAACATCTTTGTTGGTTTGTTTTGTACGGGAGGACGCAGCTATGAATTTCCTTTTTTTGGCCATCTGACAAATACGTGAAGCAAATGCATCCCATTTATGAATCTGTGTCGCAAACACTTTATAACCATATCAGAGCATATCCATTCAGGCTCCTTCCTGAACCCACTCAGTGAAGTCAGGCTGGCAGAATGCTTGCTTTCTTTAAAAAAATTTTTTTTAATGTTTATATGTTTTTGACAGAGACAGAGCATGAGCAGTGAAGGGGAAGAGAAACAGGGAGACACACAATCCGAATAGAGCCCGACGTGGGGCTCGAACTCACCAACCCGGAGGTCATGATCCAAAGTCGGAGGCTTGACCGACTGAGCCAGCCGAGTGCCCCAGGCTTAGTGGGGATTTGTAGGGTCATCCAGGCAGAGCACTTTGAACCGTGCACAAGTGTATTTCCCTGAAAATCAGCCCATGGTTGTGCCACGCCTGTGTGGGGCTGGCAGCACTTGGCATCAGGTCGGTGACTCCTGTCTACTTGCCTTGGGGGACACACCGGCGTGGGAGCTGTCTTGTGCGCTCCCACCTCGTTGACACGTGTTCGTCAGGGCCATGTCCATGCAGCGGACGCCTGTTCCTCTGGTATTTCGTCCCTATCAACCCCATCGTGCAAATCGCCTGGAGTCGTCAGCATGCACGTTTGTCCCCAAGTGCACAGCACATCCCTCGGCAGTGCGGTCACGAGCACACCCACAGCTCACGCTGGAACCTGTGTTCCCAGCAAAGTCCTGTGCCGAGGAAGTGACAGCTGTGACAAGAGCAGCCCTGTACCCTTGGCCGATCTCCCCGGGCCCGCGTGCACGTGGCTTTCTGGAAGCAGAGAGATCCGTGCCCCTGGTCACCATGGCGTGTGGGAATCCTGGCATTCCTCTTGGGAGGAGTCCTCGGGGCTCCCGAGCCAGCAGCTGGGGGGGGGGGGAGGGCGCTCCTTCCTGGCACCAGGGACCGGAGACGGGCCAGTGCTCTGCACTGCCCCGGGTCACCTGCTGCAACAAAATATGTGCTTTCCTGAGCACAGGACAGCACGGGCACTTCGCCAGAGGCTTGGCCCTGAACTTTCCAGAGCTCACTCGTTTTGACACTGCTCGTGTCTTTGCAGTGCTATAATTAACAATCTGTTTTCCCCCGAGTAAAGGGGGGGGTTCTGATGCAGCCCAGAGAAAATGTGCACACACACACACACACACACACAACCCCAACCCAGTGTGGAAGGGAAGTGTGGGTACAGTGAAGGGAGTGGAAATGGGAAAGCCACCACCTTCCCTCTCCTGGCATTGAATTCGGCGTCGGGATGCATTTATCATCATGGTCAACGGGCTGCCTGTTTCTGAAACTCGCCGGTCTGGTTCCCCAGGACACCTTCCTGTCAGTTTTCACAGTGCCCGCAGGTGACCAGTTCATATTTGAAGACAGATTTCCACTGCGTTCGCCCTGCCCCCGTCCCCAACTCTGTGCCTACAGAGAGCCGTGTTAGGACCTCTCGGATTTTTTTCCCATTGATTGATTCTGTTCCATAGCTTCGCCCTCCCAGAATCCCGGAACGGGTTTGATCCGGAGGAGAATGTGTGCTTTCTTAAAACAAAAACAAATTTTTTTTTGTTAAAATTAGCTATTATAGGGGCACCTGGGTGTCTCACTTGTTAAGGGTCTGACTTCGGCTCAGGTCATGACCTCATGGTTCGTGAGTTCGAGCCCCACATTAGGCTCTGTGCCGAAATCTCGGAGCATGGAGCCTGCTTCAGATTCTGGTCTCCCCCCTCTCTGTGCCCCTCTCCTGCTCACATTCTGTCTCTCTCAAATATAAACAAACATTAAAAAAATTTTAATTAGCTATTGTATTCAGGAATGTTAATATTATTCCACAAGCAATGTGCTTGCAGAACAGGACACATTTTTAGAAAAGATAACTGACAGGCATGTTTACAGGCCCCACGGGTGGAAAATCAACTTTCTTCCTGAGCCTGGCATAAAGGCTTGTTTACATTCTCTTCTGCTTCTTAATTAAATGTGATAGAGCCTCTGCCGCTCTGTCTTAGCTTATCTGTCCAGTTCAGAACAGCAGTCATCTACAATCATGTGACTATGTCACAGACCCCAGACCGTCGGTCACTTGGGTGACAGCTGACCGGCCATAGCTTGGGATTTTCAAACACATTACCCTCCCTGATACATGGAACTCCCTCGCCCTAAGCCTTCCAGTTTGCTCATGCCCACGGTCTTAGAATGTTTCCCTTTGGAATCCCTTTCAGTTTTTCAGCATGTTTGTATTCACCAAGAGTTGAATCCGTGTGACATTTCTGAAAGATATATTTTCCATGCTAGGAAGTAACCAGTAGTATTTCTGTTTTACTTGTTTTCATATTGAGTTGAAATATCCTTAGGACTGAAGATATAAGTTTCTTCCATTCAGATACTGGAAGGATCATGTTTATGAACAAGGGGAAAAAAGTACATATTTGCATATATATACATTTATATTCATACGTTTTATGTATATATGCACACAAAGCTGTTTTTGTAAAAGCATTTTAGTATAGGTTTTTCAATACATGTAGAAACAAAGAGAAGAGAAACTAATTTTTGTTTTTAAAATTTATAATAATTTTTAATAATTATTTATGATTATAATATTTCTATAAATACATAATATATAAATTACATATAAAGAAAATACAATAATATATAATTATATATAAATTATAATTTATATTTTTATAAATATATATAATAATATATATATTACATTTTATATTATTTATAATTATAATTATATTTAATAATAATAATTTTTAATGTGTATTTTTGAAAGAGAGAGACAGAGACACAGTGCAAGCACGGGAGGGGCAGAGAGAGAGGTAGACAGAATCCGAAGCAGGCTCCAGGCTCTGAACTGTCAGCACAGAGCCTGATGTGGGGCTTGAACTCACAAACTGTGGGATCATGGCCTAAGCCTAAGTCAGATGCCTAACCAACTGAGCCACCAGGCACCTCAAGTTCCTTTCATTTTTATTTATTTTGAGTGTGTGTGTGTGTGTGTGTGTGAGAGAGAGAGAGAGAGAGAGAGAGAGAGCGAGCACATGTGCACAAGTGGGAAAGGGGCAGAGAGAGAAAATCCTAGGCCAACTCTGCACAGTCGGCATAGAGCCCGATGCGATCATGACCTGAGCTGCCCTGGGGAATTATAATGTGTTAAGAGATGGTATTCTGTGGTACAGGACACTAATTGCCATTTTAAATGATAGTTTTTTATCTTCAGAATCATTAAGAATAAGGAAATCACTCTTGCCCAAAAAGACATTTTTATGTTGACCTCCCATATTTAAGAATCAGCTTGAGTCTGTAGAGAGATGAGAAAGACTAACTTAGCAAATTAATTGAACTGAACAACAGTCGCTGTCGCTGTTCTTTTGTGAAGGAAGATGATTTATTTCCTGAAACAGGGCTCTCTGCTTTTTCCCAGAACTGTCTTTCTGTAAAACCCTTGGCCCTGAGTCAGTCCCTAAAATATGTCAAGCAGTTATAAGAATGAACCTGAAGTTGAACACATACGTGCTTTTGCTTGATGTCGACGATGCATTGGTTTACAGTGATTTCCAATTTTCAAACCAGATCACACATTTAAGCACGAGCTGAGCCACACAGCACACAGGCAGAGGAAGACCATTGTCCGATTGTTCAAGTGCAGACCATGTGGCAAATAAAGGCTCAGAAGCTAATGAAAACTAAGTAAATGCGTTTTTAGAAATTTAGTAAATTAGACACATTAGGCACATTTCAAATACCCAGTAGACCTGTGTGGCTGACTTCTTGAAAGAGGTCCCTATAGGATACTTCCATCATTGAATCAGGTTCTGTTGGACGGCACTGACAGATACTCTATAAGAAATAATTTAGCCTTCCACTGACCTTCCATATGGAAGCAAAGTAATATATCATATGTCAGAATAAATGCCAATGGATTAGTAACATAAACATGATGCACAGAATGATTATGTGTTGAAGGATTTATGAGTACTACACACATGACCTATGAAAATAGAGGCTCGCTTTAACAAGGTTAAACACCCATGAACCACAAAGGATAACAGTGGTTTTAAAATATAATAACATTGTCAATTATAGAATCTACCCTGATAGCATGTAGATTTCCATTTAAAGTTTGCTTTGTTGTTAACCTATGGAACAATGATGAGGTATGATACTCCATATATATGTTTACGTGCAGAAAGCAGACATTGGGATATACTGGTAGCGAAGGTCCTTCTGCATAAAGACGTGGGTTATATTTTACCTTCCGAATTAAATTATTCCACCTGCCCCACATTTCCACAATGGACATATAATAGTTTTCAATCAGAAAAACGGTGTAGTATTTCATGGAAAATGTAAAAATGTGGCCTATAAATGTTTAAAACTTTACAAAAAAGTGTGCTGAGTTAGTAGAGTTAAAGCATTCTCTGGAAGCCTCGCTTCTGTATCACAGAGTCGATGGTTGGAGTTAATAATTTTCAGGGAAGTAGTGCGGTTATGGGGCTTTGAAGAATCCCTAGTTGCGTATCTGCAACAACAAAAACCACTCCTTCCTTCTTTCCTCAGTAGCTGGTGAAGTGCAGCGTGTGTGGCTTTGCTGTTGGATGAGCGGAGAGTAGGGATTGTGTGGGGTGTGGACTGCAGCTCCCGGCGCTGGGAAGATAGAAACGGATTGTATGGTCGGGAAGGGGCCATGCTGGGCAGACAGGGCAGTGGTGTCCCTCTCGCCTGTGCCCGTCGACCGCTTCTTTCCCGTCGCCGTGGGTTTCTGGCTGGCCCTCGCAGCATGTCCTCCCCCTTCCCACGCACGGCTTGGTCTGTCTGCTCGCACGTGAAGCCTTCTCCGTTGCCTCCTGCAACAGGACGCCGACACCCCAAATCGATAGAAAATCCTTGCCGGAGATCATTCAGTTGGCCAGCGGCGCATACTTGGGAAACCAACACAATTTTCTATAGCTTTAGTCCAATAGTCTCAGAGTCTTGGTGCTGGATTCTCTGTGGTCCACTCAGCATCGCTCTCTCGCTGAACTCTACCGTCCTCACACAGACAATACGACGGACTGCCTTCACCAGGCTAAGTTCCAGGTGAGAGCTTTTGATGGAAGAAAAGATGCTGCCAGAAGCTTCCACTGACATTTTCAAAATCTTCTTTTACTTGTGAATGAGCATCTCTCTTCCCTTCTGAGTGATGTGAGGTTCTCTTTCTCCACAGGAAAACCTTTCTTCCTTGCACTTTCTTGAGCACCTTGTGTTTCCAAGCACCTGATGGGTGCCATGTTGAATTGATGGGGATGGGGATTTTTTGGGGTGTAGGAGTGCTGCCTTGTGTGGAAGGGTAGACACTCCACCACAGACGGAATTGGAAAAACACAACATTGTACGTCAATGGACTGGATGTTCCTCTCGGATGGAAGCAGCTCTCCAACTACAGCACTTATTTCCCATTCTTAAGGTTGCTGATTTCAGGATAACTGCCTCCTTCCAATTCATGTTTTCCCACGATCAATGCACCGTCTGTGTTACATCTTAATCTCTACGTGCGGGCTACCTCAGTATTGGGAAAACCCATTCCCTAAAGCATGTGAATGCATCTGTGACGTACCATAGGAACAGATTTGGGAAATGGAAGGTACTTTGGTGATCATTTCATTTACTACATTTATTTTATAGCTGGAGGAAATAATGTTGATGCATAAAGAGTAATGAGTTTCAGTTGGGTCATGATGGAAATGCTTGAGTATGAACAAACAGGCCAGTAGTTTTATATCCTAATTGTGCAAAATAAGTTCAATACATGTAATTATAATAATGGGATTGTGCAACCACTGAGAAGGATTTGGAGATACTATCAAAACAAGTGTAACTTGAACCAGCCATCAAAAAATGTTTAAAACTCCTGAGTTTTCATATTAAAACTTACTTTTTATAGAATATTTTTGTAGCATATATATTTTAAATTACGAAGCAAGTGACAAAGCCATATTAATCCATTTTATTTGCTAAGTTCTAATTTAAATATATGCAGAATTATTTGCTAATGATAACTGGATACGTTTCTACTTTAGGAAATAAGGCTTTCCAAATAAATTATGTTTTTAAGATTATTACTTAGTTTTCTCCATAAATGGATATAGATGTCCATTGTCTGACCTATTTAATGGGGTGTGACTTTAATTTTTTTAATATTTATTTCTTAGACAGGGAGAGAGAGACAGAGACAGAGACAGAGACAGAGAGAGAGAGAGAGAGAGAATGAGCACGAGTGGGAGATGGGCAGAGAGAGAGGGAGACACAGAATCCGAAGAAGGCTCCAGGCTCTGAGCTGTCAGCACAGAGCCTGATGTGGGGCTCAGATGCGGGGCTCGAACTCACGAGCTGTGAGATAGTGACCTGAGCCGAAGTCAGACACTAAACTGACTGAGCCACCACACCACCCCTAATTTACGTAAGAAACTAGCACCACTTGTCATGAATTAGAAGGTCTAAATTAATTCAGTATAAACAAATCCATTTTATAAGACCAGTGCCTGTACATCTAATTTTTATGTCTTATTTTTATTTATTTTGAGAGAGAGAGAGAGTGCATGGGGAAGGGGCAGAGAGAATCCCAAGTAAGCTCTGAGCTGTCAGCACAGAGCCCAGTACAGCGGTTGAACTCACGAATCATGAAATCAAGACCTGAGCCCAAATCAAGATTTGGACACTTAACTGACTGAGCCACCCAGGTGCCCCTTTACATCTAATGTTTTATTTCACAAAAGTGCTCAGTGTATCCTTAATACCCACGGAAGTTACTAAACAAAATAAGGAAACTCATTCTTTACTCAATCGGGAAGGATAGGATTTTGTTCCGGGGCAACTAAAATGAGGTGGCAGATGGCCATTATGTACTGATTGTGAAAGACCAAAGACCAAACTGACCACATTCAAGTTGCCTTGCTATTTTTGAAGCAACCTGGACAGTTAGTTATGTTCTAGAGAAATTAGAATTGATAGTTATACAAACTAAATCATTCAATCAGCTGTGGTTTATTAGCATCCTAACCGTGTGTCAGTGGGCACCAAAAGCCATTTGGGAAATGAACAGTTCGCTACTAAACTTCTGCGAGCTTGTCTCCCCTGCTCTCCGCCTCGGGTTAGCTGTGTGCAGTGGGCTGACGTGTGAACCAGCCCAGCGACATCCTTCAGCAGATCTCCTGTGACCTGCGTCTGGTCTTGGCCATTTCATAGTTTTCTCCAGTATTAGTGAAAGATGGAGGAGGGCACTTGGGGGGATTAGCACTGGGTGTTATAGGGAAGCCAACTTGACAATAAACTATAATGAAAAAATAAAAAGATGGTGCCTGAGTACCCATGAACACACACACACACACACACACACACACACAAACTCCATCAAAAGAAAACCAAACCTTCCATTCTCTCCATACCTTGGCCAATCTTCTGTACTTTACCAGAGGTCTCCTTGGCTTTATTTAAAAGAAAATTTTTAATGTTTATTTATTTTTGAGACAGAGAGAAACAGAGTGTGAGTAGGGGAGGGACAGAGAAAGAGAGAGACAGAGAATCTGAAGCAGGCTCCAGGCTCTGAGCTGTCACCAAAGAGCTCGATGCGGGGCTCCAACCCATGAACTATGAGACCATGAACTATGAGACCATGACCTGAGCCGAAGTTGGACACTTAACCGACTGAGCCACCCGGGCGCCCCTCTCTTTGGCTTTTGATAGCATTTGGCATTGGGGTCGAAGAGCCACGTAATGGACAGGAGCAAAGGATGGAAGACCCAGTCGCAGTTCACCCTCGAAGGAATAATAAAGGTGGAGGGCTGAGAAAATCGTGCGCCGCCCCACCGTCGGTTTTGAAGGCACGGGGCAGCCTCTGTGGTCCTCTCTCCCGCGTCCTGCCTCTGTGGAGGGAACAGTGTGTGTCGCTTCCTTCTTTGCTGTTTACTTGACATACCCCTAGTGCATGGGAGCTCTCCCCCTCAGAGAAACCCCGCAAGTGTTCCTGTTTAGTAGCGGCTCTCATCTTCGCAAATTAGAAAAATTCTCACTATGAAGAATTAACACCTGTATTTTCTGTCTGTAAGGATCCTCCCCCTCTTTCACAGTTAACAAAACCTTTCCGTGAAAGATCTCTGACCAGTTGGTGGACATACTAGATACCCATCATATATAGTTTCGGGGTGCCCTGATGATACAGTGAACAGTGTTATTACTTCGTGAACCTATGAAGTATCAATCAAGTAGACAGCTTTCTTTGGGAAAAATTACTCCAAACATCAATTATTATTCCTAAGGGAGAAAAAAATCCCACTGGATTTCTAGTGCTACATGATGTATATAATAGTTCCTGTTCATCTCTGTTGTATAAAGCAGAAAATATGGTTAACATAATAGATGCTGTCTTACTGGGTTTACTGGGCTAGAGACTTGGACAATATTTAAAAAAAAAAACTGTAAAGTGCTTTCGACAATTTCAGTCCACAAATGTATTTTACTTGCCTTATCTTCTACTTCATCAAACCCTTTCAGAAAGAATAAATTTGCCTGAAAGATACATTTTTTAGAGGAAAAAGGAACCATGTTTTTAGTTTGGTAGGTTTCAAACTAGAAAATTCTTTAAGCCACCTTGTCATAAACTTGGATTTAAAAAAATGTCTCGCTAGTGTTTGTCATCTCATATTATATATAAAAAATATGGGGCGCCTGGGTGGCTCAGTCAGTTGAGTGTCCAACTCTTGATTTCGGCTCAGGTCATGATCCCAGGCTTATGTGATCAAGCCCCATGTCGGGCTCTGTGCTAAGCCTGCTTGATACTCTCCCTCTCTCTCCTTCTGCCCCTTCCCTACTCTCTATCTCTAACAAACAAACAAACAAGAACGAAAACAAAAAACAATTAAAGTAGTACAACTTGCAATTTTATATTTTGGTAAATCCTTTACTACTTTGAAAGAAAATCAGGGTGAAAGAAAATTAGATCTCTTAATCTGCAAGTGAAACTTTTTCTAGATTAATCACTTATTTTGGCTGGATCCATGTAGAATTCAACTATTTGATAAAGAATTCATTAGTGAACTGCCTACCTCCATATTTTGAATCTCCTATTCATTTCTTTTTACAGCAATAGAATCGTGAAAGACCTTTGGGGGGGGGGCATCAGAACAGGAAGCCTGAAGTCAAGCGATCTTTACATTATGATGCAAATTTGTGAATTTTTTTTGTCAGAGAATTCTGGAAATACCTCCATCACCGCTGCTATTTTAGGCCTTACACAGTCCCCCCTGGTAGGCAGTCAAGGCAGACCCAGGAAACCCGGCACATCTTCCACATCGGAAGCTCGTCGTGTTGCTGGAATAGTGGTTTAAGAAATGACTGTAACACGTCACCACGTGTGCTCCGTATCCCGTAGGCTCACGTTTACTCTAGTGTGTGGCTTGTCAGCAGTGTGAGGCATGTAGAAGCCTGTGGACTTGCAGACCCAGCTCAAAGCTGCCTTTCTGTTCCATTGGAAACACACAAGTCATTGAGCCTTGGTGTGTTGGAATTCCCTTCGGGGCTTGAAAAGGTGCTACGTGCTTTCGATAACACAACACCTTGCCTAATTTGTATTCTCCCTCTTAGATTGTCTTAACTAAGGGGAGAGGGACTCACCAGATACTCTGCTGGTCCTTCGTTATGCTGGGTGGATCCAGATTTGCTAGGATTCGTTCACAAAACAATGAGGGTGAGCTGATAATTCCCCGTCGAGTGTGGAGACTTTCTCCTTCCCCCAAGAGGACTGCGTAGAACGGGGTACTGGAGTATCTTCACGGTAAACGACCTGGAAAACCTACCTCAGCTTGGTGCCGAGGAGTAACATCGACAGTGATGTGTCATACTGACGATGTGCCCTGGTTTTTTTTTTTTTTTAAGTTTATTTATTTATTTTGAGGGAGTGGGGCTGAGAGGCAGGGAGAGAAGGACAGAGAGAGAATCCCAAGTAGGCTCTGCACTGTCAGTGTAGAGTCCAGTGAGGGGCTCAAACCCACAAGCCACGAGATCATAACCTAAGCCGAAATCAAGAGTCCGACGCTCAACTGATTGAGCCACCCAGGTGCCCCCTCCCCCATGATGGTACATGCTGTAGGCTCCATGCAATGAGAGTGGCATGTCTCCAGTGCCCTTCCCCCCCAAACCCACAACCCCAGTCTAATTATGAAAAAAACATCAGGCAAAGTGCTCAGGGACCTTCTGCAAAGTGACCATGAACTCACAAGGTCACGGAAAAAGAAGGGAAACCTGAAAAACAGCCAAGACGCTGTCTGGCTACCCGGTGGGTGAAGGAGCTCCCAGGACTCATTGTCAAGGACAGTAAACAGACTCCTCCCTGTGAAATCCCTGGGCCAGTTTCCCTGGCCCTCCCGAGGCGTGGGCATGATATGGACAACCACCAAATCAGAGTTCACGCACCAGACACAGCGACATGTGTTTAGTGATATGTCTTGTCTTTAAAAATTCTACTTCCCAGAGAGAGAACCTTCCCTCCTCACTGGGTGCCTGTATCTTTCCTCACTAACCCTAAACACCATATCCTGCGCACTGCCCTTCCCCCACACAGGTAATTGTACTGAGGATTCCATGTCCCTGAAGCGATATAAAAGATTTCTCTTTCGTTTTGCGCACTCGCTGTATAAGTCCCCTGTGTCGTTTGACTGTTGTCACATTTAGGGACCCAAGCTGAACCTCACGGCTAGAAAAGGATGTCAGCCATTCAACCATACTGTGAAATGGGATGTGATGACAGAACCTCCCGATGGCATTTTGTCCAGGAGGCTGGCGCCGGGCATCTGTCGAGGCTCCGCATTCTGGGAGACCTGGTACCCCTCATTCTCTGGGCAGTTGCACAACAACCTATGCCAGCACAGCTGAATGCAAAGACACCCCCAATCTGTAATACTGCAGCCCCTCAAAGAGACCATGACCCCCCTCCCCACATCTCAGATCCCCTTCCCTCTGAGGTCAGATAATATCAACTGCCTCATATTTATTCCCCTCCTGCACATTGAAATCTCTTTTCTCTGTTCACTTACCTCCTTGTTGGTACCGAAGGGAGTTATCTGCAACTCCCTGATATGAAGCAATATTTTGTTCATCACCATTTTATTAGATATGTCAAAATAGGGCAATTAGCAGGGTGATACCATAAATTCCCAGGCTGATCTATAAATAAGCTCTCTGTGTTTAGCAGAGAAGGGACCTTTAAAAAACCAAGGCAAGTAGGGGCGTTGGGTGGCTCAGTCCATTGAATGTCCGACTTTGGCTCGGGTCATGATCTCGTGTCAGGCTCTGTGCCGACAGCTCGGAGCCTGAAGCCTGCTTCCAATTCTGTGGCTCCCTCTCTCTCTACCCCTCCCCACTTGTGCTCTGTCTCTCAAAAATAAATAAATGTTAAAAAAAAAAAAAACCAAGGCATGTATTTACATTAAGGGGGGGAAAAACGAGGTATTTATAGCTGTTCTCAATACGACCAGATTCCTGAAAGGCAAGAAAATAGACGAGATCGAACCCCGAAATCTACCGGTTCGAACTGAACGTTCGATGTGTTACTGACCATCCGCAGCCCGGGCTGTGAAAACCATGCTCCTTCTTTACATTGAGAGGAAGGGATCATCCAGCCTGTGGTCCTACAGAGGAGCAGTCAAAGCACATGGCCACTTCCTGGACACAGTTGGAGCTGAGATTTTAGATACACTAGAGGCGCCTGGGTGGCTCAGTCGGTTGGGCGTCCGACTTCGGCTCAGGTCATGATCTCTCAGTCTGTGGGTTTAAGCCCCGCATCGGGCTCTGTGCTGACAGCTCACAGCCCGGAGCCTGTTTCAGATTCTATGTCTCCCTCTCTCTCTCTGACCCTCCCCTGCTTGTGCTTTGTCTCTCTCTCTCTCTCTCTCAAAAATAAATGAACATTTAAAAAACTAAAAAAAAAAATCTAAGTACATAAAGCCAGTAGATCAGGAGCCCCTTGAAGAGATAACCCACAGCATCCACGTGTGGAAATGCCAGTCAGGAGGTACGTGGAGCCTCGGTGCGCAGGAGCCTTGATCGTCGTTCTCTTGGAAGGGATGATTGAGGCAGTTAAGCAGGTCTGGGATGGGCTAGTTTGAATAATTCCCCTGGGCTTTAGGGTCTAGGGGCCGGTCCTGAGTTGTTCACTGTCTGGCGCTCGGGAGAGTAAGGCAGGTGGGAACAGTAAGAAACTAATAAAGAAGGTGGCTGGGGTTAGGCTGTGCCTTGGTTGGCTGAGATGTGAAAAGTGCACGGTGGACGGAGTTGTTTGTCATCTCTGGACATGGGCCAGCCTAGGAAGGGGCAGCCTCTCCAGGGTCAGCAGAGTTCCCAGCTATCAAAGCATCAGAAAACTCACTGTTAGTACAGACTAGATGAGTTATCAGTTCACCGCGACCACACAGGTTATCAGTTCACCGAGACCCACATGAGACACGAATCGCGGGTCGCCCATGGGCACCGTCATGTCATCTCCCCTTGGCTTGGAGAGCACATCATACCTCCCCCGCCGACCCAGAGGCACCCACTGAGCACTACAGTCATACACTCAGGAGACCCCAAAACCCACGACTCCCTACAGGCTGTTTCTTGTTCCATAAAGGAAGAAGCCCATTAATGCAGTGGTCAGTCTGCCTTTATCATGTTTCTAGGGGAGTGAGCTCACCCCCCAAGACCGGACCCTTTATCACACAGGAAGACTGTTTTCTTACCTTTGTATTCACATCCTGCAAGACGCATGAGACTAACAGCCACTTCACTGATGAACTACAGCCTGAGAAAGATGAAAAGAAAGCGCAGCCTATCGTGTGATTTTATGTACGTCTTCTGTCGATAGTGTTGCCTGTGTTTGTTTAGCACGACACTTATACACTTTTCTCTGGCCAGCTCCTTAGCGTAGTGATACTAGCAAAGCTTACACAGAGCTTACCACCCGCCAGGCTCCTGATACGTGAAAACTAATTTGATGTTCACACACATCCCCCAGGTCCCCTAGGGACCAGATCTTCCATCCTGCACACGGTGATAGATATACATGCCATGAAAATATCAACACAGACCATCAAATAGATTTCACACTCAGTTTGCTGATGTGAACATAGAGTAAACAGTGAATTGTTTAAACACAAGCTTTGCAAAAATCCGGTATTAACCACAAAATGCAATCTCGGTTCCAAGACATTTCCAAAATGAAAATGCTATTTTAATTTCATTGAATGAGAAAGTATTTATCACATTTTAATGAAAACAAATAGTTCAGTAATAACATAGATTTGGAAAATTTGTCCTGCAAATACATTAATCACTTTTAGGTCAATTAACTACCTTAGTTTTAAAGTCCCAAACTAATGGGGCACCTGGGTGGCAGTCGGTTAAGCGTCTGACTCTGGCTTAGGTCATGATCTCACAGTTGGTGAGTTCAAGCCCTGTGTGGGGCTCTGTGCTGACACCTTGGAGCCTGGAGCCTGTTTCAGATTCTGTGTCTCCCTCTCTCTCTGCCCCTCCCCCACCTGTGCTCTGTCTCTCTCTCTCTCAAAAGCAAATAAACATTAAAAAAAAAAGTCCCAAACTAATTATTTATGAGACATCTATACAAACATAAAATTTAAGAATTCTAAATTCTTCCATCAAAATTGAAATAGAGTTACTTTTTTAAACTGCACAGTTAAAACATAAGATTAGGATTTGAAAATATATAATGGATTAAGGTAATCTTCAATGGGTTTTTTTTTTTTTTTTTTTTTGGTTAGATGTCATTTACCTTCATAAAATTATGGACTGTCAGGGAAATGGCTTAATGGTGTAGTGAAACCAATACCTAAATACCAGAAATAAGTAAGAGATTTGCAAGCATTCACAATAGTGTATTATCATATAATAGTGGAGTGGTGTAATATCTATATAGTAGGGTAATGGTGTGAACGCCTGTACATGACCCCCACCCTGAGGGGCTCCGTCCGGATCCTGCTACCATTCACAGTCATCTCTGGGGGTCATGGCTCTAGATAGTCTTTAACGAAGTGAGTTTGCCCAAAATTGCAAAGTGCCCTGTCTACAGGTTACATAACTTAGTTATAGTGCTATGTACAGTTGACATTTGAACAATACAGATACACTTAGACGTGGATTTTTATTTTTTTTTAATAAATGCAGTACAGTACTATAAACATATTTTCTCTTCCTTATAGTTTTCCTAGTTGCTTTTCTCTTTTCTCTAGCTTACTTGATTGTAAGAATATAGGATCTAGTACATATAACATAGAAAGTATGTGCTAATCGGCTTTATGTGATCAGTAAGGCTTCTGGTCAACAGTGGAGCTATTAGTAGTTAGATTTTGGCGGGGGGTGCGGCAAAAGTTATATGCGGACTTTTGACTGTGGGTTGGCTCCTCCTTTGTTCAAGGATCTAGTGCACATCAGTACTGTGACAAGGAGATGTAAGATGTGTAAATCACAACCATAGTTTATAATATAGAATGAAAATCGTAAAAATAAATATGGCGGGCAGGGGAAGAGAAATCTTGTTCCGTTCTGCTTCTTGTATTTCTACTCTCTTAGGTCTTTTTGTATCTCTTTGGTAAAGTTTCTTTCTATTTGTTTTCTTCTAAAAAAAACCCAAAACCATATGTGTTTTTCATCCAGCCTTCTTACTATGTCCTCTCTCCCTCCCTCCCGTCCCTCCCTCCTTTCTGTCTGTTTAGATTTTTCTCGCTTAAAATCAATTTGCTGAATGGACTGACATTTGTATCTCCATGGAAATAACAGTGTGAGGGTAAAGATTGTTTCATATAATAAGCAAAGTGCAGTGTGTTAAAATGAAATAACACACTGCCGAAAGAAACAGTAAATAAATGTTAAATGGATGGATTGAGTTTATACGTCATGTGGATTAAATATCATGCCATTTAGTTAAATACTAATAATTACTATACTTGTAGCTTTAAAAAATAAATTACATGGCTGCCTATATATTTCAGGGTCTCACCGCGTAATAACGAAGATAGACGTTCTAATTCTTTTTTTTCCCATTTACTCTTCATTTGTATTCCTAACTTTATTCGATGAGAGAACAAAGACCCAGGATTAAATCCAGCCAGCCTGGTGAAATATATATTGAAGGACAGGAATAGGGTCTGGAGGGAAAAAGAGTGTGACGGTATGTGTCCTG
Organism: Cryptoprocta ferox; assembly: GCA_028646485.1. NCBI lineage: Eukaryota > Metazoa > Chordata > Mammalia > Carnivora > Eupleridae > Cryptoprocta > Cryptoprocta ferox. The sequence goes on from CM053579.1 coordinate 103,545,917, forward strand.
CTTTCTCGTTTCTCACGCTTGTTCAGAACGGAACTCGGCCTTCGTTCGCACCCAGAAGCAGCCCCTAAGGACCGGCTGGCCTATCAGCCGGGCCCTCGATGATGCAGGATTCAGGCCCAGGTAGGGGAGATCACGAAACACTTCCTTCAAGGTCATGTACCACAATCGCTTCCCATGTTTGCGTGTGATGTAACCAAATGGCTGACGCGCCACGTTAGAAAGCGTGAGGCCCAAGAAAGACAAATGGAGAAAAAATAAATGTTGTACCAAAGACCTAGACATGCTATGGTCCACGACGCAGGGCATTCCAGGTGAGCACTGCCTTCTGAAGAGCTCAGCCGATGCCTGGGGTCCTTCATCTCACCTGTCCTGTGTAGACAGTGTTGGAGGGAAGGGCTCTGTCTGCTTGGCCCAGGCACGAGAGGTAGTTATGTGTGCCCCACAGTGTGGATGTGGTCACCAAGTACAGGGTGAAATGGCCCTCAGGGAACAGGGGCTACCTTCAGATGCCGGTGCTAAAATTACCTGCTCGAAGGGGTGCCTGGGGGACTCAGTTGGTTAAGCGGCCGACTTCAGCTCAGGTCATGATCTCACGGGTTCGAGCCCCACGTCAGGCTTGGTGCCGATGGCTCGGAGCCTGGAGCCTGCTTCAGATTCTGTGTCTCCCTCTCTCTCTCTGCCCCTGCCCTGCTCATTCTGTTTCTCTCTCTCTCTCTCTCTCAAAATAATAAATAAACATTTTCAAACAATGTTTTCAAATTACCCGCTCTAAGTCCTCATTTTAGGTTTCAGTACCTAGGCAGATCTTATCCAGTTGAGTAAAAGAAAAAGTAACCAAAAGCAAATGATAGGAAAATGCAAAAACAGAAAGCAAACAAACAAAAACCCAAAAACAACGAGAGTTTGCATTAAGAGTTCTAGGCCCAATATTTTTGGACAGTCACCCAAATACTGAGAAACTACTGTTCTATGGATTCCTCCTCATCTTGAAAGAATGGAATATTCATATATTTTAAAAAATGTGTTTACATTTATATCCTCTGGCAGTTTTTTTTAATGGATCAGTTTGTAAATGTTTCCTAGAACACTATTGTTACTAATCCATCATGTTTTATATCAGTGCCACTTTCTTCTTTTTTAAAAAATTTTTTGTTTATTTATATTTGAGAGAGAGAGAGATCTGGGGAGGTGCAAAGAGAGGGGGACACAGAATCCGAAGCAGGCTCCACGCTCTGACCTGTCAGCACAGAGCCCGATGGGGGGCTCGAACTCACAGACCACGAGATCATGACCGCTTCACCGAATGAACCACCCAGTCGACCCCCAGACACGTTATTCTAAGTGAGGTGTCAGCAAACTGAACCATTTTTTTTTAATAAGTAAAGTTTCATTGGAGCACAGGGCTACCCCTTCTTTATGTATGATTTGTGGCTGTTTTCAAGCTATAATGGTAGACTTTGGTTGCTGTGGAAAACATATGGCCCACAAATTCCAAAAATTCACCATCTGGCCCTTTACAGAAAAATCTTCCCTGTGTTTATGAGAGTATTCTGTTCGGTTTCAAGTTTGATTTGGGGTTTTCATCACAGAGACATTTGTACGTATATATGAGAGAGGGAGGGAGAGAGAGAATCTTAAGCAGGGACCACGCTCAGCACGGAGCCCGATCTCATGAATCGTGAGGTCGTGACCCGAGCCGAAACCAACAGTCAGACGTTCAACCACCTGAGCCACCCAGACGCTCGAGCCACAGAGAAATGTTTAAATTAACTTTTATGTAGTTAAATAAATGAGTTATTGTCTTAATGGCTCCTGAGAGTACTCTGATTATCAAGGTCTATGCAAATATGATTACCTACATATTACCCACAATTCTGTTTGGACCCGCTTTGCTCTCTGTAGGCATAAATGCCCATGGGTGTGACTTTGATGTGAAGGGGATTTTATATATCTAGTTCATCATACATCGTTTATATATATTCATAGATGCATGTTATATACCAATCCTGATAAATACTAGGAAGAAAAATAAATTTTGCTGACTAAAGTTTGCAAGGAAACAGTTAAATCTGCCTTTACTTATAGAAGGTATCATCATCTATATGAGGAAAATATATATATATAAACATAGGACTCAGATTTAACAAGAGAACCCAGATAAAAGATTAGTTTATGAGATTATCTTTAAAAATTCAATAGTGTTTTTCTTTTCCATAGTAGTCAATTTCGAAGTATAATGCAAATAACATTTATTATGACATTAATTTAAAAGTATTAAAAATCTAGGAATTATCTAAGAATATACAAAGTCAACAAAGGAAAATAATCAAGAGAGACGGTCATGTGAACCTTGAAAAGCATGACTATTAAGTTAATATGAATTCTGCAGATTTAATCGTACTGTCAAGGCGACACTAATCAGAATTCCCACTGTTTTTTTTTTAGAAACTCCATTAACATGTTCTGAAGTTTATATGGATAATAGAAAATAGAAAATGGCTAAGGTAACACTAAGAAATAACAAATACAGCTGTCTTATCAAATAGTTTATGAAGCATATATGATATTGAAAACACATTGTTGACAGTCCAGAGACTGGAAATAGCCTCAGAGAGCAGGACAGAAAATTCCAGAACTTTGACTATATGGAAACTGATATGTAGTCCAGTTGACATCATGGATCACTGCAGAAAGTCTGGCCGTTTAGTTAGTATGGAGAAAACTAGCTTCCTCTGTGTAAGAAATAATAGTGCACCTTACCCTATATCCAGAGACCAAGTTGGATTCTAGATAGAGAAGTCCACATGAGAAGAGTAATGGTAAAAATATTAACAAAAGAAAATAGAGGAAAACATCCGAGTGGTTTAGGGTTGTAGGGACATTTCCTTCTTAAAACCTCTAAGTATAGGATAAGAAAATTGACGACTATTTTTGCCACCAAAATATAGGATAAATATAGGTAGTAATTAAAAAAAAGAGTTAATGAATGGATGGAACATTTTTACCCTGTCTAATCTTACAACCAAGAAAATATTAGCTAGATATATGAGAAATTCCCACAAATTTATATAAAAAAATACAGTGGCCAGAACAATTATGGGCAAAAGAATGAACATGCAAATAAAAGGAGAAATTCAAATTGCATCCTTTGCGGGGAAGGGATCTGAACATACTCACCATGCTCATAATTCCCTGGGTTCAGAAGTAAAATGGTTCATGTGTAAACCAAATTGTTCACTTCACATGTCTGCACTAAAGAGACAATCTGTGACATTTTAAGAAGGTGCGATGCTCAGAGAAAAGTCCAACATAGTGTCAAGATAATTGAGGCACATTTCCACAGTACTTTTTGCAGAAATTTCCTGATTATGAGAGAAATATAAAGGGAAGGACAGAATTCTGAGAACGTACTCTAGTGATAAAAGGCAAGATTATGACTATTTGTTTACCTTGGGTCTTCTGTATTATCCCTTTGGAATTTCATTTTTTTAAATTCTTTTCAACTATAGGGTAAATACACACCTAAATATAAACAGAATGAAAATTTTAATGTAATGATAGATAGAGGAAAAACTAGACAGATAACCACATAGATGTAGGTAGGTATATGGGTACTTAGGTGGATGGCTGGCTGGCTGGCTGGAAGAATGGATGGATGGATGGGTGGATGGATGGATGGATGGAAAGATGGATAGATAGATACATAGATAGATATGATGGATGGATGATTGGATGGATAGATATGATGGATGGATAATAGATAGATGATAGATATGGATGTATGGATGGATGGATGAATGATAGAAATAAAATAGATAGGTAAGTAGGTTGGTAGATAGGTAGATAATGATGGATGGATGATAGAAAGAAAGAAAGAAAGAATATGGTAACTATCAAGAGTTATAACTCTAACATAAAAGGTTTTGGGTTGGCGTCAATAAATTTAAATCAGTTACAGTATTTTAAAAATCTGTGAACACTGATCATAGAACATGCACCTGTTACCTCTTTGCATATGTATATATATGTGGGTATATGTACAAATATATTTGTCTTTAGTGTCTGTACTACAACTTACATGTTGGTATTTATATTTACAATGTAATAAGAGGAAAATATATAAATACTAAAACAGAACATGGTCTCTGGAATCCCATCTCTGATTTAATCAAAGTGCTGTTACTAAGGTAGGATTTTGGGTAATTTAGTCCCTCTCACTGGGCCAGTCTCCTCTCTGTGAAAGTATAACAATGTCTCAAAAATTTGCAAGACTTAAACGATTTAACATATTTAAAGCAGCCAGAATAATGCATGCAAATTGTTCATTACACTGATTTTCGTGAAGTGCTGGTAAGGCAAATCCCACAACTGTTTTAATAACAGAAAATAAAATCCACTAGCACGTGAAATTAAAACATAGCACACCAGAAACACATGGCCAGCAAAACATTACACAGCGGTTTTCATTCCTTGCATAAGCTTTTGGCGTAATGTTACGCCAAGAATTTTCTGCATTTCTCTCTCTCTCATTCTGTGTATCCCTCCCAGACCAGCTACTTTCATTTCTCCAAACCACATAGTGTGGTGTAATGTCATGGTAATGTCATCTCTTCCCGTGTCAGCTGCTAGACAGAATCTCGATTCAGTGAGCTCAGTCTCAGAACAGAAGGAGGGAAGGGAGGGAGGGAAGGAGGGATGGAGGACAGAGGAAGGAATGGAGTGAGGAAGGAAGGAAGTAGGGAGGAAGGGAAGAAGGAAGGGAGAGAGGAAGGAAGGAGGGAGGGGGAGGGACATGTTTACACTGCGGGCACTGGCCACATTCTTCCTGCTCCTGGTGAACATTATTCAGGCCAGAAGAGCCTGATGTGGGGCTTGAACTCACAAACTGCAGTTTGTTTCCTTGGTGTGTACAAACCCTAAAACACACAGATGTTCAGTGTGTATGTAACCTAACGTTTTCATCATGAGGCTTAAAAGGCATTTTACTTTTAAAAAGAAAAGTGTAAAAGTATAATAACACAGAAATAGCATATAATAGAATAATTATGTTGTATTCCAATAAATCCTATTTGGTATACATAGTTTCTATATTTTAATATAATAATATATTGATACAATTAATAATGCCATATAATCTATCATTAAGGTACACTCATTTTAAAAGTTATTTTTATACGAAGTAAATCCATATTATTTTGTGTTATTAATTTTTCGTAAGTAGGCTCTGTGCCCACTGGAGAGCCTAATGCGGGTCTTGAACTCATGCCCTTGAGATCGAGACCTGAGTTGAAATCAAGGGTCAGATGCTTAACGACTAGGGGTGCCTGGGTGGCTCTGACCTGGGCTCAGGTCTCTGCCCCTCCGCAACTCAACGCTGCCCAACTCTTGATCTCAGCTCAGGTCATGAACTCACGGTTCATGAGTTCGAGCCCTGCCTGGGGCTCTGTGCTGACAGTGTGGAGCCTGCTTGGGATTCTCTCTCTTCCTCTGCTTCTCACCCAATGGCATTCTCTGTATCTCTCTCTCTCTCAAAAAAAATTTTATTTAAAAAAATAATTGTATTAAAATAAAAACAACTGAAGGTAGAAGAAAGAATACCATGTTACAGTTCACCTTTGAGCAACACAGGTTTGAACTACAAGGTCCACTTATCTGTGGATTTATTTTGATACATATACTACTATAATGTATTTTTCTTATCATTTTCTTAATCACATTTTCTTTTCTCAACCTTACTTAATGTAAGTATGTAGTATATAATACATAGAGCCTAGAAAACATATGTGAATAGAACTTTGTTATTGATAATGCTTCCGGTGAACAGTAGGTGACTAGAACTTTGTTATCGTTAATGCTTCCAGTGAACAGTAGACTATACTAGTTAAACTTTTGTGGAGTCAGAAGGTATATGTGGATTGTCGTGCAAGGGATTTGGCTCCCTAACCCTTGTGTTGTTCAAGGTCGAACTGCATAGTATAACAATTACACTAGTATACTAATAACTAGCATGTAACATACACACCCAACATATTCATATAATAATGTAATTCAGTCTGTCCTAAGGATACAATCATGAATCTTAAATTATGTTTCCTACAAAATGAATCCATGTCATTTATCAATCGCTGAAAAAACAACGAAGGCCAGGACCAAGAATCCTGATGGTTTCTAGAAGCTCTGCTTGCGGAAGGGGAGCGACGTGAGGGCCCGCTCTCGGGCAGTGAGCACGGTGCCTGCGCCCAGGCTTCTGTGGCTAATCCGGTTTATCAGACCAGGGCATTTCTTTGGGCAGATGGTCGCAAGGCAAGGGCTGACGTTTCTGCGAGCGGGCTGTCATCGTTGTGTTGCGCAAGTTCCCACACCTCCAGGGAGATGTGTAATGGCTGTTGTTGTATTTTTCTGCAAGCTGATACCATGCGAGCACGACTACCCATATCTGCAGTGAATCAGAGATGCTACGTGTCCGGTGCGATGCAACAGAAAAGTTAAATCCCACAGGATTCTCATTTTTATGTTTTGTTCTGTGGGGACCTTCCATCCTGTTTCATGATGCTCAAAGAATACGGATGGTCCAGTAATATGGATTATGGAATATATACGTGTGTATATATACATGCACATACTTACACGCATATTGAATATATTATATATGTAATGAAATTGTACTATTTGTCTGTGAGCTTTCCCTTTAAAATAACTAAAAAGTCTTCCTTCTCTTCCCAAATAATCTTGCAGAGGAATTAGTATTATTTCGGGGACTCTGTATCATGCTAGATAAATTCTCCGTGTTGTCATGGAAATGGAGAAATGTAATTAATTATGCTTCCTTGAGGCAGAGTGTGTCCCTCCTCCCTCCTTGCTAACATAACATGTTTTCCTTCATCTGAGCCCCGTTTCATCACACGGTGGGAGATTTAGTACCCGCTACCTCTGTCTTCAGATGGGTGACAGCTTCACCCTGTGTGCATTATGTGGCCACAACCAGCTCGCATCAAGGACTTGAATATGCACTGAGTTTTCCCCGACAGCTTGTAGGCATGCCTTCGTTTGTGGCAGAATCGGGCTTGATTGGGATGGTTTTTAAGGAAATGACAGAAAAAGGCACGCAACTTGGGGAGAGAGACAGACAGGGATCAAGAGACAGAGAGAGGCAGAGAGCGCGAAACAGGATATTGTCCCCAACCTGGGATATGTAAATTTTCGGGGTTCAGGTATGGCTCCATCCAGTGGCTCCCAATTGCTCCTTAGAACATTCTTGTCTCTTATATATGTCAACCTTTGTGCACTTCCTCTCATGTTCGCTTTACTTTTCTTCGGCAAGCTCTTCCTTAGTGCGTGTGGTGGCATGGCCACCTGTAGCATTATATTCTTGGAGCTCAGCTCTGGGGTGCAAAGAAAGCCTTCACGTTCTCACGTCCCCCCAGAAATCCCAGAATTCATGCAGATAACCCAGCCGCAGTCACACGCTCATGTCTGCATCGGACATTGAAGACCTAAGATGGTGCAAAATGGACAGGATTTGGTCAATGCACACGGTGGGAGCAGGGGAAGGGGAATACGCTGTGAAATCCACTGGGTCTAAATTTGGGGGGTATCCAATGAAATGTCAAATCTCTGGTTGAAAACATGAATGCTTGGCAGGCAGTGATCCCCGTGAGACCTGTTGATGAAGGACAGAGTGTGACATATGAAAGGATCCACTAGCGACTTTCTCATCCCTTCCTGATTCTATACACCGTATCCCAGCCCTAGAGACCATCTGGAATGTGGCCTGGGAACGTGCCCTTGAAATGGGCTTCTGAGGGGAGTCTGTGTCCCTAAAGCTTGAAAGCGTGCTCTCAGGGACGCCTGGCATTTCCTTAGGCAGCTCATACATTTTAGTTTTCTCTAACAATTGAAGTCGGAGCTACAGTTTTAACAGTGGTATTTGTGTCAGTCCGTTCAGGCTGCTGTAACAAAACCACCATAGACGGGGGGCTTGAACACAGCTCACCTTCATTTCTCACACCCCTGGAGGCTGGGAGCCAAAGCATCAGCAGATTCAGTGGCTCGGGCAGGCTGTCTTATCATTCATATATGTCCCACTTCTCTGCGTCCTCACGCAGTAGAAGGGGTGAAGGGTCTCCCTGGGGTCGCCCATCCATGAGGCTCCAACTTGTGACTGATCACCTCCCCAAGGTCCCACCTCCTAATATCATCACCGTTGGCTTGGGGATTTAACATGAATTTTGATGGGAAAGCAACATTTAGGTGACAGCACTATTTGTTTCTAAATCTGTATTCATTCTGATTAATGAGGAATCCATTTGCCAATCTAATGTATCACAAATTAGTTTATTATGGACGTTCAATTGAATTGCATTTTAAAAAATGTTTAATATAAGACTTATTGGTTCTAAAAGTTCTAACACTAAGTATGTAATTGATCAGGAAACATTTTAGAGTTTTAAAATAAGTATTGGGGCACCTGGGTGGCTCAGTCAGTTAAGCGTCTGACTCTGGATTTCAGCTCAGGTCATGATCTCATGGTTCATGGCATCGAGCCCCGCATTGGGCTCTGTGCTGACACCTTGGAGCATGCTTGGGATTCTTGCTCTCCTTCTCTATCTGCCCCTCTCCTGCTCTCTCTCTGCCTCTCCCAGGCTCATACTATCTCTCAAAATAAATAAGCAAACATTTTTAAAAAATAAAACAAATATTAATAATCTTTGAGTATTTTATGTTAGACTTCACAAATTGTCCTTATGTTAAAAATGAAATTATGAAAAACTGTGATAATTTATGGTTATGGAATCCAAGGGTAGATCAGATCATTATTATTATTATTATTGTTATTATTATTTCCATAGCGTTAATGATTTTGTCACCTTGTCCATGGTTTATTTATTTTAATATTTATTTTTGTGAAACTGCATGTGGGAGGACAGAGGATCTAAAGTGGGCTCCAGGCGCTGAGCTGTCAGCACAGAGCCTGATGTGGGGCTTGAAGTCACAAACTGTGAGGTCATGAGCTGACCTGAAGTTGGACGCTCAACCGACTGAGCAAGCCAGGTGCCCCTATTTATTTATGTTTTAATATTTATTTATTTATTTATTTAGAAAAAGAGCATGAGTAGGGAAGGGGCCGAGAAAGAGGGAGAGAGAGAATTCCAAGCAGCCTCCGAGCTGTCAGCACAGAGCCCAATACGAGGTTGGAACTCATGAACCCATGAGATCATGACCTGAGCAGAAATCAAGAGTCAGATGCTCAACGGACTGAGCCACCCAGGCGCCCCTACCTTATATTTTATTTCCTCTGTCCATTTTCCCATGAAAATGGGAAATGGTCTTCAGGATTCGATGTCTTTGGCAGTGTGGTTCTGTGATGTAGCCCCAGTACCCAGCACAGCGTGAAGAGTGGAGTACCAGCTTGATACTGGTTCACTGCGTGAATGAACACTTCAGTAATAGGAAACTGAATCCATGAAAAACCACATAGCTCAGATTCATGCTCTTTCCACCAAAACCTCAAGAGAGTCAGTATTAAGTAAAACCACTTTAGACACTTCACTTTCCCTGACTCCTACTCGTTTGCTCAAAAGTGACCTAGAAATGTGAATACGGTAGAATACGAAAGAGTCCTTAAATGACATGAACCGTAAATAAGTTAACTGACAGAAGTAGCCATGTGACCATGTGACATCGTAGTAAACCGGATGCGCTCAAGGACAGTAAAGAAACTTCAGCTACATTGGAACACATGGGTGGCTCATTTGGTTAAGCGTCCAGCTTCGGCTCAGGTCCGATCTCGCAGTTCGTGGGTTCGAGCCCCACATCAGGCTCTGTGCTGACAGCTTGGAGCCTGGAGCTGCTTCAGATTCTGTGTCTCCCTCTCTCTCTGCCCCTTCTCTACTCGTGCTCTCTCTCTCTCTCTCTCTCAAAAATAAAACATTAAAAAGTTTTTTAAAAAATACAAAAGAAACTTCAACTACATTGACTTCTGGATAAGCTATTCCCAGATTTTTCCAAAATTCCATTTTGCACGTATTCAGATAAGGAGAGAGTTCGTTTTTTAAGACTTGAATTTCTGTTCCTGTGTCATGCTGAGCTGCTCATAATGTCCCGAGATGGGAAAGCTGTAGGTAAAAGTAGTCTCACCGGCTTGGCAACTAAGATAATTTGGGATACCACAAGTGTTCCATCCGGGCAACACTTGAGTGAATGAGGAGACGTTCAGGAAAAAAACACAGTAGAAATGAAAATGATTAAAACAAGGTTTGCCTCCCTTGTGCATTTGCTTATGTGCGTTAATGTTTCCAGGGACACACACTACACCCTTTCCAGAGAGGAATAAATGTTTTCCTCACAAAACCCCTCCTATTAAGCTTTACGGTTCCCTTTCAACTGTTACATTGCCTTCTTGCTTCCACTCCACATTCTCAACAATGGATTGCAAGTCGTCCATGGTATTCGTTTTACAAACCAACTGTTTTTCCGAAATGTCGGTGGTTTTGTGGGGTTTTTGGAAGAAAAGAAAAGGCTTCCTTAATAACAGGAGGCTGATCGTTGGTGCTTGACTTACTCAGCACACCTCCATTGCTCTGATGTATTTGTGATTGGGGGGGGGGGAACCCTATGCCATTGGAGCCAGCTCCGTACTTGCCACACAGGATGCAGTGAATTTCAGTTGATTTGTTGAGGATTTGCCTTTTCTGTCTCTCATGAAAGTTAGTAATGTTTCTTTCCAGACATAGATCGAGGTCATCCTTTATATATATAATGCCGTATATATATATATATATATATATATATATATATATATATATATATATGACGTCCTTTATAGTAACGTTGTTTATATCGTGGCAATCCTTTACATCCTCCTTTATAACATACACATTGTAAAATATTTGAATGGGGACAGTGGTGTTCTGAATTGTCTGAACTGTCAGGAGCAAGTTTGTCATGAAACTCTATGTCTTTGTAAAACATAGAGTAAAACATATGGCACACCTGGTAGCTCAGTGGTGAGGCGCCCGGCTCTTTCAGCTCAGGTCATGATCTCACGGTTCGTGAGTTCGAGCCCCTGCATCAGGCTCTGTGCTGACAGTTCACGGCCTGCTTGGGATTCTCGCTCTCCCTCTTTCTCTGCCCCTCCCCTACTCATGCTCTTTCTCTCTCTCCCAAAATAAATAAATAAATAAATAACCATAAATATATAAAAGGAGTTCCGAATGGATCAGTTAATAACAAATTAGGAAATTGCCCAAATCAGGAAATCTTGAATGTCATCATTTGTTGAATAAAAATCCAAAGTCTTTATTAAAAAAAAAGAAAGAAACATACACATTGAAAGATATGTGAATGGGGACAATGGTGTTCTGAATACGTGTGTGAGAGATCTTTCTTTTTTTTAATTTCCTTCCTTCTTTTTCCATTTATCATGGGCTGATTTTCCCGTTGGCATTTAATTAATAATACATATAACTTTCCCTGCAATGAGCTATACCACTTGGCCATGATTTGACACAATATTATCAGCTTCCAAGAGGAAGAAGTGAATGAGGCGCCATGTCCATGGCATCCACCGGCGTTTATAAAGTAATGAGGGATGCAGGTGATGAGGACAGTGATGAGGACCGCGCAAGGTGGAGAGGACTAAAACATGTCGCGGGAACACACCTCACACTGAGAACCTCCATCAGGAGGGCTCCATGATTTCACTGTTGGATCCTCTTCTCTGGTTTATGGAGATGGAACACCATGAGTAACATGACGAGACAGTGCTACACATACCATGTACATGAAGGCGTCACGGAGACACTGAGCAAACAAGGAAATCATCCCCGCAGAGCAGCTGGACTCCGGCCATGCACCTGCCGTGGTTGGTGAGGGAGCACCAGGCAAGCTGACCGGCTGCAAACACCCCCCCCCCCCTCCAGGAGGGATCCGTGTGGTATTCCCAGGGCACTCCTGGCTGCCCAAGGACAAAGGAAAGGGGGGAAAACAAATGGTTGAGTGATGGAGATCACAGTCCTGCAGGACCCGAGTGAGGTGGGAACAAGGCAGAAGGAAATGGCAGATAGAACTAAATTTCCCTAAAACCTGCAGCCCATTGGCAAATATTTGAGGCCGGCAGAATAAAACCTTTCTCCAGGGACTCCCTACTGTCTTCATGCTAATGCTTTGCCAGAGGGAAAACCCACCTTAGCTTGACAATGGCCAGGCTTCCTGTATCCCGGGAGTCTTCTTTAGCATATAAAAATCTCACTAGAAACTTCCCCTGGACTTTACCTCCCTCAGCTCCATAGTATGTCACCAGTCTCTCTTCATGATCCCTGGAGGCTTCAACAAAATCACCTTTTTAAAAAAAATTTTTTAAATGTTTGTTTTTGAGAGAGACACAGAGCATGAACAGGGGAGGAGGGGGGCAGGGGGGTGGAGACACAGAATCCAAAGCAGCCTCCAGGCTCTGAGCTGTCAGCACAGAGCCAGACTCGGGGCTCGAACTCACACACTGTGAGATCGTGACCTGAGCTGAAGCCGGATGCTTAACTGACTGAGCCCCCCAGGCGCCCCTAAAATCACCTTTTTGCACCCAAGACGTCTTCAAGAATCCTTTCTTGGTCATTGGCTCCAGACCCCATGGACCTCAACCCAAAAACCTCATCAGTGGCGAGGAGGAAGCTATGCGAGGGCCGTGGCCCTGGGCACGTGGTGGCGAGGAGGAAGCCCAGGTCAGCAGGGTCCGGTCCAGAGCCCGCGGATGCCCTGCAAGCTGCTAGTTCCGCGGTGGCAGGGGGGGACGCCTGCTGGACACAGGATGGTGTGGAGTGTGGGCCGCGTGAGCAAGATCACATAGCCACCTCCCGTCATCCACGGTAGCTTCATGTGGGGCTTCCGAGTAGTTAGGACACAGCCACAATCCTGGTGCCAGATGCGACATCCGAGACTCAGTCCCCGGGGGTGCACAGGATGGGACGCGTGCATCCACAGGCCCCCACGATAGCAGCCCCGCTCCACCCCTAGGATGTGCTCAGGGAGAGTCTCTGTGCCAGGGACTTACCACAGGAGCACCATCTGGACGTCTCAGAGAACAGAGTCAGTACCTGGCAGGAAGCCCCTGTCTTTGATAGCTACTCTGGCGAGGCTACTGAGAGCTTTCATGTTGTGGCATTCACATATTTCACTGACTCATTCATTCATTCATTCATTCATTCATTTGAGAGAGAGTGTGCATGAGCAAGGGACACTGCCAGAGGGGCAGAGAGAGAGAATCTCAAGCAAGCTGCATGCTCACTATGGAGCCACACATGGGGCTCGATCCCCCAACTCCAGGATCATGACCTGAGTTGAAATCAAGGGTTGGACACTCATCCCACTGAGCCACCCAGGCGCCCCCAGGCATCTTTTCTCATATGCAGTTTTTAAAACTTTTTAAGTGAAGTCTTGCACAAGTACAGACAAGTTTATCACACCTAACAAGTGTGCCAAGTAATGAATTTTTCACAAAACAAAAGCACCCAAAGTATGAAACCAAATCACCCACATCAAGAAACAGCCGTATCACCATCCGAGAAACCCCCCCTTTCCCACTTCGCTTCCTGGCCCCTTCGTGACCTTACTTTGGATCTTCACGGCCACAGATGTATTTTGATTGTTTTGAGAATCTTCTGTTCATTGTTTGCTTTCAGTTGCATGAATATATCAAACGTTGATTTGTACTTTCTTGTAGATGGACATTCAAGTTTTTCCAGGTTTGGGGCTATTGTGAATATTGCTGCTGTGACCATTTACATATACGCCTCTCCAGATACATATATGCCGATTTCTGTTATCATTTCACTCAGTTTTAATTCATCCTGATTCATTTTTGTAATGGTCTGTGGGTTTTGAAATGCTGTATCACAAAGACGATGCAGTAAAACCTTGGACTGCAAGCAGCTTGTTCTGCGAGGGTTCCAGAAGATGAGCAAAGATTTCTAATACATTTTAACTTGGTAATCGAGCGAAGTTTTGCAGTACAAGGAGTATGTGATGCTGACTGTCACATGATACAACTGAGCCAATGGTTCTTGAAACTCGCTTTGATATACAAGCGCTTTGCATTACAAGCATGTTTCCGGAACGAATTATGTACACAAACCAAGGATTTACTCTATTTATATGTGGTCTCAAAAGGTCGTCTGAGAACTGACAGGTATGCACTAAATGTGCTTGTTAAAAAGAAAGATCATTAGCACTAGTCAAAGAAAACTATAGAGAAAAAATTAAAGAGCAGGGCTGAGAGCAAGTGCTAAATCTATATCGGTTTAGGGAAACGAAACATGGAAGGATTTTAGATACATCCATTTAAGGCAGTTTTTCATTGTTTTATTCAAATGAATAAACATGTACATCCTTATAGCTCTAAAGTATCCGACAGCAAGGCATTTCTAGTTCTCATGACGATGTTTCTAAACGTGCAGAACCCAGGAAACTAAGATCAGGAGGAAAAGTCTACGTGTGGTTTATAAGATGTAAGTGGTGGATATGGCTTGCTCACTCTTAAATGCCTGTGTGCTTCATGTGGGAACACCAACGTCCGGAGCTTATGTACAATTGTCTTTAAAAGCACAGCCTGGAAAGGTGTTTCGTGCCTAAAGGCTCCATCTAGGAGCTGTCAGGAGACTACTCTATTGTTCTGTGCGCCCAGCTTGTTCAGTGATACGCCAATGATATAAGACTTGAGAATTTCATCAAGGCAATAAGACGTTGTCTTCCCTCACCAGAAAACGCTTTCCTTCATCGGAACTCTTTGGTACGGGCAGCAAGGTGGAGGGGAAGCACAGAGGGATTGCAGTGCTAAGAACAGACATGAGGAAAGGCAGATTTTACGTCCTGAAAAAGTGTCTGTTTTAGTGCCAGAAAACACCCTTTCTTTTCTGAAGGAAGGTGTTCAATCAATTATACTTTCCACTAGATGAATATTCCATCTACCCGGTGCTTGGTCCGGAATTAGAGGCTCAAGATGCACTATCGCAGATACAGTGGCGAATGCCATGTCCAGTCCTATGAAGTCCAAATTATTTACCCTGGGGATAATGCCTAACCCTGAAACCATGGCCCTTATTGTTCTGAAGTCCATCGAGCAGGCATGGGGTGGCTGTTGAAAGACAATGGAGGCACCCACAGAATGGGGTCGCCATTTTAATCTGATTTCCGGAGCCTCCTGCACTGTTGGCTTTTGAGAACGTTCCCCTGGAGCACAAATATTGTCATCCTCTTGATCCAGTTAGCAAGAATCAGCCTCAGAACCTTCCCCAAACATCCTTAACGTGCATTCCTTTCATCTGTCCGACCACAAAGTCATCGTCCACTGGCCATCCATATATTTCGGGGAGGAGGTCCATGTCACAGTAACTGTAAAGACTGGTAACCCCATGAGTGGTTGGCCGAGGAGAAAGCCAGGAGGTAATGGATGTCAAAAGAAGGTGGAAACAACGCCCGTATTTGTATAAACCATTATGTAAATTACAAGTGTGGAAACCATGAACATTGTCTTACCTGCTTGTTTACAATGCATGTGTCAATACATGACCTCCCTTTAAATGGCTTATCTGAGAATTGTTTGTGAGCTGACATGCCTGTGTAGGTTGCAGAATAGTCTGGTTTTTGAACTTGTGTTTGAACGAGAAGGAAGTTTACCCAAATTGTGGAAGAAGCATGCCAGATTTTCTGCACGGACTCTGTTACCCTCACAAAGATGAACACAAATAGGAAGACATTGGGCTATACTTTGAGAGGAGATACATAAATATATTTTAACAGCTCGACCTGGTGGGATAATGAAGGTCAAGAGGAAGTTTGCGAGAAAATAGGTGGAGAGAGCTACATCTGCAGGTGTTTTTTTATTAAGAGAAAGACGTGTTTGAGAAGAAGACGCATAAAAGCGTCTCGTTCAGGGTGTTTTGTGCAGCACAACCTCCGGATTGAATGTTTTTCCTCGATGGTGAAGGACCACAGTAACTCGTGTTCGAGCTACCTGGCCGGAAGAAGTGAGTTGATACATTGCAGATTCGAATGCCCACTGGGTTATAGAGAGAGCAAGATTGAAGGTGGAGCTGAAGGGAAGACCATGAAAGGCTTGCGAGGGCCATGCGGTTTGGCCCCGTTGTGGGAAATGAAGTCATGCCTCCCTCTGTAGTGGGGAGAGTGAGTCTTCCTTCTTAATGGAAGAAAGGTTGAGTGCAAATCTGAAAATCATCCATGTGCTCACACTTAGAGCCATAAACGTGCAAAATACCCTTATAGGGCACACCAAACAAAAATCACGGGAGCTAACAGATCATAAAGAGTTCAGTGTTTGTTCCCCTCTACCTCTGATTTTGCCTTTGTTCAAGTATTCAACATTGACACTCAATAGGGCCAATGACATGAAGCACGGACTTTGGCCTTTCAGTTCCCAGGAAGCCAAGCACTAAAAAAAGCAATGAGGAAAATAATCTGAACTAGGAAGGGTGGAAGGGAAAGTTACCACATTTGAGATACTGGGACCAAAACCTAGCTTTCTGTGCTGGTCAAAAGATATTGCCTAACTAGGCAGCGATTCAACTTAGCACCCCGCCTCCAAATGAAGGGGGTTCTGTGCTTCAGTCAGTGATCTTAACCAGGTTGTTTGGAGAAGCATAACCCTATTGGTCTGTTGAATAGACATCATACTTCTTATGCTAGCTAACATTTAAAATAGGCAACTTTGAGGAAAATATAAATTGAAATAAAATAAGGAAAGGAACAATGCATAGTGGAATTTTTACTTGGAGAATATGGGAGACAGACAAAGATGGCAGTAAGACAGAAAGAGAAGGAGGGAGAAAGAGAGAAGAAGAGGAATTGTCTGGGTGCTGATGCCAGTGTAAATCGCTAAGTATGCCCATCGATCCGCAGTTAGCAGGAGGCAGGATGGGTAACAGCCACACACAGCACATTCTCCTCCTAGCATGACACAAAATCCAGTGCTCTGTAGGACCTCCAAGGCACAGAGAACACTCACCATTCATCAGGCAGTTATGTATTTGGAAAGTCAGCAATTAAGAAAAATTACAAATGTGAACTACTCCATTTCCCCAGCTATAGCCTCATAAACATATTTTTTGTACAAGGCAGTATCCGAAAGTAAAAAACAATGTATCTTACTTTTAAAGATTTTATTGCATTTATTTATTTATTTATTTATTTATTTATTTATTTATTTTGAGAGACAGAGAGAGAGAATCCCAAACAGACTCCGTGTTGTCAGCACGGAGCCCGATGCATGGCTCGATCTCACAAACCATGAGATCCTGACCTGAGCCGAAATCAAGTGTCAGACGCTCAACCTACTGAGCCCCCCGTGCGCCCCACATATCTCGTTTCTAAAACCTGCTCCCCAGGGACCGGAGGAGCAGACATTCACATCCATCAGGAGAAGCCCAAGTACCCAGGAGGAAAAAGATGGAAGATGACAGAACAGGTTTGGGGGACTAGGTGTCGTGAGGGGAAAATGGCGATGGAGCCGTAGACTTGCATGGTTGCACCTAATCCCATAAGAAGGAAGCACACCATGGAAGAAACAGGTGGAAGGGAGTTTCTGCCCCTTCAGCCGCAACCAAGTAAGAAATCTGTGGGTTGAGAGTATCCATCCTGGCTCAGCTCAGCTGCCACGGTGTCAACCCAATCCGAGTGTCCTTGTCCAGTGCCTGATGTGCACGTGCACAGATGTCACGGTCCTTGCTGGGACACTCACCTGGACCGGGACACCTTCACTGGTGTTAGGTTTGTACATACTTTACAAATTAGTGCGTGGCTAATGTGTGAGGCGAAATGATGACAGGGTGATCTACAGGACACAGTCCTCTGAACCTTCTTTTTCTTTTAGTCTTTCTCTGGATGTTCATGTGGGTCGTCATCTTGTGCCTTGCTGTCCGTGCCCCAGGTGTGCGACCTCCAGGCGTGCGTGTTCACTTTACGCAGCTTCTAGAGAGATACCCAACCTACAGCACACATCATCAAAGATGGCGGTGTGTTCCCAAGTGTGTTGGAGTCACTGAAAAATAAAATGCACCTGCTACTTTGAACAATGCAGAGAGACAGACCGACAGGCAGACAGAGAGAGTTTAATGAGGGAGACATTGTGTGGAGGAACCAAGAGATTTCCATTCAATTCGGAATAGGATTAAAATCATTACAGATGGGCATTGAGTGTAAATGATATCTTTCCCCCACAGTCTAAAAATACCAGTGGGGAGGGGAGATTCCCGAGAGGTGGGAAAATCATGTGTGCATGGCCACATCTTCCCAGTGAAAAGCGTACAAAGTGTGGGATAAAGAAGTCAAGGAATACAGGTGTAAGTGCATAACTTCAAGATCAGCATCATGATCCTCATGATGGAATAGTTCACGTTTTTGAATTATAATCACGTGCTGTGAAATGCACTTGGTTGTTACAAAGATCATTTACTTTTTTCCCAACAACCTTGTGAAATAGTCACTAAATTTATTCCCATTACACCGATAACCTTGTAGACTGATTTCATCCAAAAATGACCAACATACCTTGTGCTGAATATGGGATTTCTGCCCGTCCTGTCTTCTGTTAGTGTCTTTACTGTTATGTAAATTGGCGTGTGTGTTTGCGTGTTTGCGTTCCGTGTGTGTGGTTGTATATTGCAAAATTGTCGATGGCTTGACAAAAACCAGAACACGCAGGTAACAATGAACCTATATTAGCTTTTTTCTCCCACAGAAAGAACATGTCAGATTTCACTTACCACAAAAGATTCTGTTTCTAAAACTAACCACCAGCACCTCAAAGTAATACCGTGAGAACAAGAGCAGAGTCTGGTAAGACAAAACACATTAAGTACAGCCGTAGTACATTCAATCGAACCCTAAGTGACATTACTCACAAAACGGAGCAGTTTAATTTTTCCCATTTTAAAGATGGTTTGGAAACGTGCTGTGTTTTCTCTGTATGCAAATAGTTGCTATATAATTAAGTAAAAATGGTAACACCAAAAAGTAACTTTAAATAAAAAATGAACGTCAGGGACGCCTGGGTGGCTCAGTCGGTTGGGCGACCGACTTCAGCCCGGGTTGTGATCTTGCCGTTCATGAGTTCGAGCTCCGTGTTGGGCTCCATGCTGACAGCTCAGAGCCTGGAGCCCGGTTCAGATTCTGTGTCTCCTCCTCTCTCTGCCCGTCCCTCACTCGTGCTCTGTCTCTCTCTAGGAGTTAGTTTCCAGGGAGAGAGGAGTTTGTAATTCACGTTATATCATTTAGTGCCCCGCTTAGTGTTGCTCAGACAAGTACTTTTTAAAACTTAGGGTTTTTTTTTAAGTTTATTTATTTATTTTGAAAGAGACAGAGAGCATGAGCTGTAGAGGGGCAGAGAGACAATCCCAAGCAGGTTCCGTACTCTCAGTGCAGAGCCTGATGCGGTGCTTGAACCCACGAACCATGAGATTGTGATCTGATACACAATCAGGAGTCGGATACCTAACCAACTGAGCCACCCGGGCACCCCGTATAACTTACTTTTATTTTGCGGTGACGTATAACTGACACACAATTATGTTAGTTTGCGCTGAACAGAATAAGGATTCCGTGTTTTTGTATATTTTGAATTCATCACCACGCTAAGTTAACATCCGTCCCCACACAGTGACTTAATTTTTGTTCTTGTGATGAGGGCTTTGCAGATCCCCTCTGTCAGCAACTTTCAGATGTTCAGTAGAGTGTCCTCAACTGTAACCACGTGCTGCCCACCACATCCCCAAGACCTACTCATCTTGTCACTGCCGGGTTGTACATTTTGACCCCTTCAACCCATTAGATGAATACGCTTGTATCAAGTTTTTGACTTGGGAAATGAATCTTCCTCAGAAAACAGCATTTACACTAGGATTTATTTTTTCCTTAATTCAAATGTGAATATTATTTGGGGAAATTGTTAAAACTTTTTGAAAATGAATCAAATAGTAAGATGTCCTAGAAATCAGGGTTATTACATATAAATAAATAAATAAATAAATAAATATATATATATATATATATATAGCTATGCAATGCTACATTGCATTGTATGAAGTACTTTATATATATATATATATATATATACATTTTAACTGGGTTTAAAGTGTTATTTATATATATATATATATATATATACACACACACACACATTTTATTTTATAATTACGTATACACATTTTAACTGGGTTTACCCTTGGGATATGTGGTTTGTACTCACATGGAAATATCTAATTACGAAACACAAGCTACCTCCAAATCTACGATGCTAGACAGCCGTCTGAACGCCCAGAAGCACAGTTGATGCTTTGCGTAGTGACAGAGTCTTGGCGTACGTGTACCTGGTGTGCGCACCGAGGCTTCCTGTTATCCACACAAGGGGAACCCTGCCTCTGTTGTTACTAAATGGGTAACTGAAATAACAAGGTGAATAAGTGCGTGAAAAGTGCAGAAGCGATGGTGCATTTCAGTCTGGAATGCATTACAGGTGAAGTAAAGTGAGAAAATCTAGAGCCAAGTGATAATTGCCCTGGACTTTTTGTTTCCAGTTCCGTGAACTTAACATTGGCAGCGTGGATTTAAATCCTCTCCGTATGCTGTTAGACTCACAAGTGCGTTTTGGAAAATGGCATTTATATACGTGTAATGTATAAGCATGTAACATGTAACATGTATAACATGTAACATGTATAATATATACCATGTAATACACTTAGATGACATATAATATATAATTATAACATGTAACACATCCCATATTACATTATATCCTATGACACATACAATATATAATTATATGTGATATAATACATAAATTATAAATATTTATAACTTATAAATAAAATAAAGATAATATATAATATATGCATATCCTTGGATCTTAATTTTCTTCCCAATACATTCTTTCATTATTTACTAATTTCTTGAAGTAAAAAAACTGTTAATCCTTGTTCACCCATGGTAACTGGGGTTAACACATTTTTTATTGTTGTTAAATAGGCAACACAAAATGTATATATCTCTTGTCCCCACCATCATAAAATATTTCTTAAAACGTGGACCAAAAATATATATTTGTTTTATTTAATCTCCTTCTATATGTGTAATATCCATGATAAAGGTGGATGAAATATCAAACTGTGATTCTCATGCGTTATAAAAGCTGTTCGTTTTAAGCCTCCAGAAGAAAGCAGGTTATACCTCTCCATGTATTCGAAGAAAAGTGGGTACGGAACAAATTTCTTTGGCCACAGTGCTATCATCAAGCATATTATTTTTATCCATCAGGTTATAAGTGACACGTGGGCCGATCAAGTGAAAACGCAGTGTATTCTTGCATTAGACACAGTTTTGAATATAAACCCTATTGGAGCATGTGCTATGTTTAGTGGTGTCTGGGAAATGAGAATCCTTTGCACGGAATGGACAGATCTAATACGTTATTTAGATCCCACTTTCTGCTCAGAACATCTTGATTTGGGGGGGGGAAATGAACTTTTAGTATTTTTTTAATTTTCAATGTTTTATTTATTTTTGAGAGAGAGAGAGAGACAGAGAGAGACAGAGTATGAGCAGGAGAGGGGCAGAGAGAGAGAGAGAGAAGCCGTCAGCACAGAGCGCAACATGGGGCTCGAACCCACGAACCGTGAGATCATGACCTGAGCCGAAGTCGGACGCTCAACCGACTGAGCCACCCAGGTGCCCCCAAAAATGCACTTTTAAAGTATTACTGTCCTCAAGAATACAAAAATCAAGTCTAAGTTGAAAGTTCGAACACGGAGAAATAAAAAAAATAATAATAAGATTGTAAAAACGACCAGAAAATTTTCGTGGAAATAAGGGACAGTAACTTTTAACAGCTTATTTCCCCAAATCAAAATTGGATGCCTGAAGCTACCGGGACAAAAACTTCCTTGTGGTGAATTTAGAGGGTAGGAGATTATCATATAAATATCATTTTCTCTCCAAACCCAGTATAATTACTTGAACTGACCAGGGATCTTTTCTTGGCATGAAAATACAGAAGTCTGTGCTTCTCTAAAGCAAAATAAATTTGAAAAAGAATAAAAAGAATAATCTTTATTACTTCTAAGGGGAGAAATTAAATCCAGTCAAAAAGTAATAAAAACACTTTTTTCTCCTAAAGCATTTTTCTTGTCAGAGGGGTGTGTGTGTGTGTGTGTGTGTGTGTGTTTTGGATCCGCATTTTATTAGCTTCCTAGTGGAAGTAGGTATGATTTTAGGATGCTTTCCAAAAGCTTATTCTAGTGAAGAGTGGAGCAGAGTTTTAATTGAATCATATTCATCTTTGAGGAAAAAAAGTCTAGCTTCGTGAAATATGCTGCTATAAATTCACAGAATTTGAAATAGAAAGAAATAATACATATTCTGCATATATATACATATGATCTGCATGGAAATGAGCTAAGATTTAAAAATGGATGTGCTCGTCTAATTTAAAATTAATTAGGATCAAAGGGGCTGGGGTGATAGCTTTCTAAATTGCACAGCATCTTCTCTGGAAACTCAGCAGTGGTGACTGTTGTGTCTCAGGGGTGGGTGTGACCTTGTGTTACTTCATCAATAAGCAGCCGCAAAGACCTCCTTTTAGAATTTAGACAACTCTTCTTTTAGAACGTCTGTGTTCGTCTGAAAATGTTTGTTCTATCTAGAACTGGGCCATTTCCTGTTTTTGGAGAAACGAAGAAGGAAGGGTGAAGTTGGTTGTGGGTGAACTGATGTGGGTTTGGAGCAGGAAAAATGCAAGGTCCTGGGCTCCTATTTCAGGATCCCATACAGGATCTGATACATGATTATCTTAACATCCATGCTGCCGGAGCTTTAAAAGCCAGTAACTTACTTTTATAGTATTTTGAAATGAAACAGGCAACATAACGATCATTTCTTTTCTCTACATGTGAGATTAAATGCAAGGAGAGAGAGGGGTGGAGAGACAGAGGCAGAGGCAGAGACCCTGGAAGATCTGAATAGACTCTTGGTTTCCCAGAGTCTAATATAAGAATTCAGCTCCCGGTGGATTTGCACTGTAGGAAACGGGGGGCGGGAAGCGGGCCCAGAAGCTAAACTCAGAGAGAGTGTGCTGTTCATTATTCTCATTGTGTTCAATCACTTCGCGGATGAATTATTCTCACCGTAGACACTGGGAATCACAGTTGATAAAGGGCCATTGTCCCAGTGAGTATTAACGACCACTGTTCTCCCGGAAAGGAAGTGAGAATGCATGTCTTCATCCTTTACTCTTATCAGAGACTACTAGATAAAAGTTTGCAACACTTGAACACATAAATCTCAGGAGAAGGAATCCCCACGATTCCCTCCAACAGTGTTTGTGATTTCTACACAGTCTTTGGAAAAAGAAACAAGGCGGTCACGTGCATGGCCCAAACCTCCGCACGTAATTTAGTCCATAATATATACGGATGCTCTGTGAGACTTTTAATGACCCACCTTTTTAAGAATGAATTACCATTTAAAATTTAGAGCAAATGCAAATTGCAAATACTGGTTCCAACTCTATTTGGCCTCATTTAGAATGTCTTAAATACAGAATAGTAGGTTCACTTAACTTTATGGTACAAACCATCTTAATTTTTAGTTGAAAACCATTTTTAATATCCAAATGAGTATTAGATCTTAATCATCTTAATCTTGCAGCAAAGATCTTAATCTTGTAGCAAAAAACAAGAGCTTAAGAAAAAGAAAGAATGCTTATTTTTTATAACGAGAATGTGGAAAGAGTCTCTCATGTAAAATATACTGGAAGCCGTCTTTCCTTTAGAATGAGACTTCCCTAAAAATCCCTTAAAGAAGAAATGCTTAAAAGGATTAAGATGTTTGCTTATCACACAGGCGTTGCCAGTGTAACTCACTAGCTATGGAGGTTGAATTTGGGAATAGAAATTCCTACAGTAAACTTGGCAATGTTCCTTGTCTCTCATAGTTTTGTGTAATAAGACCACGTGACCATAGCTTGCTTATTTTTATTTAATGTTCAGATGAAACACTCAACAAGCTACATCAGTTGGTTAAATTCACAAATCTCGATGCATGGTTAAAACTGCCACACGGGACGTCAGCGAACAGGCCAGTCATTTTCACTAACATGCAGATTTATTTCTCGAGACTATCGAAATGCCCTATTTACACCTGTGCATGTCTGTGTGAACTTTAGGAACTGAAGAGCCACGAAAACACGCTCCATTAAATAGTACAAATACCCCCGGCTTGCGTTCATCCTACCTGCTAAGGATGCAACGTGTGGAACTAATTCGTTGTTGGTGTGGTTTTCTGTAATCTGATTACATTCCTTCATAAACTAAAAATTGTCGATCTTAAGGAAGGATAGTTAATACTGGTCCTGCGCTGTGCTGGCTTACACTTCTGGTGACTGCAATTTCTTGCCGATGTAAATGTCTCAAAAAAGAATCCGTGACCCACAAGGACCTAACATGAACAGCCACTCGGCCATGTCCTGAAAAGGATTTCAGACATAATATAAACACAAAGAGGCAGATTATGGGAATATAAACTTGGTGGTTAGCTTGTTCAGGGTAATTTGTAATCATCTGGAAATGGCACGTCGCTCCTGTGAACAGAAGGGTTGACCTGGACTGTGTCTCAGGTTGGATAGCATCCTAGTTAGATGGCGGTGGATGGAAAATATCTGTATCGAGGCATTCTATTTTACTTTTAACAACACAGGAAGATAATCTAATGATTGCTCCTCCTCTCTGGTCTTCAAAAATTAAAAACAAATTTTTTTATTGTTTGATTATTTTTGAGAGAGGTGGGGAGCAGAGAGAGAGAGGGAGACACAGAATCCAAAGCAGTCTCCGGGCTCTGAGCTGTCAGCACAGAGCCCGATGTGGGGCTCAAACCCATGAACCGTGAGATCGTGACCTGAGCCGAAGTTGGGTGCTTAACCGACTGAGCCACCCCAGTGCTCCCAAAGATTTTTTAAAGTGGAAGGTGAAGACGTTTTAAGAGTGACACCATAATAGCCAGAATACTTTGCACACATGTGGGGTGTAGTGATACTCTTTCTTCCTTTTCTCTCCCCAGAGTTAGAAATTGCCTTACAATAAAATGCCAAGGCTTTCTGCGATCTCAGACACAGAAACTCGGTCAACCATTGTGGGCACGCCCTTCTCCGTGGAAGGGATGACAGCACATCCTTCTGAAGTAAAAACTCCAAGCAGAAAGGAGACATGGGGTCTCTCTGCTGTCTCTCTGCCCCTCCCGTATTCGCACACACAAAAAAGTTTCTTTATCTAAGACTTCTGCTCACAGGCTTTGCCAGGGAACCCTAACACAAGCCTACTCTAAAAATGTCTTGATTTAAATATTTTATTCATCCCTTTATGGTTCTTTATATCCACTCTATGAGTTTTCTAGGGCTGACATTAACAGCCACCACAGACATGGTGCCTTGAACAAGAGACATGTCTTCCTTCCCCAGTCCTGGAGGCTGGAGTCTGAGATCCAGGTGGGGTTGAAGCTGGGTCCTCCTGAGGCCTCTCTCCTTGACTTCTTCTCTGTCCTGTGTCCTCACGTGGGCTCGCTCTGTGCCTGTCTGTGTACTTCTTAGAAGGTCCGATTGGATTACGACCCACCCGTTTGACATCACTTGACCTTAATTATCTCTTTCAAGACCCCATCTCCAAATACCCTCCCATCCTGTGGTCCTCAGGGTGACAGTACCAAGGTACGGATTTCGCAGGAGACACAGTCCATCCCATACTAGCTACCAGGGACTGAGAAATCTTACTGAATTTCCAGCTTTTGTATTCTAGCAGAGAAAATTCAGGTACTATTTTTAATGCATTGTCCCTTATCATGAAAGCAAGATGTAAAAAGGGAATTAAGGTGATATTTTAAAACAGGACTATCAGGACATACAGGTTAGGAATTTGCTGACAGTTATTTCTTACAAATATATATATGTGTGCATATGTGTGTGTATATTTTCACATATATGCATAAAATCAGTACAGGTCGTAAACTAAACAAGTATGTGCCTTCTATCATGTCAATGACGTATCTAGGTTTTTAAAACATTGGTATTCGTTCACATATAAACATTATACCACTTCCAGGGCTCACATATCACTTACTCCCTGCTGAGAAGTTGTAAAATAATTTCAAGTTTAATGACATTTGATAGAAATACTCCACATATATGTCGTTTAAATTGCATTGCGAAGAGTGAAAATCCACCAGACTTAATCTCACTGGAACGTAACGGACTTAAACTCCAAGTTTAGAAACTATAATATATTCAAGCGATGTTTCTTAAAATGTTTTCAGATGTTAAAAATATTACTAGGAAAAAATTCAGTAATTTGTAATGAAATGGGTCTGGGAAACACCGGTTCAAGCCGTGACTATCAGCCGTGTTTAATTTACTTAGAAGCTTCTAGATTTATGGCCCCGGATGCATCATGGCTCTTCAAGGGTGGAATATACGGCGCGTGGTGTTTCCCCAGCTTACTTGTGCAGGACACCTTTTCCTCTCCCCACGACGTGCCTTCTGAAGGTAGCTTTGGCGCAGCCCGTTTTAGAAAGCCTAGCCTTGCCCCGTGGCTTCTGTTGGTGCCTGTTACGTTGGGAGCTCACCCAGCGCTGACTTGCATTGTTGGGTGGCCGACCTGTGCAAAGCTGAAAACACTGTCTGCATTGAATCCAAGAGAGATGAAGTCACAAAGGCATTCATTCACTTCATCAGCAAAAGTGTTTGTTGATGCATATACACTTCCTCCTAAGGCTTAGTGCTTTGTGAATGCCTGGGAAGCCTCCCCCCACCCCCATTCCGTGCATGCCTCATTCCCCTAGTGATACACACTGCAACCCCATTTCCTGTCCTCTTGATCTACATAGATGGGCAAAGCAATCAGGGCAAACGATATTGACTGTTTACCATGATTCCCACAAGTCAGGGCACCAAAGAGAAATGAAATCCATCTCCCGCTCAGGCGCTGATAGTTTATTTGGGGATGTGGAACACAGTCGACATTCTATAATTAGCCAAGCTGGGGACAAATAATACCTACAGATTTTGCAATACGGCCCAAAGGGGGGAAAAAAACCCAGTATGTGTAACATAAATTATCTCATTTGTACTGATCAAGTCCAGGATTGGAATACGGTACGTAATTGATGCAGTGGAAACTGCATGCATTATTCTTGCTTTGTGAGGACAAATTTAGATTTTTATTGCAGACTACTAAGCATGCGTATTTCCCCTGATTAATCTGAACTTCCATACCTGAAATTAGTCTAATCAAAGAAAAATCCCCTTGGTATAGCAAATATAAATGCCTTACCTTCTCATTTCAAACTTAATCCTGTCCCTGCTTGCATACTGATAAGAAGTTAATCAAACTGAGAAATCTGTCAGCGTTTATGTCCCTATAAATATTAACAGTGTATACTTGGTCTTTTGTGTTTTAGAAAGAAATTTCATGAATAGCTATGTTCTGGTGTCTAACTGCCGGTGGGCGGCTGTTTTCCTTTCATTACGAATATCTTCTAGTTCACATCTACCACACTTGACACATTTTGTATACCCAGCAAAAGGATAATTATTCACAAAGAAGAGGGTGTACAGTATTACAGAGGATTAAAAATGAAAGAGCACGAATGTCACACGTAACCACATTTGGGACCCACATTTCTAAAGGTACAGTAGTTTGAAGTCTGTAAGCTTCATTGCATATCCAGAGCAGAAAACAAGTCTATAATTTTGTCCTTTGTCTTGTGTGTGCTGTGCTCAAGATTAAAGTGCTTGCGCTAGAAAATGTCTCACTCCGTGTCTAGAAAAAGTGTAATGAAAATCTTCTAATGAATCTGTAGGGTCCCCTTTTAAAATGGGAATTAAAGAATACCAGTCAGTTGCAAAAAGACTTAGCTCCTTGGGTCAAAATTTGCTTTCCTCAGTCTTACCATTAATACTTAAACATGGGGGAGGCGCCTGGGGGGCTCAGTCAGTTAAGCATCGACTTCACCTCCGCTCATGATCCCACGGTTCATGGGTTCGAGCCCCGTGTAGGCTCTGTGCTGACAGCTCAGAGCCTGGAGCTGCTTCGGATTCTGTGTCTCCCTCTCTCCCTCTGCCCCTCCCCCACTCACACTCTGTCTCTCTTACTCTCTCTCGGTGCCCCTCCCTCTCCCTCTCTCTCTCTCTCTCTTTCTCTCTCAAAAATAAATAAAAACATTAAAAAACTACTTCAACATGAAGTCCTTTCTACATCTTGGTTACTATGGAAAAAATAAGATGTTACCAAATATCTAATTTTGGCGTGCTGATAAAACTTGATTTTTTAAGCCTTTTTAAGCTACGCACGGTAAAGCTAGAGGCTCAGAGATAGGAGGCGTGTGTTCTTTGCCAGACCCTATCTTGCCTGCAGGTAATATAATATCAACTATACTTCAATTAAAAGAAAGAAGAAAAGGAAACTATCTCACAGGAGTTTTAAAGGACATGATATTATTTTCTTAAACCACCCAAGCCGTATTTAACATGCACATATTAACGCTTATATAAGTGGTGACTTAGGTCCTTGCGAATGGCAGAGTCCATTGTCAAAGACGCCTAAGGTTTGCTCAAGAGGAATTTCAGGTGGGACTAGAATAATACAGTTTTTATATTTTATATCGAGCTGAACTCGATTTATGTTGAGATGCTTGAAATACGTTACTTTGTCACTTTGCGTGGACTGTACTGAAGACCAAATGGTGTGACCTGTTCTTTCCTATCTCTTTCACTGGGGCCCTTGAGAGACTATCAGATTTCATTTTTTTCCTCTACATTTTAATCAATCAGAGCTGTCAGTGTGATAGCAACTTCCATTCTAATACCTCTTAAATATGATTTTACCACACTGGCTCGTTATTTAAAATCATCATTAGATAAATGTCTTAACCATACGCATCTTCATGCGTGCCTAGATTATGTGTGTGTTTACTTGAGCAAAAGTGTAATCATTAAAGATGTTATCTGTAGAAATCTTAATTTAGATACCTGTTATGGTCTCCATCCCTATCCATATCCATCCAACGTGCGTCTACAGTTAGATGATACACAGCCAGATGCAGGGGGGTGAGAACATTAGAGTAGGGAAGACTGACTTTTTTCTTTATAGATGCCTGGGTTTTATGTTTATGCAAAGAAGGTATGTATTATTTTATAATAAATAAGAAAGGAAAGGGGGAAAGTCCATCTAAAATGTCGTGCTTTGGGGGCACCTGGGTGACTCAGTTGGTTAAGCGTCCGACTTCGGCTCAGGTCATGATCTTGTGGTTCACGAATTCGAGCCCCACGTCAGGATTTGCGCTCACGGTTCAGAGCCTGGAGCCTGCTTCGGATTCTGTGTCTCCCTCTCTCTCTGCCCCTCCCCTGCTCACACTCTGTCTCTCTCTCAAAAGTAAATGAAACATTAAAATTTTTTTTTTAAAAATAAAATGTCATATTTTTTTGTTTGTCGTGTTAATGCTATAGTAGTGATTATCTGTATAATGTGTTTTAAAAAACTGTTATAATGGCCTGTAAATATGGCATGCTCTATAGCTATTTTACAAATGCATCTTTAAACTTAAATCAAGAATTTTGAATAGGGAAGACAACTTGATATGAAGGAGTAGTGTCGGTAGGAGCTTATAACATAATATTGTGGTTTTATTTCCAGAAAATAAGAAAAAATACAGTGTGTTGAAAAGCTTGACTTTTTTCACAAACTGGAAAACACACAGAACAGTATTTATTTTAAAAAATGCTTTAATGGACGAGGCACCTGGGTGTCTCAGTTGCTTGAATAACTGACTCTTGATTTCGGCGCAGGTCATGATCTCACCATTCATGAGATCGAGACCTGTGTTGGTGTCAGCTGTCAGCACAGAGCCTGCTTGGGGTTCTCTGTCTCCCTCTCTCTCAAAATAAGTACCCATTTAAAAAGTGCTTTGTATAAGTCAAGACAATTAAATAGATAATATATGAGATATATGTATATACATATATGTATATATAAAACTTCCATTTCCTGAGTACAGCAAATGACTCATACATGTATATATATATGTCTATATAAAATATGTATATATAAAAATACTTGATGGATAAATGAAGACAATTAAATTTTTAATTATATATATAAGTATCTATAATATATCATGCATATATGTGTGTGTGTGTGTGTGTATATATATATATATATATATATATATATATATAAAACTTCCCTGTCCTGACTATGGCAAATGACCCAATTATATTCATAGTCATGATTACATTATTTTATGTAATTCTTAGAATTTTTGATATGTGACTTAATTATTTGTGCTTGGCCCAGTGTACCTTGTAGGGGAGTACTTTTGCGGGACTTCTGCTCGTCTTTGCGTGAGATTTTCTGCGGTATTTTTTTCACGTTCCCCCATTTTCCCGTATTGTCACTTCCTCATAAACCCTAAGGAAGGTCCCGTTTATGAAAAAATCCACCGGACTCTACCTTTGATATTCTCCTTCTGTCTCTCTGCCTTCTTCTCTCACCGGGACTTTTGACACCCCGTCTAATTCAGTTACATTTTCAGAGGTGACTTAAAAAAAAACACGTGCACTGAAAGAAGTAGAAAAGCGAAAGATTTTTAAAAAGAAAAGTAAAAGATTTATGTGAAAAGCTGCATTTCCTGGCCACAGCTTGGCTGTCTGAACGTCATAGTTCCCATATGCACGGTGGCTGTCTGCTTTTTGCGTCAGTATTGCTAGTACAGTTTCAGGACCCTTAAAAAAAAAATAAGTCAGGCCCACCTGTTGCCTTCCTGCTGTGAGTGAGGGACCCTTCTTCTGTCCCCCCTGCACGTTTACAGGACCGTCACCACCCGCCTACATCCGCGCCCTGTACGTGATACAAGCTCCTATCTTCTGCTGCACGAACTCCTGACTGTGTCTCCTCATTTCTGTCCTGTTACCCCTGCTCCCCGCTGTACCTCCCATGTGACTTGGACACATCTCTTCACTCACGAGGAAAAGAATGACAGTGACTGGTATGCCGTGTGCTTTCAGCTTGGTGACGGCTTTGGAAATAGGCTTTGAGAGACCAGGTTCCACGTGCGGCCTAAGTCCTAGCGGAAGCTCTGTTACCAGATTCTCATTTATCATGGATTCTTCACGTTTTCTCGTCGGCTGCTTCACTAGATGCTGGTGGCACTGAGTAGTCATTAGGATGTGGGATCCGCCCCAGACGTGCCCCGCCTTACCTCCGACAGCACTGAGCCCGTACGTGTCTTTACCTCCACTTTTGAGGGCACTTTAGTGGTTAACCAGAGCTTGATATTTGTCAGTATCAACTCAGTTTAGTAACTGCACATTGCAATTGCAATATACAGTTTCGGTGACTATTAACAGCATTTAATGTGTTTCTTTTTTCGTGAATTCCAGGAGTTTAAGTTATTTAAAATTACAGGCATGCATGCAAGAACTATCATATATTTACATAGAAACCCTCCTTAGAAATACCACACTTCTGTATAGGAGTTCACTGGCTCACGTTTTTTCAATTTTTGAATAGAAGAGTGAAACAGATAACCTTGAGGAAAGTTTAAATAATGGAGATAAGAAAAATAAACCTTAAATATTAAATCTTCTCTTCACAACTTAAAACATATTGAAAATTATGTATATATGTACATATACATATAGTGTAATTCTAACTGTTTTGGGCAGGAAATTGTATATATGTATTTCTGCCAATATATCTGTGTGTATGTATATATGCACACCCACTTTTTCTTATATAAATACATATATAGGGATAGATATATTTTATGACATATATTGCATATATGTTATATAGATTCTGAGTGTACACATATATGTGTATATTATATGGTATATGATATATACCTATTCCTCTCTATATATGTATGTTACATGTCTTTCACATATACATACACAGACATATATACCTTTTCCTTTTCCTTTTCTTCCAGGTCCTCACAATTTACAGAATGCTATAGAGAGCCATTCTAAACTTTTAAAAATATTTTACCCAAATAGCCAGAAAATTGCAGAGTTTTATTTAAGTACAAGAGTGTTCACTTAGTTGTTTATGCACAAAATGCTCCAACATCAAGCAATATCCAAGCTAGTGGTTTGCTAATCCCGTGTTCTTTTTCATTCCGGGAAGATAGGTTTATCAAGACCAAGATGAGTTCCTGGAAATTAAGACGTTAGAAAGCAGGTACACAATGTGCCACTCTCTCTCCCCCTCTCTCCCCCTCTCTCTCTGCTCCACCTTTGCTCGTGCACGCTCTCTCCTTCTGTCAAAATAAATTTAAAATTTAAAAATTTTTTTGTTTAAAAGAAAAAAGTATAAATCGTTTTCGGGTACCTGCAGATACCAGGGGACTTAGTTTGTCTGAACACTGTTTTTCTAGACTTATTACAGAATAAAAGTAATAAGCAAATATAATAGAAACTTTAAAAGAATTTTGATTTTTCAGAAAGCTGAAATCAATGAGAAAGTCTGCTTGTTTAGCACAAAAAGCACCAGAAAGAGAGAACCTATAAAAGCTAATTTTAATGGTTCCGTGTACAAGTTTTGTAACACATGTTTTATTCCCTTCTTTATTTCCATTCTTTAAAAATAATTCTTTCAATGACTTCAGTACTAGGAGATACTAAAAATTAGACTCTGCGGGGGTGGAGGAAAGCAAGAATACTAACCTTTGAAATATCAGGTACCTACTGTTCTGGTTTCAGTTTTTTGCTGACTTTCTCTTTATTAGGACCCTGGAAAGAGATTGTTCACTATGGAGATAATAAATTACAAAAAACACAAAAACAAACAAGCAAACAAACAAAAAAAGAGGCTCTCAGGCTCTTTCTTTTATCCTGATCATTGGATCCAGGGCTCTGATACTGTGCTGCGCTCAAAGCATGATCAAGTGGGGGAGCTTTTATCAATGTAATTGTTGAATTGCTTTCCCTACAAGACACTTAGAGAACACTTAACAGAAGGAGGTAACTGTGGTATACGGCCAAATGAACTTTGACAGAGTCTCGTTTGCTCTTGACCCAAACAAGCAGTTAATGGATAGGGAAAGAAAAAAAGTGAAGCCGAAGGCAAACATTTGCTAATAGATCCTGGAACACGTTTCAGTGGGATATTTTGTAATTAGATGTCTTTGGTTTGTTGGAATAGAGAGCTAATGTCCCTGAAAGCATGACCTCCAAATGGATCACTTAGCCTTATACCAAAAAACATTTATTCGATTCTAACGTTTAAGGAAAAAACATAAATTCTCCGAGACATCCTAAGACTAGCCTTCAACAAACTAGTGTCAAAAGCACAAACTGTTCACAGTTCATAAATTTGTGAAAACAATATTGCTGACACATATGTAGATAGTTAATTATAACGTTATATATTCCTCCTGATGTTTCCAAGGGGCTATCGGAAACACTAAGACATGATTTTCGCTGAGTTTTGGGCCCAGACCCAAGGTCACCCTCTTCCAAAGCCTTTTCTCAAGACTCTCAGAGGCATGCAGACCCCAGAGAAACCACAGTGGAGTATTTGTAAGACTATCGTGTTGACTATGATCATCTTTGCACAAGTGTGCATTGTGTAGGCAAGTTCATAGCCAAGATAAACACTGTGAGAGCAATAGGGCAGGTTGTAGTAAATAATTGTGCAATCACACAAATGACTATGTGAGGTCGGGAATGTATTATTTTCCCTGACTGTGTTATTATTTTGCAGTGTATATGTCTATCAAATCATCATGTTTTACTCCTTAAATGCCTGCAATTTTGTCAGTTATACCTGAATAAAGCTGGGAGGAGAAATAAGAAAAGAGAAAGAAGCCTACTTTAAAAAAAAAATGAATCCCATACAGTGACTGTTAACATATCACAGGAATGGGAAATTTATAAGTTTTTTTAAGAAAAAAAAAATGTATGCATGAATAGGAGGCTTAAATCAAGGACATAACTGTACAAAACCCTGGGACAGGAAATCAAATTTAAGCTATGGGAGAAAGCTTTTAATTCTGTTAAAACGTAGGCAGGACTTAAAAACATTTTTGGGGTGGAGATCCCTGAATTATGATGAATGGTTACAAGAAAGAAACCTCCAAAGGTTTTTGGAAGACACGTTATTCAAACTATTTGCCCTGGGAATTTAGCTTTCATTGAGTGAAACCAGGCTTTATCCAGTTGGTATTAAATAAAATGACGAGATAATAATGGTTGTAAGTTTACCAGCGAGATGAGCCTTTATGATAGTTTTAAGGATTTTAAGTGAAACAGTTGCTGTTTGGATAACCAAACCCACGTTAGACACCATACGGTTAAACACAGCAGGGATCTCGGACCCTTGGACAAATTTTATCTTTCAAGATTACTTGCAAGGACCTTCCTCAAGTTGGCATCCTATCTATCACATTTTGGAGAACACGTTTCTGTTGCCGCTGGGTTCAGTTTATCTCAATGCTGATTGATGAATCTTAAGTGATAACAAGGGGTTAAGAAGCAGCCAAGAGGGATTTGTCAAAACACGAATGACAGCACCCGCTATTTTAATCAGAAACGAGCTTGAATACTGAGAACAAACTGAGGGCTGAAGGGGGAGGGGGAAAGGGGAAGGGGGGTGATGGTCATGGAGGGGAGCACTTGTGGGGATGAGCACTGGGTGTTATATGGAAACCAACTTGGCAATAAACTATAAAAAACAAAAAAGAAACGAGCTTACTGCCAAAGCGAAATGGGGTATACAATTGACACGTGAATCTGGCTCTGTTCACACAACAACCTCTAAGTAAATAAGCGAAGCTTCATTATGTGTTATTGGATTCTGCAGTTTTGGCTACATTTCTCCTCTGACCTCTTGCGTCCTATCATTAGGCTCTTGATTTCATCTTTATTGGGTGCGCAAACTTTATCCGAGGCCTCAGAGACAAGAGCAGTGCAAGATACACGTGTGTCTACCAACTTTGGCAGCAAAGTATATTCAGGGAATAAAAGCACACAGATACCAAAATGAAATTCTGGATTTTTCTTTTAAAGTCATTTGGATTTGATGTGGCTTGTGCGCTAATTAAATCATGCATAATGCTAAATTTTATAATGTTGTTACGGATTTCCATTTTAAGAAGACCATGCCAAGTGAAAGAATGATATTCAGACAACAGGCGTAGGTTAAGAAATAGGAATTCAGAACAGGAATCCCAGACCGTTAATAAGGTGCCAACAGCAATGATCATTACCGATAGTGATGTGGAAGAAAACTCTATTCTGTTCCAATTAATACTTTAAATGTTCTTGTTTTCCTTGATAAAAATAATGTAAGTGCTTTGAGATATTCAGTCTCATTCCGAAGAACTTGATTAAGTGAAGAACCACACAACATCATTAGTCGCCTTGAGGAATGTGTAGTCCGTGTAGGAAGCAAACTAGAAAAATTATATGTAGGATATTATAAGAGAAACGAGGAACGCATTGCTAATTCATCGGAAGAACATGTTGCCAACAGGCAAAAAGTACGTAAGAAAGGATTTGCATCGACTAGGGAAGGATGCGGAGTGTGTTTCCAGGCACAGTTGTGGGTGTGCATTACAGAGTGAGGTCGAGAAGATAGGTTAGTATCACCAGGCCTGATGTGCTGAGTCGCTGAGCGTACCCGTGAGTCTGACCGTCTCTCCGTATTGACTTGATACCACATGACAAAGGCGTGGCGTTTTACTTGGGAGGAAATCGACCCGGAGGAAGTCACCAAGATCCCGGTTTCCAGTTCTGGCCCTTCCACCTGTTTCAGTGACGAGGGTGAACCACAGGCTCTCCGAACCTCAGTGACTATTTGTCTAACACGGGTGATAACACCACATGCCCAGGGGGACCCTGAGGACGCCGGAGATGTGCCATGGGGAGAATAGGGCTGCCCAGGTCTTTTCTGTTTATGAGGCTTTGTTGTGATTCCGTGTCTTCCTGCCTTCCTCCCGGAACACTTTCCGTAGCCCTCGTTGTCCCAAGACTGGGTTGTCCGTGAGCCGTCAGCCTCCTGAAGTGACAGCTTACAATATATGTCACTCTTTCCGCCTTCTCTCTACTGACTCGCTGGAAATAGCACAGTAGTCTGAATGCTGTATAAGATAAGATAAACTTATTATATGCTGTAAACCACAGTGCACAGATCATGTTATCAATAACTACATCTATTATCTATCCAGCTGTGTAATACATGAATGCAGAATATACTTAAATATTTATTTATAAGTGCATAAAGTGTATCAATCTGCATGAGTGTATTTGTTTATTTAATTTTTAATTTTTTAAAGGTTTGTTTTGAGAGACAAAGAGAGAGGGAGAGAGAGAGAGAGAGAGAGAGAACCAGGGAGGGACAGAGAGAGAGGGAGAGAGACAGAATCCCAAGCAGGCTCCATGCTGTCAGCACGTGGGGCTTGAACTCACAAACTGTAATGTCATGACCTGAGCTGAAACCAAGAGTCAGATGCTTAACCAACTGAGCCACTCAAGTGACCCAGTGTGTTTGCTTATTTAAATAAATATAATCATTTGCTCATAATTATACACGATTAAGTGTACATAAGTACAATTATATATTGTTATGACATTAAATATTGATAGCATCTATACAACTGTGTTTGCATTTATAATCTATCATTTATAACTATGCATTATAATTTGTAAATGAATATAAATTTTTATGAATAATTGCATATAAATGAAAATTACATTTATATTACATGGTATATTTTAACAACCATTATCATGTGTTGCCTGGGCTCTCTCTATATTTTATATTTATATTTATGGATAGATTTGTGTTTATAAATAGAGAGCGAGCCTAGGTAATACATCAAACATGTATTTAGGTAAACAGAATATAAAATTCTACCAAACCTGTGTTTAGGTAAACTGAATATGCGAGATAAAATCATATCAAACATGTAACCTATTGATTGGTAAATCTAATTGTTATTTACAAACTCATCACAGGGGTGCATATGTATTTAAATATAAATATATTTATATATATGATATAGCAAATGGAGATAGCAGCTGTTGTACAATTTGCACAGAATACGCACGAATACGTGTGTCTACGTGTGTTCTGACGGAAATCAACTCTGACAGAGATGAGCAAGCAGATAGGATCGATCAGAATCCGTCCATCCAGACGCTGAATGTACTGAGTTAGACCCACAGGACCACGGGCACTTGCTATCTCACGTAACGTGGTCTCTGGCGGGAGAATTATAGGGGCTGTGGGAGCACAGGAGTCCTCTTCACCCACTGTGTAACTTCTCAGCATATGGGATCAGGCCACAGGGACTCACAGGAACATTTAGGACTAATCTCAGAGGACAGTTGGGAAGAATCGGATGCGTGGGGTCCGGAGAAAGGGGAGTACAAGTGTCCATAATTATGAGGACCCACGGAAGGAAGACAGGTCACAGGATGCAGCAGCAGACACTCATGTCTTGGCCATTTTCTCCTCCATGTTATTTTCATATCTGACTCCTGTAAGACATCCTCACCTCAGTCATCATTGTGCTGGGAGTACCCAGCATGTGGAACACACTTTTCAGCGTCGTTCAGAGATTTTATGTTTCCATACTCCACGGTGAAGAACTTCAGAGTCTTGAAATGTGGGCCCACCAGGCCCTCTGTGAACCCTTGAGTGTGTTTTCGAATTGAAGATATTTTGCCTTTCACGTAATTAATATACCACATATAATAAACTAACTTCTTCTTTGGGCAACTCAGCAGCATAATAGGATGACAGAAAGGGCAGATGCTGTGCGGAATCCTTAGTTCCCAAGGACCTATCATTACAGCATCAATGATGAGATGTTTACAACATGGTAAGTGTTTCTCAAGAATTAAATAGCAAGTCACAGAAAGTCTGAATTCTTTGTGGTAGGAGAGAAGTCCTCCTTCATGTATCATGCATTAGATGATATGGCTTTAATGTGGACCATGTAGGGGGTGCCTGGGGGGCTCAGTCAGTTAAGCATCTGACTTTGGCTCAGCTCATGATCTCACAGCTCATGAGTTTGAGCCCCGCATCAGGCTCTGCGCTGACAGCTCGGAGCCTGGAGCCTGCTTCGGATTCTCTGTCTCCCTCTCTCTCTGCCCCTCCCATGCTCAGACTCTGTGTCTTTCTCTCTCAAAAACAAATTAACATTAAAAAAAATTTTTTAAAGAAAAAAATTTGTCTTAATTTGAAGTGGACCATGTGTGTCTGCTGTGTGTGATTTTTCTTTTAAACACGTGGTTTCCTTTAACCACAGAATCGTCCGTGTAGTTTTCCATCCAGAACCAAGAAAACTTCCCACACCCACAAAAACTACTTGTATTGTGCTTTCTTAAGGAATTACAGTCCTGTTAACCAAAGAGAATTCATTAAGGAGTTTTGACCCCCTCACATGCAGGCGATTTAAATCCACAGCACTTTACTCGATCATGATCAAATAGTAAGTTATTTTGAAATTGACTCTCAATGAAGACAGTAGGAAATAGCATGTGAATGATATACTTGTGTGACAGATGTAAGTACAGCTCACCTACAATCTACGAGCACCTGCTTCACTTCCTTGATTAGGTAACTGGCCCAGCACCACTAATATTACTACCGGTACATTAAATGTAAAGATCTGGGGAATTGGTCTGTATGAACAGCATTCTCTGTTTACATAAGTGCTTTCAATGAAATATTAATCAGTGATACCAGGTTCGTAACTGCAAACTTCCCTGGACTTTCAGTATGTCCAGTGACATAAATAAATCCCACGTGGGCTTACATTATGCAGCATATGACCTGTACCCACTAGCAAGATGGACAAAGTCAGATGCTCTAAAACGAACCCTGTTGCGAATGGAAAGGCAGCCTCTGTTCGCAAGCTAACCTGGAATGTCCCGTGAGGTCACCTACTGAGTCATTCTCTGCGTTGATTTCTTTCTTCCAAAAAAATGAAATTGACAAAGTTCTTTTTTTTTAAGCCTCGTCTCTCAATGCAGACATTCTCTCTTCTGAAATCTCAGTATACCTGTCTTTTCTGACTTTTGTCTTTTGCAATTATGTACCTGGACCTCTTTTTTTTTTAATGTTTATTTATTTTCGAGAGGGAGAGAGAGAGAGAGAGAGAGCCTGAGTGTGGGAGGGGCAGAGAGAGAGGGAGACACAGAATCTGAAGCAGGCTCCGGGCTCCGAGCTGTCAGCACAGAGCCCAATGCGGGGCTCGAACCCACGAACTGCGAGATCACGACCTGAGCAGAAGTGGACGCTTAACCGACTGAGCCTCCCAGGCGCCCCTAAATTTTTCATCATTTTTTGGTCAGTTTTAAATAACTGACATTTAAAAAAACAGTTATTTTTAAATGTCAGCGTAGTTCTTGAACATCATTTTCTATGGAATGGCTTGTAATATTGACTTTGCTCCGTTTAAAATAAATGTTTGACCCCTGGACTCCTCAAAGTTTTGTTCAAATGTCTTTCGTATTCTTATTATCTGAGTAACTTTCTTTTGTTCCTCCCTCTCTACAATCTGATAAATTCACGTACTTAAATCTGTGCTACACTCACACATTCAAAGACAGTGCTATGAAATAGTAGGAGATTGCTGACCTGCTCTGTTGTAATACTTTTTAGTTGTGGAGAAAACGACCACCAAACCGTGAGAGGCAGACATTGACATTTAAGGCAGGCAGGAAGATGTGGCTCGTTTTCAGTTCTCACGTACGGAGGACAGCATGGGAGGTCAGCCGTTAATTGTGATGTGGGCATGTGAATTCATGCTGTCTCTGCTTTTTCTTTTTTTCCGTGAAATAAAGGTAACAAGCACTCTATGAGGAAGTTAATCCACGGGACACTGTAAACTACAGTTAGTGCATTCGGTTAAATTAGAAGTTGTTTGGCTTTGGGGGCGCCTGAGTGGCCCAGTCGGTTAGGCGTCCAACTTCGGCGCAGGTCATGATCTCACGGTTCATGGGTTCGAGCCCCGCGTCAGGCTCTGTGCTGACAGCTTAGAGCCCAGAGCCTGTCTTAGGATTCTGTGTCTCCCTCTCTCTCTGACCTTCCCCTGCTCATGCTCTCTCTTTCTGTGTCTCAAAAATAAACAAAAAACATTAAAAAAAATTGAAAGTAGTTTTAGCTTTGAAACAACAATTGGCTGCGGTTAGTTGAAGTTATAACACAGCATAACGCCATTGGAAAAGATGATTTAAGAGCAATGGAATTTGCTAACATTATTAATTAACAATAATCATTTGTAGGTAACAATGTTCACTATATGGGGCGTATAATCCTTCTTTTGCTGGATTTGGACCAGGTCACCTATGATATACCATTGTTATCGAAGATGGTTTATGGAGAGGACGAGGGACTCTTGCCTACTCATAGAATTCGCATGCACTGTCAATATGGCTTACATTCTTTGAGTCCGTGTTCAGCTTCAAGCTGCAGTCTAGTGAGAATTAACAGCATAGTGTTTGCAGAGCAGGTGTTTGCAGAGCAAGTGTTTGCATTTCTTTAGGACCCAGACACAAAGACACGAGGTCTGATATCATCCTTGAATATTGCAACTCTTTGGGAATATTTGCCTCACTCACATTGTGTATAGACCTTGCACTTAGGTGTGTCTCTAAGCCTTTTTGTTTTTTGTTAACCATCATTCTGTTCATTGCCCCAAAAGGCAAACTATTTAGACCAAATCCCCATTTGATTAAGCAAA
The DNA here is from genome assembly GCA_028646485.1 of Cryptoprocta ferox. Taxonomy (NCBI): domain Eukaryota; kingdom Metazoa; phylum Chordata; class Mammalia; order Carnivora; family Eupleridae; genus Cryptoprocta; species Cryptoprocta ferox. The sequence goes on from CM053579.1 coordinate 103,586,711, forward strand.
AATTTCAGTGCTATCCTGGTCAGGTTTCTCATAGGTACAGATATATTCCATATATTCAACATGTATGGATATGGATATCCAAAATATAGGTGGATATTCAATATATATGAATATATTCTATATATTCAATCTTTTGTTTCTATTCATGTGGAGCAGAAGCAAGCTCCTAGTGAGAAATGCTGAAACCAATGATGAAGAAATATTTAAGCCAGAGTTATCAAAAAACAAACAAAAAATCACCGTCTAAAGCATCCTTACAACGTCAGTACCATTGCAAGAATGTTTGTAAAATTTCACCATTGATATAATCCCTAACAGCTGCCAGCCTGCTCCAGTCATGTGTAAACAACTCATTAATGAGTTTAATGATATTTTAACAAAATACACCACTTTTCAGCTTCCCTACTTGCAGGGGGAAAACGTTCCACCTTATACACGACGTTGATTTGTTAGGTGATCTTAACGAAGACATCACTGTATGTCTGACACACAGTGTTAATTTTATATCTTACTGTGCTAGATAAATAGAAATGGTGGTAGTTCAGGAGTCTTCATAGTTTCACAGGTCCATTTTCTCCTTTTACACAAAACACATCCTGAAAAAGTAGAACCTTCGCTAGTCTGATAAATTTTAATAAGACGTTCATTAATATTTGATTTAAACAGATTCTAAAAACTATCTCTATTACTCATTCCTGTTTCTATTTAAATTGCAATGGATTTTGCACTTGTAGTCACTATCAGTGGCTGATACAAGACTATCCTAGCTTTAAAGTGGTATGAATACTTACACACCTGTCCAAATAACCAGTATCATGAGTTGGAGTCCTAGCAAAATGTAAGGCAGCGTTTCTGTAAGTTGACCTCTAACTAGTTCATCGGCTCTTACACCTCAAAGTTGTGAGCAAATCAGAGGAACTCGGTACATTGAGTAGAAAAGCAAAGCAAGGAAGAACACACTCCTGCAAGTGAATTCAGTGGGAGAGATGTACAGTGTAGGGAAAGACAGTCATGGGTCTGTGTTTCACCCATCCCTTTACTACCTGAAGAGAGGAACTGATGAGACATCAGCGTAACTCCATGTTTTTTTCTGAGTCTCAACACGATCTGTAAAAATACAGAAAGCTCCCCTTTCTGTAGTGGTATAAACTTTCAGCTGCCTTGGATATACACTTAGGCTCCTAACTCTTTTTTTTTTTTTTTTAGTTTTTATTTATTTATTTTGAGAGAGAGAGAAAGAGAGAGCGAGCGAGCGAGCATAAGCATGGCAGGGGCAAAGAGAGAGGGAGAGAGAGAATCCCAAGCAAGCTCTGAGCCATCAGCACAGAGCCTGACACGGGGCTCGAACTCACGAATAGTGTCATCATGACCTGAGTGGAAATCAAGAGTCAGATGCTTAACCGACTGAGCCACCCAGGCGCCCGAATATTTTGTACATTTTTAATTAAAAAGAACAAAATTGCAATGTCGCTTCACATACACAGTGTGCTAGTCTGCACATGGCATCTTTCTGTTCTCATCTCAGTCCAGACAATGCACTTACCCTGGAAGAAAAATAAGCTCGAGGTACTTAAACTAAGTAGTTAACAATATGGCAGCAGATAATAAGGTCCTGAGATGGTTTTGTTTCTGACAATGGTAACACATGGGAGACTTAAACAAATCTCCGGATTCCCCTCACGTAGCTCTACGGCCAGCTGTCCCCACACTGTCCACTACACTTCTCTTCAGGCCGCCTGTCCACCTGCCTCCCAGCGCGGGAGAAGATGAACATTTTTCTCACTTATTCAACTACGTATCCATCTTTCTCATAGTCACACAGGGAGAACCCTGCACCAGTCGGTCCTGGGACTTTTTCTTCTCACTCTGCCCCCATTCTTTGTTCCACCCAAATCCTTCCAACAAGCAGTAAGTGAAAAGCACTTCTATATTTTCACATCCCTGACCTCGCAGAGAGACTGTGTGTCAGCCCCTGCTGGGTCTTGATCCCTTGACATACTCGGGGCAAGGGTAAGCACTCAGTTGAGTTTTCGAGATGTTAACATGCAGTTGCTGCGATCATTGTGGTTTGAAAGAGGACTGAGTGTGGAGACCCGCTTCTAGAAGAGATACATGATCTGATGGACAGTGCTGGGTCTCATTGCTCTCTTGTTGCGAATCGGAGCAATTCCTGGCCTCGTGAGGCGCCTCGTGTAAGTGGAATCCTGCAGAATCCGTCCTGCTGTTAGTGAGCATCTTGTCTTTACGGTTCATCCGTGTCACCACATATAGAAGCATGTCCTTTCTTAAGGCTAATATTCCGTCTTGTACACGCGCCCCTTTTCTTTGCCCTCCCACAAGGACACCTGCATCGTGAGCGCATCTTGGCTATTGTGAGTAATGCTGTCGTGGAGGCAGATCTCCTGGAGAGTCTGTGAGGACGCTGAGTAGAACAGTGGCTGCCAGGGTCTGGCGGGGGGACGGGAATGGGCCCCTGCCTTCCACCAGCAGTGGCTGGTGTCAGTCAGTCATGCACAGTGGCTGGAGTTCTACATGGCTGCTCTACAACTTAGCGCCCACACCATGCACTTCCGCATTTCCCAGGAGGGCCAGTCTCACGGTAAGGGTTCTTCTTACCCACGATTCTTGGACTTGGTTTGAGTATATGATTCATCACTGTTATTATTATTATTATTATTATTATTATTATTACCAACAGATATGGGTACTTGGCAATTCCCAGTTGGAAAGGCCTTTGGAAAATGAAACCACCCAATTTGTGGCTCTTCCTTCTTTATATTCCTGTGAAATCTCCAGATAAAGCAGGGAAAAAAAGCAAAAGGAGATTTAGATGGCTTTTAAAGAAAAAAAAATAGTGGGGCACCTGGGTGGCTCAGTCAGTTAAGCGTCCAACCTTGATCTCAGCTCTCTCGTAATCTCACGGTTCAGGGGTTCAAGCCCTGCATTGGGCTCTGGGCTGAGGCTCAGAGCCTGCTTGGGATTCTCTGTCTTCCTCTCTCTCCGTCTTCCCCTCCTCTATGTATGCATAAGTTCTCTCTTCCTCAAAAACAAAGAAATATTTTTTTAATAAAATAAATAAATTTTAAAAAGGGTGATGGGCACAACAGAAGAATATAATACAGGAACAGGAAAAACCATAACACAAGTGGAGTTTTCATACGGATAATGCCAGAAAACAGAACTGGTCATGATGGAATTCAGTAATCATCTGGAAAAATATCGGACAAACCTCCTATTTATTTGTATTTGATACATTTTCTGCTTCTGCATACTTATTGCATTTTAGAATTTCTTAATGTGTGCTAAGCATTACTACCTCCAATTGCATGCATTAATTTTCGATCAAGTATTCATTTATTTATTTATTTTTAATTTTTTTTAACATTTATTTATTTTTGAGAGACGGAGAGAGATAGATCATGATCAGGGGAGGGGCAGAGAGAGAGAGACACACACAGAATCCGAAGACAGGCTCCAGGCTCTGAGCTGTCAGCACAGAGCCCAATGCGGGGCTCGAACCCACGAACTGTGAGGTCATGACCTGAGCCAAAGTCGGACGCTCAACCGACTGAGCCACCCAGGAGCCCCTCGATCAAGTATTTAGACATCTGGCTATTTCAAGGTTGAAATATATGGAAAATAATTTCATCTTCTTTATACCAAAGAAGGAAAAGTTGAAGTAATAGCCTCACTGTGTTTATTAAAGTGCCCACTGCATAAAACACGTTTGATATTCTTAAGATTGTCATAAGCTTTAAAAATAATCAAGTGATTCCTTCCATATTTTACCAAAAAAAAAAAAAAAAAAAGAAAGAAACCCAGCTTCTAGTGTAATGCCACTTTACATGAATAAAGAGAAAAAAGAACTCATTATTTAAGGTTAGGGAAAAATTTAGTGTGGCTTTAAGTTCTTCTATTTTATGTCAAAGGGTCAAATGAAATAAATATGCTAAGATATATTCTTAGTGACTCAGAGTAAATAAGATGATGGGAATATAATGCTCTTGTCCTTCTCCCTTCTGAAAATGAAAAAGAAAATGTTAGTAGTCAGAAGATTATGGGATGTTCGCCAGAAGAATTCCTACTCCTAGTAGGAATTAGAAATTAGTAGAAATTGGACTTGAACTCCACCATGCAGAAGCCTGTTTGAAGCCCTTCACGGTCTGGGCTTTGCATTCACGGCAGGGGATAATGAAATAGCAGTCAGGCTCTTACATGGTTATCTCTGGTCTCCTTTCTAAGGAGCATGTATCACCGTCCCTGGGAAACAAAGCAAATCCAAGCTAATTGTCAAATACAACTGCAAAAATGTCCTAGAGGTCATGCCAATCAGCATGTCATGCTCTGTATTACCTCCTCTAACTTTGATAATCACTCTGATGTTGGCGTCCTCATCACCCAGATTTCAGAAAAATGTCATTCACAGCAGACGTGACTTGCCCCAACTCACTCCTTTCCCAGATTTGAAACTCAGTTCTAGACAGAAAGTGACACTAAAAATAACTGACCACATGCAAAACCACTGGGGCAGCAACAGGGCAAGAATTGTGTGAAACAAGAAGAAATCATCCCTTTCTAATGCAAAAGGCAATCCGTTCCCTCAGTTATTTTCAAGAAAACTCCTATGCTAGGATTTTGTGGGGTTTTCTGTTGCTGTTTCTTCTCTCTCTCTCTCTTTCTCCCTTTGCCTCTGTCTCTGTTCATTGCTAGCTTTGAAGAGGCAACATTTGTCAGTTCCAGAGCGACAAATTTCTACCAGGGGCCTTCACTTTCCAGGAAATATTTGTACAGTTGATCACTGTCTGTCCCAGGTCCAAGAATTAGTCAATTGCATGTAGATACTATTGCTTGACCATGAGCTGGGCACGGACCACCTGCTCTGGGCTGAACTGTGTACCCCCCCCCAAATCCATATGTTGAGTCGCTAATGCCCAAAGGGAGCATATGTGGAGATAGAGCCTCTAAGGCAAAAATTAAGGCAAAATAGGGTCAGAGGGTGTGACCCTAATGCAACATGGCTGCTGTACTAATAAGAAACAGGAGATACCCAGAATTTATGGGGACAGAAAAAGAGTCGTGCAAAGACATAGTGATAGAGTGGCTGTCAAAAGCCAGAGACCCATTTCCCCACAAACCAACCTTGCCAATACCTTGCTCTTGGACTTCCAGCCTCTAGAGATGTGAGAAAATAAACATCTGTTATCTGAGCCACGCAGTCAGTGGTGCTTTATTGTGGCAGCTTTAATATATCTATTTTAGTGGGAACACGCACCAGATTCGTTTAGCTCCCAGAGATCTCAATGCTGGAGTCCTCTGAACACTGATAAAGAGTGTAAAGAGTACCATGTAGACAACTAGAATCCAAAAAATGAATTTGCTTTCTGTTTTTTGTCTTGTGTTTCTTTTTTCCCCGTTGTTTCTTTTTGAGACAGAGAGCGAGTTGGGGAGAGGGAACGAGAGAGACAGAGAATCTTAAGCAGGCTCCATTCTCAGCACATAGTCCAATGCAGGGCCCGATCCCATGACCCTGGGATCATGATCTGACCTGAAATCAAGAGTCAGGCACTCAACCGACAAAGCCACCCAGGCACCCCTGTTTTGTGTTTCTTTTGAAAGGGAACACCTTACACAGTGTTGGCTTGAGAAACACTACCAGTACCGGAACAATATAAATGGTAGAAATCAAAACCCTGGTCCACCGAGCCAATGTGGACACAGTGGTCTGTCCAGCCTGGGAATGGTGAAGGTCACAGTCAGGGTGAGAGTGAGGAGGCAAGCTCAGAGCAAGGTGGTGTTACGAGACTATTGGATGAGAATGGAGGTACCAACATTCTATCATCTCTGCTCTTCCAAAGCCCAAACCACAGCTTTCCAGTGAGCAGCCTTCATCCTCCAACTCACGATGGGAGAGGGGCGTGTCAGCCCTCTGAGAAAAGCCAGAAACAAAGCTCAGAGTTGGCCACAAGTAGTCCGTGTTCTCATTCCTATCATAGTGTGTATACTCAACCTCAATTTTATTTTCTGTGAAGACAGATTTTATTTTTTACTTTATTTTCTAGTACTTGCTTCTATCAGGAATTCGTCCATAGTGCAGCCTACCAGACCAGGTAATTAGACACTAGAGCACAAGGATCCTCAGCTGGGGGCAAAGTCGGTGCTTAGACACTGGAGTAGGTTCCTCAACTGAGGGAGGGCAAGGGTGCAATCTCCAAAGAGATATTTGGCAATGGCTAAAGACATTCTTGGTTGCCATGAGCATCTGGTGGTCAAGGCCAGCCATGCTGGTCAACATTCTACAGTGCTCAGAAGCCCCAACAATGATCTAGCTCCAAATGTCGATATTGCCATAGCTAAGAACATCCAACATATAGAAGTTTGGAGGTTTTCTGGTTGTTTCCAAATCACTTACTACATGGATATGTTTATGGCATCCAGGCGAGTTGGGATTTGAGAGGCATGTACCTGACCTAGGAGCCTGGCCACATGAGTGTGAAGCTGGCTCCAGGGCGTCCTGTGGTGTGATCAGTGCAGAATTCTAACTCTGAGAGTCCGTTGCGTGATCACTGCTAGAAGAGCCACGTCCTAGGCATGTCTCAGGTGACACCCATGCTTCTTCCTCATGCCATGGTGCTCCAGCAAGATGGGCACATGCCATTTCAGTACACTCCCCCCTGCTCCTTCTCCAGACAGGGGTCTCAGGGCAGATGACCTCAGTGGACAAATAAGAGATGCCTCAGCACACCTGCTTCACATTCCTTGCTCAGCTGCACCCAGAACAGAGAATGTTCCGCGCCACCCAGCTTCCAAATGCAAGCATCAACACCAAGATGCTATGGAGGTGATGCCTAGTCTGCAATTGTATGCCAAACGTATGCAGCTTTAGAGATATTTTTTTGTGACCCTTTTGTGGAACCCTGCCTCTGTTCCCACCTTCTGTTTGGCCCTGAACCTGTTTTTCTGTTTGTTTTTGTAAAAGATGAGTTCACAAATCTATATATTCTGTCCTCTCATGTAACATAGTTCCAGTGCTTATTGTAAAGATTATATGCTTGGCAGAGAGAAAATGATATAAACTCTGTATTTGCTGTTGTGTTTATCTATTAGGGAACCCAGCAGATGACTTCTAAGAATAACAAAGGTATTTGAGGAAAGCCAGGATGCCCATTTCTTCCCACGTAAATCAGCTCACTGTTCAGCCTCACAGGCTCTTCTAAAGGACAAAGCATCTTTATGATTCTTCACTCTTGCTTTGACAAACATTAAATATAAGGGAAGAATTCCTGACTCTACATGAAGAATAGGAGGAGGAGGCTTCTAAATCCAGATGATTTCCATTTTTAACAAGACAAAAACAAACTTTGCAGTTCCCTACGGCCAACTTCTTGGATGGATCTCCCCAGAATTCCCAGTACTCTCCATTCCCCCTCATTACTAATTCAGCCAAGACTCAGGCGCCTCCCCCCTGAGGTTGAGGACGTCATGAATGAATCCAGGAGATTTGATCATTACACTGAGGCTCTGATCTCAGGAGGAAAGAAGATTTACAATTCTCTTTCTTCCTCCAAAGCAGCCTCTTTGGGGTTACTTAGGTGACTCTGCCACCATATGCTCAGTCCCTTAATTTGAAGTTAATGAGAAATACAGACCATTCTGTGGATGTTCCTATTTCCTTGACACCTGTACAGGATTCTGTAATTTTGTAACACACAGCACTCTTTCCCCACAGCACTGTGGAAAGGAGTGCGATTGCCCCAGTTTCTCAAAGTTAAGAGCAGGAGAATATCTGTCCTATCTCTGGATCAAGTTGGATTAATGGACACTGGCAAAAAAAAGATAGTGATTTGTAAACTTCATTCTGTATGTCCATGTTTACTTATTTATATCTTGCCTAATGTAATATCAGGCAAAGAGCGCTTGATTCTCTCCTAAGTGAGAAACAAAAATGGTTCTATGATGAATAATTTCCAAATGAGGTGCGTACAGGATTCTACGATATTGACATAAGAGATCCTCCTCCAAAGAGTCATCAAGGCCTTTGAATCATTCTGTTCATCCACTTTCTGACCTTCCAAGAAGCCTAAGATAAAGAATAAAACAGAATATTCATGTTTTCCCTGCTTAAATGTATCTCTTATCCCGTGCTATCCAAACTGCCAAGACTCCTGTTCATTCTGGTTCCTTTAATTTTCTTTCCATCTGCTCTTGGACTTAGACTTCTTTTATCTTTTTATTTTTTATTTTTTTAACCTTTATTTATTTTTGAGAGACAGAGAGACAGAGCGCGAGCAGGGGAGGGGCAGAGAGAGAGGGAGACACAGAATCCGAAGACAGGCTCCAGGCTCTGAGCTGTCAGCACAGAGGCCGACGCGGGGCCTGAACCCACGGACTGTGAGATCGTGACCTGAGCCGAAGTCGGCTGCCTAACTGACTGAGCCACCCAGGCGCCCCCTTAGACTTCTTTTAAAGATACTTTTATATTTTTCTCTGTGCTATTGCTCATCACAAGGAAGAAGGAAGAAATGTTGGTTTTCAATGATCCAACATTGGCCATTCTCACTTTTTTTTGAGAGAGAGAGAGAGAGACAGAGCATGAGTAGGGGAAGGTATAGAGAGAGAGGGAGACCCAGAATCTGAAGCAGGCTCCAGGCTCCAAGCTGTCAGTACAGAGCCTGACGTGGGGCTCAAACCCATAAACCGTGAGATCATGACCTGAGCTGAAATTGGCTGCCTAATTGACTGAGCCACCCAGGCATCCCGGTCATTCTCACTTTCTGAGTTGACTACAGTTCACCGGGAGATATTTTCACCATTCTTATCCAGGCACTTGATATGGTATTGTCCTGTTTGGTACATTTTCCAGAGATCTTAATCTTAACTCCACACATCGTTGCCTAGGGAACTTGCCCCGGGTCATCTCCAGCTACACTAAATTTATCTTCTCAACTAATAAAGCTTCAGAGAATGTCTCTGGATCCTCTTCATCCTCCTCTACCAAATTGCTACAAATTCTAGTAACCACCTAGCTTAGCTACTCTGGGATTCAATTGGAAATTCTTTATTAAAATATAGTTTTATTTCTCATTTTGCGTATGACACCATGTTGTCTTTCAAACAAGCTTTCTCAGGGTCTCTTCTCTCTGCCTGAATACCCTTCCTCAGGGTGTACACGTGCCTCAGTCCCCATCTGATTTTACGTTTCTGCTCAGAAGTCTTTCGCATATAAAATGGTAAGTGCACCGTCTCTTCATGGAGAATCACAAAGAACCAAAGTCTTTTTCGCATGAAAATCATGTTAAAATGGGGAAACACTAACTATTAATATGTAAATATATGTCTCATGCCAGTATATGTATGTGTTAACAAAGTGCAGAACGAGGAGATGTAGGACAGCTAGTGGATTCTCACTTTTATCAAATGTCCACGAAATGGGATCAGTAAGATGTACAAAGAAAGCAAAGACTGTAAAGAAGTTAGGCTTGGGCTTCATTAACATCTGGTCTAGGAACACCGTAGTCACAGGAGAGAGAGAGAGAGAGAAATAGAGAATATAATAAAGAATATAAAACTTACCTCCAAAAAAAAAAAAGATTTGTAAGTCCATACTGAAAACACATCAATAAGGTTAGAATGTAAAATAACTGGGATTGTACTATGAATTATCCAGTTTTTAAAAAGTGGATTCCAGCTCAAATTATACTCAAAGATATCTCCAAGGTGATTTGAAGAGCTCCAGGTGAAAAACGAAATGGTAATAATTCATAGAAGATAAGAGATGGGCACAGTTTGGCCTTCTTTAGAGACTTTTCTCTCCTTAAAACCATGAGCTATAAAATTTAGTAAAAGCAGATTAAATTTTGGGAAAAGATACCCAAACAAACTCATACTCCAAGCCAATGACTTAAAGAAGACATTTCCTTATACTATTGTCTCAAAAAATATATCTCCCCAAATTCATAAAATCCTATGAGTAGCTTATCTTAAGTTAGTACAAAACAGCAGCACATTGACGATGCCCATGCGTTCGTGACTGACACTTGGAAACACTCAGATGTCTTATGGAGGTAGACAACCGTCTTTTCTGTTTCCAAACGTGACACCAGCTTGAAAATTTATTAAAAATAGTGAAGATACTTCCATAGTGTTCGGCTTGTATCTTCCCTCTGTCCATTACACCTGCTATTAAGTACACCCCCCCAAAAATTGCTGCAACAGTCCACTGATTCCATCCAGAAAAATTATAGGGATAATTATGCTGATTACAATTTATGCCTGTAATTTTCCTAGATATCCGTATATCAGAAGGATATCCGTTGACCTTAAAAATGAAGCAGCTTTTGTGGAGTGCATATTATATCAGTTCATTTCAACTTCCATGAACACTGAACAGAAAAGGTGATATGACCAGCAGAAATGGCATGGCCTCAAAGTGTCATGGTTTTTCTAGGAGAGAAATTGGGTGAAGACATAAGCAGTTTCTTCTCCATGTTGATAATTCTGATGTCGGGGAGAAGAAGATACTGCAGTTCTCTTGATGCGGTGTCATGTATAAGCCTGAAAATAAAGTGGCAAAAAATGTTAGATTGACAATCATAGGGTAAAGGTGAGAAGGAATGTTTACAGCTTGGGAGTCGCCCCTGGAGAATGTAGGTGAATGCTTCTCTGGTGGAACTTTATAACGTTTATGTCCATATTGAACGTTCTCCACCACTTGAGATTTTTCGTGATGGTGCCCGTTCTGTGGGATATCTCATGAGTATCAGTTTCAGAATGCACTGAGATGGCCATCCATGGACGTAGTACAACAAAATCACTCATATGCTTTTTGTCTCTGGCTAATTTCCTGCTCTACTGCAGAGTATGTGATCTATCGTCCACAAAGACAAAATATTTACTCCATTAAGAAAACCCCCAAACTCCTGATAGTAAGCCTGTGATTCAGTCAGTCCTTTCCCATAAATTTTAGAGAAAATTATGAAACATCTTGAATAGTGAAGCTCTTACATCCATTTTTGAAGTAAACAGGCTTAAATGCGTTCCACATCATTGTAGGTTTGTTTGTTCACATGTTTTTTGGTTTAGATTCCATATAAGAGTAAAATATGACATTTGTCTTTCTCTCAACTGACTTATTTCAGTGAGCATAATACCCTTTAGCTCCATCCATGTTATTGCAAACGGCAAGATCTCAGTTGTTTTTTTTTTTATGTGTAAAATCAAGCCATTCTAATGTGTAAGTGATACCTTCTAGTGGCGATTGGCTGTCTCTTACACTAATGTTTAAGTGATACCTTCTAGTGGTGCTTGGCTGTCTCCTACACTGTATATAATGAAATGTGTGTTGAAGTCTTTTGCTCACTTTCTGATTGGATGTTTTTGTTTACTTATTCTTGAGTTTAGAGAATTCTTTATATAGTCAAGATACAAGTCCTTCTCAGTTACGTGATGGGCAAATATTTTCTCAAGACTGTTGTTTATTTTACATTCATTTAACATTATGTTCCAAAACTGTCAAGTTTTTAGGTCTTTTGTAGAAAATGTATGAATTGTGATGTTTGGTATCACTTCTGCAAACTCTTTGAATATCCTTAGGTCACATAAGTTTTCTTCCAATTTCCTTATAAAAAGTTTTATAATTTTGCTTTACTACTACATTTATGATCTATATTGAGTTTACTTTTTTCTTTTTAAAAAAATTTTAGTTGAAGTATTGTTGACATACTAGTTTCAGGTGATTCAACAATTACATGGATGGTGAAATTGAGCTTATTTTTCAGTAAGGTGTAAGGTTTGTGTTGAGATGAAATGTTTTTGCTCTGTTCCTCCACCTGAATTTGTTGACAAGTCTGTTCTTTTTTCCTTTAATCGCTTTCTCAGTAACAGTTGGGTGTATTTGTGTGGGTGTATTTTTAGATTTCCTATTCTTTCCACTGCTGTGTATGTCTATTTAACACGATTCCATATTCTATTACTTAGCATAGCTTTAAGAAAAGACTTAATATAGGTCATGTGAGTCCTCCAATGTCATCCTTCCTTTTCAAAATTGTTCTTTGTCTAGTTCTCTTGCTTTCTATGTAAATTGTAAGATAAACTTGTCTAGATGAGCAGAAACCACTGTTGGCAATTCCATAGACAACTATTTGTGTTGACTCTAAAGACTAATTTGAAGAGATGATATCTTTGCTATTTTGAGTCTTTCAGTCCATTGATCATGAGATAACTCTCCTTTTATTTGGATCTTTACTGAATTCTTTCATCAAGATTTTGTCGTTTTCAGCATACACTTCTTGTTCATGCTTTGTTAGACGAGTTCTTATGTATTTTATCTTTTTGGACAAATGTGAATGGTACTGTGTTTGGTGGTTGTGCTTTTACTTACAGTTGTTTATTGCCAGGATAAAGAATACGATGGATTTTTGTGTTGATCTTGAATTCTGCGACCTGCTGCAGTAAACCTCACTAGATTCAGTCATCTTTGTTTTTTGGGAAATCAGTAGTATCTTTTGGTAAATCATTCGTGATAGTGATTGTTTTTTCTTTTCCAACCTTCAGTTTCTTTTTCTTACCTCAATTTTTTTATATTTATTTCACTCACTCTACTTACTTAGGATTTAATTTGCTCTTTATTTTAATAGGTTTTCAGGGTCCAAAACTCAGCTGATCTAATTAGGAACTTTCTTTTTTAAATTTTTTAAAGATTTATTTATTTTTGAGAGACAGAGAGAGACAGAGCATGAGCAGGGGAGGGGCAGAGAGTGGGGGAGACAGAATCCGAGGCAGGCTCCAGGCTCTGAGCTGTCAGCACAGAGCCTAACGTGGGGCTCAAACCCACAAACTGTGAGATCATGACCTGAGCTGAAGTCAGATGTCCAACTGACTTAGCCACCCAGCTGCCCATTCATAATTCATAACAAGTATTTGGTATTTCACATATCTCTTTAAGCCCCAACATACTGCAATCCACAAGTTTTGATATATTTGTTTTCACTTAGTTTGTATTTTGTTAAAATTTCCCTCAGATTTCTTCTTTTAATCAGGATTATTGTGTGATTTTTAATTACCAAGTATTTAGAGATTTTTGTGATATTGTCATTTTTAAACTTTCTCAGAGATATTTTGTAGGTAAGGAAACCCGAATTAAAAAATATATACTCCCAGGTGCCTAGCTGGTGCAGTCGCTAGAACACACGACTCTTGATCTGAGGATCATGAGTTCAAGCCCCATACTGGGCGCAGAGCCTACTTTAAAAAATGAGTAAAGAAGAGGTGCCTGGGTGGCTCATTCGGTTAAGCATCCGACTTTGGCTCAGGTCATGATTTCACGGTACATGGGTTCGAGCCCTTCGTCAGGTTCTGTGCTTTACAGCCCTGGGCCTGGAGCCTGCTTCAAATTCTGTGTCTCCCTCTCTGCCCCTCCCCTACTCGTGCTCACTCTCTCTCAAAAAAAATTTAAAAAATAGAATTAAGAAAAAGAGTAAAGAAAATAAAAAATACATATATTCCTGTAATTCTGTTTACATGTGAAGTGAATTTTGCATACTTTTAGGAAACATTGAAGTGACTTTTCCTATTTTGATGGTTTCTAAAATATCTTTTCCTCAGTTCATGTCATGAGATCTTCTGATTCTTATTCTTGCTGACTATTTCCCATGCATGCATTTTTCATGGGATAAGGCAATGGATTATCCATTAGAATCCTTAAGACGTTCCAGACAGGCAGGTGAGAACAGGGAAAGTAGAAATCCAGTCTCAGGGTGACGTACTTTGACAGAAACCAAAGATTTAATATTTTCCCTTCTTACCACTGGCATTTTTCTGAGATTAAAGCTACTGAGGAAATTAAATACCATTAAAATTTCTGATGTCGTGCTTCCTGAAATAATTTTCAGGATCCTAAGTTTGCATCGGGCAGTTCATGAAGGATGGACTTTAGTTTTCAGGTTTCGTACCCCTGCCTCTGTTCTCTGCCTTCTGCTAGAATCTGTTCACGCTGAGCTGTAACCCAGCTGAGTTATAAGAGAGTAATTGGACAATTTTCCCAGGAATCATAGTGGTGTCACACCTGGTAGTGACAGAAGCATCCCCATTAGGGATGGAACCTTGTCTTTGAAAGATAAAACACCATGCATTCACCACCATGTGTGAGGACACTGAAATTCCTCATGGAAGAGTCAGCTCACGGTCTTCCAGTGCAGCTGGTTTACAGCAGGGTATATATATGTACATATTTGAACCGTTATGACAGGAAAGCAGATGGCTCGTTATTATTTCTTACAGCCTACCTACCTTCAATCCCAACCTCAGTTAAATAATATAATTCACTCTGGGGCACCTGGGTGGCTCAGTTGGTTAAGCATCCAACTTCAGCTCAGGTCATGATCTCACAGGTCCTGGGTTCAGGCCCCGTATCAGGCTCTGTGCTGACAGCTCAGAGCCTGGAGCCTGCTTTGGATTCTGTGTCTCCCTCTCTCTCTGCCCTCCCCCGCTCATGTTCTGTCTCTCTCAAAATAAATAAACATTCAAAAAGTAATGTAATTCACTCTTCTCTGTAATACTGGAGTCCCAGCGGCATGATCCATACAATAAATATGTGTGACTTGTTTACAGAATATATCAGAATCTCCAGAACAGGTATATGTGTGTGTGTGTGTGTGTGTGTGTGTGTGTGTATGTGTGTGTGTACGTATGTATAGATATACACGTATACACATATACATACATACACACAAATATATACACATACACATGCATATGTATATATAGAAGATTTCTGGGAAAGTCTAGCATGGCCATTGGTCACTTATGCTACATTTCTCAGAAGTCCACATTCCAGGATTCTTGGTCAAATAAACCAAAATATCTTCGTTGCACTGGGCATACACATCTTGTTCACTGGCCTCCTTAATCCTTAATCAGCGTCTATGCCAATCCACGCTAGTGTTATTAGCAGTGACATTGACTAGTGTTGTTAGTCGTGACATTGATACTTGCTCTTCAAGGGATATCAAAGACAGTGGTCACATGGATGTCTATACCTTCTTAACCTACAACCGGGATATTTATTTTGCAGACGCCCTTTGTTGTTTGAATTAATGCACCTTAGTTTGTGCCTAACTCTGTAAGAAAAAACAACATTTTAGTTGACTTTATTCAGTTCATTTTAACTTTATCGTAATTTTTATTTTTCACCCATCATTATCAGTATCTCCTAGGTCTTTGCCTGACTCTCATTGCAAAGGAAATGTCACAGTCAATTACCAGGGCCGGTGAGCCAAGGAATGACGATCTCACTGCCAACCACAGGCACGAGCGAAGATTTCATATCAGAAAAATCTTATCCAAGTACTTCTGTAACGTGCTTGCTAATGTTGCTCATGTTAAGCAACATGACCTATCCCGTTGTAGGGAATGTCACGCGATATATTTTCAAATGTCTCGACATGTGTCAATGTAATTGTGTTGACTTCAGTTTGAAAGTTAAAATGAACACCTCGGAATGTTGTTTGTATATATCCTTAGTCCCCAGTCTATTCTGGGTACCATTTTGGATGCTTTTTAATGGATTATTGCAGCTTATCCGTGCAACAGTCAAATGTCATTAAATAACAATTTTAATTCTGATAACAAGGCAGTTGGGTAATAAATCAATTTCACTAGGGAAAAAACTGAATACAGCTGAGACTATTGAAATGAGGCTGATTTCTCAGGCTCAGTTTGGTTCTTGAAACACCATCCCATCTTTCTCCCAAATATGTGACTATGCACTCACTCAGATTGCTGAATTGAGGTGCTAATATGACTTTGGTAGGGTAATACCACTTGGAAAGTGTTAAGGCATTCATGTTATCTGTGTGGGAAAAGACCTATGTGTAATGTGTGTAATGCCCCAGGAGGGGACACGCTTCATAAAACATTTGGGTATTGGGGTGACAGCATTGTATCTGCTGTGGAGAATTCTGCACCCTCCAGAAAAAATTACAGCTGAACTTTAAACAACACAGTTTTGAACTGTGCAGGTCCACTTATACATGGATTTTTAAAAATATAAATACAGCACGTGCTATAAGTATATTTTCTCTTATGATTTTCTTAATCAGATTTTCTTTTCTCTAGCTTACTTGATTGTAAGAATACCATTTATCACAATAGGGACATGTATCATAGACTGTTCTGACAAACCAAGTTCCCCTTACGATGGTACTGATTATCCTGGACACATCAGTACCATCGGCCTGCAGATGGAATAGCCTTTTCTTTCAATTCAGAATCCCTCTTTCCCAGAAAGTGTCGATCGTGGCCTCACACTCTTCCTTCCACTCATCTTCCACATCGTATTTGATGTTACTAGATCCCTAAATGATTGAATAATTCATTAATACACACACCTGTGTCTATACAGAAAGGTACTGTCTTTGTAATGCCCATAATTGACTATAGAAACACAACTGTCTATAAGGCCGGATCTGCTATGAGCCAGGAAATAATTCTGCTCAGGACTAACTGCGTAATTCCTCCAAGTGTCCCGGTAAGAGGGGAAAATATGACCGAAAACATTATGGATGTTTCCTGGGATGACTGAATGGCCACCCAGATTCTGTGCTCCCTGTAACACTGTCCCTGGTCCCTGGTCCCTGTTATCTTGGCACCACAGGCAAGCTGATCATTCTGCTCAATCCAGCTTCTTTGACTCCCCCGGGCTCTCACTGTTGGCCTCAGAAACACCCAACAAACTCTTTAAACACTGATCTTCATTGCAGACCGTTCTTGGGAAACCCAGTTTGGGACAGTCATCAACACCCAACTTCCTTGTATTTGTATCTTTCCTTAACTCCTTTTTCTCATGAAACGGTCCCCCTACTTTCTCTTACTTCCAATTCCTTCTTGCCCCTTAAAAATTTCATAACTCTGTGTCCTTGGTTGTATTTCCTCGCTGCCTACTGTACATCAGTGGACAGGCTTGCTACTTGTTTTTCACGTGTGTATACGTTTTGTTTCAGGTGTATATACCTAGACACATTCAGGTGTATATACTATCTCTTTCTCATTTGTTGTGGGGGTCAGTATAATTTATTCACTAGGGCTGAAAGAAATAAAAGATACCATTACGATATGTTTCCTGGTGTCAGGAAAACAGAGACTCTTCTTTGAAGTAGTCTGACCATCCGGTCCCATCTGTTAGGTGACATTGGGGGCAAATTTACATCATGTGATAAAAGTACCATCCATCATGTTTTTGGTCATATTTTCCCCTCTTACGTGGTACAGATGTGTCAATGATGATGATGATGCTTCTGCTTTTGACATTATTATCTTCTTGAAGTGTGCAAAGAAAACATTTAAAAATGCAGTTGAGCTGATTGATATGAAGGATAAGTTATTGCTGAGAATGTGAAGGAAAAACAAAGCAATCGGTGGGAAACATAGTGGAGGGATTCTTATGTGTGGGACTCACGTCACAGAACGCCCTCTCTGATGCACCTGTGGGGTCTGTGTCGAAATAATCCACAGGATGTCCTGGGACCCCATCTGTGTGTGTAACACACAATTCATCGTGAGTGAGCCTTTATTTCAACTCGTGTTGACACTTTGTAAGACCTACTCGTGGCTACAAGATATAGAAAATTACAGACTGTGTAAGTCTCTGTCTCTTACAGCTTCTCTAAGTCTTACAATTATAAAAGACTCTGTGACCGCAAGATACTTTCCACACCAGAATTCACCAGCGTTGGTCATATTTCAAAGTCCACTGTGTCACAAAATGCTCTCCCTTTGCCCTTGAAGAATCCTACTGTGTAGTCTAGATCGCTGTTATTTCTTTGGGTCACTGTATAGTCTAGATTAGTGTTATTTTCAGATGTTTTAAACCCACCCACGTACCTAAGTCCTAGTCCTTGCCATCAGTCACGTAGGACTCCTTTGTTCTACTTATACTGAAAGCAATAACCCCAAGAACAAACCAGCCTTCACCTATGAAACACAAAAAGCCCAGAGACGTACATATCATCTTTCCATCATGCAACCGATGTTCTTAGTTAGGACGGTTGTCTGTGAAAGAGAATGGATAGCTGGGAAATGGTTATTGGAGTTTCTCAATATCCCTAAGGATGAGTTCCTAACAGTCTTTATAAAAGATGATTGTGATAATAGGAAATGTGAACGGAGAATCCTAGGTACGGTGCTTTCATTTCAGATCAATTTCGTGCTCTAGGAGTTTACCTGTTGCGATGACATTTTCTATATTTTCTGTTGGAATACGCTTGTCCTCAGTGCCTTGAACGTCTCAGGTCCTTGTTCACTGATAATATGTCCTTTTGCTGCATTTCATGGCACATGAAGCACAAGAGATGTCTGTTAAACCCTTCGTAGTTTCAAAAGCAGGACCTGGGTTGTAACTGTCCTGTCTGATCAATCTTACCATCATCACTGCCCCTATTCCGGCACGTTAATACTGTTCAAGCAAGTTTTTTTTCAGCCAACGTGCTTGAATGTGCAGATCAGGACCAGCCGTTAACATGGTATCACTTTCCGGTGTTTAGATGCACTAAGAAAATGAAGCACCATTTGTCTTGTGAGCTTAAGAATCCCCAAATCAGAGAGAGTCCCCACAGGCATCTTCAAGGCAGGTCGTTGGTTGTGCATGAGAGTTCAGAACCGGCTTCCAAACCAGGTTATTTTCGACTCTGTCTAGAATCCATTGCCCTGGTATTCTTCAACCCAAATCCAACGAATGGGAAGCATGATTTGAACTTCCCCCAAAGGACATTAGCCCCCTCACACAAGCTGATAAGAAAAACAAAACTCACCCTTTGTCACTGTCAGAAAGAAGATTCAGCCCTCATCCACTTCATACGAGGACCTTCTATCAGAAAGGCGAAAACGTATCTGTCAGTGGCCGTGAGCAGTTGGCCAGATGTCCGGATGCCTGGCTTGCCTGAGAGAATTGCATCAAAAGGGATACAGTAGGATTCTGTGTTTCCTTGCAGAGCAATGCACGCATGTGTTAGGCCCTGTTTTAACAACTGATAAAATCAAGCAGTTATGGTAAAGAGGAGTGCAGTCACAACTGGAAATTGGCTTCTCTGTGGAATGCAAGTTTTAAATCTTGGCTCCCTTAGGTGACAGAACCTGGCTATTCCAATGTGTGATGTTTGTCAGCAACTGCATGGACCGTCATGAAGTATTTACTAGGTCTCCAGAATAAGTATTGCAACTTTTAGAAACGCCATTTCATAGGCCCATTAATGTATTTCTTCATTTCTAGTAGACACCTTTCCGTATCTCTCAGTCAGCCTGAACTTGCAATTCTCGCATGTAAATATAGTTTGCACCAGTGTGGTTAATAAAAAACACTGCATATACTCACTTCACTCCTTAAATAATATAGGTAATAGTAACATGTCTAATTTACGTAGAATAAACTATGATGCATACGAAAGACTTTAGTCAGGTGTGCGGTCCTGCCTTCTGGATCAACATTGATATCATAAATTACCAAGCTGTGATTTGTTTGAAAGATAACTTGGATATAAATTTTACCCAAGACTGTGATAGGAAAATTGTTTTTCAAACCCTGTATGATTAGCTTTATTATATTTTCACATGCTACTATCAACATTTCCTTCAACACATCTTTGTTTCACGAACCATCCTTGCAATGTCCTAGACTCAATAAAAAGAGCCACGGAAGTAGGTAGGGGAGAGTTTTTACACATCCTCACCTTCAGATGTGAAGATTCACAGTCTTCCAAACTCACCTAAACATTCACAGGATTTACCCTCAGCATGAACAGTTTGTTAATGATCGGCAAGTTCCTTACTGTGGTGTTTGCAGGTATGTGACAGGTGGTGGGTTACAGCGCTTTCATACCTGCTCACGAGAGCTGTTTGTTAAATGTTCAAGAATTGTGACCCCATTGCCTAGTACAGCCGTTATTAAAAACCAATTACTCTCTCAATACTAAATAAATAAACTTAAAATTAAAAGGGGGGGGGGAGCGCCTGGGTGGCTCAGTTGGTTAAGCATCTGACTCCTTATTTTGGTTCAGGTTATGATCTCATGGTTCATGGGTTTGAGCCCTATGTCGGGCTTCATGCTGACGGTGAAGAGCCTGCATAAGATTCTCTCTCTCTCCCTCTCTTTTTGCCCCTCCCCTGCTTGCATTCTCTCTCAATAATAAAAAAAACTTAAATTTTTTAAAACCAATTATATAAACCTACATCTAAATAAATCATATTAAAATAGAAATTATTACACAATCGAAACATCATTTCCTGGTATAAACAAGAGAGGTACCGTTGAGGCCGTTGGACAGTATTGGACACATATTCTGTAATTGCATTCCAACCAGATCATCTTGCTGCCTATTCTTACTTATCAATAAACTTGCCAGACGAAGACTGGAACACTACACCGGACATTATTTTCCACAAAAATAAGGTATTTGTGCAGTTGGTCACTGAATAGTATGGTATTGATGTTTGAAAATCATTTGCACTTAATATAATGATAGAAGTCAACTGAAGCTCAAATTATATAGACACGGCTTTGGAGGCTTTGCTCGTATTTTACCTATTCTCTTACTTATTTGGGAGATTCCATAATCAATCAGGTCATACTTCTAAAGCACTTAATCTAATAAAACACTTTCTCATGTTTAAGAAATGTGTTTAGGTAAAAGCAGATTTGATTGTGTTGGTCAAATAAGACACAGAGGGATTTTGAAGAGGTCAGTATAATCGTCAGCAGATTTAAATGCTTCCCCACCCCAGGCCTGAGGAACATATGATACCAACGTTCTGGGACTTGTCCTTAGACATTGTCAGCAGCGACTTTCTCAGTTCGGACCTTATTTCGACTTTGTAGTGACAGAATGAACGTTTGGAA
Organism: Cryptoprocta ferox; assembly: GCA_028646485.1. NCBI lineage: Eukaryota > Metazoa > Chordata > Mammalia > Carnivora > Eupleridae > Cryptoprocta > Cryptoprocta ferox. Next base: position 103,607,592 of record CM053579.1, read on the forward strand.
AATTAAATGTCTTTACCAAGATTGCCTTGGTATGCGGTAGATACTGTTTTAGGATCGAGACATCTAGGCGTCTTGGATAGAGCTCAGGCCATGAATTTGAACACATGCCTTGGTTCGCCAGCGTGCACTCATTGGAAAAGGTTAGGAACTCACAATCCACCATGTAAACATAATTTCCTTTTCTCGTTGCCACAGCTGTGTGCGTTTCGCAAGTCCCGTGAATCCTAAATAGCAAACAAACAAAACATTGCTTAATCCCCATCCATTCCTTAGCACTTGAAGAACTGCAAAATAATAGGTGTTTTAAATCTTATGTTCATGCAACCTCTCCATTGTCTTTGGTGCTTTTATAGCTCTATTAATAGGGATTCTCAACCCCAGTACTTATTGACACATTGGATTGGAAAGTCTTCATTACTGGGACGGTGTCCTGTGCACTGTAAGATGTTACACATCCAGGGTCTCCATCCAGGAGCTCCAGTAGCCCTGGCCCCCGACTGTGGCAGCCACAAATGTTTCCAGCCACTGCCACACAGCCACCGTATGCGGGAGCATAGAATCTCATTCCGCGTTGAGGATTGCCGTCCACGTCTTTGAAAGAAACGATCCTACCTTTTCCTGTTTCTCTGTTCCACAGACCATTTCTCTGCATCTACTGTACACGGTGGTGCTCCTAGAGATTCTGAAGTCCTCACTCTCTCTAAGCTAAGACTTCAACTTCTGGAAAGTCGCATTACACTTACTTAACTAGAAATTAAGTACAAACACAGTTGACCCTTGGACAGCATGGGTTTGAACTGCACGGGTCCACTTCTACATGGATTTTTTTTTTTTAAATAAATACAGCACAGGGGTGCCCGGGTGGCTCAGTTGGTTAAGCGTCTGACTAGACCTCAGCTCAGGTCTTTTTTTTTTTTTAAGTTTATTTACTTATGTTGAGAGAGAGAGTGGGGGATGGGCAGAGAGAGAGGGAGACAGAGGGTCCCAAGGTGGCTCCGCACTGTCAGCGCAGAGCCCAATGGGGCTAAATCTCACGTCCACACGATCGTGACCTGAGCCAAAACCAGGAGTGGAATGCTTAACTGACTGAGCTACCCAGGCACCCTTCAGCTCAGGTCTTGGTCTCAGGGTCCTGAGTTCAAGCTCTGTGTTGGGCTCCATGCTGGGCATGGAGCATACTTAAAAAAATAATAACAATGATATAAATACACCACAATAGTGTCAATATATTTTCTCTTGCTTAAGATTTTCTTAATCACATTTTCTTTTCGTAAGCTTACTTTGTTGCAAGAATAGAGTATATAATACCTAGACACAATATGTGTTAATCAGCTGTACATGGTACTGGTAAGGCTTCTGGTAGTAGGCTGCTAGTAGTTACCTCTGGGGGATTCAGAATTTCACCCGTGTGTGATAGAAACAGAGACAGAAATAAATTTTATATATCCACACACCGTCCCCACAACTGGTGTTGATAAATCCATTATTCACATCTCAAATATACAGCTCACACAAAACATTATTATTATTTCTTGTAATGCTTGCTTTTTCCTGCACCTTATACATTAGCCTGTGCTTTGATTTAGTGGCGTCCTTGTTTCTACAAATGGACTAGTTCGAACTTCACCATTTGGGAATTAAACTCTCTATTTGTCATCTACATTTTTCTTAAAATGCCGATTTCATTCATCCCAATGTCTACTTATTCCTTTGCTAAAATTCCCCAAAATTATCTCCCCAAATATGCCTCTCCCATAGGATTTCCCAGAGCACTGACATTTAGACCCTGAATTTAAAAATTCCCCTATTTGAAAACCTACACCCATGCTGATTTTCCACATGAGAAACATAAAATTAATATTTTTGACATATGATATTCTCCAGAACAAAGCCTGAGGTTTTGCTTCATTTTCTGCACCTCACTTCCTCCTCATAGGACCTGACCACAGTGAAAACTCAGCATCCCTTGAACTCACACTGACGTGTCCTAGGACTGTGCCTTTGCTCACAATGATTCTTCTCTTTCTGTGATTCTTGGTTTAAAATCTTGGAGCGCCTGGGTGGCTCAGTTTGGTGAGTGTCCAACTCTTGAATTCGGCTCAGGTCATGGTTTCACGGTTCCTGAGTTCAAGCCCGGCATTGGCCTCTACGCTAGAAGTATGGAGCCTGCTTGGAATTCTCTCTCTCTCTCTCTCTCCCTCTCCCTCTCCCTCTCAGTAAATAAATAGAATTTAAACTCTTACTCAGTGTTCAGTGAATAAGTGTCATCGCCATGAGAACCATTTCTCACTCTCATGACAGAATTAGATGCTCAGCTATCCATCCTTCAGATGAGTTTATCATTGTGAGTGTTTTGTTCTCTCTTTAACTTCAGTGTCTGTGACCCTGACTAAATTTTGAAGTGTTAAGGTGAAACATATTTTTTATATCTCTCATTTTTATAATGTGTATTTAACACAATGTCTCCAACAGAGAAAACATTCCATAAATGTTCCCTGCGTGCATGGACGTTATTAATTTATTGATTGCAACTTGTCATCCCAGTGTCAGGGTTAGTTCATCTTTTGTGTATAACCCTTCACGCTAAAGCGTTCCTTAAAAGAAACTTTCCAGAGTCTGTTCGATTCTCTGCAAAAACTGTGAAGAATCCCACCCCACAGAGGCTGGGCATATGGCTGCCATTGTGAGAACTTTCAGGCTTTCAAGATAAGAGCTTTTCCTTACTGTCTTCATCATTCTGCTGTTCATGGCGTAATTCAGACAGAGCTGCTCCACCCCTGTGCCCTCTAAGAAAATGCTGGGCACCTGCCAATTTGCACAGGGTTCATGCTCATGGTCAAGATACAACACCAATCTGGAGAACACCATTTTACTAGCATAGTTCAGAGGCTCAGTTTCTTGAACACAACAATCCAGGCATTTCATGCAAATTTGAGACTGGACCACATATTGGGAGACAACAGCCTTTCTTAATGACTTTTTTTTAAACATTTATTAATTTTTTTTTTTGAGAGAGAGAGAGAGAGAGCAAGCAGGGAGGGGCAGAGAGAGAGAGAGGGAGAGAGATAGAAAATCCCAAGCAGGCTCCACACAGTCGAGCCAGAGCTCCGTGTGGGTCTCAAACTCAGGAACTCTGGGATTATGACCAGAGCCAAAACCAAGAGTCAGATGCTCTAACTAACTGAGTTACCCAGGTATCCTCCCCCCCGCCTTTTTTTTTTTTTTTTTTTTTTTTTTTGCTTAAAGTTTGGACAAATATTGCTTACTTGCTACAAAAAATAACAGATTATTCTGTAGTTCTTGCTGCATTCAGCCCGATGGGTGTAAGACTTGACAAGTTCTTTTCATGTATCTTTTCTGAGTTATCAGATAACCGCGTAAATGGTGTGCCAGTCTCCTGCAACCTACAAAGTTAAGTTCCCACAAGACATGTCAGTGAAGCTTTTTCTGTATTCCCACCAACACCCAATGCAATTATTGCTTCTACTTTGCCTCAGAAGAAAAATTAATTCCAATTTTATTGAGCAAATGTACTCCCTACCTAGTGGAATAATACAAGATGAAAGAAAGATTTGTATTCAACTACAAGGCATGGAACTAAGGGCCTCTTGAAATACTTGAAAGAACGCCCTTAAGTACCATTGCGACTCATAGCTGTTATTTTGGAACAAAGCTTCTTTCACCTGCAGACAAGATAACCAAACTTATAACGGAGGGAAAGAAGGATTGTTCTGTGCTTATGCAGGTGCATAGACTAAGATGTATATAAAATCTGAGACACTCCTCTGATCTAAAGAGTGAAGAACATATGGGGCACCTGGGTGGCTCAGTTGGTTAAGTGTCCCACTTCGGCTCAGGTCATGATCTCGTGGTCAGTGAGTTCGAGCCCTGCATTGGGCTCTGCGCTGACAGCTCAGAGCCTGGAGCCTGCTTTGGATTCTGAGTCTCCCTCTCTCTCTGTCCTTCCCCCACTCACCCTCTGTCTCTTTGTCTCTCAAAAATAAATAAATATTTTTTAAAAAGGGCGAGGAAGGTACACACACACACACACACACACACACACACACATACACACACCAAGACCTCTTCCCATATCAGCCAGTCTCCAGAACCGCTGAGTGAGCTTCGTCAGGTTGAGGTTCCTGGCTCGCACAGCCTAGACCAAGTACAAGAGCAGAATGTTCATCTCACTGGTGCTGGCCTTTCTTCTGCGGAGGCTGACGGTGTGCCTCCCACTTCTCATAGAGAATCTAAATTTGTGCCACTGCTTATAGCATCGGTCTGTTGGCGTCAGACATCATGAGCTAGTGATTGTTCATGATAATAACTTATTTACAGAGAAGTCTCCTCGTAACATCCTGCTTGGCAGTGATGGGCCTCGTGGCATTCTGTGTGTTTTCAATAATGACATTACTTTTAAGAGAAGCTTAAGTTAGTCTGGATGCTTGACCTCGAGAATCCGTGAGAGACCACAATATATGTGATGAAGTATTTCAAGAATAGTAGTATTTATTTTCTTTTATGTCTTGAGTTACAAAATGGGACAAATAGTCCAAAACATGTATCTCCAACTTCCTGTCATATTTCTTTAATGTTGAGGAAGTATATTTAAACTCATTTTCTTACACTAAACACTTTACGGTGTGATTGAACACAACTGAATGGTGGTATCTTGTTCCATGGATCAGTTACCAAGATGTTTCTCAGAGGAGTCTGTGTTTAAACACAACCAAATATTTTCAACCACAACAAAGTTTAATCTCTTACCCTGCTTAAGAATCCTTCCAACATCCATCTCTTCAGCTTCATTTTGCAGTGCGTATATAACCTAATCTCACAAAAATTTATGAGATTTCTGCCTCATGTCCATGTTCATTCAACCCATCTTCCTGAACACAGTGGTTAGTACAGGTTAGAGAAATCCAAGGTTAGAGAGATCTCTAAATAATACTCAGCCTACAGTTTGCCATCAGGGAGAATCAGCCCTAACTGAAGACCATGCTAATAGTAAAAGATAAATGATGGATAGTGATTAGCGATAAATATATAGACATTGAACCGAATGTCTGTTCCTCAGTAGAGCTCTAGAAGTCTATAGGTGAACTGAAACATGAGGTTTGAAAATAACCTTAGGTGAGGGGCACCTCGGTGGCTCAGTCGGTTAAGCGTCCGACTTCAACTCAGGTTATGATCTCGCAGTCTGTGAGTTTGAGCCCACGTTGGGCTCAGTGCTGACAGCTCAGAGCCTGGAGCTGCTTCTGATTCTGTGTCTCCCTCTTTTTCCGCCCCTTCCCTGTACACGCTCTTTCTCTCTCTCTCTCAAAATTAAATAAGCATTAAAAAAATCTTAGAAAAAATAAATCAAAATAACCTTAGTTGAGACACCCATGGTATACAAGAAAACTTCACATATTTTAAGTGTAGAGTTGATAAGCTTTGATGGATGAATACATCCACAAAACCTTCTTTCCAATCAGCATGGTGAGCATATCTGTCAACAACTCTAAAAGTATCCTTGGGCTCCGTAGTGATCCTCCATCCCATCCACCCCAGCCATCCCCATCCTGTCCTAGGAATGCATTCTTCAGGTTCCTGACAGTACATTAGTTGGTATTCTCCAGAATTTTACACACTTTGAATGTGTGTGTGTGTGTGTGTGTGTGTGTGTGTGTGTTTTCTGGATTCTTTTACTTCGCACAATTATTTTGACATTTATCTATACCATGGCTTGTGCAGGACATTCCCATTTACCTCTGAGTCATGCTACGTGGACATACCATATTTTTATCCGCTTACACAGTGGCAGATGCATATTCCTGCACAAGTCCATGTAAAGGCTGTGCTGTTCTATGTCTTGGGAAGGTACTTTTGACTGGAATTGCTAGATCAAAAATACATCTACAATTTTACACCAACAGTGTAGGAGAATTCTTTTTGCTCCATATACTCTTCAATACTTGGTGTGGTTGGTCATTTCCATTTTAGGCCTTATAAGTATGGAGTGGTACTGGTCACAGTTTTAATTTATATATCCTGAATCAGTAAAGATGGGAGCCATCTTTTTATGTGTTTACCCGCCATCTATATATTTCCTTTGGTAAGTGTCTCTCCAAATCATTTGTTCAACATGATTGGGCTGTTTCTTTTCACATTATTGATTGGACCAGATTTCTTTATATATGCTGGATACACGTTCTTTGTCAGATAGATTTGCAAAGATTATCTCCTGGTGTGCGGCTTCTCTTTTCATGGCCTTAGTGGCATCCCCCAAAGATCCAAATATCTTCATTTTGGTAAAGGTCAAGTTTTTTATATATTATTTCAACATATTCTTTTCACTCGAGGATCATGCTTTGCTGTCTTATCTAAGAAAACATTGCCTTATCTTGGGGCATAAAGTGTTCTATGTTTTCTTCTGGAGTTTTTTTAACTTTAGATTTTATACATAGATCTTGAATCAGTTTTACTTAGTTGTACTGTAGAGAACAATGTTTGGGTTAAAGTTCTTTGTTCTCTTTTCTTTCTTTCTTTTTTTGCATATGGATATCCAATTTTTCCAACAAATTTTGTTGAAAAGACTATTTTCTGATGAATTTCATTTGTACTTTGATTAAAGATCCGTTGTCTGTCTACTCCTATTCCTCCCCCAACCCAAGAATATTTTGTTTTGTGTTATTCTTCCCATTGCCTCACTTATGTTTGGGTAATATTAAATAAAAGGCAGTTACGAAATGAAGGTTATATGACTTCCTTTAGGAATAAAATAAAATAAAACTTAGGCACTAAAGACCAACCCATTGCAACAACCTCACAGAATGACTACTATTCCGTTTTCCTGTGGCTGATAGTTTTTAGATTTCCCAAGACCCCAAACAAGTCACCCATTCTTCTGAGATGCCCAGCATATCAACACAAAACATTTATCACCTCCTTCCCTAAAGGAGACTCATCCGTTTTACTAAGAGGATCTTCATATAAATGCCCAGTAACTTCCTCAGAAAACATACCAACACTAAATTTTCATTGTTCCATTTTCCTAACAGCTTTCCAACAGTCTGATCTTTAATTTCATATTTATTCTTTGGCTCAGTCATCTCTCCAAGCTAGCAAGAAAGCATAATACTCGTTCCTAAATTTTTACAACTTTGAAAGGAAGAAATGTTTTCCTATCTCTGTGTATCTGGCTATTTTCAAATACCTTGAAAGTGCCAGAGAATCCCTTCTGTTTTTTTGGGTTTTTTTTGTTTTGTTTGTTTTTTGGTCAACATTTCCATGTATGTTTCTTTTTCTTTCTTAGATATGTATGAGATAAATATCTTTATGTTATATTTTGTTCTTACCATAAAAATGAACAAATAAAGGCACCCATGATCTCCACATCATTGGAGTGGACATACCCAGAGGACTGACGAGGTCCTGTCCACCCCAGGGCGTATCAGAGCCTCAGAATCAGTCTCTGTGTGGCGTGTGACCTTTGAGGAGACCATGGCACAGAGAAGTCCTCAGCCTATGTCTTCCACGAGTCACCTGCCTTTGTGCTCAGGACAGACAGACACTATTCGTGCCATAGGATTGTCTTTTTTTGCTTTCTGTTCTCTTTCCTTTGGTCCCAAGATCTTTATTTTTTTTAATTTCTTGCTTTTTTCTTTTTTTTTTTTACATATCACTCTGCATAGAGTTGTATGTGACCTCCTATTGTGAAAGGTTTTACAATAGGCAGTTTTCACATTTCATAACATAAGTTTCCTTGCAGACTTTCTTCATTGCCTCCCTGATTTGGATAAATGATCCCGGCTAACATAGAGTTCTACATATTACCATCCTCTATATTTCTTCTTGTGTATCTCTAACATTCCAAGGAAGCTTCTCCCCCCTGGCCATCAGAAGTACCCCATTCCCTCAAGGATTCCTGACCAATGTCCCCATGCCCTTAGAATCTAAGATGATGTAATTAATCACAAGGCTAATTTTTGAGATCTGATCCTGTTGAAATTCTCTAACACAGTGCCTCTCATCTAGGAACATGCTCAGTGATCCCAGAGCATTTCTGTTGGAAAGGCTGGTTCTGTTTCTGCATGTCTAGAGCTTGCCTGAAATTCCGACTTTCCAACAATCCCCCAGGAGATGTCACAGCTTCTGGTGTTAAAACCACCCTTTCCAGGACCAACTGTTTATGATACACCTTTGCCAAGCATCTCCTGTTTTAAGATCCCTAGAGTGCTAGTTCCCCATGCAGATTTCTAGGTTCTCAACCAGGAGCTTGGTTGGACCAAACTGGAAAAGGCTTTTTAAACTGTGAGTAGGTTATTAGTTCCCAACTTGGTGGCATTGTGGCTAGCCAGAGAAACACTTGGACATGTCTGGTGACACATTTGGTTGTCACAAAGGGAGAGGGGAGTGTTTATACCTTCCATTTCATGGATGGACAGTAACTGTGGTGCTAAGCATTCTACAATGCACACAGCTTCTAACAGTAGAGAAGCATCAGGCCAAAGAGCAATCGTGCCAAGGCTGAGAAATCTTGGTTAATATGTATTAACACGTTCCTTTTCCACAGAATAAAGCCTCAATCCCTGTCATAGCCTGCAGATCCCCACACTGTTGACTTTTTTAATCCCATCTATAGCTTCTATTCCTCTCTCTTTTTGTTCCAGCCACAAGGTGTTTGTGTCTAGAAGGAAGTAGGAGTCACACAGCATGCCCCGGTGTGTGACAGAGACAGGGAAAGGTAGTCATGCTGTGTTCAGTAAATCGCATGGGGATAGATGAAGAAGGAAGAAAGACACACAGATTGCTATCTAGGGAAGTCCCAGCTAGAACCAGTCTACTAGAGAACAGCAGTGCCTCTAGGACATAATGACCCAGGTAGTACACGTTAGCCTATCTTCCAAGGGTGCTAAATTAGTCTGATTTTGGAAAGCATTGCCCTTTTCCTATTAAAGGTCATGCTGTTTGGAAACATTCTGAAGAGGAAACAGCCCAGGTCGAGAACAGATAAACACTAAGTGTGAGCGAAAGAGACAACATGTATACCTTACCTCATATTTTTCTCACTAGAATGTCTCACGCCTTGGAGCACCCATTAAGTCCATGCTTGCCGTTGAGAATCCCCCAAACCCATCCATGTGGGAGGAAAAGAATCATGAAAAAAATCTTGGGGCACTTGGGTGGCTCAGTTGGAGGAGCATGTGACTCTTGATCCCGGGCTTGTGAGTTCGAGCCCCACATTGGGTATAGAAATTCCTTTTAAAAACTTTTTTAAAAATCTGGCATATTCCATGAACTTCCTAATCATTCTGGAAACTTCTGGAAAGTTTTAAGTATTCAAATAGATATGGACGGGACTAGAATGATACCCTACAAATTTCAGAGAGGGCAGCTTCCAGAGAAAAAGGCCCCCATTGTCTCTTTCCACTGTTTACCTTTGGTTTTACATTCGTATATGGGTGGTTTTCACTTGGTTTCTGTTTGTTCTTTGTTTTCATTTCATCATGTGTGTCTTACTAAATGATGGACACGATACTCCTGTGATGATATTTTAATCAGTTAGGTTCTAGATGTAGTCTTTTATCAAAATTTTTAGTGTCAGCTAGATAGGAATTGCTTTTATCTACCCTTCCCAACTGCCTGTGGTATGGTGAGTGTTAGCTCTTGCTATATTTGAAGCAAAAGCAAATGTCAGCAACATCGAATCACATAGTAGTTCTTCTCAGGTTGTATGGACCCAGTGAGAGAACAAGAGTTCTGTTATCTGTTGAATGATTTTTTTTTTTTATCTTACGGTAACATACTGGAAAATATAGTGTAATCCAATATACTGTGAACTTTTATCCAACTTTGCATTATAAAGACTGTGTCTCCTGTAAGTTTCCTCCTACCCAGTGTTTGAGTGTGTTGAGTGAGTATTGATTAGTGTATGCGATGTGCCAACCACAGCCCCAACCTACAAATTCACCAGGGATCAGGCAGACTCTGGTCATGATTCAGTGAGTTATCCTCCCATGAAAGGACACAGAATGCAAACAAGCTAAGCGGTAACTGCCAAATATACCACCTGTTCCTAACTTCTGGGATGAAAAAGAAAGCCCAGGAAGGCACCGGGAGTGTGCTGGGGTCCTGTTTCAGAAGGAGACACTGGTTCCCTAGGGAAGGGTTTTGAGCACAGCTCTGGCAGTAGTTGGAAGAGGAAGTTACATGTTTATCTGTGGGAAGAACATGCTGGGACCTGGGACCTGACAACAAAAAGTGCAACACTGCTTTGAGAGGTTAATTCGATTGTGTGTATCAAAATTCTAAACTTGCCCTCACTTTGGCAAGGCGTTTCCATTTAGAGAAAACTTTAAATTATTGATACGTATAAGAATTATTCACTGGTTTGTGGCTTGTAATGTTGAAACATTTAAAAATGGATTAACAGTCTGGTGGCCGTGACACATTCAAAATGGAAAATGTAAGAAATCAAAAGTAATAAATTATATCTCTATGAATCAACGTTTGGATAATCTCTAAGGCTATCACTACCTGAAAAGAAACCAAAAGTATGATACTCTCTATTTTCTCTTGGTGTGTACGCATAAAACAAAGACTGCACTCCCGTATATTTGTATGTTTGTGTGTTAATGAAAATGCGTATGTATGCATAACGCAGAATTTATACCCATCTCTTTAGGGTATCCATTGCTGGCCAGGGGGCATAAAGGTACAAGTACAGATGGGAAATATTTTAATATGAACTCATATACCCATGTATCTGTAGACATCTGTCAGCTTTGGGGATTGAGTTTCTGCTGACCTCATAAAATGAGTAGGACATTCATCTTCATTATCTCTTTCTGAAAAGTGTCTGAGTGATCTGTTGTTTGCATATTTGAAAGGACTTACTGCTGAAAACTTCTGGACCAGTAGCTTCTTGATAGAAAATTTCATGATGGCAGGTTCAGTTTCTTTAATAGCTACGGGACTATAGAAATTTTCTTTCTCATCTGGTGTCAACTTTGGTAGCATACCTTTCAAGAAATGTATCCATTTTCATCAAAAGTGTTAAATCCCTTGGCATAACTTTATTGATAGTTTTTTGTTACTGTTCGTTTCTTTGGGTTTGTGGTGACTAGTCCCCGTTCCTTATTAACATTGCTCGCTCTCTCTCTCTCTCTCACACACACACACACACACACACACACACAATTTATGAAAGAGAGAAAGAAACTAGGCAAAAAAATATGCAGATTCTGTCTTTTACTCTTGTAAGTTTTCTGTAATGTTTATAACCGTGTGTGTGTGTGTATAATATGTACATGCACACGTACAATCATATGTGTATGTGTGTCATATTTCACAACGTTTAAGCTCCTTTATGCCAGGGTTCACTTTCAACATGCCTGAAGAGATTCAGAGTCAATTCACCTACCTCACTGTCCAGCATTTCCAGACACACTCTGATGACTGAAGTCAGACCACCAAATGCATGCACTCCTTTATTCAAGAAGGATAATTCACACGTTGCCCTTGACAGGTTTATTACTTCCAACTAAAGCCATAATAACGTTCATTACTGATGCCTTTGACATTTGCAAACTGTAGCCCAGTTGGAGGCTACGTTTGTCTCAGGAACTATTTATTCTATTAAATATTGCTTAAAGCTAATTTCATTTTCCTGGGGTGTGGACTGGATCTCTGAACTCTGGCACAACCATTGGAACAAGTGGTGCCCCCTGAGTGCTGATCTCTTAGATGGTGAACACCGGTGTATTGTGGCTCGCTGACTGTTGTGCTCTGCCTGTTAGCATGTGAACGGCCATTCCTCAAAAGTTCTGGCTTCTACTGCTCTTGGGAGCATAAAGGAATAACACACTCTAGATCTCATATCCTGTGCCAGCAGCTTCCCAGCTGAGCTCTCAATCTGATTTTTGTCCTCTGACATCACAACCCTCTGGGTGGACCATGTCTCAGGTGCCCGCCCCATGTTGGCTGACTGTGATCCTAGTGTAAAGAACTAGCAGTCCTTCTCCTCAGTTTCATGGGTAATGGTGCTGTGAGAGTAGGCATTTCCCCTCTCTCATTATGACTCATGGCATTGCACACTGCCTCTGTATAAACCTCAGTGAGGTGCACACGTGCCTCTTTCCTTGCGGTAGATAAGATGCTTCCTAGGGACATTTTTTCCTTGATCAGAACGCCTCATCCCATTATAGTAAAGATACCCGTTGCCCTTTCCCCTGATGGTTTAGACCTTTTTCTCCTCTCATTTAGACACCTCTATGGATTCTCTATTTAAGCCTAATCTGAATTGTCTCTGATGGGACATGGATCCTATCATAGCCATGCTTTCCTGGATAGTTGTATTGAAAGTGGATATGTATGTGTTTTTAAAATTAAACGCACAGAATACATATGTACATGCACAGACACATAGGTACAGGATATGTATGTAATCAATTTATTTAACCATTCAGAAAGGGTTGAATTACCTGAATGGTGATGGGCAGAAATGAGATGGGAAAGGCCAACATGTTTATGAAGAGAGAAAGATGATGCGAAGCAGAAAGAAGGAATACTTTCTTCATACTGTTGATGCTGATTCCATGGGGTAGACAGTGTTCCTGGTCCTCAGTGATGCAGCTACTGGTGGCTAAAACAGGAGAGAAGGTTGAGTCGAGCGGACTGTATGAGTCTCGGGAAGTACACCATCAAGGGTTTTTTTCAAGGATATCTGCATGATGGGATCTTTCATAATTAGGATCCCTTCCAAGACTTTCATGACTTCAGAATGAATATTCATGGGCATGGTCCATCGAAAATGATATTCCAGGATCTTTGATCAAGTTACACTCTGCTCTTCTGATTCCTAAAGCTCTGTGGCTTCAAGACATTACATTCGGCCTGGAAGCTAATATTTCTGTTTGATCTTTTTTTCATCCATTTCTTCCCAACAACTGTGACCAATGGCACACGTTAGCCTAGAGCACAGTCATAATTTGAGGTTCATATTACTTTAAAGGTTTAAAAATCACACTTTAAGGAAATCACCTTGTGACAGAGAATACACATTGAACGATGGTGTTAGACACCATGGTAGGAAGGCCTCTTACCAAGGTGGCTGTCGCAGTTATGCAGAATTAAACATGGGATGAGCAGGAATTGCGCAAATGGAGTAGTGACACATTCAGACAACCCTCGAGTCAGAACCTACTGGAAAACTCATTATTTGTCCAGTCATCCCCACCAACATGTGGCATTTCCTGCCTCTCTCTGAATGACCATCACTGGCATGATTCTTGTGAAACAATGCTTTGCCCCCAAACTGCTTTTTAGCATTAATCACATCAACCAGCTTGCAATCTCAGGGTAAGAAAAATAACCTCATATAACATAAAAAAGTTCTCCAGTGACATAATTATTGAGTTGACATAGCGGCACTGATAACACGTCATTCTTACTTACAGCATTTAGGACAAGTTGGAATCACTGTTCTTAGGACACTTGTCTGGAAAAAAACAAATACAAAAAGGTGAATAAAGGAGCAAGCCACCATGACCATTTCCTAATATTTGTAAGGATTTCTTCTTTTAAATAATGGATTTTATGAAAGATAATTCATGGAAAGGAAAATATAAAATGAATCAGTTTTTTCCAGATAGCATATTTACAGATCAGGTGAGAGAGATGTTAAGGAAAAAAAGAAAAAAAATATATATATATATAGTCACATTACCAGTTTCCCTAATGTTTATAATATTTGCTTCGGGAATATTGTGTTCTTTCATCAACTCCTTGAACTTTGCAACTTCTTGCTCATTAGGATGATCTCCTCTGCCTGAAAATCACCATGCATAAAGCAGAAATCGCCCATTAGAACCCCTAAGATTTTCTGAATACACAATGAGGAAAATGGGGAAATCAAGTCTTTAACTCAGTCTTCAACAGTTACCACTGACCTTTTCCCAGCGTCAGCTGCCTGACTTAGGTGAGTAGGAGCCATTCACCCCTGTCCACCTGCGTGACCCATGCAGTTCCCAACATGAGCAGCAGGAACTCCATGAATTTGGGGCCCAATCCATCAAGAATATCCAGTCTACCTCATCTGCACCTACACCTCCGAATCTATCTCTCACATGCATGCCTGGTTCTGGACCCAGAGAAAGTGTAGGCGCGATTCTCACCTTCCAAACAACAGCCCTGTCACACAGTAATGGGAGACAGCGTCCTTTTTCTTATGAAAACCACAGTTTTAAAATGCCTTTTTCCAAGTTGAAACCTAGTATCCCACAGCTAGCACTCATCTATCTCAGTGCCCCTGGGGGTCGAAATGTTGATGTTCACAACAGTGCATTGAAAGGATTAAACGTAATGAAGATCTTGTGTGTGTGTGTGTGTGTGTGTGTGTGTGTTTAAGTTTCAGCTCCAAAGCTGAAGAGTATATTTGAAAAATTGTCATAAAAAGAAGGAATTGGGGTCAACCTGAAGATAGCCATGGCTTGAAATGAGTTGACCTGTTCGCAAATTATTTCTAATCAAACTCATATTTTTTTAATTTTCAGTTTTAACAAATGGGAATTAGTTTTAAATGTCTGATGATCTGGTACCTCCAACCTTTACCAGCTCCTCTTTCTATCTTTCTTCTTAGAATAATTCCACAGTGTTTGTTACAGTGCACCTGAGGCCTTGTATACAGAATCATTAGTAATGTCCATACGTACTGATTTTCTCAGTGAGAATGCTGACAGTGGAAATATGATATGGGCATGACAGTCATCAGGATGGAATACATACCGAGTAACCCAAGAAGTTTTGTGGTCTTCCCTGCACTGTCCACGTTGACATTATATAGTATGATAGAATCTGAGAACTGATGAAGAATTCTGAAACTATTTTGACCCGAATCTGTGAGACAAAAAATATATATGTAAAATGCATATAAACTATAGCCTAGCCTTAGTTAATGTATTGGAGATTGGTTTTACCATGGCTTAATTACCATATCGGTGACAGCATTCTCATATTGGTCCCTCCGACGGTGCATCGCACGTTGTCATTGCTTAAGACATGGAGACAATGGGGGTGCCTGGGTGGCTCACTCAGTTAAGCACCCAACTTTGGCTCAAGTCATGACCCAGTTTGTGAGCTCGAGCCCCGCGTCTGGCTCTGTGCTGACAGCTCAGAGCCTGAAGCCTGCTTTGGATTCTGTGTCTCCCTCTCTCTGCCCCTTCCCCACTCATGCTCTGTCTGTCTGTCTCTCTCTCTTTCTCAAAAATAAAGACAGGTTAAAGAAAAAAAGATTTGCACCAGTTTAAAAAAAAAAAAGACATGGAGACAAGGCCTGTAAGGAACTTTTCCTTATTGCCACCTTCTTCTGCAATTAAACATTTCACCCCTTCCGGTCTTACTAAAGTGTTTCCTAAAACATGTGTGCCAATGAAGCCAATACTTTTTAAATTTATATTTAAATATAAATGAATAACATATATTAAATATAAATATATATTAATTTTAAATTTATAACTTTTTTAATGTTTATTTTTTATTTAATTTTTTTATTTTTTATTTTTTTATAGTTTATTGTCATGTTGGTTTCCGCATAACACCCACTGCTCATCCCCACAAGTGCCCTCCTCCATGCCCATCACCCCCCCTTCCCCTGTCCCCCTCCCCCATCTGCCCTCAGTTTGTTCTCACTATTTAAGAATCTCTTATGGTTTGCCTCCCTCCCTCTCCCCAACTATTTTCCCCCTTCCCCTCCCCTATGGTCCTCTGTTAAGTTTTTCCTGATCCACATATGAGTGAAACCATATGGTATCTGTCCTTCTCCGCTTGACTTATTTCGCTTAGCATGACACCCTCGAGGTCCATCCACATTGCCACGAAAGGCCAGATTTCATTCTTTCTCATTCCATGTAGTATTCCATTGTATAGATGAACCACATCTTCCTAATCCATTCATCCGTTGATGGACATTTAGGCTCTTTCCATGATTTGGCTCTTGTTGAAAGTGCCGCTGTGAACATTGGGGTCCATGTGCCCCTATGCATCAGCACTTCTGTATCCCTTGGGTAAATCCCCAGCAGTGCTATTGCTGGGTCACAGGGGAGTTCTACTGATAGTTTTTTGAGGAACCTCCACCCTGTTTTCCAGAGCGGCTGCACCAGTTTACATTCCCACCAACAGTGTAGGAGGGTACCCGTTTCTCCACATCCTCACCAGCATCTGTAGTCTCCTGATTTGTTCATTTGTTACATGGTATATTATCAAATACAAGTTTAAAACCTCTTCCTATTTGCCTTTACCCGGCAATGGAGATGATTTCTCTTTAACACCAAAATCCAGTTGCCCTTCAAACCACTGCATAACTGTGTACTTGAGTACCTACCCTACATCAGGCACTCTTCTGAGCTATTCGTGTCCATCTCTTTAATCTAGGTGTATTACCCAACAAGTTTATGGCTGCCACGAACATTTGCATGTTTATGAATACGGTTTTACTTGTGAGGATATTCAGGTCAGATCCCGCCTGTAGGGGGCACCTTCCACTCTGCCATCCCCCCCGCCATGTTTACAAGAAAAAGAATCTTAGCGTCATCAGCAAACCTGACATCCATTCTGTCTTCTGCCCTCAGTGTGCACAACGCCTTATTTACACCACTTACCAGGATTTTTTTTGAAACTATGCCAGTTTGTGTTTCCTGCTCAAATAGCATTAGTCAGCCGCAGCCAGGGACCAAGTGGCAGCTGAAACAACTTCAGACTCAGAGTGACACAGACCTAAATCTTGCAGAAGCCTGCTCTTACCTCCTCGAGTCTCAGGCTACATTGGGACAATTTAAATAAGAGTTTATGCATCTCTTCAGATTCTTAGTAACCAAATGTTTTAATGATGATGTTAAACAGTAGGGCTTTGCAGAAAATCTCACTAAATAGGTTTATAGACATCGTGCAGTTATGGGAAGCAATGAAATTAAATATGTCTTCTGAGCCTCAAGGGTGGCATCGAGGCCACTGCTGGTATTGTTTGTCAGGGTGATGCCTCACTTTCTCCAGAACAGAGCTGGATACGTTAGAATCCCTAGTTCCCAAAGGGCTGTTACGGTAAGTGCAGCTCATTCTGTTTTGCTCCCTTCTTAAATTGTCCAAATCTAAGTTAGAAGGGGCGACAAAAAGGGAGAAAATTAAAGAAAAAATGATAGAGGACAGTGATGGCTCAGACAGAGGAAAAAATAATGTAAGACTAAGAAGAGTGAAAATGTAATTAAGAAAATCTACTGGGAGCATAAGTTACTGAGGAAGGTCGAATGACAGGCATAGAAAATTCACTTTATTTACATATACTTTACTTATTTACAAACCCATTGTGCTATTTCTTACCTTAGATGAGGGCTGTAACCACATGTTTACACATCTAAGTTTTAATCAGATATTTAGACATTAGGCCATTTAAAATTTCGAGTGTTGTGTAGGGTACTTAGGAGGAGCTTAGAATCTAAGTGTTAGCCAACAGCCCCCACTGCTTTTAACAGAAGCTGAGGTTATGAACACATGTGCCTAGTGTTCAAAAGCCCTCCGGTTTCCTTGGATTGTAGGTTAATCATTCACACGTGGAATGGAGTAAGATGTTTTAAGATTATGTTTAAAAAAGTATTCTGTTCAAGCAAAATGACATTGATATGTAAACTCAGGATAGATCCATTCTATTTAGTTCCCAAGGTCGTTTAAATTGTCTTGAAACATTTTCATATATTCAAGAACTTTACGAGATAAACATCCTGAACAGTTGCTCTTATCAGTCATTTAATAATACTTAAAATCGGAAGGGGCCACGGATGTCCTATGACTTAAGGACAAAATAAAGGCCGTGGATATTTTAGGGAGGTGAGCCTGGTCACACTTCCAAAGATTAGTTGAAGTAGAATTCAGGTAGACAAGAGTTCTGGAAAGAAGTGGAGACTAAGATTTTGACCTTAACATATCGGTAAAATACTTGTACTTACAATCACTACTGATAACGTTGTCACTTCCAATGGATCCCACGACAGACTTCTCTGTGCACAATCCGTTAACCCTTGAAAACAAAATGTCTTGAAGTGAATGGATGAAAACATACTTTGAACCACAGTTAACATTTTCTTTGTCTCAACCGCCCAAGAATCTGTATGAGGCATCATTCAGTGCCATTCGAAAGAGAAGAAATAGGTTTTCCATGATCAAAGGTCACTTGGCAAAGATGTTTTTGTCTACAGGTGGAATCAGACAGGTAGTTCTACAGATGAAGTGCAAATATAAAACAAGTCATATTTAAAGGCAATTAAACATGAAGAAATCTGTGTTGTTAGAAAAGAAGAAAAAAAGAACATTCCCTTGCTTTAAACACTTTTTGGGGAAAAAAAATAGCTCTCAAGACGGTCCTTGGCGGTTCTCACAACACGGGCAAAGATTTCTTACATAACATAATAGGCAAAAAGCACCCACTGCCCTAGAAAAGGAAAAAAAAAAATGATGGGCTTAATTTAATCAGAACCATAAACTCCTATAAAAACACCACCAAGAAAGTTAAACACCAAGCCACATATATGTATACAAACACATTGTACACACACGAGCAAATGCATAAATACACATATGCGTATGTGATATATGGAAACTACATGCATGTTATACAATAATTATGTATATATGTCACATATATAACAAAAGAGTTTGTGTATTTCTATGTGTGTATATGATTAAAAAATGCATATTTGGGAAAATAGGAGGAACGAATACAGCACAAATCATAAAAGAGGAAATAAACCAACTAAAATGGGGCAAATTGTTGAACAGATCCGTCACACATAAGAGGTGTAGGAAACCGTGCTCACGTCTGTGAGTCATCACGGACATGCAAATTAAAACCACAGTGAGATCATACCTCACATTCACGGCACTGGATAAAATCAGATGTCAGTACCAAGGTCTAGAAAGAATCTGTGGCTGCTGAATATCTGATACATTAGTGGCAATAATGCAGAAGGCACTGTCACTTAAAAACAATTTGACACTAAACTATTGGGACCTCATCAAGATAAAAAGCTTCTGCACTGCAAAGGAAACAATCGAAAAAACTAATAGGCAACCGACAGAGTGGGGAAACATAGTTGCAAATGACATATCGGATAAAGGGCCAGTGTACAAAATCTACAAAGTACTCACCAAACTCCACACCCGAAAAACAAACAATCCAGTGAA
>CM053579.1:103627303-103672322 GCA_028646485.1 Cryptoprocta ferox
GGAAAAGGACAGAAACCATATGTTTGCACTCATAGGTCTAACAGGAGAAACCCAACAGAGGACCATGGGGAGGGGAAGGAGGAAAAGAGTTAGGGAGAGGGAGGGAGACAAAACACGAGAGACTCCTGAATACTGAAAACAAACTGAGGGGGGAAGGGGAAGGGGGAAAGGGAATGGGGGGTGATGGTCTTGGTGGAGGTCACTTGTGGGGAAGAGCACTGGGTGCTCTATGGAAACCAACCTGACAATAAACTATAAAGTTAAAAAAAAAAAAAACAACAACTTGACACTGTCTGTCGTGAAATATGCTTGTGTAGCATGATCCAGCAATTCCGGGCTGCCCAAGAGAGCTGCAAATATGTGTCAGCACAAACGTTAGTGCAGAGGGTTCAAAGCAACCATAAAGTGGAAACATTATCCAGGAACCGGGAAAAGTACCTATTGGTACATACACAAGGAACTTTAACTGGCAGTGAAAAAAGTGGATATTTGTATACAGAGACACATGGATGTATGTTTAAAACCTTATGCGGAGTGAAGAAAGCAGAAAGAGATGCATAGTGTATAATTTCACCGTGTGAAGTTTTGGAAGAAGGGAGGAAAACACAGCATGGCAGGTGTTGCCTGTAACTGCATGGGGGGATGGAAATGTATACATCTTTTTTTTTTTTTAATTTTTTAACATTTGTTTATTTTTGAGAAAGACAGAGACAGAGCGTGAGTGGGGGAGGGGCAGAGAGAGAGGGACACACAGAATCGGAAGCAGGTTGCAGGCTCTGAGCTGTACCAACAAACTGTGGGATCGTGACCCGAGCCGAAGTCGGCCGCTTAACTGACTGAGCCCCCCCAGGCGCCCCATGGAAATGTATACACCTTGATGGTGCAACCGATGTACACTGCACGTCCGTTGCACTTCAATAAGCCTGATTGATGAGTGGGGGGCCATAGGTAAAGTCTACTAAACACAGAAGGACCCAGAAATTTGAAAAATGAGACAAAAAGACCCTAAGATATTCTTTAAAAAGTTACTGAAAACTGACAGGTATATCTATTGGGATAGGATGTGTCTAATTCGATAATATATGTATAATCAATTATATATTATATATGGCATATAGCCAACTATATATTTTATATATAATCAATTTTATAATTATTTACATAATTATATAACATATGTATATTACATATAATGTATGTGTACATGCAATGTTATATTGTATATGATATGTTGCAGTTTTATCCATTACTGACTTTGTAGAGCCTTTGAGTATTATTTATGGAAAGCTCACTATATTGTAGGATTATACATATATTATCATTATTATATATTATTACATATTATAATTGAATAATGCTTCATAATTCTATAACATGTTATAAAATTATAATACATAATTCATATGTTTATAAACCACTCTCTCCAAACATAACCCTCTTATTTTCTTCATGTCAGTCTCTTTTTGTTTTTCATTCTTCAAAATATGTGCCTGGGTTTGTGTGTATGTGAGCAAGTGGAGACTGAGAGATCCTTGCATTCCACTTATAGCTTTAGAAGTTAGGTCTTCCCATTTGCAACTACGTGGATGGAACTAGAGAGTATTATGCTAAATGAAATTAGTCAGAGAAAGACAAATATCATATGACTTCACTCATATGAGGACTTTAAGGTACAAAACAGATGAACATAAGGGAAGGGAAGCAAAAATAATATAAAACCAGGGAGGGAAACAAAGACATAAGAGACTCTTAAATATGGAGAACAGACAGAGAGTTACTCCCTGTGGGAGGGGGGATGGGCTACATGGGTGAGGGGCATTAAGGAATCTACTCTTGAAATCATTGTTGCATCATATGCTAACTAACTTGGATGTAAATCTAAAAAATAAAAATTAAAAGAAATAGATAAATACTTTAACAAAAAAAAATTATGTCTTCAGAAACAGACATCATTCATTCAGTTTCTTATAATCAAGAGTCACCGCCCCTTGCAAGTTTTCTCATTTCTTTATACCGCGAACTTTTTGAACTATTATAAGCTATCGTCAGTTTCGCGGAGCACATCTATCTGGGTTCAAAACAGTAGAAATTAGCATTATACTTTCCACCTAAAATGTAAATCGACATTTTAACCTTACCGACCATGGATCTGTTTGCATGATTTGATGCTTTCAGATGCTCTACATTTCTTTGATTTCAGTAATTCCTCCTGCTTCATTGTGTCCTCTTAGGAGACTTCTACTGGAAGTAACATGTTGGTGTGGAAATTATTGTTATTTCCAGGTGTCGTCAGTCCATGTGATTGCTGGTGTTTTCAATTTAGCAATGCAATTCAGCTATGCGATCATTTGTCATTTTCTGGTTCCCTCTTTCCCCTGCATCTTTACTCTTATTATAGAATTTCATGCATGATGTTGTTAGTTTATAGATCTGTATCTGGCTCTGTTTTGACCAATGAAGGTAAAAAAAGTTTCTTCACCTCCTCTTATTCTTGAGTTCTTAATAAAATGCCTGCAGGGAAGTGAGCATTTTATAAATAATATTTGAGGCAGCAAAGGCTTTGGTGAATTTAATAATTTAATAATGATGAAAAATTGCTACTTGTGAGTTCTTCAGGGTAGAGAATGACTGAGGCCCATGTTAGTAACCCTCCAGTCACAGGGGCTCCCGGAGAATCATCTCATTACAGCAAGAAGGATGTGCTGAATTTATTAAGAACTCAGAGTCCCACTGTTGAACGTCATCGAGATATTCCACTGCAAACATGAAACTCAGATACCCTCTCAGGGTCATCAGATCAGGCGATTTCATTCTCTGTGATTTTTACTTACCGGACAGCAAACTTGAATAGTATTCTGTAATGCAGTATGTCCACTTCAATATTGTGCATGTAAGCTCTGAATGGGCCATTGTTGCTTATCTTGTCAATGTTGTTGGCTGAGACCAAAAGCAAGTTCCATTCTCCGGAAAGCTAAAAGTAAAGTTCCCATCAGAAGCTTTGGTCAAGTTCTTTTTATTTCCTCCAACATCATACAACATGGGCTTCCCTTCTCTTTTGCATCAGCCCTGAGCTCTCTAACTTTAGGGAACAAAAGCATGATTTATAAAATAACGGGAAGACCCAAGTCTGCAGCGGAACTAGAGATTGACATATTCTCGACATAGCATACTTGTCCTGATCCAGTGCGAGAACTCAAACGTAACAGCTCGTTGGCTGATGCACCTTCTCTTTTATAAGTACAGTGGAAGCAGCCAGTTAATAGACCAGAGCAGACATGTATAGAAGAAATGTTGTAAGGAGCTGATGAACAGAAGGATTCAGTTTCCAGGTGGATGGCTAGCCTTAGACGCATATAAATTTGGATATACATATAAAACCCCCCAAAAGACACACACACACACACACACACATGCGCGCACACAAATGAACACCTCCATGTCAAGTCAGCCTCTCTCCGGTACCTGTGTAAGGACATCAACTGAAGGTATCTGGCCATCACAGACCAGAACGACTCCAAGAAGCAATAGTAGAGTCTTCATCTCTCTAGGACCTCTTGGTCTGGAAGAGGCTTAGAATGGGTTACCTGTTACTGAGATACTGACTTTTCATCTCTTTATATAGTCAGTGTCTGTGAGTGTGGCAATGTTTGTCTACTTGTCATTCTTCGCAAGAGATCATTGTGCAAAACTGAAAATAAACATCCTGGTTGGCAGCAATGTATCCGAAAGATCTTTCAGACCTGGGATACATCAGTCATTTCTTCCATACCCCTGGAAAGGACGTTTAGAAGCTAGGCCTGCCTTTAGGGTTGTTTGGATCAAGCCTGCATATCTCATGTCACATGGAGATTCATTCATTCTTTCTTGGAGGGAAAAACAAACCTGTCCTTCCCTTTTCTCTCAGATGAGTTTCAGAGAATTTCACCTTCTTTCCCCAGCAAACTGCACCCTTTTCCTTGTTGACAGAAAGATCTGTGTGTGGGCATTGAGTATGCCAACTCATAAATGTAAATGTCACAGTGTACCCCAAATGTGTGGAAACTTTTGGTCTTCATCTATTTCCTAGAGTCCAAAGTGGGTGGGCGAGCTGGAGAGGACACTACTTTGGACATTGTTTGGGGACAAAGGTTTGGTGTGACCTGAGTGAGTCTGACCCTCTGAGTTGATTGTGAGGTCAGACAGTTTTGTGTTGATGGAACGCTCGTAGGAGAGGGTTTAGCTTCAAGAAAACAGGTTTTAAGTTGTTATTAAAATCTTTTAAGAAAACCAGTGAATCCGTTGATAAAATAAAAGTCTTTTAGGATACTGTCACCATGGCCAACTTCTTCAGTATTAAATGAACTTGCCAGTCATCTTTACAGGTTAATAAAGTTTCACAGCAACAGAAGTCCGTGGATGGCTCAGTTGGTTAAGTGTCTGATGCTTGATCTCAGCTCAGGTCTTGATCTCAGGGTTGTGAGTTCAAGCCCCGTGTTGGGCTCTACGCTGGGTGTGAAGCCTATTTGCATAAACAAACAAACAAATAAAATGAGAACAGTCATCCTTCCAATCCTTTTGCTTACATTCTATCAATTATGAAATAGAAAGAGTAAATAGTCTGTGGGATAAGCATAGACCTGAATGTCAAGAATAAACGGATATCTTTTTAAATATGATAAGAGCAGGGTTAATATGGTCTAAAACCCAGTCTGTTGTAATAACCCCTCATTAAAAGTTGAATTGTGCCCCCCAGTCCAAATTCATGTGTTGAAATCTGAACCTCCAGAACCTCAAAATGTACTTTGGAAATAGGGTCCCCGAAGACGTCGTTCATTAAGAGGAGATCATGATGAACTAATCCGGTATGGCGGGTGTCCTTATAAAAGGGGCGATTTGGACATGCATGGAGAGAACAGGGTTACGCTGCCACAAACCAGCAATCTTCCACAGGCCAGAAGAAAGGGATAGAAGAGACTCTCCTCTAGAGCCTTCTTGGAGAGCACAGGCCTGTCCAAATCCCATCTCAGACTTCTGGTCTCTGGATCTGTGAGATAACACATTTCTGTTGCTTTAAGCCACCCGGTTTGCTTTATTCATTGTTTGTACAGCAGCCCTAGAAAACTCATATAGAGGTTGGGATTTGATACTGACTTTGACGTAGGGCATTCAGCTAAGTTCACTGCTGGCTCCTACAGCCTCTGGCAGAGCCACGTGAGTTCATGGAAGACACTCTTTTCTCTGTGGCTAACAGCTCAATGGGGCAAGAGAGTACAATACCTGTCTTTCTTTGACTTATTTTGCTTAGCATTATAGTCTGGTTCCATCCACATTGTTGCAAATGGCAAGATTTCATTCTTTTTGATCACCGAGTAATATTCCATTATATCTACCACATCTTTATCCATTCATCTGTCGATGGACATTTGGGCTCTTTCCACACTCTGGCTATTGTTGATAGAGCTATTATAAAAACTGGAGTGCATGTGCCCCTTTGAATCAACATTTTCATATCCTTTGGATAGTTGTTTCCTGAGTTGTTAATTTTAGCAGAGGCACTATTCGAAAGATAATGAGTCATAAGTTTCCAATCCTGAAGGAAGACATCATGCTAGAGACTCAGGAAGCACTGCCCAGCCCAAGAAGAAAAAACAAATAGAAATCCACACAGAGATCTATCTGAGCAAAATCGCAAAACCAGACATTAAGTGGAACTTAATACATACAGAGAAAAAAAATGTTAGGGCGTATTGCCTTGAGAGAAGGAACTAACACGTGAACCACTAAATTCTCTAAAGAAACAGTGGAAGTCATGGTAACAGTGAAATGTTCCACTGTCACACTGTTTTTACTAAACTCAAAGAGAAATAAAGATATTTTCAGACAACCGAAACCTAAGAGAATCTGGCATGTGCGTGACAACACTTACAGAAAGTGGATCTCAGATGAAAGGCTGCAGGTAGAGAAAGGATTGGAAATCACAGGAGCTGGCAAATATACAAGAAAGCCACAATAATACTGAGACTGAACATTCCTATCTCTCTATTCATCCCGTCCGTCCACCCATTCATCCATCTATGTATGTATATATATGCACAATAATAAATGTCATTAAAATGTGGTACTGTCTCCATGTAAGATACAGAGAGAATTGGACTGAATGAAAAGTGTCCCATACATGTTATTTACCAGATATACTGCTCAGATATAAAAATGCAGAAAGCCTGGGAAAGCATCTACCATGAAAATCATAAAAATGTTGTGTGGAATAGTGTCTCTGGTTTTTTCAGTGTTCCTGTAAAAAAAAAAAAAAAAGCCCCCAGAGACACTGAAATGTGTATGACATAAAATTAGAAAATATTGCACATCTCCTACAAACATTTTCATATACAACAAGGCTTTGGTATGTAGCCTTTGATATCTCTTTCTGTAATGAAAGGAGTAAGTGATCTAACCCCCGAGTTAAATGATAAAACTTTTCTTATCTGCCCCAAAGGCAAGTGGTTACGGCTCAGACGCATGTCTAGGTTAAGCCCTGAGGCTCCTAGAGGACTGGAGTCCACTTGGGGTGTTTGCGCTTGAAGGAGGAATGATCCCATGACCTTGAAGCCGCTTGAAGGTGATAAGACTGTCAGGGTCTCACAGGCTCCTAGAGAAATTGCATTTACATCCAAAGGGCTGGCTCCTCCCCCTGCGGACACAGAAGAAACTGTCTGTTCTTACTGCCGAGGCTCTAAGGTGTGAGGCTGTTCACTTTGTATGATTGACCTGTGTCTCAATGCAACCACATTGGATAAGGACCGGGGCCAAAGGTGACGACACACTTATTATCTGCTGTGAGGTTTTCAATAAGAAATCCACCTCTGAATCATAAGACGTTGTGTTCACCTTCAGGATAGAATTAATAAAAACCCCAAAACATTAACTGGAAGTAAGCTCCTGTGGTCAGAGCAGTTTCAGACAAAATCAGGAAAAATGCAAAAGCGGCGGGGGGGGTGGGGGCGGGGAAAGGAACACTGGAGAAGAGTAAGAGATGAAAAACACCAGGAAGGTATAACAATTCTGAAAGTAACGCATGGGGTGCCTGGGTGACTCCGTCAGTTAAGCGTCTTTCAGCTCAGGTCATGAGTTCATGAGTTCTAGCCCCTCGTGGGGTTCTGTGCTGACAGCATGCAGCCTGCTTGGGGTCCTGTCTCCCTTTCTTTCTGTGTGTGTGTGTGTCTCTCTCTCAAAATAAATAAGTAAGCATTTAAAAAAATAAAAGTAAATTTGAAGAACACTGACTCGTAAAATCTTCATAGCACATGTTGACAGTTGAATGCACTCAAAATTTTACCATGAGGTTTTACACACCTGTTTCAGGACAGACATGCAACTTCACTAAAATATTAATAATAGAGAAAATTTGGAAAACAAAATGCATCAAATCGAACTGCTTAATATATCTAAAACATTGCACGGAACAGTGGAAGCACTCTTGTACTTTAAAGGCAAACCAAAATTTTTAACCAGCTTAAAACTTAAAGTCTGAAAGTTATAAAAGACTAAAATCATAGAGATTATCATGCGGTCAAGTAGCGTATCATAACTAAAAAGAGAAATAGAAAATGCTCATACGTTTGGTATTTGGAAATGATGGGTTTTTTTAAAAAAATGCATCCAAGAAAAACTACACGGACGTTTGAAAATACTTGGAATTTCACGAAAAGCTACAAATTAAACCCTGGTCCATATGCTTTACACTTACCTCTTTAGATTCTGTAGCCACTCCTTGGAACAGGTGATCTTATTAGTCCTGAGTTACAGGTGAAGAAAGAAGATATAGAAAGTTTAGGTCACTTGATCAAACATGGCTGTTACACTGGGGTAAGACATACATAAAGGTTACCATAAAAAAGAAATCAAGGCCATTCCTAACCCATATAAATCATAATCGGTTGTAATTTCCCTGGGCTTCACTTTATATTCCTATATATATAGGAGTACTGGGGAACTTTGGAAATACTGGTCCTTACCCTTAGAATTGAAAGCCTCGCATGGGCTTTGAGTCGAGAAATGCCATGCGTTGACTTAAACTTTAACCAGGTTAAAGAGCTGATTTCTTGATAGTCACTGGGCTGGGCGGAGGAGCAGCAGGGAGATCACTCAGGGGTCTTGATAAACCGATCGACGGGAGTGAGTGTGGTCGTCCAACTGAGTGGTCGTGGTGGTCCCAGTAACCGGCCTCTGGTTCCTCCAAGCGTTTTCAAGCACACCCCTCACGATCTGCTCGCGTTTGAATATAACTTGTGAGTGATGAAGAACAGTCAGAGAGCGCCGCGGGACTTGGAAGCTTGGAGACCTCTCGCACTCAGAGACTAAATGTGGGTGGTCTTGGGGCACTTGATGTCGAGCTCACGTTTGGACATTTCAGATGTGAGACGTACAGTGCATGTTTTTATCAACCACTTGGCTTGTGTATCACACACCCAACATCAGTGGTGTTTGCGTGACTTTGCATTTATTTTGATCTCATGGCCATATAGAGTCATGATGCACGTTTTCTCATTCCAGGGCCCAAGGTGAGGAATAGCTGCTTATTTATGTGGCATGCGTCCATTCTCGTGCCAGAGGGAAGGGACCGGAGTGTGCTGAGATCCTCCCAATCTCGTTTAAAGTTTCTTCTCAGAGGTGGCCCCTGGCATTCCTGCTGCAGAACATCTCATACGGTAAGAACTGGATACTACGCGTTGCATTTAGCCACGTGAGGTCATGCAGATGTGGGTATGTCTTGGTCAGTCATGGAAGTATGGAAGTCTTCATACTTCAGCTCACCTATGTTCCTTACGTAAGCCTCACACTGCTCCAGGCTTCGGAGTGGATTCAAGAGAGAACAGAAAAGGAGAAATAGGGGTCCATGAGTCTAGACAACTCTCTTGAAAAATTTTGCAACAAGAAAGCAGAAAAACATGGCATACTTGGATAAGACTATATACTAAGTAACCTTTTTGTAAGTTACGAGGCATAAATCAAAGTCAGTAACTAGCACAACAGAAACAAATAATTCAAAGGAAAGTGAAATTATCAGATACAGCAGGAACATATCTTGCAAACCACATCCTCATTTTTGCAAACCTACAATCCTTAAATCAAGAGTGAATAACAGTCCGTAAAGACAGCGTGGCCGAGCTCACCCCCCTTCATAATTTCTCGAATTCTCCCTGCAACCTATAGATTATATTGAATATGGAAATCTTCCGCACAAGGACCTAACTAACCAGGACCAGAGAATTCACGGTAGGAGACAGCTGTTTTCAGTCTCGCTCCTGAGGCAAGATGTTCTATTCAAAGGAGTTGGCTTCCCAAACTTTATTCAATAAATCCTCCTCCACTTTTTAAGACTTCTTTACAAACATACCAAACACTTGTTTGGACTTATTCTTATGGCTTCCTTAAAAAAAAAAAAAAAAACACAAGTTTTAAGCCTCTTTCTTATTGTGATTCAAATTGCTCTTCAAATCCTCTTTCCTTGAGAAGTCACTCATGGACAACTTTCTTGTTCCCTCTTTTGTTCTATTGGAAATTGCGTTCTTGGTGATTGTCTTCATTGCGTAAAATACTCTTGAATATACTACATACATCTTTTGTTTATTAAATGAAACTCTCTGTATGTATGAAAATTTCCTATAAACCATTCCCTATAAAATGTAGTTCAATAAAATACTGTTTATTTTTACTTCACTTCCGTGGGTGCCTGCGATTTTAAAAAGGAACAGAGTTACAAGATCTCGCTTTAAATGCATTTCCATGTAGTGCTAGTAAAGAGGGCAGTATTATATGGAAACTCAATAAACTTACCCAAATCATCAATATTTTAAATATTAAATTCCAGGAATCAGGGACAAGGTTCAGTTTTCTTTGTATAACAGAGGTTCTTATAATTTAAAGGCTAGCTCAATATGTAAAACGTAAACACGCTCCTGTTGTAAGTCTGGTTGAACATTTTGCCGGCGTTCATTTATAATATAATTTTAGTGAGAGACGGCAAACGCGGTCATTTCCTTTGTGAAAGAGGGAAAGAAAAACAATACTTCTTTTTCAAATAAATGTTTCAGGGATTTCTCTTCATCATCGACCTAAAACAGCCCACATAAAGCATTTCCTGACGGCTCCGTAAAGTGTTCATGAAAAGATTTGGCACTGGCTGAGAATGCAGAAGCTCGACAGACATGCCTCTAGAAAGCGCGTTGGGTTAGGGTTAGGGTTGGGGTAACTTGTGCGTTACCAACAATGAACAAGGCATAATTAACATGTCCTTCTATAGTATCTCTTACACCCTCATCTTGCCTAGTCATCCTAAACG
Organism: Cryptoprocta ferox; assembly: GCA_028646485.1. Taxonomy (NCBI): domain Eukaryota; kingdom Metazoa; phylum Chordata; class Mammalia; order Carnivora; family Eupleridae; genus Cryptoprocta; species Cryptoprocta ferox. The sequence goes on from CM053579.1 coordinate 103,637,622, forward strand.
TCTATTCTTTTCTCCCTGTTCTCTGAGCAGCTCTTCACTGCTATTAAAACAAGCAATGGTTGGGGTGCCCGGGTGGCTCAGTCGGTTGAGCGTCCGGCTTCGCCTCAGGTCATGATCTCACGGTTCGTGGGTTCGAGCCCCGCGTCGGGCTCTGTGCTGACAGCTCAGAGCCTGGAGCCTGTCTTCGGATTCTGTGTCTCCCCCTCTCTCTGACCCTCCCCTGCTCGCGCTGTCTCTCTCTGCCTCTCAAAAATAAATAAAAAACATAAAAAAAAAAAAAGCAATGGTTTCACTAAGGAAGGCACAAATTGCTTACAATACGATTCGGAAAATGTATTGAGTATTTCCTTTATCTCATGCTGGGTGTAATTTGTTCTCTCTTTCTCTAGCTTCATAGAACATTGAATATAATCCTTATGGGGTGCCTGGGTGGCTCAGTCGGTTAAGTGTCCGACTCCTGCTCAGGTCATGATCTCATGGTTCATGAGTTCGAGCCCCGCGTCAGGCTCTGTGCTGACAGCTCAGCTTCCGATTCTGGGTCTCCCTCTCTCTCTCTCTGCCTTACCCTGCTTGCTCTCTGTGTGTCTCATATATGTCTCATACATACATACTTACATGAAAGAGGGAAATGTTTAAAAAGAAAATTGAATATATAAATTAATTAATTAAATAAAATGTCCTAGTATGTATTTTCCGGGCCAGCAGATGGCCTTTGTGGATGTTCCACGAGCACTTGAACGTAAGGTTGCTGGGTGCGTGTTCTGCCGAGGACAGTCATTTCAAGTATTTGATGGGATACTCACATCGCACCTGCTCTCACTTCCGCTGTCTGTTATCCAGTTACCCTGACAGGACCTTCAAGCACCAAACGTGCAATTAAGGATTTGTCCATTTTTGACTTGACGTCTCTCAGAATCACGCTCCATCTGTTTTGAATGTCCATTGTTATGTACAGACATTTTGATACTTTTCTGTTGTCTTGATGATCGAACCCATTTATCATTAGGAAATCTCCTTTCTTATGCCCATGTTTGTATATTCCTGAAATCCGCTTTGTCTGATGGTAACATAACTAGCTGTAGCTTTCGTTCCCATTCATTTTTTTATTTTTTATTTATTTTTTTAAATTAAAAAAAATTTTTTTAAATGTTTTACTTATTTTTACCTACTTACTCTGAGCTGTCAGCACAGAGCCCGACGCGGGGCTCGAACCCACGAACGTGAGATCATGACCTGAGCCGAATTCGGAGGCTTAACCGACTGAGCCACCCAGGCGCCCCTTCCCATTCATTTTTTAAAATTGTTTTTAGGTTTACTTTTTTATTTTTGAGAGAGAAACAGAGAGAGCACGTGGGGGAGGGGCAGAGAGAGAGGGGGGAACTAGAGGATCCCAAGCAGGCTCTGCACTGTCAGCAGAAAGCCCGACATGGGGCTAGAATTCACAAACCGTGAGATCATGAGCTGAGCCGGAACCGAGAGTCAGACGATTGCCCGACTGAGCCCCCCAGGAGCCCCTCCACCTATTCATTTTGAACATACAGGATTCTTATAATTAATATGCATATCTTATAATAGCATGCCGGTGGATTTTAATTTTTATCCAGTGCCTGTATTATATACATAGACTGATGTGATTAGGTCTTTTAGATGTTTCGTCTAATTTGTTGAGGTAGAACACACCTCCAATGAACTACATCCACTTAAAATGTATAGTTCAGTGAATTTAGGGAAATGTGTACATCACCATGATGACGCCCTTTTTATAATCAGGGCAGAGAACATTCCCATAGTCCCAGAACATTCCTTCCTGCCCCTTGTAGTCAAATCCTCCTTCTGTTACAGGCCCTAGGCAACCAATGATATGTTCTCTGTCACTCAGGATTCAATTACATATTTCAGTATGTCAACTAAATGAAATAAGACAACATGTACTCTTCTGTGTTTGTCTTATTGATTCAGGATATGGTTTTGAGAGTCTCCACACAGCTTGGAAAGATCAACGTGTCCATAATCTCCCAACGTAAGTCCTTTCTTTTTCCTCATCTTTTTTAAAGTTTATTTATTTTTGAGAGAGAGACACACAGAGCACAAGTCGGGGAGGGGCAGCAAGAGAGGAGACGCAGAATCTGAAGCAGGCTCCAGGCTCCGAGCTGTCAACGCAGAGCCCAATGCACAGCTTGAACCCATGAACCGTGAGATCATGACCTCAGCCCAAGTTGGATGCTTAATCAACTGAGCCACCCAGGTGCCCTGAGTATAGGTCCTTCCATAACTGTGTACAAACCACATTTTTGTCTAGTCACATTTCATTGCATGTGCAAGTTCCTTCCAGTTTAAATAGCCTTGACTGTACTCGAATAAATATTTATGTGCCTTTTGGTTTTTATTTGTCTTGGAAAAGTACATAGGAGCGGGATTGCTGGGTTGTATAGGAAGATATTTTTTTTTTACCGTTTTAATTTTGGGGGGGGGGTGCCTGTGTGGCTCAGTTGGTTAAACGTCCGACTTCAGCTCAGGTCATGATCTCACGGTTCGTGGATTCGAGCCCCGCGTTGGGCTCTGTGCTGACAGCTCAGAGTCTGGAGCCTGTCTTCAGATTCTGTGTCTCTCTCTCTCTCTGATCCTCCCCTGCTTGCGCTATCTCTCTCTGTCTCTCAAAAACAAATAAAACTCCACGAGTTTTTGCTAGTCATATATTTTTCAGATCCCATATATTTTCAGAGCACCACCAACTCAACACCAAACTGCACCATCCACAACACGATTTCTCCCAACACTGACTCGCACCTTCTCCTTCCTTTTCTCCACAGGTTGTATCCTTCCTCTTCCTACCTTTTGAGCCACCTGCGTGTCACGCAGCACCTTGCCCGCCTCCCATGTAAATGTTAGCACGCTTAACGTTCTTTACCCAAATCACAACTGAGAAGTCTCTTACCAAAATCACCATTAGTTCCCTTTGACGCTTCAGTTCACTGTCTTGCTTTATCATGTTTAGCTAGTCAGCCACAACAGATGTGAATTATTTACAAGGCTTCTAGCTGCTCTCATCCCCTTGGTTTGCTCTTGTGTTTGTCCTTGCACTCACACGCATACTCTGGTGCCCATTGTCTCCTTGAGTTATTAGCAGCTCTGTTGGTGAGGTTTGCTGTCTCCGGCTCTCTTGGTGAGGAGCCCGCTGGGCCCTCTGCTCAACCAACCACCCATCCTTCCCTGGTTACGGCATATCCTCTTCCAAGAGTCTGGTCAGGTGGAATCTCCTTGAGAAATAGCCCCTTACTCTTTATTCTCACTTACGTAGCCCTTTTTGTGCGTCCTGCACAAAAATATATCAGTGTTGTACTGAGGTCATTATGTTCTTCTGTCCTGGAGAGCAGAGACCCCAAACTTGTTACATTTCTTTTTTTAAAAATTTTTTGACATTTATTTATTTTCAAGAGACAGAAAGGGACAGATCATGAGCAGGGGAGGGGCAGAGAGAGAGGGAGACACAGAATCGGAAGCAGGCTCCAGGCTCTGAGCTGTCAGCACAGAGCCCGACACGGGGCTCGAACCCAGGAACCACGAGATCATGACCTGAGCCGAAGTCGGACGCTTACCCGACTGAGCCACCCAGGCGCCCCAAAACTTGGTAGATTTCTTAATTGAGAGCCTGCAATAAGACTTTATCTAAAGTGTCACATTTTATTGATCATTGAAATGATCAGTGGCTGAATCACTGATGGAGATAGTAATCAGCTGTATTTATCAACTACAGTGGAACTTGGCATGATGCCTCCGGCAGTCTGGAGTCCAGAAAGTGAAATGGGAAACATCTAGCTCTTGTTGCAGAGGATCGTTTTGTTCAACACCAGCCCAGTAGGACCACATCGATCCTTTGCGGGAATCACAATGTGAGTTTAAATCCAGATTGTTCATATGAAAGTCAAGTCCACCCAAGGGATAACTCAGCCTTGCAAACTGTCTCTTCCTTTTTAGTCATTCTACTCCTGACTCACACTGTACACAATATCGAGGAGTGCGTGTGAGCAGCACATTTGCAAATGTCCTCATACATTTGGCCACTGACTCATAACTTCATTGGGTTTTTAGCAAGGATCCTATGAAATCTGACCATGCTGGTTAGCCTTGGGCATTTTGGACTGATAATCTACATAGCAGGTTAAACAGAAAAGAAGCCAGAGGAAAGTATACATAGTAATGGAGGACCTAACGTAACAAGTCTCATGGAAATGTGTGGTTGCACTCTTTCCCTGTAGAATAGAACTTTCTTCAGAACAAGGATTTGGGCTCATACGGACAGAAGGGGTAGAAGGGTTTTACGGACAATAGATTTTATATATACTGCTTTCAGTGACACTTAAACATCTTCAGTAAAGAAGTTCCTTCCATGGAAGAAGAAGAACAAAGGTGAAACACAATAGCTCATGAAAGAGATGGCAAAATACAGCAGAATATGGATCATAAGCAGGTGGAACTCAGTAATGAACAACAAAAGTCACAGAAACAGAGATGAAATCAAACAAAAGCCAGAAAGAATAGAACCTGCAGGGAAAACATGATGAGAGACAGAGGGTAACTAACTACTCACGCGTTAGAAAAAATACTGAACGTGGTCTAAAAATACTGAACATGGTCTAACTCATACGTTAGAAAAAATACTGAACGTGGCAAAAAATACTAGGCTGATTAATAAGGATGAAGATTTAGACTGGCCTCAGACTGGGTAACACAGGATGCGTAAGAAAGTGGGAACCAAATACATTTTACATCCAGCCCCACTGTGTGTTGAGCATCAACATAACTGTAAAATTATTTTTGATTGAAAAGAACTCATTCATGGGCACCTGGGTGGCTCATTCAGTTGAGTGTCTGACTCTTGATTTCAGCTCAGGTCATGGTCCTGTGGTTTGTCAGTTCAATAGACTCATCTGACTCTGGGCTGACAGTGTGGAGCCTGCTTGGGATTCTCTCTCTCTCTCTCTCTCTCTCTCTCTCTCTCTCTCTCTCTCTCTGTGCAAATCCCCAACTTGTGATCTCTCTCTCAAAACAAACATTTAAAACAAACAAAAAACCCAGAGGGCATAGTGTAACCATGAGAGTGTGTTATGGGGAGGTTTAGAGCACAGGCTTTAAAGCAAAAACTAAATGGTCAAAGGGAAAATAGATGCAAACCTTCCTAAATATCAGGAAAAAAATCAACCAAACATCAGAGCAAAATTAATATATGGCATAGGGAAATATTAATAAAAACTGATCAGAAATGAGTCACACAAAAATCTTCAATATATTCCAAATTCAGTTCTGATTTTAAAATGGGAAAAATGCATAAATGTGTTGCTAACCTAAAGGAAAATGAAAACCAGCTAAAACAAACAAAATGATGGTACCAAATCAAAGTTGTTTAGCCCCAAAAGTATCATGTAATTATAGGAGAAATAAGAAGGAATTATCCATGAAAGAGAAGGAAGGCAGAAAACGCTCATTCTCACTGCTGTTCTCAATATTCACTGTATGTCAGAGGAATTAGGAATGCCAATAGTCTAAGGAACTCATACAACTCAGTAGCCAAAAAACAAACAACTCGATGAACCAACAGTCCAAGGAATTGAATATTCCTAGAATATTAGACTAGAATATGAATAGATCTTTCTCCACTGAAGACAGCACTCATCATCAGGGAAATACAAATGGAAACCACAATGAGATACCACCTCGCACCTGGCGGAACAGCTAAAATCAACAACACAAGAAAAAACAGGTGTTGGCGAGGACGCAGACAACCTGGAAATTTCCTCCTGCACTGTTGGTGGGAATGCAAACTGGCCCAGCTGGTCTGGAGAACCGTATGGAGGTTTCCCACAAGGTTAAAAAGAGAATTACCCTGGGATCCAGCAGTTCCACTTCTGCATCTTTATATCATTGAGCCTTAAAAAGGAAGAAAATACTGTCACCTGAGACAACGTGGATGAAGTTGGAGGACACGAAACAAAATGCCACACGCCAGTCACGGCAGGACTGGTACTATGTGGGTCCCCTTACGCAAGGCACCCACGCTGTCCCGTGCACAGAAGCACACGTGGGAAGGCGGCCCCCCAGGGCGGTGGCGAGTAGGAACGGGCGGGCTCTGTGTAGCGTGTGCCGCGTTTCAGTCCACGGGGCGGCCACGTACGACAGCGTGGTGGCCACTGTCGTGTAACATTAGACAAGTAATATAAAATCTCAGATAATGTGCTGCAATACGAGAACGTTTTATACAGAGAAGTTAAAATAGATTATACACATCCGTATACACACATACACGTGGCAATATCTTGTACCTATTAAATAACAATTTATAATGTATAATGGCAGATAAGATCTACTTTACAGCAACAGAAGGTTTAAATTTTGAACATATTCAGAGTACTGATAGGACAGAAGCAGATCTGAGGGAGTAGAGCGGAGCCTTGATCAGATATAAAAGCGCACTGGGTTAATGGAGAAAGAAATTTAACAACGGAGCGACATAGGTCCTTCCTGAAGGTTCCTATACATTATATAAATATACAGTGTCACTCTATTCTTTATATGTATAAATGTAAAAATGTAAAAATATAAAATAATTATTTTGCCACAAAAATACAAAAACTATTAAAATAGATAAAAATATAAAAAATATTAAATACAAAAATATAAATATAAAAATATATAAACCTCTAAAATATATTAAATATATAAAATTGGGGGAACCTGGGCAACTCAATCCATTAAGTGTCTGACTTTGGCTCAGGTCATGATCTCACTCGACCCCCACGTCGGGCTCTGTGCTGACGGCTCAGAGCCTGGATCCTGCTTCTGATTCTGTGTCTCCCTCTCTCTCTGACTCTCCCCAGCATGTTCTCTCTCTCTCTCTCTCTCTCTCCCTCTCTCTCTCTCTATTATAAATAATAAACTTTAAAAAATTATGAAAAAATCTATAAAAACATAGTTATCAGTATATATTTTATATAATTGTCCTTTTCTATAGCTATGTTTCATCTGTGACTCCACACTGTGCCGGTCAGTGGGGCAGAGGTGGACGAGGAAAATCTGGAAGGAAGGATAGAAGGGAGGAAGGAAGGGAAGGAGGAAGAAAGGAAGAGAAGGGACAGGAAAGAAAAGAAATAAGAAAAGAATTTTTTAGAAACAAACGAAAATTCTCGCCCACTCCACGTGAGGAACGCAGCGCCCTGTGTCCCTTAAAGTCCTGGGGAAGTAAGTATTTCATAACCTCTGCCTTTCATGGAGATTTGCTTGTGACGTGAGGAAAGCCTGCAGATTGGCGGCTGCTGACCACTCAGGACGCGCTCTCAGAGTATGCTGTGCCCTACAGTGGCCCGAGGAACTGACTCCTTCACACGCCCTTGTCCTGAGCCTCGGCGTGTACCCTGTCGCCTCCTCGAACTCAGTCCTTGGGGAATCGTCCCCTGTGACTCTCACAGTGATAACCAGTGAGAAACCCATGAAGAAAACCAGTAGCATCTTTATAATAGTATCCGCCCCCTCCACGTTGGGGAGTCTGTAAACGCCGTGCCTCCATTCCTGTGCAGATATCATACAAAATAAATGCTCAATACAGAGATGTGCTGGGGAAATAAGGTGCATATTTATTTCAGGTACATAGTAGTTGTAGGGCTTACCTTCCCCCCGAGAAACAAAATTCTTAGCAATCCCTATTTTCACTTGTACAAAATGTGATTTAATGGAAGGGGAAGAAAGAAAGTGAATCGTTTGTAACAACATTTATCTAAAATATCTTGAGAAGTTAAGATTGATGAGAAATGCATAAAAGTAGCCCTGTTCTGCTGCTTTGTTCGTTAAGAGATAAATGAGCCCCTTTAAAAAAAAATAAAGACTGTAAAATTTCAGATTTATGGTGAAAAATGACATTCATATGAATATTCCAAATTAATAGTTCTTGACATTTAGTAATTCTTAATATCATCCCAGGATATTATTTACTTTCCACTCAGTTTTTCTGCAAACCTCGAACTGCTCTAAAAAAATAAAGTCTATTAAAATAAAGCAACAAACCAAACAAGATGTGAGAATGTTATTTCAAGATAATAATTTGAGAGCAAAAGCAACTGATATAAATATGTGTCACCGTCCAAAGGTAAAAGGCTCAACTAAGAAGAGAAAGGAAAAATAAGAAGCAATGGGGACCAAAAAGGAGAAAATGTGCATAAAGATTAAGAATGATTTGAAAATGTCAGATTCTTTCAAGAAATAGTATTAGGACCCAGTGGAACTGGAGAGACTTGGTTCCAATCATCTCTTTCAGAAAGTGTCCATTTTGGTGCCACTGAGACCCAAGTGGAACTTCACGTGTCCTATTTTTCCTTTTTTATTTCTTATTTATATTTTTTTTCATGCGCCCTATTTTCTGGTTTAGCTGATGTGGCAAAGATAAAATTCCAAAGACCAGCATTGTAGTTATAATGTGTCAGCTATTTAGGAGTTTAAGTCTGGTCTTCTGTTTCTTACCGTTGCTTTCATTAAAACATGTATTCTTTAAGAAAGAAAAAATGAGTTGTAATTTCCCCCCATCCTTTCCCGTGAAGTGTTTGGAAGAACAACAGAAAGAAGAAATGAAAAAGGGAGAGCAAAACCGACACAGCGTTTAGCACGGTCAGTCAGGTTAAGGGCTCTTGAGTTTGAGGGGGAGGAACCCACAAAAGCCGCTCTACCCGTCAACCAGGTTTAGATTTCCCTGAAGACCTATGACCGCAATCCGAAAAGCACATGAAACCATACAGCAAGGAGATCTAGGGACCCCAAGCAGCCACGAGGGACATGGGTCACTGGGAAGACTTGGTGTCATATCACCTTGTATGAGGATGCCACTTTGTCACTTAAGAGGGCTGAGAAAGTCTGGGGTGCGGTGAACTGGAAGCACAATGTGAACCGTGACGTCCAAGTGACAAACTGGAGACACGCAGGTCTCCGCGACAAGACACATGCAACTGGAATGCTAAATCCTGAAGGGAGCTGTACCCCAGTGCCTTGGGATGCCGTGCTGGTCATGGGGACAGTCAACAGGACAAGTCTGGCACATTACCCCCAGAGCGTGCCCCCCCCCCCCAACCCCATCCTGTAAGATTGGGCCATCACTTGACACCGTTCCAAGTTGGGTGCTGAGCATCAAGGAACCAGCAGCAGGTTCATGAAAGAGAGCTGTAGCAAAGACATAAGAAAAGTTGCAGATGCGAAAAATACATGGAGGAAGGAGAATTACTCAGTTGATCCTTGAGCAACACAAGGGAGGGGGTGCCACGCACTGTGAAGTGAAAATTCCCTTCCGATATAACTTTGTCTCCCTGCGAAACTTAACCACTGATAGCCTCCCGCTGACCACAAGCCTTACCAAGAATGTCAGCAGTAAGTGAACACATGTGTTGTGTGTGATGTGTGTTACGTATGATATTCTTAAAGTCAGCCAAGGTAAAGAAAATGCTACCAAGAAAATTATAAGGCGGGGGCATCTGGGTGGCTCAGAAGGTTAAGCGTCCAACTTCGGCTTAGGTTACAATCTTGTGGTTCATGGGTTTGAGCCCCTCATCGGACTCCCTACTGACAGCTCAGAGCCCGGAGGAGCCTGCTTCGGCTTCTGTGTCTCCCTCTCTCTCTGCCCCTCCCCCCCACATCTCTCTCTCTCAAAAATAAATAAAAATGTGAAAAAGAAGATTTAAAAAAATCGTAACAAAGAGAAAACACATTTATAGGACTGTCCTGTATTATCTAAAAAAAAAAAAAATCTGTCGTGCATTATCTAAAACAGTATAATTGGATCCGCACAGTTGAAAGCCACATTGTTTAAGGGTCAACTGTTTAAGAAAACAGCTCATCAAACGATCTCCAATGATATGCACTTGGGATGATCTTCTTGGAGTAATCAAGTGACATGAATGGCTTCAAAGGAAAACCTTAAGGGCCCGGAAGAAAGGACAAACTGAACAAGACAGGTCACCACAGACATGGAAGGCACAGTTCAACCCTGTGGGAAACCACGTAGGTTGCCAAGTGCAAATGAAGACACAGGATGGAATCCAGGAAATTAAGTGGGAAAGAGCACAGCCTTAAAAATAATGTTCGAACTAAAAAATGCTCAGTTTTTTTCCTCCAATTGAGCAAAATGATTCTAAAATACCCACTGTATGAAATGCAGGACTTAAAAAAATGACAAAAATGGGTGCCTAGGTGATTCAGTCAGTTAAGCATCCAGCTCTTGATTTTACTCAGGTCGCGATCTCACAGTTCATGAGTTCAAGCCCTGCACTGTCAGTGCTGAGCCTGCTTGGGATCCTCTGTCTGTCTGTCTGTCTCTCTGTCTCTCTGTCTCTCTCTCTCTCTCTCAGTCCCTCCCCTGTTTACTCTCTTTCTCTTTCTCTCTCAAAATAAACAAGTAAACATTTTAAAAATGACAAAAATATTTAAGGGTGTATTCCAGAGGAAGATAGCAAATCTCATAAAAAGAGATACAATAGAACGAGGACAAGGAAGTGTCCGTAGGTGATTTTTTTCCTGTCCCAAGTCAAGTTGTCCATCAACAGACTAAAATCTAAAATCAAGTGAAAGCTTATTGTTCTATTGTTAAATACACAACTCACACTCCACATGTCTATTCTCCAACCAGTTATAGATACACAAGTCACAGACCCATGTGTCATTCTATAACCAGTCACAGGTACACAACTCACAGACTTGTATGTTATTCTACAAATAAGTAATAGCCAGGCTCTCCTAAGTAACCATATTTCATTTGTTAAAAACAAAAAAGGTTAGAAAAGGAACAAATCCTGTGTTTCAGAGTGCTTTTGATGTTAATTCCTACATAGTTGCTCACAGACATTTTAATGATTCTCTTTCCCCAAAATATTATTACTTTTAAGTGCAGTGTATATTCATGGAAATTATCTGCAGAGTTTCATTTGCCAGAAATCTGAGTCTCCCAGGGATTGGTTATGGTGTTGATGTCATTACAACGTGGGAGTAAAAACTTAAAATTATTTTTACAATCAGTGTCCTTTTAGAAGACATGGAAGGAAGAAGAATTCTGATTTAGACACTAGGATGCTTGGAGTGTAAGAAAGGGACCAGGACGCCCTGCCACCTTCAGCCATAGCTACAACTACAATCCTTCGGAATCCAGAAATCCGCGTAGGTGCGTCCTACGATATATGAGATGTGTTCTGAAAGCCAGGAATCTTAAGAGTGCATTTATCACCATGTCGGACTGGAAATAGATGTATTCCAAGAAAGTCTCATCCTTGGAGGCACATGTCCACAAATGTACCTTCTTTTAATGTTTGGGTTTTTTTTTTTAATTTTCTTTCTATTTTTGAGAAAGAGCACGAGTAGGGGAGGCAGACACAGAATCTGAAGCAGGCTCCGGGCTCTGAGCTGTCAGTACAGAGCCTGATGCAATCATGACCTGGGATCACACAACCTTGAGATTGTGACCTGAGCCAAAGTCAGACACTTAACTGACTAAGGCCACCCGGGTACCCCCACAAATGTACTTTCTTGACATGTGCATCCTCATGGTTATCAGTAGTCACTTGTGCTCAGTGAGCCAATGGGGATTCTCATTTTCCTCCCTCTTAAAAGCAAACGCACCAGCATCCACAGTCCGCTGTCTGCCCCCTCCCACCCTGCGCATACTCCTTGAAATGCTCTCCAAGGCACTGCAGAACAGCAGGCCTGAGGTTGGCTGTGCTACAGCGATCTGATCTGTTGTACGTTTGATCCCGTGTGACTGTTGGGTTCCTCAAGACCGCCAAGGAGGGCTGTGAATTTTGGACATCATTTTTTCCAGCAAAGCTCAGGTGTGCTTTTCTTAGCTCTGATGTTAAGCCATCGAGGGGCAATCCCAGGAGTGTGGCTGTGTGTGGCAATGGTAAAAAGTGCCCTGTTAACTGTTTCCCAGCAACTTCATCAGATAGGAGTGGTCAAAACCCCCTCCCTGTGAGTCAGGAATGGCCCGAGTCCTCCTGGACCAATTCCTTATGGCAGGAATGACACTGTGCAGACATTTAAGACCTTGCACATTCCACCTGATTTCTGCAGAACACTCGTTGATGACATGCCGTCTCTTGAGACGCAGCTCATTAGTAACCAGCCCTCGCTCCGTGAGAGTCTCAGATCCCAGGGCAAAAGCACATTTTGGTGGTCTGGTCACCCCTCCCCGTAAGTGCATTTGAGCTAACACAATCCCCGTACTCGGCTTCTGAGTGGAATTGGCATCTTGTTCAGAGACCATGACCTACCTGTTGGAGTCTTCCCAGGCAGAGGCAAACCCACCCGTCCTGTCCCTTTGTCCAGATTTCTCCCCCACAGATTCCACGATCGAAGGTAACTGTGATGTCTGCCGTGGAAACTGAGACCGCCATGTCTACCGTCTGTCACAGAAAATCACCCATGCATTGCCATCAGGGGCTCACCTGTGGAGCTCGGGGGCTCTGTCCTCCCCCCCCCCCACATTTGTACAACAAGGCTGTGCCTTCTCTAAGAAGCATCCATAGGAAAATAAATCCCTAAAATTATCAGCCCAGCTGGGACCTCCTCATGAGGGCACCATGGCCAGTGGCCCAAAAGTAAAACATCACAATGCTCCTGAGGTCATGGGATCTGCTCATGAGCAAGATGTCACAAAAGGCCAGGACAGAGGGGTCTCCAGTGTGCCGGGGGCAGTCCTGAAGCCAGGAAGATGAAGCTCTCCGGTGATAGGGTGTCCTCAACCTGGAACATTTTACATCTTGGTCATCCTTAAAGAGTCTGTAGCCACTTCCTACATGAACAGGACATGAGGTGTGGATTCCATTGTGGTAAACGAGGTATGAGGTGGAAACATGTACATACCCTCATATTTGGAAATGCACCCGGCATCTTCCCATGCATCTGTGTTTGCATTGAGGAGTGTAAAGACGTGCTTTTCTGTGACGGAGAGAACAAAGTGGCAAACTTTGTCATGACATACAGTAGCTCATAGTCATTCGAATCCATGGCCCTTTATTTATTTTTTCATATCACTTTTGCTTCATTCTACTTGACCCGTTTTTCAAAAACTCTGCTTACCTGCAACACAATAATGTGGAACAGAATAGAAATGAAACACCAGTTTTCATCTTGAAGTACACAATTTTAGTTGAAAAAAATCACCTTATACCAATTATAATAGGATCCTGAATCGTGTGTCAGGGAGATTGATAAAATCAGGTGGTGTCTGTGTATGACTGTTACACATTAGCATTTGCTCTGTTGACAACAGAGTGCACTGTACATATTTGTTTTGTCAGAGTAAATGACTCCGTAGCAATATCACTTGATGACACGGGTTTATAATTTGAGGGAAATAACTGCCAGTTAAACTTATAATATCCATTTATATTGTGGCCACTTCACACAGTGTGTACTATAATCAATGTATAAGAATACTACATGTATGTAGTACTAAAGTATATTTATTATATAATATATAACATATATAATATCAATATATTAATATATAACATAATGTATTATACAATATTAACATATACAACATACAATATACACTTATATATAATTATATGTTATGTTATATATTGTATAATATATAAATATGTTATGTTATATATTGTATAAAAATATAATATTACACATAATTGATATATACATACAATGTTGTATATATTTATAAAATTGATAGTATGTAGTTTTGATATGAAGTGATGAAAATGGCCGTATCTCTATGATCTTATTTCCCAAACCCATAACTCCAGTTAAATCATTGCAAAAACATCAAACGAATTTTACTTGAAAGATACTCTTTTTTTAATGTCTATTTATTTTTGAGAGAGAGAGACAGAGACAGAGTGTGAGGGAGGGAGCGGCAGAGAGAGAGGGAGACACAGAATCTGAAGCAGCTCCAGGCTCTGAGCTGTCAGCACAGAGCCCGACATGGGGCTCGAACCCACAAACCGTAAGATCATGACCTGAGCTAAAGCCAGCCACTTAACTGACTGAGCCACCCAGGCGCCCCATTAATATTTATTTTTGATAGAGAGTGAGAGAGCAAGAGAGAGAGAGAGAGAGACAGCGTGAGTTGGGGAGGGGCGGGCAGGAGAGAAGGAGACACAGAATCTGAAGCAGGCTCCAGGCTCTGAGCCTGGTGTGGGGCCTGAACTCAAGAACTGCAAGATCATGACCTGAGCCCACGTCGGACTTAACTGACTGAACCACGCAGGTGCCCCTCACTTCAAAGATATTCTACAAATACCTGAACAGTACTCCTCAAAACATTTAAGATGATCAAAAACAAGGAAAGTGTGAGAAACTAACTAGAGATGGTCAAGGTATCATTAGGACTAAATGCAATAGGATATCCGACGTGTGATCCTGGAACAGAAAAACCGCATGAGAGGAAACTAATGAAATCCACATAACGTATGGAACTTGCTTAATAACAATATATGAAATATTGAGTCATTAAAAAAAAATAATTTGTAGCTCCTCTCTGAAACCCACTATTTTTTAGCACCTAGAATATGAGTTGAACATGGAAAACAAGAGGTTTCACGTTCAATTATAGAAAATTATCTTCAAAGGATGCTCTTGGTTTTTAAAACAGAGCAGAAAAAGCAGGTCACAAATGTGAAAGAATAAGCAGATCTTTTAAAAAAGAATCATGACCTTCTCCTTCAAAACCGATACCAAGTACACCTGGAACTATATTATTGTATTCTGCTCTCACTCTCTGCTTTCCCTGGTTCTCCTAAATATTTAGAAACTATTTAATCATGTCTCTCTATCACTTATCAGGAGCACCTGACATTTGGTGTTCTAACTGAGAGAGAAAACAAGCAAATACCAAACCAAACCCAATCCAAGCCATCAGTTACAACACAACTTCACCGAATGAAGCTAGGAAGGTGCCCTTACCAGAAAACCTGGTAAGCCACAAATAGCTTCCTGCGGCGACCCCTCGGGAGCACCAGCTAGGGAAGGTCCAGGGAGATTAAACACCGCTGGAAAGCATGACAGACAACATTCATAGGAAGCTATTATCACAGTAAAATCAAAAGCGACAATTAAAACTGCTCAGCTATAGCAAATGCTCCCCATAATACCCAGTGCAGTAGAGAAGAGCTAACACAGGGTAAGGATGATTAATGAAAGATCATTAGTCAAGTGTTTCCTGATCAGCAGTGTGTACAAAGAAAACAAGTGACATCAGCACCTTTACCTGTTTTCGTCATTTGCCTGGGGGGTTTTTTGTTTGTTTTCTCACTTATGAAACGTGTGTATGATGTTGACTTTCTGCACGTCATGCATTTATCAACTGTTCCCCTCTTCACATCCACTCCCCTAAGCTGTGGATAAATTGATCGTTACTCATCTTTTCGATTTCTGAAATCCAAGGTTTTTTAAATCAAATTTTCACTGTTGATCCTTTGTCACATTTCGCTGATTACTTTCGATAATCTCGTGCTCTCTGATGAATCTTTCATTATCCTTTTGGACATTTTGAAACATTTCAAGCTGGATTTTTATACTCTTGGATAGAATTCTATGATAATCCCCATATACTTTGGCTTTGGGGTCCCAAATCCTTGGTTTGCCTTTGTCATCCAAAGAGACTTCTCTTGGGTTTTGGTGATTTCCTCCTGTGATCTCATGTTTGATTCACCGTAATCCGTGGTATCTGCCCACAAAAGAGGAATTGCTTTTCTCCAGAGATACTTGCTGTTGCTTCTGTGAGGACCAAACATAAATACTGAGCTAAGGTCAGCGTAGCTCCTGCCAGGAGACCGTAACTCCCACGTGATGCTCAAGTCATGCTCCCACACCATGGTGGAGGGGCCCCAGCTTGAAACTCCTGACCCTCTCCCTAGTGTTGGCTATCATCCCAGCAAACAGACAAAAACCCCAAGCCCTTGACTTTGCCCACCACCTACACGTTTAGTTTTAACTCATTGGATTTTGTGTTTCTATGTTGCTGCTGTTTTGATGTAGCTTTATTTTTGATTCTTGGAATTGTCTTTCTTTTTAAAAATGTTTATTTTATTGTGGGAAGAACACTCAACAAGAGATCGGCCCCCTTAACAAATTTCTAAGTGTACAAGATGGTATCATTCACGATACTGTACAATGTTGTACAGCAGATTTCTAGAACTTACTCATCTTGCTTAACTGAAACCTCATGCCCATGGATTTCTGACTCCCCATATCCCCCTCTCCCCTCCCCTGACAACCACCATTCCTGTCTTGGATTCCATGAATTTCATTATTTCGGTTTCCACATGGCAGTCGGATCATGCAGCATTTGTCTTTCTGTGACTGGCTTATTTCACTTCGCATAATGTCCTCAAGGTCATCATGCATTATTGCCCCAGAGGGCAGAATTTCCTTCTTTTTTAAAGGCCAAACACCATTCCATTGCATGTATATAACACCTTGTCTTTATCTTTTCATCTGCCAGGGTATGTTTTGGTTGTTTCCACACCTTGGTTATTGCGAATAGTGTTGCAAAGAACATGAGTATGCAAATATCTCTCCATGATCCTGATTTGAGTTCCGTTGGATAAATACCTTGGGATTTTCTTTGCAAGTTGGGAAATCTACCAGTTGTTGAAGGGCATGGTTATAGAAATTTATGCAAGGTCCATTTGTACTGTTTTGGAGGCCTCTTCAGGGAATCCACTTTTGTACCCTTACATAAGTCCTCCAGCGTGCCACTCAAAATGCTGTGTGCATCATCTTTCAATATACAGACCTGATGCCGAGACTCCTGTTTTTCCCTGGCCTTGCTCTGCTTATAGAATGTAAGTTAAACTCCTTGATGTGACGTACAAGGCACTCTGTGACTTGTCCCTTCCATATATTTTCTAGAGTCTCACCTGCCCCCACGTGCACACCAGACTCCAGGCACGTTGGGTGGTGTGGAATGTCCGTAATGTACATCCCACATCAACATGTCTTACTTAACCTAGTGCTTCTCTTGAGCAGTGCTTTCCATCTCCGTCAAGCTTCAGTACAGAAGCAGCAAACCCATTCCTTCTGTCTTCTGGGCACACAGATGAATCACATTTGTCATCCTCTCTTACAACTTGGTGCGGCCACATGACTGAGCTCTAGCCAAAGACATGTGAATGAATACTACTTACAAGACTAACAAAGAAGTATGTCTGATGTCTTCATACACATGCTTTCTCTTTGCTTACCTGTGAAGTGAAACTGTGATCACGAGGTCTCTGTTCTGGAGGTGGGACTCTACACATCTAAAAAACAAATGCTATGGGCGTGCCTGGGTGGCTCAGTTGATCAAGCATCTGACTCTTGGTTTCAGCTCAGGTCATGATCTCACGGTTTCGTAACTTCAAGCTCCATGTTGGACTCTGCACTGACAGCACAGAGCCTGTTTAGGATTCTCTCTCTCTTTCTTTCCCTCTCTCTCTCTCTCTCTCTCTCTCTCTCTGCCCCTCCCCCAATTGACCTTTCGCTCAAAATAAATAAACTTTAAAATAAATAAATAAATAAAATAAAAACTGAGTACTATGTATTAAGATGGGATTACCTCAAGAAACATCCTGTATAGTGTCTTCTAGCTATAGTAATGGTGGTGAGTTTTATCTGAGTATCAGTGAGGCCATCACACTTCAGAAACATCAGGCTGGTCCTAATGTGGAGAAGAGAAGAGAAAGAATTCGTAGAAATCAGGCTCCTGAACAAAGGGTGAGGAAAGATGTGTTTGATGTGAGAGACAGTAGAGCTGAATTATGTTCACTTCCGGAGAATACTAGGGTTTCCTTTCAACCAAAAGGTAACCAGCTAGTTGATAAAACGGCTCTTTGGACATTCCTGGATAGGTTATACTTTGTCCGTTATATTAATTTTTAATAGTCCAAAGGTGATTATCACATAGTTTCTGGAGAATTTCTCTATGGAAATCCCATAATGATGGAGAGATTTCTGGGCCTCATAGATTTAAAGAATCATAATCTGTAGAAGGGGGCCTGTGATTTAGTTCTTTATACGCTCAGGCAATTGTTGGATGTTCTGAAATTTGAAAACTCCTCACCGAGGAAAATATCTGACACTCATATATTCATGAAGCCTCTGCTGCCACCACTGTTAACAACTGTCCTCCTTATCAGCTGCATCTTACATTACATACAGTTGGCCAAATGAGTATTAAGGGAAGAGTTCATTTATACAGAGGGACAGATCTGCCCTAACTTCACAATTATGCAGCACAACTTGATGTGTTATTTTGAAATGTCCCTTTTAGTGTTAACTTCTTCACCTGTGAAACAGGTACTTCCGTCTATTGAGGTGAGTGAGTAGGCAAGTTGGAAAATTAAAATCGCACTCCTACAGAGCAGTAAGTGACCTTAAAAATTACTCCAGTTGTGTTCTATTTCACATTTATAAAAAACTAAATTAACAGAGAAAGAGGTTAAATGCTTCACCCTGAGTCCCCCAGACATAGAAGGCTGCTTGTGGTCCTTAATCTCATGTCTTCTGATGCACGTCCATTGCTTGGCCTACGAAACTACATTCAATGAGTCACATTTAAATCAGTCACCAACAGTAGACGACGTACAAATCCTCTATTATAAGTGGTATAAAAATTTATTTTCCAAATACAGCACTCAGAGGATTCTCCACAAAGGCAAGGGAATCTGCTCGGGAACGTTTTGTGAGCTGCCTCACTTCACGTCGCTATGATCATGAGCTCATAGTCCCGGGGTGGATTCCTCATGTCATCTCTGCAGCCTAAGCTGATTAAAAAATGAACTTATGTCACCTAACTTCCGTCCCAGCACTTCTGGAGAACGTTCAGTCAGCACTGATCAAAACCTGAGATGTAGCACAACTCAGGAATGGCTTTCTATGCAAACTTCCATCTTACTGGAGCTTAACAGAAGTGCTTTCTGATGTTAGAATCTATGAAAATCAGAAAAGGTAGATTTCTTCTCTAGGTCAGGTTGTACCTACTTCTCTTACAGGAGCTCACTCATCTGTGCCCGTGGCAGGATCAGACGTTGAATACACATCCTGGGCTATAACACTGGGCTCCCAAACGATTTCCCAAGACCTATTTTCTTACAAAGGTTCATTTAAATTATTTCCAAGTGAAAATCATGATGTCATAAAGGATAGTGTCATGGCGAATTAAATAAGCCACAGGAGAGACCCAGCTTTCAAAAAATGTCAGCCTTCCCTGAAATAGTTCTCTTTTCTTTACCTAGAAGGAAGGTTTGATGAACATGGATCAATATTTATTGAGTACTGTGTTAGTTTACTAGGGCCTGCCATAACAAAATACCACAGAGGGGGCGGGTCTAACAACACATATTTACTGCCTCCCTGTCCTGGAGTCTGGGGGTCCGAGATCCCAGGTGGGCTGAGGCTGGGACTCTGAGATCCAGGCAGGGCTGATGCTGGGATTCTGAGATCCCAGCAGGGCTGAGGCTGGTTTCTCCTGAGGCCTCTCCCTTCAGTGTGTAGACGCCATGTTCTCCCTGGGTCCTCACGTGCTCCTCCATCTGTGCCTGTCTGTGTCCTGATCTCCTCTTCTTGTAAGGACTGCAGTCACAAAGAATTATGGTTCACCCCTAATGACCTTAGTTTACCTTAATAACTTCTTTACTTTTTAAAAGCTTATTTATTTAGAGAAAAAGAGTGTGAGCAGGGGAGGGCAGAGAGAGAGAGAGAGAGAAAATCCCAAGCAGGCTCTGCACTGTCAGGGCAGAACCCATTGCAGAGCTAGACGCCACAAACCATGAGATGATGACCTGAGCTGAAACCAAGAGTCAGACACTTAACCAACTTAGCCACCCAGGTGCCCCTAATGACTTCTTTAAAGGCCATATCTCTGAATACAGCCACATTCCATGGTATCGGAGGGATCAGGGTGTTAACCTAATGCATTTTGGGTGACACAATTCAGCCCATGATAAGTACCTACTCACCTCTATAGGTTGGTGTGTGCTAAGTACATTTAGACGCTCCAGATATGACAGTAAAAGTAAACAGAAGACCAGACCCCTCGCTGATGAAACCTACGGTCCAGTGAGGGACATAGGAGGTCAACACACCACATGCAGACCAGAGGAATTAGAAGCAGTGAGGTTTAGAAAATAAAGTGAGAGTGTGTGATCAAGAGTCCTGAACACAGGCCTGATAAAATCAGTTGGTTAAAGGATACAGTGTCTGAGAATGGGATATCAGAGAAGAGCCCCAAAGGAAGGGCTGGGGAAGCCATGCAAAGTCCTAGCAGAAGACTACAATTGACAAAGGAAAAATAATTTGGGATACAAAAATGGAAACAAATCTTTAGATGGGAATGGCAACTTCAAGGAATCAGTGAGGTCAAGAAAACACGATAAGGCTGGAGACTGGGGAAGTACACTGTTACCATCATTTCAGGGTTAACAAGGTGAGCGATGAGTTTGGAATTTGTTTAAATGTTAGGGGAAGGCATTCAGGGTTTTAAGTAGGGGGTGTCATGCTCTGATTTATATTTTGAAATTGTTCTTGTGGCAGCCGTATGGGAAATAGAATGATCAGTGCTGTGCAAATAGTGGTAATGGGATGTCATGATCAGGGACTAGTGTAGGATGTACCAGGTAACTTAGCTGATCAATCAACTGGATGGGATATTTACTAAAAGGAAAAAAAAAAAAAAAACAAGGGAAACGACACTTTGTGAAAGGTAGGGAAAACAATCTGGACTTCCATCTTGAAAGATAATTTCGAGTTAATGATGTCAAATATGTTTTAGTGTGTAACAGTGGGTTCGATATTTCATAATACATCCATGTTCAGAGTTCAACTTTATTGCATTGTGCGATTCAAAGGTCACAATATTGCATGACCTCAGTTACTGTCTTTAGACAGTTGTTCTCAAAAAATGGTACTACAGTAAATTTTTAATTCTTAACCAAAGGTGAACAGCATTAAAACCTGGAGAGAACATATAATCTTTAGAAAAGTATATGAAAATACTGACATTTGAATGTAAGACAATGATGTGGAAATTCAAAATGGAAGCCAAAATTGGAGTTGGACCTCTACTAGCTTTTTATTTTTTAGTTGTATACTCCAGGTTTTATTTTTCTTTATCATTGAAATATATTTTGAATAGAATGTGTAAACTCAGGGTGTCAACCTAATGATTTGATACATATATTTACAGTAATATGATTTCCATTGTTATGACAGTTAGCTCCTCTAGCCTTCACACTTACTACCTTAGTCTGCCTTGTTTTGGAATTTTACATTTTTCTCTTATACTTTTCTCTAGTTTCTGGTGTTGGAAGACACATGAGCATATCATGCTATGATAACAGATGTTTTCAAGATATTTAATGCCTTTCCTTTAATGTTTATTCTGAGAGAGAAAGCTCTAGTGGGGGAGAGGCAAAGGGAGAGAGAGAAAGAGAGAGAGAATCCCAACCCAGCTCTGCATGATCAGCACAGAGCCCAGCGTGGGGCTTGATCTCATAAACCATGGAATCATGACCAGAGCTGAAATCAGAATGAGATGCTTAACCAACTGAGTGACCCAGGGGCTCCAAGATATTTAATTCCTATAACATTTAAAATTTGTGCCTCAGCAAACATATCCTAATATTGACTTTCACCTAATTTTTTTTTGAAAGCATGAGAAGCACTTTGGGAACTGGAAACATCCGTTGAACATCCCATGAACTGGGACTCCATTCATTCATTGATTCATTCACATGTTCAGCAATCATTTATTGAACCCCAACTATACCTGTTAGTAAGTTAATACAATCATAAGAAAAATAATAATATTGTAGCTGGGGTACCTGGGTGGCTCAGTGGGTTGAGCATCTGCCTGTTGATTTCCACTCAGGTGGTGATCCCAGAGTCGTGAGATCAAGCCATGCATCGGGCTCCATGTTGAGTGTGGAGTCTGCTTAAGATTCTCTCTCTCTGTCCCTCTGGTCCTCTTCCTCATTTGTGCTCTGTATATGTAAATGAATGAATAATGAATGAATGAATGAATGGATGAATGAACAAATAAATACCATAATAGTCACTGCAATAAATCTGAGAATCTCAAAGCCTGTTCTCCTTTTTTGACATCTGCACATCTTTTTCAGTAGATAGGATTGTAGAATTCCTAAAGCTACATGCCTATTGTCCACCTGTATGGTGTCCAGTACATTACAAATGCTACATAGCATGTGATGAATGGAGTGATTCCCCCAATGCTCAATAGTCTTGGGGTTTTCTTTATAATGATTCTCTTTATGAATGTGTTAGAACTGTGCCATTCTAACATAATCTCTACCAAGAAGATTTTGCTAAAAAAAAAATCTTCATTTAAAGAAAGTTGTACATCTAAGCAATCTCCATTAGTCATTGGGATCCTACCATCATTTTTAAGAATGGATTTTGGCAATATCCCATATAAAATACAAGAGTCCACCAATTTTTCGACATCTGAGTCATTATTTTATTTTATTTTTTTAAACTCTTTTTTTAACGTTTTATTTATTTATTTTTGAGAGCGAGAGTGCGTAAGCAGGGAAGAGGGGCATAGGGAGAGACAGACAGACAGAGAATCTAAAGCATGCTGTCAGGGCAGAGCCCAACACAGGGCTTGAACCTGTGAACCCTGAGATCATGACCTGAGCCAAAGATGGACACTCAACCAACTGAGTCACCCAGGCGCCCTGAGTCATTCTTTAAAAATGTTTACAGCAAACAAATACAAGGAATTGATTTTTCCCTAAATACGCCTGTAAGATTGGAATCTTAAAAATAAACATCAGTTTACATTGTTTTCCAGCTGATTCTCAGAATGATATAGAAGTGTTCCCTGACTCTACAGTCATACTTGAAAGAGAGAAAACAATCTTAAAGTCTCTTATTTAAAGAAACCTCATTTTACCTTAGCACAGAGAACGCTTGTACTGCCACAGCGCTAAATTGATGACCTTGGGCAAGTCCTTTTTCTTTGAAATGCCTCATTTTCCTAGAAAATAAGATGATGTGAGTGGCTAATTCCAGTACGAAGAAGCCACGCTTCATGCAGAAGGAGAATAAACCTAATGGACCAAATGTAACAGTATTTATTTCAGGAAGTAAAAGCAGCTGAGCGTGAAGAGAATGTTCTCGGGTTCACATTTTATATCTGCACGCACAGGGACCTGTCAATTCCAGAAATCTGGAAGCTAATGAAACACTCCCTGTGTTTAATTAGTACATTAAAATATTCATTTGAGAAAGAGTTAACCTACTTAGCTCAATAGGTCATTCTTTCAACCCAGGTGGTAATTTTTATTTCGTATTTTCTTTTTTACCAACTGAGTTTCTAGAGAGAGAATATATTGGCAAGTAGCATCTGTTGGTTGAGTGCCTACATAGAAGGAATGTTACAATGGAGTAGATGTCAAGACTCTTTATTTCCGTAACCTGCCCTAGAGTCAAGTCATCCATCGATTTTTTAAATAAAATTATCCTTTATAAAAATAAATCTTAAATTCCCATCTCAAGTATGGAAGTCTCTGTGTAGAACTTATGCATAGATTTCTTACAAGACTCATTTATCCACGCCTCTATAAATGTTGCGATGTTCTCTATAAGTGAGTGGATGCTTACCTCCTACACAACGGCTGATGATTACCTCATCCATTCTAGAAGATCAGCCTCATGGCTTTTAATGATACCTTGATAAAGCTCTGGATTCGTATACTAAGGCGCATAGAAAGATAATGTAGGGCATTATTCCAAGGACACGGCTCAGTCCTTAAGGTGTATTATAATTGATCGACAAGAACTAAATATGCAAAATGATAACTATAGTTAGCAAGAGTATCACTCCTAATATTTAAAATAAGCTTCTATACATATGTTCTCCATGAGAAATTTTAGGTAAGGTTCTTCTAGTTCCAAAACTGTTACATTTGAATTCAAGTATCATTCAACATCTGCACATCGCTATCATTCAATAGCAATGTTAATTCCCTGTTTGACATGTTTCCAAAAAAAAAAAAAAGGTTACTCCTGTATATTCCACACTTCCTCGTCATTCATTATTGCCAGCTCCTGAGTCCAAGATGTATTACCATCTTCTGGCACAAATTAATGCTTCATTAATGCATGGGGATTTAGGATATGTCTGTGTGCATGCATGTCTTAACCTTGGGTGCACGTTCTGAATCTATAAACAGTCCTATGTTCAGTCTTCCAGTTGTTTCAATTGGGTGATGTCTCTCAAGCCGTTGAGGCACCATTTAGTTACCTTTGTCCTGAAATAGGACAGGTAGACAGGCAGAGCTACCTCCCCCTAATTTTCTCTCTCTTAACTTTTATTCCTTTTCAGTATGAAGATTATGCACATGAGCCTATAAAGAAAGAGACGCAACTGTGTCACAACCACACTTATGTGCTGTGCATTGTGCAGTGCCTACAAGTGTTCTAAGTGAAGAGTGAGCAATCTGAATGAACTTATTAGCAAATGCACTTTAAATAAAAACACGTGGTATTCTAGAATTATGTGGCTAAACAAACAACCTATAATTCCAAATGCTCGGCCTTCACTCGTCCTTAACCTAGTTAATGCTTATGCAGCAAATTTGCTCTCAAATCTTTCTGGGGAGAGCCTTGCCAAGTCTGTTTACCATTTTCCTTCTCTTGTTTGCAGTATTTTATTTATTGCTTTGTATATACCCTTGCTGCTATAACCCACTAGGATGGCAGCTCTCAGATTTTAGATTAGAATGTTATGGAAAGTTTGTTGAAACACAGGTTCCTGCAAAATCACCTGCATCAGAAGGTCTGTGCTGGGGTCCATACATTTTAATTCCTTGTATAAATAAATTCCTTTAATTTATTCGTTGACTATACTGAAAACCCCATTTGGATTAACCTGACACTATAACAGAATGAGGGTGGGTCACACACATTCTTCTAAAAGTTGCATTCCCAGAGAATATTACTGTGGCAAACGTAAATATCATTATTTTATTCAACCACATGAACAGGTACGTCTTGTTAAATATATGGGCACAGACTAGAAGTCAGCTGTAGTTGGCCAGTTTCTTGTTTTCACTCGCATTGTTATTTCCACGTTTGGCTTATGATAGAGTAGACACATTTACAATAAATTTAGGGACATGTTATTTTGTCATGATGTGTCGAAGGGGAACTCAAGTACAAAAAGAAAACATGCTAAAAAAAATTTGTGTCTTGATTCCATCACATCTTTTCTAAATAAGACTTTCAAGTTATTAAAACAAGATGGAACCTTTATGACTTTGATATTTGAGTTGTGATTCTGTAGGGCGGAGAAAGTCATTTCTGCACCTCTGTAGGGATTCTTTTTCAAAAATCATTTTCTTAACCTTTTTGTGAAGCTAAAAATTTTGACATGACATATATACAGACTTGGGGCATGACATTAAAAAAAAAAAGGACACTCACCCATTTGGAAGGTTTCAAAGCCTATAAAATACAGGATGTATTTCCATATTGTATTTTTGATTCCCTAGAGTTTCTGATTTTTTTCATTAATATTAACTTTTCTCCACTACCAAGATTTGGAGACACAGTTATTGAAATCTACTCTTCAGGGATTTAAATACTGAAAAATAATTGAACAGGGCGCCTGGGGGGCTCAGTCGGTTAAGCAACTGACTCTTGATTTCGGCTCAGGTCATGATCTCACGGTTCACGAGTTTGAGCCCTACATTGGGTTCTGCGCTGACAGCACTAACCCTGCTTGAGTCTCTCTCTCTCTCTCTCTCCGTTTCTCTGCCCCTCCCTGCTCGTGCTCTCCCTCTCAAAATAAACAAATAAACTTTAAAAAAATAATTGAACATTCCTGTAGTCCACATCATACATGTTAAATAAATAAGCAACGGAAGCCACAATGTCCCAGTTTGTGTGGTTTGGCATCTGGCCTTGTCCATACTTCCTGCATGTTCGGCTCTAGGAAAAAATTGACCTCTAGTTCCACATATTTCCTGGCTCAGCGCACACACGACACAAACACAGGCATGCATGTGGCATCTTTTGACTTAACTACCAATAACTGCCTGTGTTAAATTTATTTTCAATCAAAGGAAAGCTTTGGTCAATTCTATGCTTGAATTGAATTCACTAAGCAGACAGCGTAGGGAGCATGGGGTAGAGGAGGCTGCGTTCCTCACGGGTTTTGTGTAAGTGCCTGGAGTAAATGGTGGTGATCTGTTTGCTGTTTTATGTTTTCTACATTCAGTTAGACTGATTTCTCAGGAAGCTGTCACTGGCAAATCAGTGTCTGTCAAAACTGGTAATAAAATGCCAATGAGAATTAGAACCTGATCACATTACGTTTCCAGAACTGCTATCACAAAGGACTATAGACTGAAGGGCTTAAACAACAGAAATGTATTTTCTCACAGTCCAGGAGGCTGGGAGTCCAAGAGCCAGGTGTGGCCAAGGCTCATTCCTTCTCAGGCCTCTCTCCTTGGCATGTAGACACTGTGTTCTTCCCGTGGCCTCACGTGGTCATCCCTCTGTGCGTGTCTGTGTCCTCCTGTCCTTTTCTCTTTTTAAACATTTTTAATTTTAATTCCAGTGTAGTTAACATACAGTGTTATATTAGTTTCAGGTGTACAATATAGTGATTCTCATCTTCTCTTATGAGGGTAACAGTCCTGTTGGCTTCAGGCCCACCCCAGTGACCGCGTTGTAACTTGATCACCTCTTTAAAAACCCCCGTCTCCCAATAGAGTCCTGTTCTGAGGTCCTGGCTGCCAGGCCTTCCACATGGGAATTTTGGTGGACACAGTTCAGCCCATAACACTGCAAAATCCAAACAATTCCTGGAGTTAACAATGCAAGGAAAATTGACCCAAGGATCCAATCTTCAGTCCTCCATGAAATTAGAAGAAAAAGCTAAAGAACCACTGGCTACACATTGTGTTCAACATAAGAAGAGGAAACGAGGAGGAGCAGGACCTGGTAGTGGAGGAGGTGGAGAATAATCTTGCCCATGAGTGAATGCCTCCACCAGGGAGCATCTCCATGAGTGAATTCTCCGTGGCTGAGCCTCACCGTAGGCAAGGCTCTCCATGGGCGAGCCTCTCATGGGTGAGCATCTCCATGGGGGAGCTTCCCCATGGTGAGTCTCTCCATGGGCGAACGTCTCCATGGGGGAGCATATTCATGGAGGAGCATCTCCAGGAGCGAGCATCTCCAGGGGTGAACATGTCCACAGGTGAGCTTCTCTACAAGTGAGCACCTCGACTAGGGATCATCTCTATGAGGGAACACCTGCATGGGTGAACATCTCCAGGATGTTCCATAGCTTTTCCATGCTTCTTCAGTGATGGTGACTGATGATGATGATGTCTTCATTTCATCTTCCAAGATGACACTGGTTGGAAGGTGTGTTTATGACACACACACTATCATATGGTTTTAAGCAATAGTTACCAAGTCATTCAGGTACTGTGAAAAGTATTGGAAGTAGAATGAAGCGTAAGAGAAATCTCGCCACCCACTAGAATGGAATATTCTCTCTCGGCGTGTCTCTCTCTGTCTTATACACCCACACACATACACGCATGCACAGTCACACACATATTTCATAGCAGTGCTGGTTCTCTGGCTGAGAACATTTCAAACTCTTGTCCTGCAGAAGCTTTCCCTCCAACACGAGGGAATAAATCGAATAGCTCACTAGGAAGACTCCTTTCAAACAAGGCTATATTATAATGCTGTCAAAACTTATATAATTTTATAAATGATATCACAAAAGAAAAGGTGAGTGAGCCTGTCTGTACTAAATTAGAAAAGCTTAATATCCTTTTTCAAGAGCAAAATAAAGTTGATATGTCCCCTGATGTGTGAGGCATTAACTGGCCTGTATATAAAATTATGTCACAGGAAATGAAACTAGCTGTGAAGGTGTAAACAAACAGAGTTAATTATAATATATCCAGGTTGTGAAGTAACCAGCAAGCTGTCACAATGAATTTCCTAGTAAAAGACAGAGAGGATTGTGGATATTAAAAAGCTAATAAAAGATCGTGGAGTGGTCATCTTGGAAGAACTCTGTATGCACAATAAAAGACAGTTACATAAACACAGAGTTACAAGATAACCTTCACATATTAATGAGAGAAATTGGCAGTTTCCTATAACTCTGCAAACGTACATATGCTAAGACAGAGCAGCGCTACTCCTAAATATTTCACCAAGAGAAAATGAAAATATGTCCACCAGATATCTGCCCAAGAATGCTCATACTGGCTTTATTCATAATGGCCCATTATTAGAAACGGTCCCGGTTTTCATGAGCCGGGGAACGAATGACAAAAACAGTAATACATTTATACACTGGACCGCTACTTAGTAATGAAGAGAAATGGGTTACTGATACACACGTAACCTTCATGGATCTTTTACAAAATCATGCTGAAAGAAGCCAGACTCAAAAACACAAACCATATGCTTTCATTTCTATGGAATTTGAGAGAAAGCAAAATAAATCTACAGTGGAAAAAACCAGAATGCTCTTCCTTATCTGGGTGGAGGTCAGAACCGATCTGGAATTTCTGGAAGGAGTTGCGTGCAGGTGAGCTCTGCATCTTGAGAGGCTGGAAGCCCACAAGCATATGCCTTCCTCAAGGTGCGTACATGTGCACGCTCAGTATTACGCATGTCCCTTAGGGATGTGCATATTACCTGAAATAAAACAAACAAAAAAGCCCTCTCCAGTAACAAGTATCAATCACACACACACTGAACTGTTTAGTAATGGAATGCGCTTATTATGTGCTCGCTATGCCGCTTATTTTTAAATATATGCCTGAAAAGACAGCTTGAATGGGAAAAGAATGGACAGATGGAGCTACATGGTAAACCAACTAAAGTAACATGTACGTGTCTGCAGCTCTTATGTGTGTTCGCTGTACTTTTCTTTCAACCTACCCCTGTGTTTGAGAATTTTAATATCCCATTCTGGAAAAAATAATTTAGTACCAATTATACCTTAGGACAAGCTAAAACGTCTGTATTGGTCCCATTTATACCTTAGAAACAGCTAGGCAATACAAAAGAGATTGCGTGAATCCCCTAGAAATCCAGAAAACAGTTTACTCAATGAACTTTGAGATGGTAATTGGGGCTTTCAAGGAACCTTCAAATAATGCCGCTTGATGAGTTTGCTTTATGTGGCTTTTTGCCATTTGCATTTGTTTTACTGAAGGAATTATTATTATTTACTGCAGTTTCATAACTGCAAACAGAAATGTAATCTGTACTTAATGGACCGTCATGGGACAAGGGAGATTTGTGGGTTTTTTTGTTCTACCTAGGTATATAGATGCATGAATTTATAAACTGCAGCCCTACTATGAACTGAGCCATAAAGCATTTTCCCACCTATTTTGTGCATATGTATAAAAATAGTATTGCTATGCATGTCCATTACCACTCACGTATCGCTCACATTTTCTTTAGAAGTTGTGCTAGGAATACCGTATATTATCGGAACGGTTTCCACAACTGAATTAAGTCAAATCATATTTTGTGGAAGATAAACTAGCAGTAAATGCTAGTTAAATGTCCTTAATTAAACATTGAATCACATTTGTTGTTAATGTAATAATTAGGAATTTATCCAATCTTTTTGCAAGATGTGATCTCAGAAAAAAGACAGATCACTCAGTAACATATTACTTAAATACATTTTTCAGTTTAGCTATATTTTCTCCTGCTGAACATATTGAAACAGGAAACGTAACCAACTTTAAATCTCTGTGCAAAGATCCTTTCTTTGGAGGTGAAAAGAGTATTGATCTTAGACGTATACCTAATATAATATTTTTGCAATATAAAGGTATATTCACTCAATTCTTGGACAAAGAATGCCCACATTCTCCATCATTTTTAATGTCATTCTTGGTAGCAAAATATCTAGGTTTGCAATGAATATCTTCAGATATCTGAGCATTTCTGCTTTCTGATTTTCCGTGGTGTTCTTCAGGACAATTCTGTTTGGCTCTACACTCCTGTTTATGCCCCGTATATCTTTCCCTGCTAGCTTTGATTATCATGCTTCTGGCTCAAAAGTTCATCAAGATGGATTGGTTGGGTCTATTTCATGCAATATGCTGGGACTGTAAAACTTTGTCTTGTTTTCTGGAGGGCTCTATCTTCCATTTCTGGGAAAGGCATGGTTTTTTAATACATATCCAGATTTTGGGATGTTTTTTTACCTAATACTCTAGATTACATTTTCCCTAGGCGGTTTAATGACTTCATGGATTACTTCATTTTAGGTTTTTTGGGGTTTCAGTGAAGAAGTCGTGTTTGGAATGCACCATATTTAACCTGAAATTCCCTTCTTCCTCTTTCTCCTTTGCTGGTTTTATCCGGCTGCAATTCATTCCATACCCTCCCTTGCTAATTTGTAAATTCTTTCATTTTTTACCTTCACTTGGTGACAGTTCCCTTCCCCTGTGCAAATCCATTTACAAAATACTATTTACAAATAAAACCCCAATTACTTGTGATGTACAGTTGGATTTTCACTAGAACTATCAACCCCTACTCTCTCTTCCGTGTACAGAACTTGTTTTAGAATCATTAACGTATTCCCCCCCCCCCCAATTCCTAGATTTCCCCTGAGTCGGCTTTGGGTATTAAAACCTGTGCATTTTATAATTTCCTTACAGTACAGTCCTTGATTTCAAGAATTCTCTTGACGCATTCATTAGATTGCTTAGATGTATCTGATTTGTCTGCTTAGTTTTATCATTCTCCATTATTACATTGTCTCTGTATCCAGTCGCATTCCCATTTGATTGTCCAGGTCATTAAATCAAGTGTTGAGAATGAAATCCCTTTTGGAGCACCGGAGTGGCTCAGTTGGTTAAGTGTCCGACTTTGGCTCAGGTCATGATCTCACCGCTTGTGTGTTCAAGGCCTATGTCGGGCTCTGTGCTGACAGCTCAGAGCCTGAAACCTGCTTGGGATTCTTTGTCTCCCTCTCTCTCTGACGCTCCCCTGCTCATACTCTTTGTCTCTCTGTCTCAAAAATAAATTAAATGTTACAAAAAGAATGAAACCCCTTCCAATGAATTCAATGGTATTTTTAAATTAGAATAGTTTTAGTTTGCTCAGAAAATATCTTCCAGGCTGAACCTCCTTCATGCTTACATGCCGTTGCTGCTAATTGCACATATTTTTCCTTGTGTTCTTCCCTAATCCCAGCCTTCAATCCTTCTGAACATTTTAATCTGCCGTGATGTCCATTTTCCTCTGCACTAACCTCTACTGGCTCTTCTTATTTAGAACGTGGTAATTTAAAAATGACATTCACTAGACAAACACCTAAACATTTAAAATTAAAACTATAATCTCCAGTGTGCGTGCTTTATTTGTTCAGTCAACGTAGTAAGTGCTGGCTCTAGAGTTGGTCTTCCTTCTTCAGGACAGGGGCCCTTGCTGCAAAACTTCATCTTACTCTGTGCCCTTAAGCCAATGCGTAGGGACTCCATTCAGCAACATTCTTTGTTCAAACTCTCTCGGTATCTGAGGCTCTGTTAAGTTTCACCCCAGGGTCCATGAGAAACCTCAAGAATGAATTTGGAGAAAGACAGGGGTCTGGATTATATCTTTATTTTCTGTAAATGCATATTTCATATTTTAAAACCCATTTAACATTGATCCACTGTTGGCTGGGCCGTGAAGAAAATGTGCAGGAAACATGCCGAACAGACAGTTTCAGTGTAATGCACATATTCTTTTGGGAGGCAGTTGAATATATGAACTCAGTGTCCCTAAGGGTAGATTCAAGTATTGGATGTGTGTAATTTTGCTTGCTAAATTCGTACACAGAACCGTATGATGATATCTTGAAACATGTAAAATAGAAGAGGAACGTGTTTTTTCCCTAAAAAAAATAAGTAAAGAAAGGAAATTGATGATATTCAGGTATGTCACTATCCCTGTGTCTAGTATGAAAGCCATACCTTCTTGCCAGGGAAATTACTCCAAATTTAGATTCCACTTTTCGTAGATGTAATCAGCAACCTTTTCGTGATTGTTATTTATACTAAGGACTCTGATACCTGAGCTGAGCCTGTAGGTGATTGTGAACAGGCACGAGTAGGAGTCCCCTTGCATGTGAAACACCACTGAATGCTAGACTGAGTGCTAGACTCAGTACGGAACGCGCTGCTGGCCGTGTGGATGCAGAGGTCCGCACGGTCACTGCCTGAGAACTTAAATGGATACGTAAATGAATAAAAGCTACAAGCAAAAAATGAAAGAACTTTCAACAGTGCTGAGTCCTCAGGTGTTCATCCATCCATCAATGAGGTAGAGCATGATTTCAGACTGGGAGATCCGATCCTGGACACCAGCACCTGCTTCCTCACTCAGAGAACTCAGTTCTGAACACAGACATCTTCATCTGGAGGGTTGACTGAAGAAGGGCCCTTTCTTTCCTGCCTTCTTTCCTTTCCTTCCTTCCTTCCCTTCATTCCTTTGTTCCTTTCCTTCCTTCCCTTCCTTCCTTCCTTCGTTCCCTTCCTTTCATTCTCTTCCTTCCTTCCTTCCTTCCTTCCCTTCCTTCCTTCCTTCGTTTCCTTCCTTTCATTCCCTTCCTTCCTTCCTTCCTTCCTTTCTTCCTTCCTTCCCTTCCTCCCTCCCTCCCTCCTTCTTCCTTCCTTCCTTCTTTCCTTCCTTCCTTCCATTCTGTTGTTAATTTATTTATTTTTAGACAGAGAATCCCTACACATGCATGCTCGAACAGGAAAGGGGCAGAGAGAGAGGAAGAGAGAGAATCCCAAGCAGGCTCTGTGCTTTTGGCACAAAGCCCAAGGCGAGTCTTAGTCCCATGAACCATGAGATCATGACCTGAGTCAAAAATCAAGAGTCTGATGCTCAACTGACTGACCCACCCAGGCGCCCACCCCCTTTTTTTTTTATTTTTAAAGAGCACCAAATAATCTTACAACATTTAACGTGCCAAAACCTTCAGTGTCTTTGATAAGACAATGGGGAAAACTCTCTATTTCTATATGTGCATTTGTATATATATAAAAAATAGGACGTCTGGGTGGCTCAGTCGGTTAAGCATCTGACTTTGGCTCAGGTCATGATCTCAGAGCTCGTGAGTTCCAGCCCCGCATCAGGCTCTGTGCTGACAGCTCAGAGCTGGGATTCTTTGTGTCTCCCTCTTTCTGCCCTTCCCTCCCTCATGGTCTGTCTCTCTCTCTCTCTCTCTCAAAAATAAATAAACATTAAAAAAAAAAAAGAAAAAGAAAAGAAAACCAGCCTTAAAACCATCTAGGCCTGTGGAATAGGATAAGTTCTGGGACCTATCAGACTTTGAGTCTTCTCAGACATCATAGTGGAGATTATTAGCACTTGCTCCAAAAATGGTTGTGGAAATCAATTTAGATTAATCGCATAGTATGTTCATTAGCGAGCCTGACACACACTATACATTCAATAAATGAAAACTCTAAATGGAATGTAGACATTCTATTTATATTCGGGGATGTTATGAATTAGCTGGAATATCAGAATTAATTTCTACTCTAGGAGAAAGCAGAAGAGAGTTTGAGTGATAGGTATGTCCTTGAATCCTTAATATGGCTTTCATTGTACTGATGTCTCCTCAGGAATTAATCACAGAGGGAGACCGTGAGTCCTGAAAAAGGACTGAAGACCATCTTGACCAAGGTACCATGCTTTGAGGATGCTCTTTGCAGTTGGAACCTCAGAAACTTTCTGGGAATGTTTTTTAGGAATCGTTCTGAAACTCTCATATTTAGAATGTCTTTCTACTCGTATAAGAATCGCAAATGGGAATTTGAGGACGTTTTCAGGCAGCCTTAAAACTTATCATTGATCAAAAGTGTGAAGATGTTAAAGATGGTTACATCCTATTTTCTACCTAATTTTCTTACATTCACATTTCAAGGCCTGGAGATGGATTCCATTCATGGCAAGTAGTATTTACAAAGAGAAGAAAGGAAAAGAAATAAAACAGGATTTGGTTCATTAGATGTATTGTTAATCTATTCCAACATTTTCTTGAAGTCTAGGCAGGTCAAGAATTGCTCAGTTTCTATTTTGTTTGCTTTCAATGTCAGCCATCAATGATAATTTCCTTTGTTACTCAGGGCACTTTTGATGGGATTGTCCCCAATGATGGAAGAATACTTAGCTTCTTGGTTTGGGTTGCATTTAAATGGCATGACTGACAGTTTGCTGTACCACTCATTGGTGGTTTTGATAACCAAAGTGGCTTAATTTATCTGGACCAACCTCCCTTTTACTTATATGTACATAACCAGATGCAGAATTGTACTTCACAGTTTAAAGCAGAGAAATCTACCTCAGTTTTCAGAACCTCACAAAAATGTGTAGTTTTTAAAAGGTGGGAGATTAACGTCTAATCCAAGGATTGCCTACAGTTATGAAATTTAGTGGATTCGGAGATGCCGCCTCAGGAACCTAGTATTCAGTTTGGGGTCACTGGATCCGATGACCCATTCAGAGATATGTCGTAACCTGACACCAAACGATAGGAAACAAATTTTCTTTTGTTTTATTTTTCACTGTGCTCGCTGAATCGCTTCCTCCTGATTCTCTATCCAGCACTGACTTATACTTGGAATATTAGCACGGGATCAATACACGGGGCGGTGG
>CM053579.1:103672422-103745727 GCA_028646485.1 Cryptoprocta ferox
GCTTCAGTAGACATCCTCACGCAACACACATTTATGCATAGGTGTGTTTGGTTGTCATTGATATCTCTATTATAGAATAAATTTCTCACAGAATAGTAACTTAAAGACGGAGGGCATCGAGAAGACCATAAAAGAAGTGAGACGATGAATCTGTATATAAATTGAGTGGGACAATAAATCTGTATATAAATTAATGTTCTCTAGGAGACTATTATTTTAATGAAGAATGAATTATCCCAGTCACCGATAATGTAAAAGCAGAAATTAATATCTGTTAATAGGCAATTTAATATCAAATGATTCCTCCTTAATAAAACAGTGCAATTGCTGTAACTTCTCTTTAAGCCACTGGGTTCTGCAAAGTCTTCTCTAACATACTGAGCTAGGCTGTTAGTGAGGATCGTGGTTTTACTGAGCACTTTATTCTCAGGTTTGCTAACCATTGCTTTGGCAATCTTAATAAACCGTAAGCGTGCCGCCTAAGTGCCTTAAATGGGCCTGGATATCATGTTTCATAGGAATGTCCTTGAAAATGGCCCCATTAGGATGATTTACGTCCCTTGTATTTTATGTGTATGATGATTACACCCAGGTGAGCTTTTCAAGAAATCTGCATCTACTAGCAATCTAAAAAGAAAGTACACTGTGTTTCCAGATTTTTGTTTGCGTGACTTTCTTCCTAATTTTTTTTCTCTAAAGCTTAACGAAAATGTTACATTTACCATCCGAACCTCTAAGTGCACAGCTCAGCAGTGTCAAGTACATGCGCGGGTCTGGCACTTTTTCATCTTGCAAATCTGAAACGGTGTACCAGTGGACATGAATTTCCCTCCCGCCTCCATCCTATCTTCACCCTTATACACCTTTCTGCTTTCTCTTTCTACCTTTTGACCCCTTTTCATACTTCCTGCAAGTAGAATTCCTTGGATGTGTCCTTTTGCAAGTGGCTTATTTTGCTTAGTGTCTTGTCCTCCAACTTCACATATGTTTTAGCATGTGATGAGGTTTCCATTTTTAAGGCTGGCAAAGTTCCTTGGCTTTGACACCGAAACAGAAAGCAACAACAGGTAAAAATAGCTGAGGAGGATCACACCAGTCTTTGAACACTTTTGTGCATTGAAAGAAACAAGCAACAGAGTAAAGAGACAATCTATGGAATCGGAGAAATTCATTGCAAATCAAGTATCTAAAAGCAGATATTGTGAAGAATGTTGAAGGAATTTCTACAACTCAATAGCAACAAAATAATCCAATTTTTTTCAAAAACGGGCACAGGGCTTGAACAGAGCCCTTTCTTACTCAAGAAGACATAGAATCATCAATATGCAGAAGAAAAGTTACTATCACTCACCATTAGAGAAAGATAAGTCAAAACCGCAATGAGTCATCACCCGACACTAATCAAGGTGGGTACTATAAAAAAAAAAAGTAACACATGGTGACCAGCGTTCAAATTTGGAACCTTCACGCACTGTTGATGAGGAGTGTACAATGGTGCACTCATTGTGCAAAACGCTGCGGAGGTTGCTCAAATAATTAAAAATTGAATTACTGTATGACCAGCCACCGCACTTATGGACATATAGCCAAAAGGATTTAAGCAGGCTCGTGCAGATATATGTCCACACCCATGGTCACTGCAGTTACTTACAGTAGTATCCCACGTGGTAGAAGCAACCCAAGTGTCCATCAGTAAATGAATGGAAAAAGAAAAGATGTGTTACGTGTACCATGGATTATTACGCAGTCCTAAAGCTTAATTTCCTCGATTTTTTTCCTCAAGGTTCAAGTCTGGCTGTTTAAATAAAGCAAATATTTATTTATTAGTTATCAATGTTTATTTTTATTTTTGAGAGAACGTGAGCAGGGGGGAGTGACGCAGAAGGGGACAGAGGATCCAAAGCTGACTGTCAGCACAGAGCCCGACGCAGGGCTTGAACCCACGAACCGCGAGATCATGACCTGCGCCAAAGTCAGACACTTAACTGACTGAGCCACCCAGGTGCCCCGGTAAATTGACTATTTTAGAAGCCAGGTGCAATGTGCTGAATAATGATCAGACCTCAAAGGCGGACATAATGTTTGTAAAGCAGGAGACACAGAGAAACAAACAAAAAAAAGTAGACTCAGGCAAGCCTAAGCGGTGTGCAGAAAATTCCAATTAAACCTTAAATCTGAAAGCAGCATGAAGAATTTAGGTAAAAAAGCAAATGTACCACATACAATAAAATTTTAATGGAGACTTTTCTATTAACTCTCTACGTGAACAATTTATTTCATTCGGAGACCACATTGTCAAAGACTTTTATATGAAAAGTTTTACTTGATACATGGATACAAAGGAAAATTATATGTTCCTTCGGAAAATAGAGTTTATTTCAGTTTAATAATGATGCACGCATATTTATATTTCCCTGAGTTATTCTATTATTTAAAAATAGTTCACATTACTAACATGTACCATGTGCACTTGGGTGTGTGTGTAGAAATCGAACAAGATGGTGTACGTGAAAATATTTTTAAATCTATAAATCTATATAAGCCTGGGTGGCTCAGTCGGTTAAGCATCTGACTTAGGCTCAGGTCATGATCTCACGGTTAATGGGTTTGAGC
Organism: Cryptoprocta ferox; assembly: GCA_028646485.1. Lineage (NCBI taxonomy): Eukaryota > Metazoa > Chordata > Mammalia > Carnivora > Eupleridae > Cryptoprocta > Cryptoprocta ferox. Next base: position 103,675,036 of record CM053579.1, read on the forward strand.
CCCGCGTCGGGCTCTGTGCTGACAGCTCCGAACCTGGAGCCTGCTTCAGATTCAGTGTCTCTCTCTCTCTCTCTCTCTCTCTCTCTCTCTCTCTCTCTCTCTCTCTCTCTCTCTCTCTCTCTCCCTCTGCCCCTCCCCTGCTTATGCTGTGTGTGTCTCTCAAAAATAAATGAAAACATTAATTTAAAAAATAATAAAAATAAATAAATAAGTAAAATTTGAAAATGCTACATAGTGTCATCCCCACAGCCCAAAACCCACAATATGATTCTGCATATTTAAAGCTTTGAGGAGCGCCTGGGTGGTTCAGTCGGTTAAGCGTCCGGCTTCGGCTCAGGACATGATCTCATGGTTCATGGGTTCGAGCCCCTCATCGGGCCCTGTGCTGACAGCTCAGAGCTTGGAGCCTGCTTCGGATTCTGTGTCTCCCTCTCTCTCTCTGACCCTCCCCTGCTCGCACTCTTTCTGTCTCTTAAAAATAAATAAAAATAACAATAATAAAAATTAAAAAATAAAGCTTTGAGGAGCCCTGTGGGTGCCTGGGTCGCACAGTTGGTTGAGCGTCTGACTTCGGCTCAGGTCATGATCTTGCAGTTTGTGGGTTCGGGCCCCAAGTCGGGCTCTGTGTTGACAGCTCAGAGCCTGGAGGCGCTTCAGAGTCTGTGTCTCCCTCTCTCTCTGCCCCTCCCTGCTCACGCTCTGTCTCTCTCTCTCTCTCCAGAATAAAGATTAAAAAAAATTTTTTTTTTAAACCTATAAATCCATAAACCACCATGCACACTCATGGATGTTGAACAGGAAGTTCACCTACGTCAAGTACCCATCTCATCAGAATCAGGACTGAGACCCAGGTCTTCCGAGGTATCACTTCACATTCTTTCTGTGCAATCATGAAAACATCACCTTAGCGTGTCATTTTGGCTTTGTGTTTGCATCATGTGAGTACGCCTGGGGGATACAGCACACTCCGTCTCATCACAGAAGTTAATTAGGACCATCACCATCATCACGACATCAGGGCTATTCATAATGGAAGTGTGTGTGCACATGCATGTGTGTGTCCATGTGTATGTTAGAAGATACTGCCCAGGTGACCAGCGGCATGCCTTCCCCTTGGCCTTATGACCCCCTCCCCCAATTGTAATTGCCCACAGTAAATTCTCGCCTTTGCTTCACAACCATTACTTAAAACATCAAAATAGTATCACATTTAATAATAATTTGATAAAATGAAATAGCAAGGAAGAAGCATTTGCTTTCCGTAATGCAAATAAGCTCGATAATGCTCTGAATATTCGCGGTTAATTATTTTAAACCGTCTAATCAATGAAAACCTTTGAACCTCTAATTTTCAATTAGAAGCAACACAAATTTACCACAGTAACAGAACTCATTTCGAAATATAGGATCTAATCCTATAAATGGTTACATGCAATATCAAATTTAATATAAGTTGGCATTCACAGGGGAAAAGGCTTAAAATACCATTTTATTAACATTGTACTATAGAAGTCGAAAATGTTTCAAAATTCTGGCAGGGTACCTAATTTATATTTAATCTCATTTGAAATATTCCTCTGAATAAATTAGACTCTAAGGGAGCTATTCAAATGAGGCCTTAAAATGATAAACAGAATTGGACAATTTAGGCCGAGAACAGCTGTTCTGTGTGTGGCCACATGTCACTATTATACTCACGTATGCAATCAATACGGACTCAATTACTAGAAATAATGGAAATCGTAGTACTTCACTCCAGTAGTTTAATATGCGTGCATGATTTATTATGCTTTATTAACCCAAAGGAGATTATACTCTTGCATGTGAAGGTGTTATTGTTATTTTAGAATAGGGAAAGCACGGGTGTAGACGAATGAAGAGAATATCTGCGGAGGAAGAAATAGTGCTGGTTATCAGAATAAACTGGGAAAGAAGTGACCAGTTCTGGGACACAGAATCCTTTGGAGGAAGCTCATTAAGAAGTTTATCCCATGGCGAGGAATAGGAACAGCTGAGTGGAGAGCACAGGGCCCCCGGACATCTTTGATCTAGCGCTGCCCTCATGACCATAAGCAAGACGGATCGTCTCTTGGACTTCAGCGTGCTTGGCTCTGGTTGGCTTTGGAATGCATTCTGACCGTGTCTCCTTGGGGTAAAACCATATGCCACGATCTAGTAAAGGTATGCACAGCTTTAAGATGACATTAATGGAGAAGCGGAATATCACAGCTCAACCACAATAAAAATCCCTATCCGGCTTATATTCGACTTCTAACCATTGCTAAGCTCTGGGTGTATTCGTTTGATAGAGGACAAGCGGGACATAATCCTATTTTCAAATCATTCTTGATGGATTATACAGTATCGAAAGGACTGCATACTAATCAGTGCGTAACAACCAGAGTGACTCCCCAACTTCCAGACTCAAAGAGACGTTACCGTTGACCCTTGAATGACACGGGACTTGGGGCACCAACCCCCTTGTGCAGTCGAATATCCACATACAACTTTTGAGCTGCACAAAACTTTTTAAAGTTTATTTATCTTGACACAGAGAGAGAAAGAATGAGTCAGGGAGGCACAGAGAGAGAGAGAAGGAGAGACAGAGAATCCGAAGCAGGGTCCGCACTGTCAGCACAGAGCCAGACGCAGGGCTCAAGCTCACCAACCATGAGATCATGACCTGAGCCAGAATCAAGAGCTGGACTGTTAATGGACAGAGCCACCCAGGCACCCCTGGCTCACACAGAACTTAACTACTAATGGCGTACTGATGCTTGAAGCCTTACTGCTGACATAGCAGTCGAGTCACATGTATTTTGAGAATCAAGGAGACTGCACTGTATTCTTACACTGGAGTAAGCTAGAGAAAAGAAAACATCCTAAGAAAATCATAAGAAAGAGAAAATACATTTACAGGCCTGTGCTGTATACATCAAAGATATCCACCTGCATCGAAACCTGTGATGTTCAAGACTGACCTGTACGTTATTGAATCGTGAATGGAAGGACCTTAGGATTGCAGCGGCCACAAGCCTCACAGTTTCCCACTGACATGAGCCAGGGGGAGTGGAAAGATTAAGAATGCGGATTTTAGGACAGGAACGGAATTGGTGTGGCTGGGAAGATCATACATGACAGCGGTCATGCAGAGCCCGCGTGATGGCAGGAAATGAACCGTCTGGACTGAGTCTGTCACCACCGCCGTGAGGAAGTCATTCATGTAAACCAGTTACATCTCCCTAAAAAAACCTACCGTAAGGGTACAAATTTAGTGCTCACGTCAAACAAATTTAGTACCGATGCCTGAAATCATGGAGTCCTTTTCGTCTTTGTTTCTCTTGTTCCCCCGCATTTAATCTACCAGCGGTTGTCAGACACTGCACACCTCATTCTCTCCATCTCCACCTCAACCACGGTCTCTCCCTAGAAGCATCTTAGATGGGTCTCCCTTGCTCTGCGTCTTTTATGCACGACATTGTGTCCCCCTAAAATTCATAAGTTGAAACCCTAACCCCCAATGTGGCTCTATTTGCAGATCAGGAAGTCGTTAAGATCATGAGGTCATAAGGGTGGGTGGGGCTCTAGTCCCACAGAATTTGCATCCTTGTGATGAGAGACCCTATCTCTGTCTCTCTGGACAACCACAAAGGAAAGGCCACGTAGGACACGGCGAGAAGTGGACCATCTACAAGCCGGGAGGAGAGTCCTGACCATTAACCAGGGCTGCCCATGCCTGGATCTTGACCTTTCTGCCTTCGGCGCTGTGAGAAAATCAGTGTCTGTCGTTGACGCCGCCCGGTTTGGAGTACTTTCTTATGGCAGCCTGGGCAGATTAACGGTGCCCCCTTCCTGTCCGCTGCTGTCATCAACGCCACGCGCTCTGCCCGTCATGCTGCATGCGGTAGCCACTTATCACAGAAAGTGCTGTTTGATCACAGGTGCGAACCATCTACATCCTCAACACGAGCCTCCAAGGTTTTATAGGATCTCCAGGCTCCAACCTGGACTCCTCTGAGTCATCGAGCCCACCTGTACTGGCAGTCTTCCACGTTTTTCCCCAAGCCTCACGACCCTGTTGGTCAGTAGGTGGATACTTCGCCGCTTCCTCTCTTTGTTTTCCCTCGGCATCTCGAGGAAAGGGAGCCCAAGACAAGGAGGAAAGTGATGACCCCTGCCAGGTGCCCGCCTCCGGGGTGACTGGGAGAAAAGGTATCGGGCAAACGAACACTTGAAGCGTGCACGTCGGAGCCGCATGCTGCCTTTTCGGTTGTTGCTTCACCAATGGTCTCAAAGCAACGTACCCAAGTGTCTCTGCAGTCGTGTTGTCGCGTAGAACAGAAGAGATCGCCTGCACAAGTGTCCCGTGTCAGCTGGAGCAAAACAGCAGCTGGCCAGCGTGCCTCTGCGGGGACGTGAATCAGAGGAGAAAACATCCACATCATCAAGGTTCACATACTCACCATTCAACTCGGCGGGGAGCCTGCCTACTTCCCAATTATTGCTCTGGGAACAGAAATGGCTTATTAGTGTTGCCGACAAGTCTCTCCAGTTCCCCACTGAAATATCTATGAAGGCAAAGTCAAATCTCCCTCTCTCCAAAAAAAAAAAAAAACCCACAAAATCAGCACAAGATTTAACACCAGGACTCATGGTCCAGCAGCCAGACCTGGAGGCTGTCTAATAACTACTAGATTATACAAGACACCACAGACTACCCTGCCTCTCCCTATATTCCAGGGGTACCTGGTGGCTTGATCGTTAAGTGTCCGACGTCAGCTCAGGTCATGATCTCATGTTTCATGTGTTCGAGCCCCGTGTCAGGCTCTGTGCTGACCACTTGGGGCCTGGAGCTGCTTCAGATTCTGTGTCTCCCTCTCTCTCTACCCCTCCCCATCTCTCTCTCAAAAAAAAAAAAAAAAACGATTGTAGATTCCAGGAGATCAGATGAACATCTGGATACGTGAAAACAGACTCATGTGTTTTCCATTATTCAGCACACATTGATTGGCCACTGTTGAGCTTCCTGTGGCTTCCATAACAAATTACCCCAAACTTAGTTGCATAAAAGAACACAAATGTATTATCTTACTGTTCTGCAGGTCAGAAGTCCAGAGTGGATCTCACTAGACTCAGATAAAGGCATTGCAAGGGCTTTGCTCTTCCTGAAGGTTTTACAACAGTGACAAAAAAAAATCTCCTTGCTTTGTCCCTTCTTTTCTGGGACGCCCGTTTTCGTTTGCTTATAGTCCCCTTCCAGCCAGCAAGTGTATCATTCTAATTTCTTCCTGAGTAAACCCCTTGTGCTTCCTGTTGGTTCCACTTGCATAATACAGGCTGATCTCCCCATGTCAACAGCCCTTAATCACATCTGCCAAGTCCATTTTGAGGTGTAGCATGTTCACATGTCTCTAGAGATTAGGATGTGGACCTCTTTGGACGGAGAGAGACATTTTCTGCTACGCCAAAGCCATATTGCATCAAGTCCCCACGAGGGAGAAAAGAGGTCACATCCATCTGCCCAGGTGTGTCCCATTTCCTGCTTCCCGTAGCCCATGGCTCACCCCCACACTTCCGGTTTGATCCTATGGTTGTTTCTTGAGAAACCAGAAGCATGCATCCCAGCCTGGATCTCTTCCAAGCTAATGAGCACACAGGCAGTTTTCTGAAAGTGTAGTTTCATGAGTGGAGGGCCAGTGTCATGGAACCCATAGATTTCAGCTTAACGTTCTGGGCAGCTCCTCAGCATAAGAAGACGAAATGTGCCTTTGGCTAGATGGTCCTTTTCAAAGGAAGGAATCAACCAAAAGAGCTGTGGGGACGTTCTGTGTCCAACACACGTACACCTCCAAGAACACAAGGCTCCTGGGGACAGACAGAGCGGCATTATTTACTACTGCAGCTCAAGAGCTTATATTCCTGGTCATTAGGCACTCAAGAATTATGAAACAAATACAGAAGTGCTTAAAAGCTCTAAAACAACTTGATAGAGAACATGGACGTGCGTCTTTCTCTTAGAGTTAATTTCCACAATACAGAATAACAAAAAGGTGGCGAGTTGGAAAAGGGAAACACGGCAGCAATGTTTCTTAAAATGTGTATATTTTTTACTTGCCTTTTTAAAGAGAAACCACAGTCATTTAAAAATATGACTACAAGGGCTAAAGTAGCCTCCACGGTGATGTGCGTACAGATCATAGGCAGGAAGCATCAGTCACTGAGAATCTCAAACCTCAAAAGCCAACAGGAAGATTCAATCAAGAAAGGGCTGAAGGCTTCAGAGTCTGACAGTGGACCCCTGTTAGTATTTTAATTTCTTATGTGAAACCACCAGGCTTATGGAAACTGCCTCTTGATTGTGGAAATTGGCTGACTTGGGAAACATGGACTGCAATGATTTGCTCTGAGGAATGTAGCCAACATGCGAGGCTGTCTCTTCTAGTTGTTACCTTGTTATGGTGACAAAATATCATGGCAGTGAAATGGAATGCCCCAAAGAAGTGTCCAACGGAGTTCCTGAGGGAAAACACAACGCGTTGCTGACACTTCCGGACTGATAAAGTAAAATCCTGCACAATTAATGGAGTCAACATAGTATCATGGGACGCAGTGTTTAAAATGTGTCCTCATTTTACGTGAAGTCCTTTCTTTGTTCAAAAGATACTGTTCCCATCATCCATGTCCACAATTCTAAGTAAAAGCAGACGTACCCCGTGATGTCCTGTCTCAATTCTTGTGTTTCAATTGCTAGTGATTTTGGTAATTTTCCCCCTGTGTATTTTTGGTTCCGACATCAACATTTTCAAATCGCCAAATCCCTAGTAAAAGCATTTCATTTTCTGCACCTCAAAGTCAGATGCAGAGATAACAGTGAACAGGTTTAAAATAATAACATTTTGGATGAAGCCCATTTATAAAATGATGCTTGGAAGTCAGGGTGAATGCGTTCTGACAATACCAAGTCTGGAATGAATACTTGAGCGGTAGCTTCACTTGGAGTTATTTTCATAAGACATTCATGAAACACAAGAAGATTTGTGACACGTTCATTGACTGACTCGGTTTTCTGAAATATTCTAAATATAAAGAACATCAGCGTCTTCATTAAACACTGGAGGTGTCTGAGAACGTGAGTGTACACATGAATGTGTTTCCGGTTACGTTTCATGCACACAGATGAATTCATAATATATCTATGAATAATCCACTGTAGAAAAACGTGTTTAAAGATTGTATTAAGGGAAAGTGTAGAGAATCAGCCTTTTAGCAGAAACCACAGGGTGATTTCAGTGAAAAGACACTTCTGGTAAATACTGGTTTGGATGATTTTGCACTCCACACTTTAGAGGTGTACTTTTTATATTTAAATAGTCTTGTAGCTGATTTATTAATGTAAATATTTGCCACATATAGTTTATGTTATCAGACGTCTATTGAAGGAATATGTGCTGCTGACACTTGCGTATTTTCTCCCCTCATATAAAAATGGCCAGAATAGTGTTTGAAGCGACATGGTATAGACCACTCTTGTGTAGGCAATTCGCTGTCATGTCCACCATCACACCCTTTTGAGAGAGCTCATTTTTGTGGGCAAATGAAGTGTGAAGCGTTAGAAAACATGCCTGAACACATGTAAGAGACTCTTAAATACAGAGAACAAACTGAGGATGGTTGGAGGGGAGTTGGGTGGGGAGAAGAGCTAAATAGGTGATGGGCATTAAGGAAGACACTTGTTGCGATGAGCACTGGGTGTTACATGTGAGCGATGAATCACTAAATTCTATTCCTTTTCAAAAAAAAATTTTTTAATGTTTCTTTTTGAGAGACAGAGAGAGACAGACCATGAGTGGAGGGAGGGGAAGAGAGAGAGACACACACACAGAATTCAAAACAGGCTGCAGGCTCTGAGCTGTCAGCACAGAGCCTGACATGGGTCTCGAACTCACGAACCATGAGATCATGACCTGAGCCGAAGTCGGCCGCTTAACCGACTGAGCCACCTGAGCACCCCTAAATTCTATTCCTGATTATCATTATTACACTGTATGCTAACCAACTTGGATTTAAATTTAAAAAAATAAAGTGACAATCTTTGTAAAAAGTAAAATCAAATAATAGTACTAAAATAAAAAAATAGTAAAATTAAAAAATGAAACAGGGGTGCCTGGGTGGCTAAGTCCATTAAGCATTGGGCTTCAGCTCAGGCCACTGTCTCAAGGTTTGTGGGTTCGAGCTCCGTGTCAGGCTCTGTGCTGACGGCTCAGAGCCTGGAACCTGCTTCGGAACTTACTTCTCCCTCTCTCTCTGCCCCTCCCTTGCTCGTACTCTGTCTCTCAAAAATAAATAAATGTTTAAAAATCTTTAAAAAATAACAAACTAAGACATAAAATAAATACATAAATACATACTAAAATAAAATATAATCTTGTTTAAAAAAAAAACGGAAAAAGAAGAAAGAAAGAAAACATGCTTGAAATCCAAGACGGGAAAACCAGATATGTCAACAGCGAAGGAAATGTGCCCTAGACGTGAGAGGTGAGTGAGGAGGCACAGAGAGACACCGCCATGCTGGCCGTCACAGGATGCACACAGTGGGAGCCCCTCCGGCGGGAGGCCGTCATCTGCAAGGACACGTGGATGGGCACACAGCAAGCTGGTTGGCTTCTGTCTGAACAGACAGCCTCATCTTGTACCCAAACATGACCTCATCTCTTATCTACCCATGAACGGTGAGCAAACAAGAACCAACATCGTGCTTTCCTTATAGCCCCCAGCGGGGTCTGAGTGGGATCCCAAACCACAGATGTGTTCCGTGTTTCAAATGTGTCCCTGTCATTTCCTGCTGAGACAGGAAGGTAAACTGTAGGTACAGTGGCGTGGTCGAGCAAATTACAGAGACTCTCGCCGTCTTGGTCCATTTGGGCTGCTGTGACAGAACATTCTACACCAGGAGGGTTCGGAACAACAGACGTTGCTCATAGTTCCAGAGCCTGCAAGTCTCAGATCAAGGTTCTGGCAGATTTGGGGTCTGGTGGGAGCCCGCCTCCAGGTTGGAGGCCTCCATCTCCTCTCTGTGTCCTCACATGGTGGAAGGGGGAGCCCTGTGGGGTCTCTTTAACCTGGACCCTCATGACTGGCTCTCCTCCCAAAAGTCCAATCTCCAAACCATCACACTGGTGATTAGGATTTCAGCGTATGAATTTGGGGGGACACTTTCACACCGTGGCACTTAGTGACACTTCATATTGGGATCCAGACTTTAACAAAAGAACAGCAAGTACCCACAGAACAACTTACAGCACATTCCGGTAGGTGTGGGAATGGGGAACGAATAACCAGCATATTTCTGATCCCCTCCATTGCCCTTGGCTCTCAATAGCAGCAGTGCTAGAGGCTGCCAGCCTTACGTGGGCCCCCCATGAAAGCAGACACCCCCACTTAGCTCGGCTGACAGAATGACGGGCACTTCTCACGCGCCTTACGCCTGTCTGCTCTCGAGACCAAAGAGCAAGGACGCCTCTTCTCAAAACCGAAAACCATTGCAGTCCTGTAATTGCCTCCATTCTCGTACTCTTGTCTCGTGTTCCCAGTCAGCCGATTCCCAGGAACTCCCTGATTCTTGTGAGCAACGTTGGGTGATAGAGCTGATACATAAATCTGTCTACAAGGTGAGAGCCTGCAGGTTGCTCTTGGGGGTGACCCCAAGGTGACCCATCAACTCGAAGGTATCAGAATCCTGATCATCATCGCCTATGTTTAAGGGTCCAGTAGAGAAAATCCATGTTCAACTCAGACCAGCTTACTTCTTGCAGCAGCAAACTGCTATGATCGGACAAGAGATTGAATCCGCTGTCTAACACGTTCTGAATATTTCTGAAATTCGTTGAAGGAGGTAGACCTTTCCCTTGCTGTGAATGATTAAGTGAAACGTTCCAGTTGGTCTGGGACGGTGCCCATGTGTTTGCACTTCTAATGAGCATCTAGATGATGCTGACACTTCTTGTCCACAGACCTTTGCTGGCTACCTCCGGTTTCATAAATGGAGAAATATACAATTGGAATATTTTTTTAATTTTTAAAATTTCTTAAAGTTTGTTTATTTTTGAGAGAGAGAGCACTAGCAGGGGAAGGACGAGAGAGAAAGAGAGAGAATCCCAAACAGCCTCCATGCTGTCAGCACAGAGCCTGACCTGGGATTCAAACCCACGAATCGTGAGATCATCACCAGAGCTGAATCCAAGTGTCGGACGCTCAACTGACTGAGCCACCCAGGCGCCCCTGGAATAACTTTTAAAGTAATAAAAATGGTATTTGATCCAACGGTGACTGCTACATGAAAACAGAATTCCCTCTGTTGATACTGTTTTGCCTCGGGAAACATAATCACTGAACGCATCAAATGTATTAAGAGTATCAGTTGAGTGAGCCATCTGAAATGTAATTGAAATATTAAATTGTGTTGTGCCTTATTTAAAGGGAATTGCTGAAAAAGCCATTAATGACTCTCCATTCTTACAATGTCAAGTGGTGGTTAAGTTCCGAACGTAAAACAGATTATGACCAGAAGCATTCCTTAGCATCCAATATTTGGTTTTTTTTTTTTTTTTGAAACCCAAATCGAAATGCCAGCAATCAAAGTGTATTAGCTAAGTAGGTACATGGCCACGCCGGAGAAGGGAACAATTACACTGGTAATTTAAGTGCAGAGCAGAGCTGAACTATAAGTAACAGAGAACTGCCGGATGCTCACGTATCATCTGTGGTCCCCTCTACAGTTCCAGCTCTGTCCACTTCTTCTCTGTATCCTGGGGACACCTTGGGATTTTCAGGGGGGTACTTGTCATCTGTAACTAACATTCCTCAAATATGTGCTACGAGCCTATGCTATTTTGATTATTTCATGAGAATGTCCTGTGCGTGCATGGATGTGTCAATGTAAGACACGAACACCAGCACTTGACAAATGAAGGCCACTGATCACACGTACTCGTTTTTTTCTTTCTGGCATTCTGTCCCCTGAATAGGAAATGGATAATAAATATTTCTTTAAGTTTTTTAAATTTTTTATTTATTTGAGAGAGAGAAAAAATGAGAGTGCATGCGAGTGGGGGAGAGGTGGGGGGTGGGAAGAGAGAAAATCCCAAGCAGTTTTCATGCCATCAGCACAGAGCCTGAAATTGGGCTTGAACTCACCAACCATGAGATCATGACCTGTGCTTGAAATCAAGAGTCAGACGCTTAACCTACTGAGCCACCCAGGTGCCCCTGAAACTGATAATATTTTAAGGAAAGTTCTGTACACATTGCATGTGCCCTAGAGAAAACTGCCATCCTTCCTTCTTTGATACTCATGTGCTAAGTAAGATTGCAAGTACCTAGGGTGCCCGACTGTCTCAGTCGGTCAAGCCTGCGACTCTTGATCTCAGGGCTGTGAGTTCCAGCCCCATGTGGGGTGTAGAGATGACTTAAATTTTTTTTTTAAATGGGGCCCCTGGGTGGCTCAGTCGGTTAAGCATCCGACTTCGGCTCAGGTCATGATCTCACGGTTTGTGGGTTCAAGCCCCGCGTTGGGCTCTGTGCTGACAGCTCGGAGCCTGGAGCTGCTTCGGATTCTGTGTCTCCTTCTCTCTTTATGCCCCTCCCCTGCTCATGCTCTGTTTCTCTCTGTATCAATAATAAATAAATATAAAAATTTAAAAAAAAATTTTTAATAACTTAGGGGCACCTGGGTGGCTCAGTCGGTTAAGCAGCCAACTTCAGCTCAGGTCATGATCTTGTGGTTCGTGAGTTCAAGCCCCACGTCAGGCTCTGTGCTGACAGCTCGGAGCCTGGAGCCTGCTTTAGATTCTGTGTCTCCCTCTCTCTCTGCCTATCCCCTACTCACGCTCTGTTTCTCTCTGCCCTTCCCCTGCTCACGCTCTGTCTCTCTGTCTCTCAAAAATAAATAAACATTTTAAAAAATTATTTAAAAAAATAATAACTTAAAAAAAGATTGCAACTATGCAGTTGTGCATATGTTTCTCCTTTAAAAAGTACGGTTATAAAAATAATAAAATAATAAAAGTATGGTTATTATATTGAATGTGCCCCATTAAAAGTAGAAAACCAGCATTTCCCATAGTAGTGATAAAGGATTGATGAATCATAATGCAAGAGAGTATTGTTGCCGCTTACATGAATGAATCAGATACGGCACATTTTATGCCTATTGTCATTGCTCCTACAAAAAATACTTAAATTAACGGGAGATGCTGGTTTTGTGCCAGTGGAAATATAAGACACAGCGGTCTGGGGGAAGGTTTCACTTGGTCCTCCCAGAGACCTATCCTGACTCATGCATCCGTTTCACAAGAGCTTTGAGAAATCACCCCGGAAAACACCATCCGGGGACACAGGGGAGCCAATAACGATTAGGTCTTCATCTTTGGCGCTTGGGGTAAATGTCGAGCCCTCGTCCCCGTGGACATCTCGGATCTAGTGCGGGCGGCTCTCCGAATGACCACGGTCCCGGAACGGGGAGGTTGAGGCGTCCGTTTCCCTGCGTGTGCAGAGCCCTGGCTGGTGTGGGTGCTTCTGCCCGGGCCCACGCCGGGGCCAGCCATGCGCCTCGGGCCAGGTAGCACCTAGAGAAAACCACCAAGCCAGGGATTTCACCGTCAGGCTCCAGTGCCACGGACTGTGTGGGATTCGCGTCAAGCAAGGTGACGCTCTCCCTCCAATGCTGGCGCTTTATTTTACTCTTTTCTCTTAACGCGGTGAATTTCAGAGAAGACAAAAGCAGTCAGAATTGGGTGTTCGTTCACGGAGCCTCGGTTGTGTGAGCCACTGTCGCAGAAATGTGGATCACGTGGATCACAGAAACAACTTCTCTTCATGCGGTGATTGTGTCTTAGTAGAGGAAGTCAGAAAACAAGTACATTAAGTCACGATTGTCTTTTTTAAGAATGTCATCATCTTGCATCTTGTATGTTTCCCAGCAGACCCCAGTGAGGGGCACCCCCCTGTAACTTTACTCAAAAAGTTTCAACTAATGTGTCCTAAGTGCCACACTCCTAAATGTAACTTTACCTTCATCGAAGTTCTGACCTCATGTTACACCGTTGGCCGCACACATTTCCAACGACACGTTCAATATCTCAACATTCAGTGTCTCAAAAGCGATCATTAAATTGAAAAAGAAAAAGAAAACACAGCAACAAAATAACAGGTACCAGCCTCTCGATATCCCAGCAGAGAAGTACACAGTTTTAAGTAGCATTTTTACCCAAGAAGCAAGGACACATACATAATTGTGTTGTGAATTTGTGTAATATCTAAGTTTCTCGTTACACAGTGTTTAGGGAGGGGGAGAAGACAGGGTCTCCTTGATGTAAAAATGTATGCTGTGGGGGCGCCTGGGGGGCTCAGTCAGTTAAGTGATCGACTTCAGCTCAGGTCATGATCTCACGGTTTGTGGGTTCGAGCCCCGCGTCGGGCTCTGTACTGACAGCTGGGAGCCTGGAGCTGCTTCCGATTCTGTGTCTCCCTCTCTCTCTGCCCCTCCCCCACCTGTGCTTTGTCTCTTTCTCTCTCTGAGATATAAATAAGACATTTTAAAAAATTAAAAATTTATGCTGTGGACAGCATGTAATAGTTAAAGAGCCAATGCATGAGTCCTGTCGTGTGCCGATCCTTGCTGGACATACCGTTAACTTATTCCTGTCACCACAGAGCCATTCATATTTAGATTATTCTATTTCACTTTCTCATCTGGATTGATGATATCAAACTGTTCCATTGGTAAAACTTTAGCCAGAGACTGAAAGGGTGACAGTCTTCTTTTATCTGTTGAAATGATCTTTTGTACTCCACCTATTTTAAAAAAATATTCTCTAATTTAGAATGGTTAACTCAGGGTTTATTCTCTGTATTCACTGTTTGCTTTGGGGATTGAGCCATTCATCTGTATGATTAAAAAAAAAAACTGTCCTTTTATATTTGAGAGGAGAAGTAAGGAAAGAACAAATTTTAAAAACTCAGTGAAGAATTCCCGAAGGGACAGCTTATGCCGGGAAGATATTTCTAGTAAATTAGAATTACACCCGAGGCTTTACCCTAAAGGATTTAGCATTAATTTAGCATGTTTTCAGTTCAAAGATATCTAATATTTAAGATATGTTAGAAAACTTGTGGGGTACATATTTCTATTTCAAGGATAACATATACACAGTTAATGCACTGATAATAAATAGGAACACAATTGCTAGGACTGCCCACTCCTCCTTGGGCACTCTTTACAAACACACGTGCAGTTAGCTCAGTGAAATAATTTCTCAGGGTTGCTGATGGGTTTATCATCAGAATTTTATACAATCATATACTGAGCACTGGACCACGGCTTTTAGTTAGATGACCAGGACTCTCTTTACTTGCTAATTATGTGTGTATACATCTACTTATTATTGTAATGTTATTCTGTATCTTTATTACTTTCTTCATTGAACCTAGTTATGTTATTACTTCCCTCAGAGAACTCTTTAGTTCTCTGTTTTTATTAGTTACAGTGTCCTCTTCGCCAGGCATTGCATTTGCCTCTGTCGCTGAACATCAGTCCAACACTTGCTACGTATTTGCCAAGTGACTGTATAAATTATGAAGAATTTCTTTCAGAGGAAATACTGTATCTCAATTAGGCATAAATCCAGGCTCCATCTGTGAAGTTTACGTAATATCCATTGCCTAAACCCTTGTTTACTTATAAAATGGACATACCAGAGCCTACATCCTAAGATATTTCTGAAAATAAAATGATGTAATAGAATTAACTTGCAGCTTGGGGCATTCTTCATCCTAACCAATGAAGAAATGGAAACAGATATAATTATTATTATTATTATTATTATTATGTTGAAGTCTATCAGTGCAAGGGAACAAGACCTCACAAATTCAATCATCAAAAAACCAGACATGGCCACATTGGAATAACACAGATCTTCGTACTTTAAATACGCAAATCCTCAGGGTCTCCTTCCAGCAGAATGAGTGTTAGGTGCCACATCTTTGAGACCATATCCGCAGTACTGGTCCTCTGTTCTCAACGAGAATCTCTACTCGCTAACTGGCCATCGTGAATCAAGAATATCACCTCCAGCTATTCTACGGCTGCCTTTGGTGTCGTGATCAATGGCCTCCGAAACGTGCGCTCCCAACTCTGATGAATTTGTGTATTGTGATGTGGATAGATGACTCGATGGCCAATTTTCCTCCATCGGGATACTGGGAAAGTAATTGCTCTACTCAAAAGATTGTTATGAGAAATACATAACATAATATAGATAAATGGCTTAAGTATCTCAGCCACATAACAAATATTCAATAAATATGACCACAGGGAGTATGGATTTACAAATGCTGTTATGTGCGGAAGAAAAAAGTACATCATTTTGACTTCTAAGTCAAGACGAATGGGACCTAAAACAGCAGACATCTCTGGACACTCCGAACCTGGGAGGGGCTGTGATTCAAGGAATATAAGGGGAAAAAAAATACTCAGGAAGCATTATTGCACATTTGAACTATTGCATTAGTTCCAGCCTATGGAGTGCGACACGGTACTACTGAGTGCCAAAGTTTGGTTTCTACTCCGCAGTCCTGGAAGACCACAGTCCACTGAAAATCTTGAGTAACAACAAGGACCCAGCCTTGCTTCATCTGCAAGAAGGAGCCTCCCCACAAGAGAGGATGGGGGAAGGTGAAGCGTGCTTTCCCCGAGCGGAAGGAAGAACGCCAGCCGGCCCCGTGAGTCGTGAGTCTGATGAGGTCATGGCCATGTTGTGCAGGGGCCGGGTGACGGCAGGACCTTGGAGTCTGTTCTGAGGCGTGTGATACATACTTGGAGGGTTTTCATCCTGGGAGATGGATGCCGTGGTGTAGAATGTAACGGTCTCATATATGCTTTACAAACGTAACTCAGTTGACAACAAAGGAAGGCAGGGTTCCCGTGTCAGCTCGACCAACAGCCCAGAAAGAGATGATGGCGGAGACAGAGAGAGCGGATGTTCGAAATCAGTGGATTCTGCATATAGTGTGCAGGTAGAATGCATATTGTAGGTAGCAAGTGTTGCTGTTCTTTGGGCTTTTCCTTTTAATTATGGACAGAAAAGGAGTCAAGCGTGCATTCTAGATTTTTTTTTATCAATTGGGTTTTTACAGTACAGAAATTCAGAGTCAAGAGCCCGTGAGTGTCGGTGCACCTGGGTGGCTCAGTCAGTTAAGCATCTGTCTTAGACTCGGGTCATGATCTCATGGTTCTTGAGTTCGAGCCCTGCGTCGGGCTCTGTGCTGACAACATGGAGCCTGAGTCTGCTTTGGATTCTGTGTCTCCTTCTCTCTTTGCCTGTCCCCCCCCCCTCAAAAATAAATGTTTAAAAAAATTTTTAAAGAGCATGTGAGCATTGAGTAAGTGCTGTTAAAATCAGGAAATGAAGAGATCTATTTGACTATGTAACCATGGATGTTGGCTTTATTCATCCAAGAAGAAGCATCTATGAGCTTTAGAAATATGGGTGCTTGGAGACTTAGTTAGGTGGCTGACTCTTGATTTGAGCTCAGGTCATGATCTCATGGTTCCTGAGTTCTATCCCCATGTTGGGCTTTGCGTTGACAGTGCAGAGTCTGCTTGGGATTCTCACTCCCTCCCTGCCTCTCTGCCCCTCCCTGCCTCTCTCTCTCTCTCTCTCTCTCTCTCTGTGTGTCTCTCAAGTAAATAAATAAACTTAAAAAATTGAAAAGAAAGGAAATATGGGAGTCTGGACTTATGCAGATGTAGATGGTTTTTTAAAACTCCAGCAGAGCCTGGGAGCCATTACTAAATGGTGCCTACCCACGCCTGGGGCTTTCTGATCATGGATGTCATAAACTGGAAGAAAGGCAATGGAGGAGGGCGTTTGTACCAGATCCCACGGAGAAGCGTAGAAACACAACCGCATAGGACATCCCTGGGTCTGGCACATGGATGCATGTCTGTCCCCGTGGACGTCCCTAGCAGCAGTTTTCGTGGTTCAGTGAGTGCCCGATGCTGATGTGAACAGACAGTGAGGAGCAAAGAAGGCACCAGGATGTGGAGAAGATCTGTCCTAGATCAACGCACCTGATTACTTTAAAATAATCTAGAAATGTCTGCTCCAGCACAAAACATAATTACAAAGCTGTAGATGTCTGAATGGCATATTATTAAGCTCTTAATGAAAACCAGGCTATTCTGATCACAACCTGTGGAAAAAATATTTATGTTGTCCTGGTAAAAATTTCTCAGAAAACAGTGTAGCAACATCATATACCAAGTGATGTACAGGAAGATCTCAATTATTCATGAAAATGCTTATCGAATATTGGAAGAAAATACAAGAAAATATCAAAACCATTGCTTCTGAGCCATAGGCATTAACATATGTATTTTCTTCTCTGTTTCCTTATTTCTGTACTTTCCACAACTTTCTTGTATTTTATAATACATTTCAGTGTAAAAAGATGAATTCCTCACAAGTATGGTCCTTGAATTATGCTTCCAAATTTATGGGGAGGGGGGAATCATTTAAACCCGTAGCTCACACTCGTTAAAATGAAGACAGTCAACGCATTATTAAGTATGGCAAAAATTAACCACAAACCCAAGAATGAAATGAAAAGGGAAAGATCATTATGTCCTTGGGTGCAGGCAAGTTTAATTCAGGTCGCTGAAGATTTTGAGGGAAAATAACCACAGTAGATATTGGCAGTCACCTAAGGTGACACTTTGCTTGTCCTGTGACAAAGTGTCACCGCCTACGCGTAGGCTAGTCTCGTTACCTTACGCCTCTTACTATTTGTGCACTGCCTTTCGCATAGCGAGTGGGATCCGTGGTATTGTACTGTAGGAAAATGCTTTCCATTTCTCCTTCAGAGATATGTTTAATGGATGGATTTTATCCCATTCTCATAAAGAGACCGGATTGAAGCTTACCGAAAGTAGTCCAGGGAATAATCAGTAACGCTAATTAAAGATAGAAGGTTTGATTCCACACCTTCCTCCTGTGGTTGAGTATTTGTCCTGCATCCCAATCAATATTGGATGTTAGTTTGCTTTGGCTTTTGCATTGGTGGAGACATCAATCACAGTAGGACAGTGATTGCAAGTTTGTTTCTATTATTGGCAAACACCTGTTAATATGAGTTCAGGAACAAGATGGACAGACAACAACTGCAGAAAACCCTTCCCTACTGTTGAGCCCCCAAAACGCTGCTATTTTTTTTTCTCTGCTACCTAGAGATTCTAATAGTCTCAGACTTCGCTATCTGCTCCCCCAAGTGGGCTCTGCCATCAAGTGGAACATTGTTTTCCAGATTGAGGCATTGGTGAACTTTGCTGTTTTTCTCACCATTTCACGTGTGAGGAGGGGTGAACACACACCTTCCCCCACCTGCACGCATCTTGGCTCTTTTAACTTGCGGTCCTACGTTAGACAGTGACAGTTTCCCTAATGCACATTTTATGGATTAAAGTTGACTCATACTCCTGTTTTTATAATTACCCCAGCGCAAGTGCAAGAATATCGAAAGGATTACGTGAAACACGTTTTCATCAGACTACAGCTTTGTACTGTTTGCTTTATTTACAACTGTAAAATTAAGAAATTATATTAGTTATTAGAATATTTGTCTTACCCATAAAATGGGTGTTTTTGTATTGCGTACCTTTTTTAAAAAATTTTAATGTGTATTTTTGAGAGAGAGAGAGAACATGAGTGGGGGAGGGGGAGAGAGAGAGGGAGACACAAAAACCAGCAAATAGTTTCTCACAATTTATAGTCTCGAATGAATGACCTGAAACGTTTTTCCCCCTGAAAACATCACTAAGAGTATTTTTGAATGTCATTTCATGTTGCAGAGAGGTGGTATTAGATATTATAGATACTAGATATTAGCTAAACGGACACAAAAATTGGCAACATTCACATTAATGGTGGAGACCTTATGTGTACGTGTAGTCTCACCTATGGTGTGGACTTCACCCAGGAAATCAGGAAAACGCATGAAGAACAGCCGAAGAAAAAGCTTAAAGGGTATATGTGTGTTATCTTGATGAATGGGATTATTTTATACTTTGAACTAAATTATTGCTTCCTGCTCCTGGAAAGCCAGCAAAGACTATTTCTAAATGTCTAGGCCCTACCTGGACATAGCCAAGTAAAGGAACTGGACCATTTGTTTTTATACATTATATTCTTCTGTGGATGCCCTTAGCAAGGAAATAATGCTACATTTGACAGGTTTCTCCCAATTGACTGAAATTGCCATTTGCTATCAAAAATTTCACAGGGGCGCCGGGGGGGGGGCTCAATCAGTTGAGCGTCCGACTTCGGCTCAGGTCATGATCTCATGGTTCGTGGGTTCGAGCCCCGCGCCGGGCTCTGCGCTGACAGCTCGGAGCCTGGAGCCTGCTTGACATTCTCTCTCTCACCCTCTTTCTGCCCCTCCCTGACTTGAGCTTTTTTCTCTGTTTCAAAATAAATAAATAAACTTTAAAAATTTTTTTGGGAAATTAACTGGGCCTTTTGGAAAACAAAAATCCCTTTGGAGAAAAAAGTTCTTGTACAATCATACAGTGTTTTCCCCCCAAAGACCTAATTAGTAAACATTTTGGATCCTCTTCCACCAAAAATGGATTTCCGTATTGTCTACTTTCTTCATTTTGTGCAGTTTATGTTTACTTTATCTAAAAACATATATTAAGCTTCTATTAATATATTTATTGTATAATTAACACATTATAATTTATGTTATGGTAACTGTACCAGAATTTATCATCATAATGTATAAATATATTAATTAAATTAGTTGTACATATTTATAATATATTGATACATCTTAACACATTAAAATTCTAGGTAGATACATAATTATAGTACATAATCTATAATATTTATTTATGCCACTTTATAAGCACTTGTACCTATATGTACATTTGTATGTGTAATTGTATGTATAAATACAAATATATACATACATAAATATATGAAGTAATATATATTACTTCATATTAAGGCATATATATAAGTATATATATATTTGCATATATATATGTATTACTTATATAACAAATGTGTGAAACGAGTAAATTAGAGGCTCCTGATTTGATGTTGTGTATATTTCTTCAGTTACTCTTATAGTCTTTTCAGACTCAAAGAACTAAATCCCAAGATTTGGGAGTTGTTGTTTTTTTTTAATTTTATTTTTAAGTAATCTCTGCATACAACATGGCGCTCGAACTCATGACCCCGAGATCAAGAGTGTCACGCCCTGCTGACTGAGCCGGCCAGGTGCTCCTAAATCCTAAGTTTTAACAAGGGGTCAGACAATGTAGAAAAGGAAATATTTCTGCTTGCCAGTTGTCCAATGAGAAAGTTCTTTCTCCTACAAATAGCAAAAATAACAGAAACACTCCTACCCATCGAGACTATCCTGGTAAGAGATTTCATTCCCGTTTACTCTTCAGTAAAGGTCATCAGAAATGTGACAAGTATCCCAGAAAAATGCGTCATTTAATACATATTTTTGGTTGAATGGAAGCACTGAAAGAAAATTACACATTTGGAAAAAAATCTTCAAAAATACATGAATACACCAAAATGCCGAATTCTTTAAAAAGGCCCGTTGGAGATCCTTCCTTCAAAACATAATGTCCACTTGGCACCAGTGAAATGGGGCTTAGTTACTATGATGAATCTTAAATGCAGTTAATTTGTTAATAATATTTGGAAATATCTTACTAGAAGAAGATCGGCATCACTTGGATGTTTTCCCGTACAGAAAATCGGGGTCACAGGCATAGGTCAAATTTTCCCTTAAAAAAAAATTGTAATGCATTAGCGTCACCTTAGAACTTAGTATCATACAAAGCTGAATTTCGTTGTCACGAAGAAGAAATGAAAGATGGCCGCAAGACTAGTTCCTTTAAAGAATACTTTATTGATGGGGCAACGGGGCAACGCAGTCAGTTAGGCACCTGACCCTTGATATCGACTCAGGTCATGATATTACAGTTCGTGGGATCGAGCCCCACATCAGGCTCTGTGGTGACAGTGTGGAGACTGCTTGGGATTCTCTGCCTCCCTCCTGTCTCTCTCTCTCTGTCTCTCACAATAAATAAATAAACATTAAAAAATACTTTATTGACTTGTCAGCCTCAAATAAGAAAAGTTTAAGGTAGAAAACTTAAATGTAGGAACAGATAATGTGAGCAACAGATTCACTCCTAACACGCACCATAGAGTCTTGCCCTTGCTAACGGTGCACTGAATTTTCTTTCACCTTTTCTATGAACACGTACATATCCGCTACAGTTATAGATAACGCCGTAGGTAGGGTATCCTGCATTATATCTGCTTGCCACGTGTCAGTCTGGTCATCCGTCTGTCTGTTCACTTACCTATTCATCTACCTTTATCCACCTCATTTGCGTATCTTTCTATTATCTGTCTCTATTATCTATCATTTATAGCGAGTGATATTTTTGTGTCCTTATCTACCATCTACCTGTCATCCAACTACCTATCATGTATATCTATCTAATTCTGCATGGACTCACTTAAGTACAGCTTTCTCTTTGATGCTTCCCTTAATGATAACAAATATTGTAGAAGAGGAAAAAACAAACCGTGATTTGGGGGTTCAGTGCCCCTCTCATGTCGTTCACGCTGGGGCCTCTGCAAATACACCTCATGGTAGTCATCGGTGCTTTGGGCGCTTTTTTCTGCTTGCCTTCTAGGTAAGGCTAAATCGAAACCTGAAGTCACCCCAACACCGTGCTCCTTCATGAAGCCACCATTTCATGAAGCAAACTACTCCCCTTACCTTTCTTCTTGTTTGCCAATACTATCCTCATGCGCCTAAAAATTCATGAATAAATTAGAACATAGCAAACTTGGTATTTTCTAGAGTCTACTAATCAGAACGTTCTTTAGGGTGTCTCTCAAGCTATCATTTTATATATCGGCACAACTTTAGACACTCAGAGTGTATCCCTTACCCTACAGCAGACTTCATGATTTCCTGTCTCAAGTATTTCCACATGTTACTGCTGTGTCCCGAAGATACAAGTTCTATCGCATCATAGCACCTATTTTTTTGTATTATTCAATATTTTTCTATTATCTAAAACAGAATTTATTCTTACGTGGATCTGCACTATTTTTTCCAAACTCACATTTTGCTAATTAATTAAGGTCACACACCTTAGGTGTAGGATTTCTAATAATAGCTGTATCGTTAGTGGGGCCCAGTTTTGTAAACACAGTTGGTGGCACACTGGGGACATTTCTGCTCTTTGATGTTAACTAATTGTTGTTTTAGTTCTTGTAAGGACAAGTCATGCCCTGGGGTGACTGTTGTGTCCAGCCCATAAGTGTTTGGATGTCAGCAGGCTAGTTGTTTATACCAGTTTTGTGGAGAAATATTATCTCTGGTTATCTCTGCAAAGATGAGGGAAGAGGAGCATTTGGGAAGCACTGATTTAGGAGCAAGTTTTCCTCATTGAGTAAATACCAGGAACAAGTAACTTGGACAAGATTGGAGGACTTTTCTTTCTCGTGCAAGGATTCCACACTGCTAGAGCGGACCCATGGTGTGGGAGCCCAGGCTCCATCTGTCTTCCCTGGACCTTGACTTTACCTTCTTGTGAATCCTGAGATGCTCACTTACCTTCCTTTATTCTGCCTGGAAGGAATTGGCCAGTGCACTATGGATGGCACACACATCCAGTCGCTGGCCATCCCGCGAGCTTCTTGCATTTCGTTTTGCTCAGACCTTACTGTGCAGACACTACCCCCACCTGGCTGAAGGGAAGCTGAAGAATCCAGCTTAGCATCCTCAAATCCAGCCGAAGACACAGACGAATTCTCATATTGTTTTGCTCTATTTCCTTTTGTCTCCCCAAAGAAAACAAGTTAAGGGGATGCTTTGTAGTTCTACGACATCTGCCATCAACACAAAATGGTACGCAAAATACTAGACATGAATGTTTCAAACACGAATCAAGCCAAGATTTAAGATGTTGGGTTTGAGAAAACTCTTGGTTTGAGCTCACTATAGTAAGACTAGGACTATGATGTGTTTTTATGATAAAGGATTAGAGTTACTCTTTTTTTCTTTTAAAGACAATAGATCTTGATATGGTCTAGTAAATGGAAATATTTAAAAAGCTAAGTCAGAGACCCCATGTGTCTCTGTCCGTAATCTCTGCAGGGCATTGGGAGGCCAGCACCATGCATTACCATCGACAGTAGACTTCCCTCATGCCTACAGCTCTTCTGAGTCTATTCGTGTCAAACTAACTTGGCTTTGATTTTGGCACATATGGCTGAACAGGAAGGGATGCGTGTCACAGAGAATCACAGGGTGGATTGGCGTACGCTCAATGCAGACTTCCAAAACCACGCTGGAGTACAGATATGAAATTTGGGGACAGAGTGGATGGCCAGAAAAGATTCCAGGCCACATAGGGAGGTCAGTGGAACTGTACATCAGAGTCAATGTTTCCCTCTGACTCCTTTAAGGGGTCACCATAGAAATAGAATGAACTATAACCATGTTTCACAGGGGGAAATTCTAATGCTTCCATTACCTCACAGAAGACTGCTCCAAACGACTTATTTTGACTTAATGAGTTGGAGATTATAGAGTTCCTGAAAAATACTAAAGCCTCGCCTTGCGCTAAACCTTTAAAGTCCCATTATGTTTGGATGTTTCACCGCTAAAAGTTTTAAAATGAAGCCCATTCAATATTGTCTAGTACTGAATCCCTTCTATAAAGTACCATTTGTAAGATATCATAGGCAATAACTATTCACACTTAGGGTAACGGTCAAGGATCCCTTTGGAAAGAAATCTCCAGATTGTCTCTCTACCAGAAAATACATTTGAGCATACACACATTGTCCATATAATTTAAAGGGGCTTAGTAACAATTCCACATGTGACCATCTTTTCATTAAATCGGGCAGAACTGGGTTTAAAGTCTGTAGCACACTTTCCGAGTTCCACCGTTGCTCCTCGGCAAGAAGGTACAGCCCTGATCTCCTCACAGCATCGTAGAGAAGACTCGAAAGTTCAAAACCCTTACCTACAATGATTTAGACATTATTTTAAAAATTCTTCCTTTTCCCCTCTGTAATTGTTTTCACTGCAGGACATTAATCCTTCCTTCAGATTCATGGCTCTCTCTGTCTCTCAAACTGTGCCCTAATTTCATTAACCAGTTGTGCTAGATGATGAGGGATGAATATCTGTTTTAGCTCTGTCATGTGCCTTCTCTGCCAATGCAGATTCCACATATCTAGGGCACCAGGTATCGAGTCATTTTGAATCCGGTGATGATATATCAATTATCAAACTCCTTTCAGTAGGTAACATTCCTCGCCTTTTGTTTCATGTCAAAGATAATCCTTCTTTTAAACTTTTTCTTAAATGTCTATTTTTGAGAGACAGAGATCACAAGGGAGGGAGGGGAAGCGAGGGAGGGAGACAGAATCTGAAGCAGCTCCAGGCTCCAAGCTGTCAGCCCAGAGCCCGATTGGGGCTCGAACTCACGAACCAGGAGGTCATGACCTGAGCCGAAGTCGAACGGTTAACCGACTGAGCCATCCAGGCGCCCCATGTAAAAGGTAATCCTAATGGGAAAAAGTCAACCTGAAAAGGCTACCTACTATATGAATCCAAATCTAGGACATTCTGGAAGAGGCAGAACCAAAGAGACTATAAAATGACCCGCGGGTTTCAGGGGTTAGGGGGGAGGGAGGGATGAAGAGGAAAAACAGGGAGGGTTTTTACGACAGGGCAAACTATTCTTTGTGATACTGTAATACTGTATATAATGATGCTGTGATATTAGGATACTATAACGTACCCTACACTGAGACTTACGATACTGTAGGTATTTGTGACATATGTCAGCCTCCACTCATCCCAGCCCACACATACGCACCAGCAAACACACGCCTTAACGTGAAGTATGGACTCCTGGCGATGACATCTCAAAGAGCCTCTTCCTCTCAATTTCGCTATAAACCTAAAACGGCTTTGAAAAATTGGTTCTTCAAAAAAAAAAAAAAAACTGTAGGGGCGCCTGGGGGGCTCATTCGGTTGAGAGTCCACCTTCGGCTCAGGTCGTGGTCTCACGGTTCCTGAGGGCAAGCCCCGCGTCGGGCTCTGTGCTGACGGCTCAGAGCCTGGAGCTGCTTCCGATTCTCTGTCTCCCTCTCTCCCTGCCCCTCCCCTGCTCGCGCTCCGTCTCTCTCTGTGTCTCTCTCTCAAACATGAATAAACATGAAGAAAATTTTTAAAAAAGAAATAGATGTTAGATGATTATCACAAAGGAGTTCAGAGGTTGAAATGAAGCACCTAGAGATTAATTGCCTGACGGGAAAGACAACATGTCAGCTCTACCCTCAAACATCCAGTAACTGAATAGAAACAAAGATTATGTTCTTTTCGGACACTCTTTTGGAATTTTTTTTTTTGTGTGTGTGTTTGGGAAACTTATTTGAGCAGAATGACTTTCACTGAAGGGATGTCTAAATGACATTGTCAATAGCACCACAAAATTATACAATTAAATTTGGTTTGCAGACAAGTTCATGCAATTTACCTGCACATAATCTCTGCTTCATAAATTATATGCGTCCCTTCTCTCTTCTGAGGATCGTTGCAAAATAACGAAACATAAAATACAAATTTTAGGCTAGTCAACATAGCTTATCAGGTTTTCAATTATGCTACATATTGTATATTCTGGTTTTTGTAAAACGAAGATATCAATAAAATGGAAAAAGGGAGTCTGTGTAGCAAATCGCCAACTTACATTAGAAGAATAGATTCTGGGCATACAAGTAAATATGTTCATTAACCTCAAGGATAGAAAATACATTTCTTATAGTTCCTCTGTTTTATAGCTGCAAAATTAAAATCCAGAAAAAACAAATGGCTTGTTAAGGGTGAAACAGCTAGTTAATGTCAAGGCCAGACATGAGTCTGAAATGATTGGCCACGTATACTCATTTTCCAGGAAGTAGGTATTTAAATTTTTAAATGCTAGTTAGGACTGTAGACAGACTATAGAGGACTATATACAGACTACATAGGGTTGCATTCAATCAGAAATTCCATCTATCAAACCTCTAAAATTTGTTTTCAAAATTTAGGCCATTACAGAAAATCTTAACATTTCTACTACAAATCAGTATTATAATATATATTCCATGGGCGTGTTTTAGTGTGAGTGTACTCAAATAACCTTAATAATCATATTCACAGAGTAGGAGACGGATGGGGATCCTGTTAATCAGTAGAAAATTATGTCCACGATGTTGAGAATCATTCTAGAATGCAGATGCTTTAAAAAAAAATAGGTAACTCATAGCTGGAAAACATTGCACATATATTTTCAGGGTGCAAATGGTCAAATATTTGTCCCATGTTAAAAATATATATTTATCTGGGCGCCTGGGTGGCTCAGTTGGTTAAGCGTCTGACGTCAGCTCAGGTCATGATCTCACAGTTCGTGGGTTCGAGCCCCACGTTGGGCTCTGTGCTGACAGCTCAGAGCCTGGAACCTGCTTCCGATTCTGTGTCTCCCTCTTTCTCTGCCCCTCCCCCGCTCACACTCTGTGTCTCTCTCAAAAATAAATAAATGTTAAAATTCTTTTTAAATATATATATATATATATATTTATCTTATCAACACACTTGTACTTCAAGTTATGGTTTGAAGGACCACTGGGATCCAATGATATCAGCATTTATACACAGTTATATACACTTAACTACAAAATGAGCTAGGGTTTTATGGAAACTACGGACAGTATTTACCTGCAAAATGAAAAGACATGCAATCATTAGATTGGAAATCAAGGATGTTCAGGAAACTGAGCTACACCGTATCCGGGAGGAGAATTTTCATGCAGGGTGGTGAGAAGGTGTATTGCTTGTGAAGGGAGGTCGTGATCAGAGATCCAGTGCAAAAAGTACGGAATCTCACTAAAGCCTGTGAACTGGCGAAGATGGACCGTGATCAGACATTTGTTCATATTTTGAGGAATTATCAGGATACCTCATTAGACGTATGTGATATATATAGTATGTATATACATGCCTTAGACTAATTAACATAGAAGTAATGATATAGAATCTATACTTAATTATTTAACTAATAAGTATAAATGTTGTGTAGTTTATTATGTATAATTTAGTTTGTTTATAGTGGAGCAGAGAAATTCTCTTTCAAGAAGGTAATAATCAAAAACACTGGGCCACACAAAGCGTCACTGCACCCAAAGCCAGACGTGAACTTACTTGGACACTCGTCCCAGATACAAGTTATAGAATCATGCCACGCGGGCTTTTTAGGTGATCTCATAATTATAGTCCATAAAATCTATTCAAGGAATTCTTTGGGGTTCATAGGGACACATTAAAGTAATGGGCAAGTAATGGGCATTGCTATTATAACTAGATTCTTTTTTTCTGTAATTGGTTTAAAATAAATTCCATTAAGAGAATTCCTGAGTCAAATAATTATACCGGCAATTTTATTCTTTTTTTTAATTTAGGCAAATGGACTATTTTATCATTTCAGCCAAATGTATTAGTGTAGCTATGTAGTTTTATTATTTTTATTGAATAATAACTGACATGCAAGATTGTATTCATTTCTGATATACAACACAGCGGCTTAATATTTCTTTTTTAACTTTCTTTAACGTTCAATTTTGAGAGACAGAGAGTGAGCAGGGCAGGGGCAGAGAGTGAGACAGAGGCAGGATCGGAAGCAGCTCCAGGCTCCGAGCTGTCCGCACAGAGCCCGACGCGGGGCTCGAACCCAGGAACTGTGAGATCACGACCTGAGCCGAAGTTGGATGCTCAACCGACTGAGCCCCCCAGGGGCCCCGTGCTACGCATTTTGATTAGACACAAGAGGTCTCTGTGAAGATTGTCCCCGTTCACCGCACTCACCCAGATATCCTTCCTGACACACATGTAAATGAGAAGACCTGTTGGTAACTATCCAGTCTAGAAACTAAATGCATCGCGCAGATGAATAGTATCTCTGGCCTGGTTCTAATACACACTCAGTTCTCAAGGAAGACACTTTAACTGTATACATTTATGGAAAAGGATACATTGTTTGAAACTCTTTACTAGGGAAACATTTCTTTCAAGAGCAATAATAGCAAATTCTAACTAGGTTGCAAGGAAATTTTATTTGAAGTAACAGTTCTCTCTGCAGCACTAAACCACTGAGGGAACGAATACTGAGTTTCTTGCTAACCGTTCAGAACTAATGTGAATCCTGGTGCGTAGTGCAAACATTTCCTGCACTTTAAACACCGGGCTTGGTAGGTAGGTGACCGTTTGCCGTGATTCTCTGTTGCCCACGTCATTTGTCCTTCCTGCATGCGAACACATGCAGATGTTTCCTCCACTGAAAAGTAGAATTCAGGAAAAATGCTTGGTGATCATGAGATTTCTTTCTTCATTTTGGTTTTATTTCTTTGCAGTGTGCTCTGCTCCCTTCAAACACCAAGTGTTTCCGTTCTCCATTATTTGAATTAAGTTTTGCCGGTTTGCGAATTGGAACAGCATACGCACTTTGTAGCTGTTGATGATTATATACGGAGTCGCATTGTGCGGAAAATGAGAATAATGTCGTTTAGGACACTCCGACCTCCAGAGTTTATTCCTTCCTTAAAACTTCACTGAGGCTCAGGTAAGAAGCAGAATCAGATGAGTTTTGAACCTGTGGCAGGAACTTGACCCAAGAGATGAATATACTATATTCTTTCATGCAATTTCAGAAAGGCTATTATCCGGAAAAGGCAGCCTTCACGCAAACTGTGATTTATGAATTGCTGCAAATGGATATTTCAAGGAAAAAAAAATGGAATATCCTTTGAAGCGGTTTTTCCGACCAGACACGGCTGGGGTCACAGTAGTCCCAGACCCGTCATTGCCATACGGACGCATCTCGAGTGAATTGCTAGAAGCGGCGCTCGAAGCAGAATTGTCTCGAAGCAGTCGCCGAGTCTTCCCGTGAAAGGTGAGCGGGTGGACAGCATGTCGCAGAGGTACGGCCAAGGATGGCCTTGCCCGAGCAGTTGAAGACAAGACGTAGGAGTGCGGGTCCCCCGCGCAGACTGGCCTCACGGTCTCCGCCTTCCCAGGACTCCTGTCTCGTTCACGGAGAACATTTCTGCACAAAAGCACAAAGGGCTACGGTTCAAGGCTCTGCAATGCGTGCACTGGCTTTCTGCGTCGGCTCCCAGTCGAATACCTGAGCAGGCGCCGTCCTCTGAAAGGCCTTAGGGAACTCTCGCATCCAACAGGACACGCCGAAATTGTCACACACGCCAGTGGCTCAGCACGTCCCTTCTCGTGTGCACTCGAGGAAGTCTAGGAGGGAAGCCCGGGGCTTTAGAGGTACCGAGAACCAGCACATCTGGATAAAGAGACGTCCCAACAACACTGGGGAATGAACCACTCAGTACGGATTGGAAGAAAACATCTGGTGCCCAAGTAAGGAAGTCTGGGGGCTGGGGTCGTGCACTGAGAAAATATTTTCTCCCCCATTGCGTTATCCGATCTACTAACATCCTGGCCACATTTGTTTCAGATTTAAAAACTCTGGTGGGAGCAGTAGCGATGTCAGGAGGAAATACATTTAGGATATTTGCAAATCGGGGCGCCTGGCTGGTTCAGTGGGTTCAATGACTCAGTGCTCTGTCTCTTTCTCAAAATAAATAAACTTAAAAAAAATAAAACAAAATCCTGGGAAATCTCAAAATTATCATCGTCAACATGAATTTTAATAACAGACTGGGTAAATCGAATCCTCTGTGTCTTGTACCTTGGATAAACAGTTGTGCAGATTGGGGGAAACCAAGTGATCAAAAAAACATTCAATAGTTCCAAGCCTAGATATTAGTATTTTTCCCTTATCTAGTAATTCAGGGAACAGTACTATCCATGAAATATGGATGATTTAGTATAAAAGCCATCCGTTATCTACTAGCAGTTAGTTATTAAATGTCACTCAGTGAAGGGCACCCAGGTGTCTCAGTCGGTTAAGCGTCCGACTTCAGCTCAGGTCGTGATCTCACAGTTCGTGGGTTCGAGCTCCGCGTCGGGCTCTGTGCTGACAGCTCGGAGCCTGGAACCTGCTTCAGATTCTGTGTCTCCCTCTCTCTCTGCCCCGCCCCTGCTCATGATCTCTCTCTCTGTCTCTCAAAAATAAAAAACAATAAAATTTAAAGAAATGAACATTTAAATGTATATTTTTATTTTATTTTTGAGAGAGAGGAGAAGGGGCAGAGAGAGAGAGAATCCAAAGCAGCTCCAGGCTCTGAGCCGTCAGCACAGAGCCCGACGCGGGGCTCGAACCCACGAACCGTGAGATCACGACCTTTGCTGAAACCAAGAGCTGGATGCTTAAGCAACTGAACCTCCCAGGTTCCTCAAGAATTCAAAACAGATATGAAGTCCCAGGAGCCCCCAAAAGTGAAGCAGGTTTCAACACTGTGTTGTCAAACCTCCAAAGGAGTTTGCAGCCCACCCGTCCCCTACTCATCAATACGCACATTTTCCGTCCGTTCCGCACTGTGATCCTGTGTCCCATTCAGTAACGCACTAAGAAGAGGAAGGCTCCATTAATGGAACTGCTGCGTGTGGTCCGTCCCAGCTTCCTGGAGAATTGTCCTTTCTGGAATAACTCAGGACTTCACGGGTAGCCGGCTCACCAGGTAAAGGGTCCGTCTCTCGGGGAGCCAGCATCTAATTAGCGAGCCCTCCACGGAGAATTGACAACGCGCGTTCCTAACTTAGGGAGACAGTCTGTGAATAACCCCCCTTAGGAACCTTCCAGAGCCAGGAGGGCATGCTTGGGCATGTTTGGGAAATATCTGGGGCTCCTTTTTAATTAGCTTCTGAAAGTCTTCCATCAGGGCCACAGTCGTTGCCTTTCAGTTACTGCATGAGGCGAACGGGCCCGTGCAGAAAACGCAGACGCACCGTGTGTCTTGGGTCCGGCTGCTGCCCCCCCCGGAGCCTCCTCGCTGGGCGTTTTCGTCCTGTTTTCTCATAGCAAACGCATCCCCGCCGTGTGCTCCGTATGCGTAATTCCACTCTGTTTCTGAATGCTGAGCCAGTCGGTACAAGGCATTGCTAAGAACTCGGCGGGATTTTTAAATATTCTGCTGGGGGCGCACGGGTGAGTCAGTGGGTTGAGCGTCCGACTTCAGCTCAGGACGTGATCTCACAGTTTGGGAGTTCGAGCCCCGCGCTGGGCTCACTGCTGTCAGCCTGTCAGTGCAGAGCCCGCTTCGGATCCTCGGAAAGCATGAGACTTTAAAGCTGTAAAGATGTCTTACAGGGGCACCTGGGTGGCTCAGCCATTTAAGCATCGGACTTCGGCTCAGGTCATCATCTCATGGTTCGTGGGTTCGAGCCCCGCATCGGGCTCTGTGCTGACAGCTCGGAGCCCGGAGCCTGCTCTGGACTCTGTGTCTCCCTCTCTGCCCCTCCTTCACTTGCCCTCTGGCTGTCTCTTTGAAAATTAAATAATCATTTAAAAAAAAAGATGTCTTGGAGATTATTTTGCCCAATTATGCTTTAATGATGACCAAACTCACTCCTTACAGGTGCCTAGAAGTGTGCCCAAGGTGTTATGGCCAGTAGTTTCTCATTGCCACTGAGAAATCAAAACACTTGAATTTCCATTCAGAACTTACATTTTTCCACCACTAATATGGGGAGAAATAGAAAAGTAAGAGGTTGAGGGTCACACGTCATCAACCTGCTTTGTTGGGGCAGTTGTAACAGCATGGGGGCGGCAATGGCAGTGATGGAGAAGTGACACTTGCACATCTGTGCTTTACGGTACAGAAGCTTTCTTCATTTGCATGAAGGCTGCAGAAAACACAAACGCAGACCTTGCTGATTTGTTACACAACTGAAGACCGTTTTAACCTCCACTAAAAAGAAGAAAGGAGACATGAGCAGCTTCGGCCACCTTCTTGACCCCTCTCAAACATCCGTGCGGGTATTCCCGTGCAAAAATAACACTGTCCCCGGTGTTTACAGCAGCGCTGGTGACAACAGCCAAACCGTGGGGAGAGCCCAAATGTCCATCAACCGATGAATGGATAAAGAGGATGTGGTACGTGTATCCAACGGAGTACTACTCAGCAAATAAAAAAGCATGAAATCCTGCCATGTGCAACAACGTGCCTGGAGCTGGAGGGTATTATGCTAAGCAAAATAAGGCAGAGAAAGATAAATAACGTGATTTCACTCGTGTGATTTAAGAAACAATACATGAACGTAAGGGAAAGGAAGCAAAAATAAGATAAAAACAGAGAGGGAGGCAAACCGTCAGAGACTCTTGAAGACAGAGAGCAAACTGAGGGCTGCTGGGGCGGAGGAGGGTGGGAGCAGGGGCTAAAGTGGGTGATGGGCATTCAGGAGGGCACTTGTTGGGATGAACACTGGGTGTATAAGACAATTTGACCGTAAAATACACTAAAAAAAAGAAAGAGAGGAAAGGATCAGATAGTATACGTGATGAGTCACACAGTTCTACTCCTGAAGCCAGCACGACACTGTATGTTAACTAACTTGAGAATAATAGTAAAAAATAATAATAATAATAATAATAAATAAATAAATAAAACACTGTTGTGAATGTTATGCCTATTACTTCCCACTGTGGACCTTTGGGTCAAATCCAGATTGAAGATGGAAAACTAAACCTGCAGTGGATTGATTGCATACAGTTTTTGGTAAATACCATTCACTCCTTTCAATTGGTTGTATGCCCAAGCCATGGAAATCCTGGTTCGTCAGTTACGTGAGGTAAAGCCAAGTTGTGTTTCAAAGCTGGGTACCAGTTTCCTTTCCACCATCAGCACTGTGGGAATTTTCCGTTCCCCAAGTCCCCCCACCATCACTTGGTCTAGTCCAATTATTTCCCTTCAGCTGCTCCACAGAGTATGTGGATAGACCTGGCGGGTGTTATAGTTTGGATTTTCCCAAGCACAGTGAGGTTGACCGCCATTTTGTATGTTTATTGGTTACGCACATGTCCTCTTGTGTGAGGCTCTTGAGCAGAAACCTTGTCACGCTTGCTATTCGTGTGTCTGTTTCCTGCTCAGTTTCCCGGTGGTCTCTGTAAGCCGTTTGTGGTGACAGGTGTCACAAATGCCCTACCCCCTCGCATGGCTGCGTTTCACATTCTTCATGGTTACGTTTGGTGAAGGGCAGTTGTGAAAAGTACTGCCCCTAATTTATCGGTGTTTTTCTTGCTTAACATCTCTTTGCCCTGAGCTCAGGCACTTATCCTACAATATTATTTTATAGACCGGCACTGTCCAATTCAACGTTCTGCGATGATGGCAATGTTCTGATCTTTACTGCCCAACGCAGTAGTCTCCAACTACATATGGCCACGAGCAATTAGATGTGGCAGGAACGGTTAAGAAACTGAAGTTAACTGTTATTTAATTTTAATTCATTTACATTGGAATTGGCGGCTGTGGCTCATGGTGTCTTAGTGGATAGTGCAGTTACAGGTGCCTGATAGTTCTACACTTGCATCCTCCGCACTGTTGACTGATCACGTATCCACATATAATGGGCCCATATCTGCCTTCTCTGTTCTGCTCCATTGGTCTAGGTTTTGACCCTAATGTACAGTTTTGATGACTCTTACTTTAACATATCTTTATATCCTATAAAGCAATGACACCCCCTCACAAAGCCCCTATAACTCTCAGAATTTCTCAAGCGCTAGGACGGTCTTCCTAAATTCATGATGAGTCCCGTTCAACCATAGCTGAATTTATGCTAAATTTATATTTAACTGACCAGTTTCCCTACTAATTTCATGGATTGTTGGTCATTTGGGCTGGCTTTGAACCTATAGATCAGTCAGTGGAAAACTCAAACCTATACAGTATTGACAGTTCGAATCCGTACATAGGATTAGAAACTCCCATTCATTTCGCTTTTTATTAATTTCTCTTGTTAGTGATTATTTTGTTTGTTTCATGATATCTCCGTCCATACTGTTCTGTTTACATTTGTTATAGGTCATTATGTTTGTGATGCTATTGTAAAGGACTTTATGTTTAAATTTTGTTTTCTTCTTTATTAGTGTTTTGGAAAAAAAAATATCAGTGATTTTTTTATGTTGATTTTGCACCTAATGCCATTTCTGAACTCACTTATTAATTATATTACTATATCCCTACCTAGTTTTGGATTATATTGATAGTACAAATATTGAACTTTATGTGATATAATATTTCCTTGTCTAACCAGTCAGGAAAGGAGCACTAGTATAATGTTGGACAGAATGTGTTTTTTGAATACTTAACTTACTCCCCATTCAAAAGGATGGTTTTTAATATTTTTCTACAAACTATGAGGTTTATTACACACATTTAAAAATATGTATTATTGATCATGTTTTGAAATGATCATTTTGAAACAAAATCGGTTTTGAAAATTATTTTATTTCTAGTTTACTTATGAATGAAAAATTTTTAATTGTGATTTTTAGCCCTGTTGAGTTAAAATTAGTGAAATTATTTTGATTGATTATGAATAAAAACACTAAATTAGAATTTCAGAGTAAGATATGTTTTCTAGAAACTGTTTTGCATAGAATCTTGTCAGTTATGATCATGGGAAATCGTGGCCTCTCATTTATTTCTTTAATACTACCCTTCAGTGGCTTTGACATCCAAATTAAGCTGGATAATGAAGACTGTTAGGAAATCCACTCTTGCCATTACTTGGCATTATGGGCTAAAATGGATTATTTTATCCTGATGTTTTATTATGAAAAATTTTAAACCTGTAGTAAGTTGAAACATTTCTACAGTAAACACCTATATACCCCACCTGGTTTCAGCTTTCTTTAATCAATTATCCGTCTGTATATCTATGTATCTGTGTAATCTATCATCTATGTATTTGTGTATCTGTCTATCCTCTATCAATATATATCTATCTCGTATCTATATTCATCTAATATATTTAATATAGGATTATAATATAGGACGTGTCCATCATTAGTGGGATGGGCAAGCACAGACCTCCCAGGAGGTTTTGTTTGAGGTAGGGTGATGGCTGACTTTGTGTCAGCTTTCAAGGGTGCTTTTGGATGAGATTGACATTTATGTTGGCGGACTTGAAAGATAGCTGATTGCCATTGATCAAACGGGTGGGCCTCGTCTAATCAGTTCAAGGCTTGACTAGAACAAAAAGACTAGCCTCCTCACCTACGAGGGAATTCTTCAGCAGGGGGCCTTTGAACTTCGTCTGCACCACGGACACTTTGGTACCTCAAGCTTGCCAGACCACCCTGCCCATATTAGTTATTCCATGCTCCGTAGTCACATGATCAATACGGGTTGGTAGGCAGAACTGCTTGCCTATCAGTCACTGAAGTGGCCACAGTCATCACATGGACCCATTCTACCACTCACTTAGACACATGGTCCCTACTGTAGGCTATTACCAGTATCTCTTTGTAACAAGTTTCATCCGGAAATCATTGCCCGAAATGGGATAATGTCATGTTCAAACTCAACTCTGTGGTCCTATCAATCTCCTCGTTAAATTCCCTTTTATTCACTTCCACCAACTTTCCCAACGTGATCACACATTTGAGCGATATGCTGTCGTTCTTCATGAAGGACCCCGCATGATGCCTGAATTCTTCCACATTGTCCTCGGTTAACAAGCTTGACCCCCGCGAAGCTCTTGTACGGCTGTTATTACAAGTGTCATCATCTTACACACCATCGGGCTGTGAATGAAGTGATCCTGAAATTAATACCCTCATGGATTACTTCCTATCACCACTAAAAGGAAACTTCTGAGTGTGTGTGGTATCCCAGAGGGGGGAAAGATTTTTTTTTTGCCTTAGTACTGGCATCAATTATTAAATATGCCATAGCAGGGTGCATTTAAAATTCTTTCTGCTGGTTTTGAAATATTTCATCAGTTATGGGATAAGCCATATTGAGTAGGTAACACGTCTAAAGTCTCTCATTGCTTCCGTTGACTGACACTGATCATGTGTCAAGACCTTAAACATTGAGTTGTTATGGAACCAGTGACTTTAACATCATATTCAGTTCAATTTAAGGCTATTTTTCATAGATACAAGTATGAAAAACTAAACTCAAACCAGTGAAGGTGCAAACAAGAAATGGGGTAGAGCGTTGACTTCTGTGTTAGAAATCCCCAGGATGGGGCTGGTTATCCGGCAAAATATAGGGGAGCCTTTCAAATTACTAGTCTAGCTTTGAGAAGAACGCTGGTGCAATTTTGATTGGGATTGCATCAAGAAGATGTGGTTTATACACACAATGGAACACGACATGGCCATGAGAAAGAATGAAATCTGGCCGTTCGTGGCAACGTGGATGGACCTCGAGGGTGTCATGCTAAGTGACATAAGTCAGGCAGAGAAGGACAGATACCATATGTTTTCACTCATATGTGGATCTTGAGAAACTTAACAGAGGACCATGGGGGAGGGGAAGGGGAAAAAGAGTTAGGGAGAGGGAGGGAGGCAAACCACGAGAGACTCTTGAATACTGAGAACAAACTGAGGGCTGATGGGGGAGTGGGAGGGGGAAGGGGGGTGATGGGCATGGAGGAGGGCACTTGTTGGGAAGAGCACTGGGTGTTGTATAGAAACCAACTTGACAATAAACTATGATAAAAAATGATAAAATTACTAGTCTAATTCTACATGTATCTTCATCAGTCCTCCGCTCTTCCCCTTGAGGCCAGCAGAAGCTTATTCCAAAGGACCTCAAGGGAAAGCAAATTCCATGGAAATAGATTTTCTTTCCCCAGTCTCTCAGCAAAATTCTTAGGGTCCACCCTTGGCCTGGGTGAAGTAATCTGTCAGCACAGAGCCCAATGTCGATGTCAAAATCAAGAGTCGGACGCTCACCTGATGTTTCCTGTAGGTTTGTGTCTTGTATAAATTTATTTTTTTAATGTTTTTAAATGTTTTATTTATTATTGACACAGAGAGAAACAGAGCATGAGCGGGGGAGGAATAGAGACAGAGGGAGACACAGAATCTGAAGCAGGCTCCAGGCTCCGAGCTGTCAGCACAGAGCCCGATGCGAGGCTCGAACCCACGAACCGTGAGATCATGACCTGAGCCGAAGTCGGACGCTTAACCGACTGAGCCCCCCAGGCGCCCCAAATTTAGAAACCTATACCAATTACATCTCTTACTCACTATTATCCTTATAAATACCACTCAACGCAATAGCGATTAAATGGTGTTCACCAACATATGGCTTTTCTGCTGTATGGACGGAATGGCCTCTCTCTGTTCTCTTGTGTTTGAATATCTGCATTGTTTCCAGGATTATTTCCCTAAAGTTGTTTTTTTAATCAGTGCTGGTTTGAAGACGCCTGTCCAGACCTACTGCATTTCATCGAGGGGTGTTCTGGTCCTAGGTGTGCCGCTGAGGGGTTTAAGTGTTAGCTCCCAGGGAACACCCATCGAAATCTAATCTCTGTGTCCCCGAAGTGCTGAGGTCCCACTGGCCCACGATTCACAAACACCTCTTCCCATGGGACACGTCAACTTTTCCAATCTGTTGCTGATTACGCATATCTTACTGTATTTCTTTTTTCCCAATTCCTCAGTTCCTATTGAACATGACAAGCCTTTCATTTACTGTTTGGCCAGATTTTTCTCTTTTTTTTCTATGAAATGTCTGTTAAGGCCCTCAGATTTGTTTCCCATTGATTTTTTTCTTTTTAAAAAAAGTTTGACTTGATTCCTTTATGTGTTATGCATATTAACATGTTTTCACTCATCAATATTGCAATGTTCTGCTTCTAGACTGGAATATTTGGGGATTTGGAACATGTTTATTGACTAGAAATTATTGAATTTGCGTTCTATATGAATGGTACCTCTGTCACAGTCCATCATAGAATTGGAAATACAATTTCAGGCTCCTCAAATCATGCCATTTTCCCTTTCTTGAGTTTGAAACTTAAGGCACCGGCATTTTGCAAGGATTACTTATAGAAAGCAAATAACTGGAACATAGTGATTTGGCCAAAAGGAAGGGTTAATGCAGTTGTACTGCTTGATAGTGCTTTTGTTTTACTCAAAAAGCATTTCTCCTTGCCCATCAATAAAGAAATTTTCCCTTAAACACTTTCTCTGCTAAGGTTTAACAGGAGAAAAAAAAGACATCTAGTTTCAAACAAAACATGTAAGAGCAGAGAAGTCAGGTCAAATAGAAAATGTTAAATTTTAAATGATACTTTATATACACAGATGTTTATATACACGTATAATTTTGTTAAACATTTTTAGAACATTACTACATTATGTATTTAATCTGTATGTATATGTGTTCACATACACATCTGCCTCTCTGTCCATTCATCATATCTCTCTACGGAAAGAATGGAAAACTATAAAATAATAGTAGCAATTCTTTTCTCTAGGAGCTGAGGTCATTTTTATTTTCTCTGAGTTTTCTGTGTTTTCCAAGTTTCTAAAACGAGTTTAATAAATGTTTAATTTCAAATATAAATATTTACTCACATATGAGTAGCATGATACTAGATTTTTTGAAGATCTCTGTGATAGGTTGCTATCTTTTCTACAGTATCAGTTTTGAAAAATTTGTCTCCTTTGTGTGTTTAGACAAAGATTGGTACATCGTCTGATACCGGCCGGGGAGAGGCATCTGCATTGAGGGCCAGGGAAGAAAATCAACCCACGTGGGGACCTCTCCAGTATGAACCTTTGTTCCCTTTAATATTAAACTTTGCTTATGCAGAAAATGTCCTTGGGGCGCCTGGGTGGCTCAGTCGGTTGAGCGTCTGACCTTGGCTCAGGTCATGATTTCACAGTTGGGTTCGAGCCCCGCGTCGGGCTCTGTGCTGACAGCTCAGAGCCTGGAACCTGCTTCCGATTCTGTGTCTCCGTCTCTGTCTGCTCCTACTCTGTCTCTCTCTGTCTCAAAAATAAATAAGCATTAAAAAAGAAAGAAAGAAAAAGACCCTAGTGCTAAATATACATGAGGCCAAACAAACTTTATACCAAAAAATTGGGAGAAAAAGGGCTAGTCATTTCCACAGAGTAAAGTGGTTTTTGATCCCAGAAAGAAGGGTGAATGAGACAGGACACTTTGTTCAAAGTGTCAATTCTAAGTAGGTAATGGCTTTCTTCTCGTTACAGACCATCAATGATTTCCCCTCATTGAAGTTATACTGATTCTACAACACCCCCAGTCTTGTAGAATTGACACAAAAATTTCCAGGTATTTTGGCAGTAACTTTTAGACCCTACAGACTTACTAACAATGATAATTGGGGGTGCGTATAAAAATAGTACAGGTCACTGTTATTTTTTTCTTAAAAGTTTTACTGGTTATGGGCACCAGGGTGGCTCAGTCATTTAAGCATCCGACTTCGGCTCAGGTCATGATCTCACGGTTTGTGAGTTCGAGCCCCGCGTCGGGCTCTGTGCTGACAGCTCGGAGCCTGGAGCTGCTTCAGATTCTCTTCCTCTGTGCCCCTCCCCCATCATGCTCTGTCTCTCTCACTGTCAAAAATAAATAAACATTAAATAAAACTGTTTTTAAGTTTTGCTGGTTAACGTGTTCACTGTTACCTCCCGCCTCCACATCCATAAACCATCATCTCCATCATCACCAGCCACAAACATGAGAAGCATATTCTAGATACAACATTAGCCAAATGTTCCCCAAGATACAATCCTTTCTTCAATTATAAGATCTCATTTGTCATTAAAACAAAGGAGAACATGGCACAAAGTAAACATAAGTAGCATTTGTTTCTGTTGTAAACATCTGAAAGTCTAAGCATGGGCATGCATCTGTGTAGTGTCTTAGCACATTCATTTGACATAGTTAACAAACATGTTGTGTCTCTGGGACGCATTTGCTTGCAGGAAACAACTAAGTCATTGTCTGGGCGTAATTAAAAGACATGTTAGCAAGTTTATCGATATGGGGTTGGACAGATCCATTTGAGGTGATGGATTGCTTGCCGTTCTATGTGGTGTTGCCTTTAGCAGCACGAGGAAAGGTTGCAAAGAAGTGTGTCCATCACGTGTGAGTCTTCTACTTACGAGGAAAAGGGAGGTTTATTTTAATCAGGTCCTTTCTGTATAGGATCAAGTCCATCCCACGAGACGGATTTTGTCTCCCTGGATCCCTTCCAACAAGGAGAGGCCAAAGAGTGTCTACCTCCGGTGGGTCCGGGTTCTCTTCATTAGAACTAAGATTTCATAAGATGTTAAGAAAACAAGGAAATTTTTTTAAATATTTTTTAATGTATTTATTTTTGAGAGAGAGAGAGAGACAGCGTGAGCAGTGGAGGGTCAGAGAGTCAGAGAGAGAGGGAGCCACAGAATCCAAAGCAGGCTCCAGGCTCTGAGCTGTCAGCACAGAGCCTGACGCAGGGCTCGAACCCACGAACCGCGAGATCATGACCTGAAAAGAAGACTGACACTCAACCGACTGAGCCGCCCAGGCGCCCCGAAAACAAGGAAATGAAAGCAAGTGTTTTGTAGT
Organism: Cryptoprocta ferox; assembly: GCA_028646485.1. NCBI lineage: Eukaryota > Metazoa > Chordata > Mammalia > Carnivora > Eupleridae > Cryptoprocta > Cryptoprocta ferox. Next base: position 103,715,706 of record CM053579.1, read on the forward strand.
TGTCTATTTTTAGAATTTCATTCTTAAGCCCACTTAGGGTTTCTCCTCTGTCCATTTTCTTTAAGCTTTGTTAGTGTTTCTTCTCTTCTCAGACTCTCCTTTTCAGTGTTTCTCACCAAACTAGCTCAGTCAGTAACACAAACATTCTCAAGCACCATTTCTCACCCTCAGTCTATAACGGTGTTAGACTGCTCACTCTGCTGTGGGGCTGTCCTGCTCTATGAGCAGCGTTCCTAGATTACAGTCCCGACTTGTTGTCCTGACTTGAAGTATCGCTTTCCATTGACAGATGCCCCAGTTGACTTCCATTTGTCTAGACTCTGCCAAAGAGGCAGAGGGTGGATGTAATCACTTCCTGCTGGTTCCACCTCCAAATTCTATCGGGAATTGACTCCCTTCCCGTCAGCTCCACGACCACCACCATCATCATCCTGCTAATGGGTCAGCCAATTCCAGCCTGGGAGCCAAGCCTGGCCAGCTGCACGCTTTCTTGTAAATTGTGCTATTGACATGGCGTCCATGACCATCCATTTACGTATTGTCTGTGCACATCCCGTGACTGGCACAGGATTGTTCTAGAGTTGACAGTTTTTGCTAGACATCCTATGGCCTGAAAACCCCAAAATATTTACCCTTTATTTGGCTCTTTTTATGAAAAAAAGAAAAGTTGCAGACCTCTGGGTCATCTTCAGGGATGTCCTGTTTTCACTCTTGATATCGTCCAATGTGTGTGTTACAGAAGCACTTGAGTGATATCTCCCTCTCTGAAAAATGTCCGTACGATTATTTGAGCCTCCTGTCTAGAGCCGTGAATCCATTTGCAGTGAGCCCAGAACTACATCCGATGTAGCCCCTTGTTCTCCCTTCCTGCAGCCAGGGAGGTCTTCCGATGGGTGTCCCAAGTTCTGACACGTTGGGTCCTTCATGGTGCTGTTTTCTCTGCCTCCAAAACAGCCCACAGCCTTTGCATCCCTCTTCTCATCCTTCCAGCCTTAAACGGAACATTACCTCTTCATTTTCCATCTTCATGGTAACCCCCTCCCCCCCATGTCAGCTACACACTCTCCCTGTGAACAGTTCCCAGGGGCACACTGTCTACCAGTGTCCTTATCCGCAGCAAACACAACCCCCAAACTCATGGCAGCAGGGTGGACGCAGAGCAGCTGTGTGATGCTGCAAGAGCCATGTGTGTCCCACCAGGGTGCACCCAGCTCTCTCACCCACCTCCACACATGGCCTTAGAACCCCCAAAATCGCGTGGTAGGTTACTGTTCCTGGGGCTGTTGCTCGGTGGGTGTAGCGTTTCAATGATAATTTCTGGAGATCCACTGAACACATAAACCCTAGATATTGCTGTAAACATGGTCCCTCTTGTTACCGTGCTATCCTGCACTTAAAAGTTTGTCAGAGGGGTAGATCTCACGTGAAGTGTTCTCACTAACACACACAGGGACGGTAGACACGTGTGGAGGTGATGGATGTGTTTACTTCGATGGTGGTGATGGTCTCCTGGTGTAGCCATATGTCCGTGCGCGTTGAAGCGTCCATGCTAACGATGTGCCGGAATCGTCCTACATTAGTTATTCCTCAATAAAACTGTTAACAGGCAAGAAATAAGCATTAAAGTTATTTCACAGACTATAAAAAAAAAGAGAGAGGCTAGGTAAGCAGAACTTTTTAAATTATATATCAAATGTCAAGAACACAGGAAACAGTTCAATTCCTCCAAGCCGTGCAAACTTTTTCTTGAAATATTGGAAAAACATATACTATGCAAATCTATTAAATTGAGTCTCAAAATTTATTATTTACGGGGATTCTTTTTTTAATGTAATTTATTGTCAAGTTGGCTAACATACAGTGTGTAAAGTGTGCTCTTGGTTTTGGGGGTAGATTCCCATGGTTCATCACTCACATACTACACCCAGTGCTCATTTCAACAAGTGCCCTCCTCAATGCCCATCACCTATTCTTCCCTCTCCCCTGCCACCCCATGAACCCTCAGTTTGTTCTCTGTATTTAAGAGTCTCTTGTGGTTTGCCTCCCCCCTATCTGTTAGTAACTATTTGTCCCCTTCCCTTCCCCCATGGTCTACTGTTAAGTTTCTCAAGATCTTGAGAGTGATATGAGTGAAAACATATGGTATCTGTCTTTCTCTGCCTGACTTATTTTGCTTAGCATGACACCCTCGAGGTCCATCCACTTTGCTGCAAATGGCCAGATTTCATTCTTTCTCATGGCCGTGTAGTATTCCATTGTATAGATGAACCACATCTTCTTTATCCATTCATCAGTTGATGGACATTTAGGCTCTTTCCGTGATTTGGCTATTGTTGAAAGCGCCGCTAGGAACATTGGGGTACAAGTGACCCTATGCATCAGCACTCCTGTATCCCTTGGGTAAATTCCTAGCAGTGCCATTCCTGGGTCGTAGGGTAGTTCTAAGTTTAATTTTTTTGAGGAACCTCCACACTGTTTTCCAGAGTGGCTATACCAGTTTGCATTCCCACCAACCGTGTAGGAGGGTGCCAGTTTCTCCACATCCTTGCCAACATCTGTCATTTCCTGAGTTGTTCATTTTAGCCAAAAACAGACACACAGACCAGTGGAATAGGATAGAGAACCCAGAATTGGACCCACAAATGTATGGCCAACTAATATTTATGGGGATCCTTAGAAACACAGAAGCAAAAGTTCTTCAGAGGACAGATTCGACCATATACTAGCTACCCATACACAAGTGCAGATATGAAAATATTGTGGACAAGCCACTGGAATTCAGGTCTTGCTTCATTTAATCTCTCCGCCAAACCTTCACTCATCATGTCTTGTATCTAAACTATTCTTGAGTAAATGTGCTTTGACTATCCATTTAAAAACTTCCTAATTTATGTTATCAGTAGCCTTCCTATGTCTGAATCATCGTACTTTTTTTCTGAGTTGAAGTAGACTTGACATACAACGTTCCATTAGTTTCAGGTCATGGTATTTCATACGATGCCTTGAAGACATTTATTTAGACCCAACTTGTGCAGGATGGCCGGAACTTGGGATTGATCTCCCAAGTTCTGACACATTGGCTCCTTCACGGTGCTGTTTTGTCTGCCTCCAAAGTGGTGCCCGGGTTTGAATCCACTGCCAGCAGTCATGGCCGGCCCAGCGTGTGTTTAATGCACGAATGAATAATGAGCATTCTGGGAGAGGCAAACTTCATGTCCAGGGAATTCCCCCATCCCTGGAGTCCATGGCCGCATTGTGTGACACCAGAAAACATCTGCACAGCTAATCAGCTCTGTTCTGACTAACACCCTGTGCAACTCTGTCAAAATGAGATTGCTGAGCAAAGTAAATATTTAATTAAGAAACAGCTAATCAGATTCTACTTAGCTTTCTCCATGTACAGCTAAGCAACTCCATCTAAGACCATTTCCATTAATATTTTAGAGTCCCTTCAGTATGTTTCATTTCAATTTTCTGCCTCATTATATTTTACTGACCATCTTCCGAGAATTGATTTTGACTGTGTTACTGATGGAGATATATATGTACATAAAACTTTTAAAATTTACTTAGAATTTGAAATCATACCATCATCAGCCTTAGAATTGATTATTTTATTTAATCTGGGCCTCCCTCCATAGACAGCATTAAAGTCTAAGCACTGTGGAACTATAGTTAATTTGGTTCCTCATAAATTTTCATTAAAACTTCAAATAAACGTAGTCAAGCTCTCAGACACTAAACGTGATACATTGCTGGTAATTACAGAGGAACAGATATTTCTTTGTTTTTAATGTTTATTTATTTTGAGAGGGAAATAGCACAAACGGGGGATGGGCAGACAGAGGGAGAGAGAGAATCCCAGGCAGGCTCCGTGCTGTCAGCACAGAGCCCAACATGGGTCTCCATCTCATAACCATGACATCATGACCCCAGCCAAGGACGGGTGCTCAACAGACTGAGCCACCCAGGTGCCCCAGGAACGGATATTTCTAACACAGGGGACACAATCTCCATGACTCTATTTTCCAAAATCCTAAAAAAGGAGACAACTGTATCTGAAACTTTCATTGCATATCTAATATTTCCAGATTTTGTTTCATGTAGGGTGGCCTTGATTTATGAAAAGTATCAACACATTTTAATGCTTGCTACTTGTAATCTTTAAAAAGAAATTAATGCAAATCAGGCACACATTCTGGATAGTAACCTAAAGCCAATATTCAAATGCAGTACTACGGTAGAATGTTCTAAGGCCCCTGGACACATACAGCTGGTACTCTATTTTTTTACAGCTCTGCAAACTTCATTTTAATGTACTTAAATCCACCTCATTTGGGATTAAATTAAACATGATGGATGCACATAAAATTAGTAAAAGTAATTATTTCTGAAGAATAGAGGAACAGGGTGTTACCTGAGGATCGCTCTCTCTGATCAATATATGTTGATCTGATATCTAGAGGTATATATTTATATTTTTGACATTATATTTATGTATATTTGTACATAGAGACAACTACGATGTTTATATATATCTCCAATCTGAGCCATAATGGCAGTTTACTAACATGTAACAAATTTACATGGAGTATATGTCAGTGATTCCTATGTTTTTCTCTGTCCTGTTCAGTAGAAGGTTTATAGATGTGTTTATTGTAAGGAATCAAAAAAACAGAAGCATGTTTCTGCTTTCTCTGTGTCTGCCTTTCAGATGTGTGAAATATACCAGTGGTGGAAGAGCCATGTCTACACCATGTTAAGTGTCAGAGATAAAGATAGGGAGAAAAACAAATGTGGAGATTTGGAGAAAGATAGATACATAGATACATAGATACATAGATATGATGGATGGATGGATGGGTGGATGGGTGGATGGATACATAGGTACATAGATATGATAGATGAATGGATGGATGGATGGATACATAGATAAATTGATATGGACGGATGGAGATAGATAGATAAATAGATAAAAGAAATATGTATACATGGGGGTTAAGTCTTCCATGAAACCTGAGGCACTTACAGGGTGGAAATTTCTTACAAGGAAAAAAATAATGGTACTTCAACCATTCTCCTTATGGGAATGATGTAAATCAAGTGAAGTATAAGGTAAAGTATCAAGACACTTTACTATTCCAAAAAAAAAAAAAAAAAAAGCTTACATGCACCCATTCCCTGATACGAATGTGTACAATGCTCAGCAAAACACCAGGAGTGTCAAAAAACGGACAGATCCTGGCTTGAGCTTCGAGAGAAATTTTGGCACCGGCAAACGTGAGCACTGATACCCCACCAGGTCACAGTATGAATGCTGCAAAGAGAAAGACCAGGCACACGCCAAAGCGGGCATCCTCCTAAGAGAGTCAGCTCTCTGGAACTTGGTGCTGCAAGAGTTATGCCCCTTGCTTAAGCAAGTGGAAATTCCCCAGCAAGTGCCAAAACAACTAAACAGTGTAGAGAAAAAGGAATGAGCTCCAAACACTGTTAGTGTCAGTGATCATCGTGATTCATAGAAAATGCTTGTTTGGTCTTTACCCTGTTTCTGGCCCAGAGCTCCTAAAACCCTTGGAATTTCCTGAGATGAGAGAGAGTAACCTCTCTTTTGTTATGAGAATGAGGCAATTTACGAGAGCACCTAAGGATGAAGGCTGGTTGCCAGGGAAACCAATCTTGTAATTAGTAGGTTGGAACTTTCAGTCCCAACTCTGACTCCCCGGGGAGGGGAGGGGAGTAGGGTTGGAAGTTGATTCCATGGCAGTGGCCAATGACTTAATCAATCATGCCCGTTTGATGAAGCCTCCATAAAATCCCAAAAGGACAGGGTTTGGAGACCATCTGATTGGGGAACCTGAATCCTTCCACTTGCCTCTCTTCCAGACCCCAAACACTATGGGACTGAAACTCCTTTGTTCAGGACCTGGCTCTGTGTATCTCTTTATCTGGCTGTTGAATCATATCCTTTAATAACCTTTGTAATAAACTGGTCATGTAGTGAAAAAACAGGTTTCTAAGTTCTGTGAGCGACTCTAGCAAATTAATCAAACCCAAGGAGAGGGTCATGGGAACCTCCACTTTATAGCCAGTTGGTCAGAAGCACAGGTGACAAGCTGTACTTGTGATTGGCATCTGACGGGATGGGGGGTGGAGAGTAGACTTGTAGGACTGAGTCCTTAACCCGTGGGAGCTGATTCTTTCTCCAAATCAATGTGTCAGAGTTGAGTTAAATTGTAGGGACAGCCAACATGGTGTCAGAGAATTGCACAAGCCTACACACACACACACACACACACACACACACACTGGAATTGAGTGTAGGACCCCAAAATAGTATCTCTTTCTGAATTAATAGGTAGGAAGACTTGTGCAATGAATGGGCTTAAAAAACCATTGTAAAGCTGTACTCATTAAGACACCCTTGTACCATTGCAAGATTCGTCAAAGATATCATAAGGTACGTGAGTATATTGAGGCTGATTATATGACTGAATGGGGATTATAAGTAATTGTGAAAAGAAGGACTTTCTACTCCTTTGCATGTGGGGTATATTTCACAATAACTGCAAGAAAAAAGAAGTGGTTTGTTATAAAATACGAGGATGCTGTGACAGGCAGGGTTGTCAAATGGCCAACTAGAGCCTGCCCCCTGGTGGTACATACCCTGAGCCACCTGGGGTGTCCCTCCAGGACATTTCTGTATCGTGCTCCCATATAAAAGAAAATGTAAAAAGATCCACCTTGAGGAAGCCACATTCAGCAATATGGCGTGACTCCAATATTCCATCCAATCCCCAGGTCTCAATGTGAGCCTCACCACCAAAAAGTTCCCTGTGCCTTTTGTCCATTTGCCTTTGTATCTGAACCACATGCCCTTCATAATTGTCAGAATCACATTTTTGCAAAGCCAAACTTATCTTTAATAGATAAGGGCCCAGTCAACTACTTAGTTGGCATTGCCATCGGAAAGAACTGTTTCCAATTGGAAAACAAATGCATTCACCAGAGTTTTATGCAATGTCTTTATTGAAAAGTCTGGACCCAACACTGCAATTAAGTGAAAGATAAATATCAAAAAAGAACAGTGGATGTGTTAATTTTTTTTTCTGTAGGATAATCAAGCATCATTTCACCAAGTTGTATATATATTTGCTTTCCCCTGGTGTGCTCGGCTGTGACAAGCCTGCTTTCTTTCTCTCAAGGGTGTCTCCATGCTCCTATCATCCCACAAATCACTGCGCCAGGCAGGATGAGGAGAGCAGGCCCAGAGCCATCTGTCACCGAAACTCATCTTGCACGTTGCACGGGTGAGTTTATTGCACATGAAATACACTTCAGCCATGGGGAAATACTCTCTGACCACATTTCTACTGAAAAGAAAATCCAAAGCGCAATAATTAGGAAGAGAACACAAAATCTTATGGGGTTATATTTCTTGATTCATCTGTGGAAGAAAATTGTTAGCTGTAGAACCAATTCTATGTCATTAATACCTAATGGAGTAGGAAGTATTCAAGTTGGAGATTTCATCGTCTGGTTATCAAAGCTGGTAGAGGTCTACCTAACACTTATGTGCAGTTTGGTCCTAGATCAGAACCATCTGTATTGCTCACAAAACAGCGTATCCCAAGGGTGGTGTTGATCGAAGCCCTGACAGTGAATGGTTTCTTGGCTTCACGCCATCGGGTCTGTCATCGCTGTTTTCCTTCCATTACTTCTCTTTCTTTGCGTCTTATCTGCAGACCACCAAGGTGTGTGCTTCACAAAATGATGTCTTTGCAATAACTCAAATGGGAAGGAAACGTGGAGTTTGCTTTCTAAGAAAACCAGTTAAGGCAAACTTTATGATTATAGCATCCTAATGATGGGGGGAGACAGTTGGTGTTTAATACAATTTTGTTTTATAATCATATTTTATACTGTTCACCTTTAACGGCTTACCAGACACAAGCCTTTGGGGTGTGTCACTGACCTACCATTTATCTGCTTTCCAAAAAGTCAGCAGGAGATGTTTTCATGCAATTTTAAGTTTATTCAAATTAAACATATCCACGGATTCTGCGCACAATGATTTCTGCTTGGAGATTGGGCTATTTCAATATACGTGTGTTTCCTAATTGAAAATATATATGCATGTTTATTTTGTAATTCCATTGGTGCCCTTTGGACTTCACTGCATTGAACTGGAAGAACCCAGTGTGCAGAATGCAGATCCAAAGCCATTTGTTAAGGGCAGGTTTCTAAAGTATTTCCCCTTTTCGTAAAAAGACGGGGTTCTTTGGGCAAATGACAGGAAGGCCACCAGGAGCTAGTAGTTGGGTGGGTTGGTCTAATTACTCACGGCGGCAAGAGAGAATGCAGACCACAGAGGCGTGCGTTGTCTTGGTGGGAAGGTGCTAGAAAACACCCGTTGTAGGTTTCCATATGGGTGGGCGCCGTGGGGAGGTTCTAAGGAAGCAGGGCTCTAGTCTGGGTTGGACGTCATTGGAAAGTGGGGATATTTCTATCGCTGAGTGTCTCAGGAATTGTCATCTGTAGGGAGGCCAGAAAAGGCTGCTTCTTGGTATGAAGGAGCAACTAGATTGGCCAGAGGATGGGCCTGTTTTGGATTCTGTGATCTGGACAACGGTCCTGGTCTGTCTGTGCTCGGACGTGATTCCCGCGGGCTCTCGTCTCTGTCTTAATTCCTTGTGGTGACGCTGTGGCCTCGTCTGATGTGTATCCATCCCTCCACTATTTCATTTCCCTGCTTTCTCTATTTGCAAATTTATATAACATATGCAAATTTATATAACATAACATCCGTTTTTTCATCTGGTCTTTTAATACTTGCCCGAGAGGTACGTTCACAAGGTTTAATCAAAGCCAAGGAGTAATGTGACAACTTAAGGTCCCCCTGTGTTGTGCAGCGTCGCTCAATTATGGTGGGGAAGGTCCTACCATTTCCAGAGGTTCTACATTGAGGAGTGAGACAGCCTTTTCTTGCTTGGGCCCCCAGTCAAGAGCACTGACACCAAAAGGGACCGGGAAGAATTTGTGAATGACAGGTAGTCCCGGTCAGTGAACAGCGTGTGAAAATGACCCCCCATCCTCTCTGACTTCGATCTGAGACAAATGCGGTGTAAACTGTGTGAAGCCTCTGGGATTTCAAGGTGAACTGTTTTGCAGTCACTGTGCTCACAGAAAGCTGGAAAGTGAAGGGGCGCCTGGGTGGCTCAGTGGGCTAAGCGTTCAACTTTGGCTCAGGTCATGATCTCGCGGTTCGTGGGTTTGAGCCCTGTGTCAGACTCTGTGCTGACGGCTCGGAGCCTGGAGCCTGCTTCCGATTCTGTGTCTCCCTCTCTCTCTGCCCCTCCCATGCTCACGCTCTGTCTCTCTGTCTCCCAAGAATACATAAATACTTTTAAAATGTTTTTTTTTAAAAAAGGGTAGTATCATCTTACTTTAGGTGATATGAAAGTTTCATTTGCAGTCAGGATGTTTGGCAGGAGTAATGGGCAGCATGGTGTCACCACCACCAGAATGCTATGCAGAAGGTCTCACCCCACGACCTCAGAATAGGGCTGTTTTTGAAGATGGGGCCTTGAAAGAGGTGATATATGTCTCATGAGGTCAGTGGGGTGGGCCCTGATCCCGTACGGCTGGCATCCTTACAGGAAGAGATCAGGACACAGACACACAGAGGGACGACCACAGGAGGACACAGGGAGAACACGGCGTCTACACAGCAAGGAGAGAGGCCTCAGCCCTGCCTGGACCTCAAACTCCCAGCCTCGGCCCTGCCTGGACCTCAGACTCCCAGCCTCAGCCCTGCCTGGACCTCAGACTCCCAGCTTCAGCCCTGCCTGGTTCTCAGACTCCCAGCCTCAGCCCTGCCTGGATCTCAGACTCCCAGCCTTGGCCCTGCCTGGTTCTCAGACTCCCAGCCTCGGCCCTGCCTGGATCTCAACTCCCAGCCTCATCCCTGAGTGGATCTCAGACTCCCAGCCTCGGCCCTGAGTGAATCTTAGACTTCCAGCCTCAGCCCTACCTGGATCTCAGACTCCCAGCCTCAGCCCTGCCTGGATCTCAGACTCCCAGCCTCGGCCCTGCCTGGATCTCAGACTCCCAGCCTCGGCCCTGCCTGGATCTCATGTTCCCAGCCTCAGCCCTGCCTGGATCTCAGGTTCCCAGCCTCAGCCCTGCCTGGATCTCAGACTCCCAGCCTCGGTCCCACCAGGACCTCAGACTCCCAGCCTCCAGGACCCAGAGAGAGTAAATGTGCCCTGTGTAAGCAGCTGCAATGTGGTGGTTATAACAGCACTAGCACACTAATAAACAGCCCCATATCTTGTACTGAGAATCTGTGAATTCCCTGCTAACTGCTACTGCCTGACTGCCACATTCTTTAGAACCTGTGTGTCACTTAGTCTTCTGTGAGGATCACCCACCTGTGCCCTCCCCTGATCTCCTCTGCCTTCTCCTTTCTTACGTGGGATGCCTCAGTTTCCATGAGTTACGTTGTGTTAATTCATTAGAACCTCCTAAAGAAGAAATATTCATTGACTTCCGTGGACTATGCCAGTTTTTGTTTTTTTGTGTGTTTTTTTTTTTTTTTTTTTTTTTTTTGCTGCAGGCAGCTGGGGTTTCTCTCAAGCTGAAATCTGACTTCCCTTCTGCACGGTTGTCAGAAAGAAGAGGAGAATACTGTAAATGGAACCATCTTCTGGTTGAGTGTACGGTGGACAGTTAACCAAGCATCTTGAGGCCAGAAAATTATGTGGACGAGTCTGCTTTCCTAGTGCAGAAAATGCCAAGTGAAAATCAGTAAGAACAGCGAACAGCCCCCGGAAAATTGTGTGTTCAATTTCCTGTAAATTGCTGTGATCTGTAAAAAGGTTCATATGTAAATCGGTCACATCGATAGCAAAGACATAGAATGAAGAAAACAGCAGATGAAGTTTATTATCAAAGAAAATCAGCAATAATGCTATGCTTGTAAAGAAAATCTGTTAATGCGGCAAAGTCCCGACCTCCAAAGGCATCTTATGACAGGCCGCTTGCAGGTCCGAAGAGCTGATAGGCTTTTGGACTAGTTGAGTTGAACGGTAATTTTACCCTATTTGTGTGTTAATGTCCTGGTAATACTTCCCAACCGTCCTTTTTATTATTCTGAAAATTGCTTTTCCTTTAAAATCATAATATTATACAACGTTAGGCCAGAAATGAAATCTAGAAATGCTCTGCAAGTAAAGTGCCTATTTTGCAGATGGTTTTAGAAAGTGGAGTTACTATTCAGCAGTTAATAAGTGTGGCAGACAGAGAGCAAATGGAGCGGGGTTCTTTCCAAACCCAGTATCACTTCTGGGCACATTTTAAGTTAACGGGATACCGTTCCTGTCCTGAGTCCCACCATCCTGTAACGAGCTTTATGTCACTTACCGTATTACCACTTCATTCATTCATTTCATGTTAATATGTATGTTTAAGTAGCAATGCAAGGTGTGAAATTAAAAAAAAAAAGACCACCAGATCCACATTCCAGTAGCAAACAATACTGTTACCTCGGACCTATCTGTCCAGCATCATAGATCATATGGTTCGTATAGACGCATAATATGTGGAGTGTGTGTTTATGTACAAAAACACACACACATTTCTATCAGTCCAAGTATATCTATTTTAGTAGAGCTCCGCAGATTTCACTGAAGCTTAGCAAAATGTGTCTCCTCTGTCTTGTTGAGTTAATGTGTTTTCCGGGGGGCCTGTCTCACATTGGTTGGCAGAAAACCAAATATGTCTGTGATATTTACACTGATAAGTAAAGGGGTACCTGGAAGGCTCAGTGACCTCAGCGTCTGAGTCTTGATTTCGGCTCAGGTCATGATGCCACAGTTGTGGATTGAGCCTCGCATAAGGCTGTGCGCTAAGAGTGGATCCTGCCTGGGATTCTCTCTCCTCTCTCTCTCTCTCTCTCTCTCTCTCTCTTTCTGTCTTTGTCTCCCTCTACTTCTCTCCCATGCTTGGATAAGATAAGATAAGATAAGATAAGATAAGATAAGATAAATTGAGAAGTAAAGTTGGGAAGAGTTAATAATACTTTCTAGATTTTGCCATATACCCTCTCCGTGAGGTCAGATGGCACAGTGGAACGTGGCGGGGTAGGCAGAGAGCTCAAATGATAGGTGGCGGCTGGGATGCCATATAGCTTCCTGCTGTCATGTCCGCTGCCGACGCTCGTGGGCTTGCAAAATGGGTCTGTGTTTCCTCCATTCAAAGGACTACGGACATATCCCAGTGCTAAAGCTTAACCGTCTTTCTACTTTGCTCTTCCATCATTAAGCTGCTTGTAAAAACCGTACTATTTGTACGAAGCCGGTTTGTCTCTGCCGGCCCTCTCCAGAGCCATCAGCATGTACGAGACGAAGGAAGAGAAATGAGATTATTTTGAAAAGGAATTGATACATTGCAGACCATTTGTATCCCCAGATTAACTAAAGCACGTCAATTAGACTGTGCTCTTCTCCTTTAGAAGAAAATGTAATATATTTGGGAAATTGGTGTTCTAAGCTTTAAAACATTTTTCAGAGAAATTCAATAGCGAACACTGTGGTGATTTATCTTATGTAAAAGGCACAATGAAAGTCCAAAATATCAATAATTTTGTTAAGTACGAGGGAAATATGTTTGGGGAATTACTGAAACGTTAGGAGAAACAATCTCATTTTGTACTGTACATATATTTTCTCCGCACTAACCAAATGTGAAGTCAAGAATCATCAATCGTGGATAATCATTTATAAGAACTTGTTTGATCTGTGTTCATGTAACGTTGCTCGGAATTACCAGAGTATTTTAAAAACATCAGGGATTTTAAAGCACATTAGAATAGTTTTATTTTACTGGTTTATCTTCTCCTTTGGGTCCGTTCTCGTGAATCACCACAACTCAATAGCAACAAGCCTAATACTATCAGACAGCTGTAATCTTCATTACTCTGGGAAGGAGCAGCTCATCTCTCAGGCAGCATGTGAAGATTTAAATATTTAGTAAAAGTGCTACTACACACATAGTTAGCCAGGTTTCATGGCACTTTGGCTTGCAGTAAAATAGAAATAAATTCCTGCTGAAGTCCTCATTAGTGAGATGGAAATGATCATGAAAATAAGATATAGCAGCAAAGTGGATGAGCTTTCGCTATACACAACTACATTGATGGCTCTTAACTCTTAAAATCTAGCCTAAAAAAAAAAGTTTCAGAAGTCTGTCCAGAACCACAATACCATTGTTTTAAATGTTGAACACAAACAAAACCAAGTGACGTCAATAATGATGTACAGAAATCCCAGTATGTACATATAATCAGCAAATATTTGACACGGGAGCTAAGAACACCCAATGCAGAGAGGACACTGTCTTTTTTTCTTTTTAATGTGTATTTATTTTTGAGAGAGAGGGAACAAGCAGCGGCAGGGGCAGAGGGAGATGGAGACACAGAATCGGAAGCAGGCTCCAGGCTCTGAGTTGTCAGCACAGAGCCCAATGCAGGGCTCAAACTCATGAACCATGAGAACATGACTGACCCACATGACTGACCCAAAGTCAGAGGCTTAACCAACTGAGCCACCAAGGCTCCCCGAAAGGATAGTGCCTTTAACAAATGGTGATACAAACCCTGGAGAAACACACACGGCATAATGAAATGGATCGCCTACCTCGTACCATTCACAAAAATGAATTCAAAATGGACAGCCTTAAACACAACACCTGATGCCATGAAACTTCTAGAAAAAAACATCGGAAAGAACCTTACAGATACAGGTCTTGGCAGTGATGTTTAGAACCTGACCGCAAAAGCACAAACAAAAAATGAAGAACCGACAAGGAGGGCTACATCAAACTCAAAAGCTTCTGCACAGCAAAGAAATAACATTTCAACAAAATGAAAAGTCAGCCTACAGAAGGGAAGAAATATTTGCAAATTATATCAGATAAGGGGTTAATATCAAAGATACATAAAGAACTCCATGAACTCAAAACAAAACAAAACAAAACAAACAAACAAACAATATGATTAAAGACTGAGCAGAAGAACTAAATAGATATTTCTCCCAAGAGGACGTGCGGGTGGCCAGCAGACATGAAAAGATGCTCAGCATCACTCATCATCAGGGAAATACAAATCCAGACCACAATGAGATACCACCTCACACCTGTCAGAACAACTACCACTAATAAGACAAGAGACAACAGGTGCTGGGGAAGAGGTGCTGAAGAGAACCCTGATGCATCGTCGGTGGGAATGTAAACTGGTGCAGCCACTATACAATATGAGGCTTTCTCAAACATTAAAAATTGATCTACCATAGGATCCAGCAATTCTACCCCTCGGTGTATACCCAAAAGAAACTTTTAAAAATTTGATGAGATACATGGCCTCTCATGTTTATTACACCAGTATTCACAATAGCCAAAATATAGACACAACCCAAAAGTCCATCAACAGATGAATGGATGAAAAAGATGTGGTGCCTATGCACACTGACATATTATTCAGCCATGAGAGAGGAGGAAATCCTTTCATTTGTGAAAACCTGCATGGACGTTGAGCACATTATGCTCAGTGGGATAAGTCAGAGAGAGAAACGTAGTGTATGATGTCACTTATACATGGCATCTCAAAAAGACACTGGAATGGTAGTTCCAGGAGGGGGCAGGGGATACGTGTGATGGTGTTTCAGTGTGCAGATGTATAGTGAATGGGAAATAAACCACAGAAATGTAACGCACAGTGTACTGACTATGGACACTAATATTGTACCAACAATATTTAATGTGATAAATATCATGGCATCAGCTACCATACACCAATATGTTAGTGTATCACAGTAACAGGCCACACAGCTTACACGTACACGATATTACCTGTCAACTTTACTCAAAAACTTTTTTAAGTTTGTTTATTTCTTTTGAGAGAGAAAGCGCACACACATGCACGTGGGAGAGGGGCAGAGAGAGAGGGAGACAGAGATATTCCAAGCAAGCTCCATGCTGTCAGCACATAGCTCATGAACTGTGAGATCATGACCTGAGCCAAAATCAAGAGTCAGACGCTTAACTGACTGAGCCACCCAGGCACCCTCACTCAATGTTTTTTTTTTAAAGTGATTTATACTGCATTACATAACTTTATAAAATTAAATTTAATTGATAAAAAGAGTTTTAAAAGTTCAAGGTATTTGTTGCTTATATTGAGGTGAGCAGATGAATAAAGGAAATAGCATGTAGATTAAGCTAAATTATGAATTATATTCTCATTCTTCTCTTGGCTTGTGAATCCATAGATAATCGTTATAATGTTAATGATGGATGGATGGATGATGGGTGGGTGGGTGAATGGATAGATAGATGGGTGGACAGATGGATGGATGGGTGGATAGATAGACAGCTGGATGGATGGATGAATGGATGGATGGATGGATGAATGGGTGAATGCATGAGTAGATGGATGGATAGGTAGATGGTTGGACAGATGGATGGATGGATAAATGGATGGATGAGTAGATGGATGGACAGATAGATGGTTGGACAGATGGATGGATGGGTGGACAGACAGACATTTGGATGGATGGATGAATGGATGGATGGATGGATGGACAGAATAAAACCATAGACCAATGATGCCAATGCACTATGATTATCTCATATCTTTGCAGCTGAGTCACTGAAAAAACAAACAAAATGTCATGGTAGATTTTATGTGTCTGAGCATGTTTCATTCTAACACATGTGTTCTGATATCCAAAGAGAATGTTCTAGTGCTACTAAGCACTGCAACATATGTGTCATTGGTGAAATGACTTCTTATGCTAGTACATCATTTTGCTGAGTGCTGCTGGCTGGCACATACTATGGAATGCAGGGACTGTCCTTTGCCTTGCCCATCCCCTGAAGCCCCAGTTGGGTGAAGTATTTTAAATAGCTACTTCCCACCAGCACCTTCGTTTCATTGAATTTTTGTTAAAGATGGCCTCTGAATGTGATTTTCTTAATCTGTACAGTGAGCAATCACATTTAAATTCTAAATACGATGGTTTTACAAAAAGAAATGTTTTCTGAGAAGAAAGAGCAAAGAAGGATGTTGAGTGAAACACAAGTATAAAGTTTCTCTGAATCTCATCTCCTTCCCAGAATATCTGAATAGGTTAATGTTGGGGCTGGGGGCGCTCTGCACGGGAAGAAACTACAGCGGATGAATTCTTGTGACAACACACGGACAGCTATACTTGACTATTGGGTGCCTTTATCCTTAGACAGTTGGCTCAAAGGGAGCACTGTCCTAGGGAACCCATGTTGTGTGTCTCATCTGAAGGAGTCAGATGGGCAGCTGGTGTCCTCATCTTCTTATCTCTTATACCTTCCCCTCCTCTTCCAGCTTTAATTTATTCTAACTGCTCCATCTTCACCAAGACTGTCATATTTAAACTCCAGGCTTAGAGGCTATGAATTTTGTATTCACTGTTATGATCAAGAAAATTGGGGTTCTGTAGCTGGCAGGATGTAACCCAATCCCCAGGGACCGACATCTTTGTAGAGAACTCTCTTCGCTTGAGTGTGGGATGATCCTGGCAATACACTGAACTGTCACTCTCAGGATCAAATTCATAACATGGCATGGTTGACTTTAAGAGAGAGAAATTTTCCTCTTTGAGTGTGACTTAATCAGGCTAGACCTGCAAAAGGACCTTCTTCAAAGGATGAAAGGAATTCTGCTACAACAGGGAGGGTCCCCATTGCTGGCTCTGAAGATGTACAGGGCCACGTGGAAAGCAATGTAGGAGACTGCTGGGAGCGGAGTATGGCCCCGTCATGAAAACAGCACGCAAATGGATTTGAGTCCTCTAACCACAAGGGAGTGGCTCTTGCCACAACCACTCAAGCCTGGAGAAGCACCCTGATCTGTGCTCTTGTTGAGCTCAGGGTCCTTGTACGTGATTGTATGTGACGCTCAGGGAAAACCGTACTGATGATATGGAAAAATGTCGTCTTTGTGACGGGCTTTCTGGTCACTGCAAGATCAGTTTTGTTTTTCTTCAAATGGCATCTTTACATCTAAATAGGACTACCCATTCTTTTCCAGAACGAGGGTAATCTCCCCCGCATTCTTGTGGAATTCCGCATTCACAGATGACACGTTACTTTTTCAGATTCCCACATACTATGTAACCACAAATTGATTTCATGAAATATTTATAATTAGCTTACATTTTGTTAGGAATGTGGAAACTTGATCCCTTCAACAAGATATTTTAAATTGAAACCGTGCCAGAGATCTATGACCAAAACATTGTACTATAGAGAAATATAAAAATTTATGCTTTCTATTTCTGTAAGACTCTTTCACCTGCAATATCACAGATAATTACATTATATTTTAAGTGTTAATGATTTATTGTCTTATTTCAGACACTTAGCATATATATATATACTCTAGGGTATTGATATTTTGAGGAATGATTCTTTCAAATTAATTTCTTTTATTGTCAGAATTAAATATGATGAAGGATATGGTTAAAATGACCCATTCTTGAATATTCTCCACACTCCTGATAACTCGTGTGAATATACATCTTTAAATTGCATATGCATGAATTTCAAGTAGGATATGTTATAGATGAAACACATTAGACTTTAGATAGCAATTTTGTCAATTTGAGAAAAATCATCCCATTTCTGTCAGTGATGACAGATCTGTCCAGTCATATTTATGTGCTCAAGAAATGTCCAAACCAGGTAATTATTGCAAACTGAAATTTCTAGGACTTCTACTTTTGTATTTTAGAATCGTCAAAGACTTGTAGTTAGAAGGTCAGTAAGTGTTCTTTTTAAAATGTCCCTAATGAGTAGGTATATAGATGAAGATCCACAGTTCTTCCTGTTGAGATTCAAAGATTTATTAATTTCTAAGACAAGTTGCTTACTAAGGTTGACCAGAAGGCTGAGGAGAATGTAGGGATTTGGTAGAAAACGTCCTCTATTTCTGGGCTCCCTGAGGAATATTTCTCGGTTCTCGCTGGAGGAAGCACACAAGTAAAGACATTCCATTTCTCACTTTCTTTGTTGACATTCTGGGAAACAAAAGAAATAATGGCAAGAACTACCTCTACTTTACCATGTAAGACGAATAAGTTTGTCTCATTGCCTAGTTCAAAGGGGCAGCTCAAGTTTGCTGCCATTCTGGGGTCAACAAAGTGGCCAGCAGGGCTGTGGGGTTGTAGGGACACAGGAGCTACTGAAATAGCCTCGTGGCTGTGGAAAGCAGAGATCGACACAAGGCTGGTTGGATGACATGTCACTAGATGTCCCCCACAAGTGGCATATACCATGACTGTACTCCATCTTTAATGGCGTGTACAGAATTCTCCAGATAGACTTTTTGCAGAAGATCTGACTTGAAATGGATTCCCATGGAAGGATGAGGAAGAAGACTTTTGCTGTTCTGGTATCAAAGGCGGGATTCACCAAGGTGACATTCAGAAAGAATCTGATGAAACAGAATACTATTTGGTGGTGACAACACTGGTGATTTCCATTTCTATCCTTCCAAGCCATGTTTCCCAGTGTAAGTTACTCTTTTCCTATCAGTCCTACAAATCATGCACATTCCTTGAACTAAAAATAAAAAGTATCTTGCAGAATGCGAGATTCAAAGAAGTGAATTTACACTATGGAGTCTCAGATGCCTGGAACAACCAAATGAGTTGAACAAGCACAGGTCGAAAATGAATTCTGTTCCGTTCCACAAAATTCTGTATCCAGATATAGCTTATGGGAGATTCCAAAATCCTAGAGTTCTGATTGCTCCATCCCTTGGCAGTCGAATAATAGCAATGGCAACGTCTACACAGAGGGACTCATGGCATCTTAGAAGGGGCTGCGATCCAGCATGGCACCAGATGATCGGAATGGTCACACTCAATGGGAACACGTGGAACATGGCGGAGGATGAGTTTCACCTAATGGTGCCAAAAAGATATGCGGCACTGGCCAACACAGCCCTACTCCTGAAGACCTGATGGGAATTGGCATGCCTCAAAGGATGTCTTCTTGCTAGAGGAGGAATTCCAAAGTCCAGATGTTCCTTCAGCTTCTACCCTGCCCATTTCCCCAAGTAAATGGGTAAAACCGTGGGAAAAGTGCTTCGTGCAAGGAACTGAATTCATGAAAATAAATTTCCAGCCCCTTGGTTGAAATGGGGGCGAAAAACAAAACTTTGGTTACTGTAGAGCAATAAGTGTGTCATTTTCCACATGCATTTGGGGCTAGAGGCTCAGACCCAGTGGTATCAGCGTTCTCTTTAAATTCTTCCTTCCGTGAATTGTGCTTTGGCTATTTTAGAGTCAAATGTCACTAAATCCCCCTCTCTTTCTGTGCACCCATTAGCATGCTCCCAGGGACGGCTGTGGGTGTTGAATTCTATTACAAAACATGTAAAATGGTCATTTTCAGATTGCTGACTTGTAGGAAAACTAGTAATAGATCTTCAGGGGAGAAACCTTTATAAATAGCAGCATGCAAATGACTGACAAAGTTAATGCTCGAGATGATGTTGAGTCTACCCTTGGAATTTCCTTAGAAAACAATGCTCAGAGTTTCTTCTCTGCTGAAAGTCTCAGGTACTCTGCTGGTAATTAGATATCGATTCCACCTGTCAATGACCATTCTGCCACGAGTCTTCTCCCATGAAATGACAAATATATCCAGTCAGAATTCATCCTGAAGTCAAATCCAAAGGAAAACATTTTATTTACATAATGTCTGTGGGGAGGGAAAATTAATCCAATCAGAAATTAAAAGGTGGAGATAAGTTTTGAACATAAATTACATCAATACGAGGAATCTAATGTAATTGTTTCACACATTTGTCTTTCTGTGAGAATCTATGTTCTCTCTCTGAGGGAAAATAAAGACCAGTGTTTCAAGGGGAGTGGGTGGCCTCACTCCTACCATCTTGAATATGGGAAGGGGTTGATGGTTTGCAAAACAGAGCATTTCATGTGGATTTGCAAGACAGAAATATAAAGAGTAATATATGTACATTATAGACACTTCTATTTGAATTATCCCACACTGTCTCTTGTATTGCTTTTTTTCCCTTTCTTTATGCAAAAAAAAAAAAACACTTAAAAATATTATCAACCCTGACATCTTTAATTTTCTTCATCGTTAGGAGACGACACTCTTTATTATATTTTTGTATTCAATTCATTTAATTATACATTTATCAAATATATATTAACATTCTATGATGGTTGTGGAACAGGATGGATTATGGACTAAGGTTGGTGCCAGATAGTAGGAAAATACTCATTGACAGGTGATCCCTGTCCTCACAGATTTCAAATTCTAGTAGTTGGGTAAACACATAAGTGATGCCCACCACCTGTATTCCATACAAGCTCCAAGAGGACTGTGTCTAGTGTGCAATGAATATAGGGTCCATGTTGTATAAATGCATTAATACCGGGTAGTATATGAATTCTTGGCTTTGTATCTTGCAAATTCATGGTATGTGCTGCTGAGTTTTTGGTCCCAGAACTAGCTTCTCCGAAGTTATGTACAAACTCAGGTCACAATGCTTTTATTAGTCAACATGGGCCGCCATAGGAAAATAACACACAGAGGTGGCTTGAGGGACAGACACTTATATTCTGATAGTTCTGGAGGCTGGAAGTCTGAAATGATGGATCCAGGGAGCTAGCATGGTCTTGTGCTGGGGAGAGCTGTCATTGTAACTTGAAGATACCTGCCCTACTCTCTGATGTCTCTCCTTATGAGAGCATGCATCCAGTCATGAGGCCCCACCCTCATGACCTCATCTAACCCTAATGAGCTCCCAAAGGCCCATCTCCAAACACGTCACAAAGAGGGTTACAGCTTCAACATGAACTTGGCAGGCACACAATTCAACCCATACCAATGCTGAAGGCCCTTCACCCTGAATCTATGAAACTGTTCACAAACTAAAAGTGAGCCAGCCATGGATCACAGGAGTATATTTTTGGGAGAAAAAGATAAGAAAACTTTAGGTTGATAAAATGAACATAATGACTGAACACAGGTGAAAAATATCCAGACTACATATTTACAGGCAGGGATATATTAGGTCAGTCTGAAAATACATCAAAAAATTAATTTGATCTCACAATACATTAATAAGATCTTTCATGATAATCAAGTGAGATTTATGCCCAGGATTCAAGGGTGGTTCAATATTTGCAAGTCAGTCAATGTGATGCATCCAGTCAACAAGAGAAAGGTTAAATAGAGGCAGAAAAAGCATTTGGCAAAGTACAATGTCCATTCACAAAAAAACCCTCCACGGGATAGGTTTAGAGGGAACATACCTCAACATAATGAAGACCATATAATAAAAATGCACAGCTAGTATTATCCTCAATGGTGAAAAACTGAGAACTTTCCCCCTAAGATCTGGAACAAGACAATGATGTCCACTATCACCACTGTTATTCAACACAGTACTGGAAGTCATAGGCTCAGTAATCAGACAACAACAACAAAAAATAAAAGACATCCAAATTGGTAAGGAAGAAGTCAAACTTCCATTATTTGCAGATGACATGATACTATATACAGAAAACCCTAAAGACTCCACCAAAAAACTACTTGAATGGATAAATGAATTCAGCAAGGCTGCAAGATACAGAATCAGTATACAGAAATCCATTGCATTTCTATACACCAATAATGAAGCAGCAGAATGGAAAATCAAGAAAATAATTTTATTTGCAATTGCACCAAAAAAATAACATACCTAGAAATAAACTTAACCAAAGAGCTGAAGACACGTACTCTGAAAATTATAAAACACTGATGAAAGAAATTGAAGAGGACACAAACAAATGGAAAGATAATGGATTGGAAGGACAAATATTGTCTTAATGTCTATACTGCCCAGAGTAATCTACAGATATTATGTAATTACTATCAAAATACCAACAACATTTTTCACAGAACTAGAACAAACATTTCTAAAATTTAGATAGAACCACAAAAGACCTCTAACAACTAAAACAGTCTTGAAAAAGAAAAGCAAAGCGTGAGGCACCAGAATACCAAACTTCAAGTTATATTACAAAGCTGTAGTGATCAAAACAGTATGGTACTGGCACAAAAATAGACACATATATCAACAGAACAGAATAGAAAACCCAGATATAAACCCACAACTATATGGTCAATTAATCTTTGACAAAGCAGGAAAGAATATCTCATGGGAAAAAGACAGTCTCTTCAAGAAATGATGTTGGGAAAACTGGACAACAACATGCAAAAGAATGAAACTGGACCACTTTATTATGCCATACACAAAAAACACAAATTCAAAATAGAATAAAGACCTAAATGTGAGACCTGAAACCATAAAAATTCTGGAAGAGAGCATCGGACATAATTTCTCTGACATCAACCACAACAACATTTTTCAGGTTATGTCTCCTGAGGCAAGGGAAACAAAAGCACATAGAAACTATTGGGACTACATCAAAATAAAAAGCTTCTATACATTGAAGGAAACAATCAACAAAACTAAAAGCCTATTGAATGGGAGAAGATATTTGAAAACAACAGATATGATAAAGTGATAGTATTCAAAATCTGTAAAGAATTTATCAAACTCAACACCCCCCTCAAAAAAAAAAAAAAACAACCCAGTTAAGAAATGGGCAGAAGACACGAATAGATGTTTCTTCAAAGAAGACATCCAGATAGTCAACAGACACATGAAGTGATGCTCAGCGTCACTCATCATCAGGGAAATACAAATCAAAACCATACTGAGAGACCACCTCACACCTGTCAAAATGACTAAAATCTGAAAGTCAAGAAACAACAGGTATTTTCGAGGATGTGGAGAACAAGGAAGCCTCTTGGAATATTGATGGGAATGCAACCTGATGCAACCACTCTGGAAAGCAGTGTGGAGGTTCCTCAAGAAGTGAAAAATAGAACCACACTTTGATCCAGGAATTGTACTATTGGGTATTTACCTCAAAAATACAAAAAGGTAATTCCAAGGGACACATGCACCCCTATGTATATATCAGGATTATTTACTATTGCCAAGTTATGGAAGCAGACCAAGTGTCCATCGATAGATGAATGGATAAAGATGTGTGTGTGTGTGTTACATACACAATGGAATATTATTCAGCCACAAAAAATAATGAAATCTTGCCATTTGCAACAACATGGATGGGTCTAGAGAGTATAATGCTAAGTGAAATGAGTCAGTCAAAGAAAGACAAATACCATATCATTTCACTCATGTGTGGAATCAAAAAGAAAACAAATGAACAAAGGGAAAAAAAGAGACAAACCAAGAAACAGATTCTTAACTATAGAGAACAAACTGGTGGTTACAAGAAGGGAGTTGGGTGGCGGGATGGGCTAAATGGGGGATGGGCATTAAGGAGGGTGCTTGTTGGGATGAACACTGGGTGTTGTATGTAAGTAACGAATCACTAAATTCTCCTCCTGAAACCATTACTGCACTATATGTTAACTAGCTTGGATTTAAATAAGATTTTTTAAAACGCTAAATTAATTAATTAATTAATTAAGAGACAGTATGGTATTGGTGTAGGGATACACTTTGCTCAGTTGAACGTATTTGCAAAACCAGAAACAGACCCACACAACCTACCCTTCAACTGATTTTTGACAAAGTTACAAAAGTAATTTAATGGAGGAAACATAACTTTTCAACAAATAAAGCTGGAGCAATTGCACTTCTATCTACAGACATTGAACTAACAAAACAAAGAAACAAAACCCTCAATCACAAATCTTAAACAAAAGTTAACTCAAAGGGGATCATGTAAAAATGATGTAAATGTAAAAAACATTATTTTTAAAGAAAAAAGACAAGAACAACCTCACGAAAATGAAGAAAATGTTTGCTGTTTGTAAGCCTGTGTGAAGACGATGGAAAGACCAACTACGTCCTGGGGGAGAAAACATTCACAAACTCCATATCCAACACAGGATTAGTAGCTAGAATACATAAAGAACAGTCAAAGACCCAGCAAAAAACAAAAATCCACCACAAACAGGCAGAAGACAGCAGACTTTTAGGGCAGTGAAATTCTTCTATGTGCTATCGTCATGGTGGATTTATGTCATTATACATTGTCAAAACCCATAGAGAATGTACACGGCCAAGTGTAAACCACAGGTAACAGTGAATAACAGACTATCTGAGAACCTGCATACAGGGGAGAGGCACGTGTGGGAACTCTGCATTTTCTGCACTGGTTATCTGTAAACCAAATGCTGCTCTAAAGAATGCAGTCCATTAATTTTTTTTAAGAACAAAAACATATGTCAACTAGGGCAGCTACATTTTCCTCATTTCACCATGGACTTGGGGAAAATCCCTTCATGTTTGGCACATGAAAAATGCCACCTTCAACCAAAGCAGTTCCTATGGAGGTAGCTTCATTCTGTTGACACTTCTGGAGAGTATAGCCCATCAGAGGCCGTGTGAACAGACCACGTAACGCTGCTGGTCACTCACGGAGCCACAGTGAGCCAGGAGTCACTGCAGCCTGGGGCATTGCTCTGGGTCCACACACCTGGACCTTCGCCTCCGCACTCATCTGGTTTCTCCTCATCCTTTTCCCCTCTGCACACAACCAGGGTGCACAGAGAAGAACATGACAACGTTTCACAGGCTCGTCCTCAGAAGGCAGACTATTTCCTCCCCTCTACACACAGCAAGCAATATGACCAACCTTTGCTCTGAATGCCTGACTTCCACTTAACAAAACTCTATGATTTGTGATTTTAGCTGCACCTAGGATGCTAAGATCACAGCCGAACTTTGCATCTTATGAAAAGACAAATGGAGATCCTTGATCCTGGCCAGAACCAAGCCCTTAAGAGTTGGATGAAAAATGAACGGGCTGGGGTCACTCACTGGCTTTCTACCTAGTTAGCACACGGGCTCTTGCAATTTCAATCTTGACTTAACTCAAACCTAATTCTTGAAGGAAATGGATTGTCACTCATACTAAAATTACTCCAGATAAATGGCTGGCGGCCAGAGGCACACTAAGTTTAAAATAAGTCTTGCAATACACAGGAATGTTTGAAAGACATGAGGAATGAGTGTTAATGTGGGAAAACAATGTAGAATTGGTGAAGACTCAATTTTAGGTAGCTAATGCAAAAAAAAAGTAAGGCATTTTCATTGTTTTCCGTGGCATGCAATAATCGCTTTGAAATTATTTTGGAATTTAGAATAAATTATTCTAAATATGACTATAATATTTATCTTAATATTGGGAGCCTGATAAGATGAAAGTTAAAATACAATGTCATAGTTAATTTTATGATTCATACTTATATACAAATTCAGAAATGATTATTGTGATATTTCTAAGAATACTGAATTAGTAACTCTCCCTCAAGCTAATAATTGAAGTATTTTTTCCAAAGGGCATTCCCCCCCACATTTTTTCAGTTCATACTAAATATTTTATTCATTAAAGATGAAGTTTGCTCATTAATATTCTGAGTCATTCTTTACTCATAAACAGCAATTAGATGAGAAGCATTAAGTGGAATTGAGTCCAAAGGGCAAAAATATAAATGTTAAACAAACAAAAATCTCCACCCAACCAGAATGTCGTGTCTACATTTGATGTTCTGGAGTAAGAGGTAAAAGACCAATGTTAGGAATTATTCCATCCATCATAACCCACCAGAAAAATTTACATATGGTTGATCCTTGAGCACAGTTGGTAGGGGCACAAACTCCTCTATGCAGTTGAAATCTGCATATATTTTGACGCCCCCAAGAACTTAACTAGTGTTGACCGGAAGCTGTATTGATAACATAAATAGTTGGTTAACATATATTTTGCATATTATATGCATTGTGCACTGTGTTCTTACAAAAAAGGTAAGCTAGAGACAAAATGTTATTAAGAAAACCATGCGGAAGGGAAAGTACATATACAGTAGTGTACTGAATTTATTAAAAAAAATCCATATGTAAGTGGACCATCACAATTCAAACTTCTGTTGCTCATTGTTCAAGGGTCAAGTATGTACGAAATGAGTTGAAGTAAGTGCATATCCGCTACCTTAACCCACATCATCTTTCAGGATACAAATTTATAGCAGTCGGACAATAAAGAGAATATCTGAAAAATAATCATGTACATGAATGTTGAAATGTAACATTAACTTCAGAATTTTTACGTTTTCTGCCGTAAATATAGCCTTGATCAAACTGATACCTTAGCTCCAGCTTTGCCTTTTATATTTTTTTTTTTTTTTTTTTTTTTTTTTTTTGGTTTCCTTTGGAAAAGAGTTTGGGAATGGTTTCTTCAAATGCTAATGCTTCCTTTGCCCCAGATGTAAATGAAATTTTAAAAGATCAATCCTGGGAGCTGTTTGGGACCTCCCAAAATTCATATGTTGAAGCCCTAAGTCCCAGGACCTCAAAATGGGTCTGAATTTGGAGGTGGGTCTTTAAAGAGGGGATTAAGGTAAAATGAGGTCAGTAAGGTGGGCCCTGATCCCATAGGACTGGTGTCCTTATAAGAAAACAAGATTAGGACAGAGACACACACAGAGTGACAACCACGTGAGGCCACAGAGAGAACACGGCGTCTACACACCAATGAGAGTGACCTCAGGAGGAACCAGACTGGGCCCTGCCTGCATCTCAGACTCCCAGCCTCCAGGACTGTGATAACAAATGTCTATTGTTTAAGCTGCTCAGTCTGGGGCACTTTGTTACGGCAGCATGAGCTGACTAATACAGGGGCCATCTCCAGTTCGCAATCATAAATACTGTAGCCAGTCATATTCAGGATGGTGATTATGAGAGGAAGGGGCATAATCTACCGCAGATATCATTTCAGAGGCTTAAGGAGGACCACTGGTGAGTTGCACCAGAGAGAGGTCTCTGGTAATGAAGAACCCATCTCACGCCATTTCCTGGGCTGCTGATTCTCTTTCACCAGATTGGAAGGCCTTCATGAGATGTGTTTGTCCCCCCATGAAATATTCCTCCAGCTCCCCCAGATGTCTGCCTCTCAAACAGGATGCTTTGAACTTGTATTCCTGTCTCTGAGAGCAGCCAGTAGTTTTTTTTTTTTTAATGTTTGCTTTTTTCGGGTTTTGTTTGATCTTTAATTTGTTTCTTTTTATTCTGAGATAATTATAGATTCACATGCAATCATGAGAATTAGTAGAGATCTCATCTATGCTTTACCCTGTTTCCCCCATGGTAGCATCTTGTCAAGTTACAGTATCATGTCACCACCACGGCATAGATATGAATACAGCCAAGACGCAGGTCATTTCCATCAGAGGATCCCTCATGATGCCCTTTTAGACATGTGCCTACCTTTCTCACTTTCTCAAGCCCTCCTAAACCTAGAAACCACTAATCTATTCTCCATTTCCAGACTTTATTTTTCATTTAAAGAAGGTAATATAACTGAAATTGGACAGTATGTAATCTTTGGAGATTGACTTTATCCAGTCAATAATTCTCTCCTGATAATTTATCCAAGTTGACGCAGGAATCAATAATTCATTCCATTTTATTGCTGAGTTATATGACTGTGGAAGTTCCTCGTTACCTATGAAGAAAGCATGGGTGGCACAGTCGCTGAATCATCCATTTCTTCATCTTGGCTCAGGTCTTGATCTCAGGGTCATGAGTTCAAGCCCCGCATTGGGCTCAGCACTGGGCATGAAGCCTACTTTAAAAAAAAAAAAAAGAAGAAAAATAAGTCCCTCCTTATTTGTGTTCCAAAACCCCCATGGATGCCTGAAATCACGGATAAGTAAGGAACCTAAGGGCATAGACTATGTCTTTTCTTATCCACACACACTTAGGATTAACTTTGATTTATAAATTAAGCACAGTAAGAGATTAGCAAATAACTAATAATAAAATAGAACAGTTATAACAATATACTGTAATAAAAGTGATGTGAATGTGGTTTCTCTCTCTCTCTCTCAGAATGGTGTCCTGTTCTCTCCCTTCTCCTTCTTGTGATGACGTGAGAAGATAAAATCCCCTCATGAGGAGATAAAGTGGGTGGATGATGCCGGTGTTGTGACGTAGGCTTAGGCGACCGTTGACCTTCCTCTAGGATTATCTGTGTCCAAGAGCTTACGTGCCATAAATTTCCACTTCGCTGACATAAATGCCCAAAAGCTCTGGGTTCTACAGTAGCCGCTTGGTTACGTCTTTAGAGAAATGACCAAACTGTTTTCCAGAGAGACCATTCCATTCACGTTACCATGGAATTATAAGCATGATGCAGTTTCTGTACATTGTTGTTGTTTATGACCTCAGTTTTGGGGTTTCTTCCGGTCATTCCTATAGGTACGTGGTGGTATCTCACCGTGGCTGTAATTTGCAATTTCGCTAATGCCTGACGACAATGAATCTCCTTTTCCATACAACTTCTATGTCTGTCGTTGTCCCATTTTCTAGTTGGGTTGTATGATTATCTTTTATTTAAATTTTTTATAGTTTATTTATTTTGAGAGAGAGAGAGAGCACAAGCAAGGGAGGGACAGAGAGAGAGAGAATCCCATGCAGATACTATGCTGTCGGTGCAGAGCCCAACATGGGCATCTATCCCACCACCCTGGGATCGTGACCGGAGCTGAAATCGAGAGTCAGATGCTTAACTGACTGAGCCACTCAGGAGCCCTGAGGATTGTGTTATTTTCTTTATTGTTGAGTTTAGAGAATTTCTTTTTTTTTTTTTTTTAATGTTTATTATTGAGACGAAGAGAAACAGAGCATGAGTGGGCGAGGGGCAGGGAGAGATGGAGACCCAGAATCCGAAGCAGCTCCAGGCTCTGAGCTGTCAGCACAGAGCCCGATGTGGGGCTCGAACCCACGAACGGCGAACTCATGACCTGAGCCGAAGTCGGACGCTTAACCAACTGAGCCACCCAGGTGCCCCGAGATTAGACAACTTCTTATATATATTCTAGTTATTAGTCCTTTGCCAGATCTGTGGGCTGCAAATATGAATATTATTAAATTTTTAATGTTATCTTCTTACTTTTTTAGTCACTTTATTAAGTTTCAAACAAGGAGAATTTTGAGATCGGACTTCTCTGCGATTTTATCTTTCTATACTCATTTTGTGAGGAGAAATATTTTATATGAGTTCTAGTTCCTTATATATTTTTACTATAAGAAAAAAATAGCTACGTTTGCCATAAATTTTGCCATGTAATTGATTAATGCAGTTTTATTCAATGGCTTAAGTGCATTACTATATATTTTATGTTATTTCCCTGGTTAAGGATATGCATGAATTCCAGAATTTTCCCATGATTCAACTTGCTACAGTTATATTCTTTTATAACGTAATGTGGATTATAACATAAACACATGAATGAGGAAAAAAGCCAATTTTATAATATTTTATTCGCCTGTTCACATTACTGAGCAGATATTTTATGACAAAGAAGCCTCCGCTATATGCATTTGGTGGAATGTGTCCTAATATTAACGCAGTGAACAAAATCAGAAAGCCCATCACAGTAGATACATAATTATTGATTAAAATTTGATACTGTTCCTAAATGTAATAATAAGAAAATCAGCTAAGATATCAGGAATAGAAGGGAATACCCTCATTCAATAAATATGCCTACAAAACCCCAGCCTCACTGTCATACTTGATAAGGAAACATGGGGACGTCTCCCTTCAAAATTAGGGACAAAGGAAGCATATCTGTTATCTTGATACATGTTCAGCATTTTGGGTAAATGCTCGTCACCACAGTGGAAAAGTATACAAATTTTAAGAAGAAAACATGAACATTGATGTGTCAGTCAAAAAAAGGGACAGACACAGTTTTCAATTAATAACTCAGCAATTATTTGATATAAGATCAATGCAATCATAAAAAATTACAAATATTTTCCTGCTTGACACCAGTCATACCATGCTTTTTTTTTTTT
>CM053579.1:103746227-103762042 GCA_028646485.1 Cryptoprocta ferox
TGTGGTCGCTAGATCAACACAGATGTCACGTTGCGAACCACGCAGTGGATGAACTAGCATGCTCCATAGCAGCAGCAAATCAGGAAAAGCCATGTACATGCGTTAGCAAAGGTGAGCTATGGATACCCAAAGCAAGCTGACGTTATCATTGTGTGCATGTGTCCATCGATCTGAGTGTTCGTTTTTGAACAAGCTAGTTACGGGTTCAGCGTTTCGTAGATCCTTATCTGTGTATATGAGGGCTGTGCGAAGGACTTAAATACTCAAGCAGTATTTCCGGGCGTGATGTATACGAGGCACATTTACCATTTGCAGAAGATAGTGTGATGTGTGAGCATCTGAGGGAACCCTCTGTCTGGAGATGGCCCATCAGGGTTGGGGGGGGGGGGACACCAGGTCCCAGGAAGAGAGCTAGGATGGGAAGGAGGTAAATGTTGATGTGAAAATCTGCCCCTGCATCTCCGACAAGTTGTTAAGAAAACAGATTGTAATTCTGTAGGTATGTGGTGTGCTCTCAGACAGACCTTTCTAACTCCCAAGTGATCTTGCCTTGATGGTTCTCAAGCATTCCACTCAGAACAGGGCAAAACAAATGAAAACCCATGTCTCTTGTTCCGTATCTAGACAGTGTTTACCACGTGGCAAGTGTGGTGACTGGGGGCGGGTCACAGGTCGCTTCCATGTCCCTGATAACAGGCTCTGTCTGTGTCTGGACATTGCTCATAAATGTTCATGCTTGTCAAAAGTGCATAGCATTTTACACATATTGATTGTAAGGTATTTTTATAAGAATGGTTTGCTTTGATCAAATGTAGTCTTTAATCAAACGAGAAAAAACACGTTTTTTCCAACCATGGAGTAGAAAGTTGACTCATTTCAAAGCAGACTTTCTCAGTATTAAAGCAGATGCCTTCTTCTGTTGTGGACACAGACACTCAGTGAAGTAATGTTAGCAGAACTGTGACCACTCAGTCTTGAGCAATAATTGTACCTTTTATTTATTTATTTATTTATTTATTTATTTAATATTTATTTTTGAGAGAGAGACAGAGCATGAGTGAGGAAGGGTCAGAGAGAGAGGGACACACAGAATCCGAAGCAGCTGCAGGCTCTGAGCTGTCAGCACAGCTCGAACCCACGAACCATGAAATCAGCCAAAGTCAGACACTTAACTGACTGAGCCACCCAGGTGCCCCAATAATTGCACTTTTTTGAATGAAATCCTTCACGAAAAATACTATAGCTAATGCTGAAACAAAACACCTAGCAATTCTGTAGGGCAAAGTAGAAGAAAACATTCTATTATTTTAGAACAACATGTATTTTACTTGGTCATACAAAAACGTAGCTTTGAAATAAACGGCCATGCTTTTAAAACACAGTCATCAAACAGGAATAATTTGGGACCCATTTTGTAGGATTTCTTTTTCTATAAAATGTCATGAAGCTCTCCTTCAGTGAAGCCATTAACAATGTCGTTCTAAATCTCGTTTTCAAACTGCATCAGGACCTTGGCTCAGTTACATCCTGGGGAGTGAATTTTAAAGAACCTTATACATGATCATTTCATCCACCAAAAACCTAGTAATAAGAGTAATTGCTTGGCAAATTGTTGCATGCGCTAACTTTAAAAAAAAATAATTTAGCAGATTACAGTCCCACAGTTACCTGAGAGTAAATCTGAGAAGCATAACCTATACACAATCACTGCTAATTTCTCATAATCATATATTTCTGAAATGCTAGACACAGAAATATTTTATGGCTATGGGACTTGCGCACTATGAATTCTAAGCATTGCCTTTCAGTAAGGCTTCCTATTTTTTTAATGTAGAATCCCTAACTCTAAAATTACAAGCATCCAAACAATTATTAAGCTTGTGTCACACCATACAATGTGTCTTTAAAATTTATTTCAGTAGGGGCGCCTGGGTGGCTCAGTCGGTTAGGCTCAGGTCATGATCTCGTAGTTTGTGAGTTTGAGCCCCACATCGCGCTCTGGGCTGACAGCTCAGAGCCTGGAGCCTGCTTCGGATACTGTGTCTCCCTCTCTCTCTCTGCCCCTCCCTGGCCATGCTCTGTCTCTCTCTATCTCTCAAAAATAGTAAATAAATGTTTAAAAATTTTAAAAAATAAAATTTATTTTAGTAGGCAATACTTTCATGTTTCAAAATTTAAAATCAAATGTATAAACAAATACAATATTGGGAAGCCTCACCTCTCTACATGCCCCATAAAGACAGCCCTACGGACCGCAGTAATTTGATACATTTTTGTATATTGCCCCAGTATTTTTATGTACTTATGATCAAATATGACTATACATGCAAATAGAATAAACACAAATGTATATTTAAATAAGTGTGCAAAAAAGTGTACATATATATATTCAGTATGCCACGTGCCCTATTTAGGGTAGGGCTTCCTGAACCAACTTACTTTACCCAGGTAAGTTCTCAAAGGAAATTGTTGGTCCAGTTGGCAAAAGCCTTTGTCATTTTAACCGTTTAACATATGGCATCCCTCTTGCCAAAAATATGACAGCACACCTCTCCCAACAGCTCTGCCAGCAACACATGTTATATAATTTTGGATCTTGACCATCTCATATCAAAAATGCTCTCAATTTGACCTTGCTTTACAGTGCTCTGAGTCAGGCGCTATTACAATCCACCAAATTTTAGATGGTTACAGACACACAATACACACATACACACATGCTCACACACACACACACACACACACACTCACACACACACTGAGGCACGAAATGCCGAAGAGCTCTCCCAAGGCTATCAGGCTGGGACTGGAATCATAGCCCATTGGTTTTCCATTCCAGGTACCATGTTGAACTCCAGGAAGATTCACCTGGACAAGGTCATGTCCATGTTGCTTCCAGAGTGTCCCTTCTAAGCTCAGTCTGCCTCATTCACACCAGCAACTCCTTTCTCCTCAAACAAGAAGATTCTCTGTTGACCCTCCAATTTCTCTTCTCCTTCAAGCATCTTAAACAACTTTCCCCCTGGTCCTGGACTCAAACATTTCAGATTTGTCCCTCCTTTGACTCATCACTTATCTGTCCTCCTTTGCACTCTTGCATTAAAGGGAAGCGAGCCTTTCACAACACATGCCTTTCAGAGTTCCTGTCTTTGTGAAACTCTCTCATTGTAAACTCATTCAGGTGGCCTCGAACACCGAACACCGTCAGTGATTAGGCTCCCCTTTCCCAGTCAAACCTATTTTCCCCTAGAGGAAAGTCTACAAAAGTTTCCGAGAACATCAAAAATGCTTTCGTTCATTCATGTAATTTATTCTTTCCTCCCACGGAACGTGTCGCTTGCCCCGAGCATTCCAGGTACCGATTCAGGTAGTGAACAGATCATCTGCCCATGGTTTGCGAACCAATAACTGATTTCTTCGTGACCGCTTGGCGTGTCCCAATGGGAAACTTGGTTCAATTGCTAAGGGCTTTCATTACAGTGGCCAACAGCATTTCAATATGAGATTAATGAGAAACCTTGAAAGGCAAACATCCTTGCATGTAGAAGAAAGACATCAATACCTCTGTCTTGTAGGCTGCACTTGTCATGGTCCCAAAAAATAAATAACTAAACACTTTATATTAAATAAATAAAAATATAGGTATTTAGGTAGCACCTACACACTCTACACTTTTGCACGTAGTGTCTATAGATGGATATACATATAACACATGAATATGACATGTATTATACCTTGTAAGGTGTCTATAATATATTAGCTCCCATATTATATTAAAGCAGTACATATCATACATTAGTATATGTCATTTGTGATAGGTATTAATTTATAGTATAAACTATAATGCTGTGTATTAAAATTATACTCTACTATATATTATAGTATATGCATATAATGTGCATGCATACACGAAATTACAGATAATTTTATTATGTGTATATATGTGCACATACACCCCACACACATAGAGACACCATTGCTGCATCTTCTTCATTACGTTGAAAACAAAAATAAACATTTCTACCTCATTTGTACGTGGCAACATTTCCCGATTTATTTTTTCAGAATTCCTGAAAAAGCACGGCAAACATAAATCAGAGGAAAATAATTTTACTATCAGCATTTCAGAAACCCCGCCAGTATCCTTTAAGATTATTAAAGATGCATTTGCATGAGCCAGGCTCTGTCCTGTCCCTAATTTTTATCAGGCATGCTGGCTTCAGAGCAGCTGATGTGGCTCTGATTTCCCCAGTGGCTCCTGAGCCACTGCAAGGTTTCAAATCAAGGGAGGTTTACTCCCCCAGAATGAGAATGAGCAAATTTATTTCCTGCCAAGAATTGAGGAGTGCTTGAGAGAACAGAGTGTGCTTTCTCAAGAGTCTTCAGCAAAATATCTCTAACAAACATGTGGAGGGGTTAAGAGAGAATTCTTTATTCCCCAGCGTTTTAAGAAACAGTTCAAGTTTTCCACTGTGCTAGATCGGGTCTATCATGGCTAAAATCTCACACTGGCGTTCAGAACAATGCAAATGACTTTGTGTCATTGAAGGTAAATACTGTTAAGAATTCCACTTTATCGTGTAGGAATAAGCCACATCCCCCACTAAATGCCCTGTAGGAGCAAGGGCTTCAACAATACAGGGAGAGGATGACACCAAGCTTCAGTTCATTTCCCCTAATTCCTGTGCCTAAGGATTATTGTAGCACCATGTCGCCTGACTTTACATTTCCGCTCACCCCTTCTCTCCAGCATCGAGGCTCGGTTTCAGAGTTCCTACACTATTTCGCTTTTTGTGTGTGTGGCCTGGGGTCTTTGATCTTGGTTGGTAGGTGGTAGATTGAGGGTCTTCTATCCAGGTCTCTGATGTTCTTGATGTCTTAGTCTCCCTCTACTGAAATCCTGTGTGTCTCAGGGCTGACACATGAGCCATTAGCTACTCTGTTCCCATTGGTAGAGTCCCTTAGTAGGATCTGGCATTTCCAAATGTGTTAGGGAGTCAAAGCTTCTAGACTTTGATTCTCCAAGAGTCTTGATTTACTGAGCATGGCAATGGACCAGGGGCCAGGTTCTGTATGGGGCATACTATTTTGAGGGCTCAGAGAATCAGGAGTGGGGCTTGAACAGGGATTCCCAACTGGGTACCATCTTGCCCCCCAACTCAGGATCATTTGGCAACGTCAGGAGATATTTTTGATCGTCCCACCTCGGAAGGAATCCTGGTGGCACTGAGTCGGTAGCTCCCAAACATCCTGGAGGGTGCAGATTTATCGTTTCATAGCTCAGAAAGTCAACAGTGCTGAGGGTGGAAAACAGCCTGAGACGTGTTGGACAAGGGGTAAGACTGGATATTTATGTGCATGAAGCTGGGTGATCCTGGTGCTGGGTAAGGATAGAGGCTCTGTCAGCGAGAGGAATCTGTTAGGATTCCACGGGAGTTGGGAATGTAGAGAATCATAGGCTGAATGTCGGGATTAGTTATGACACAGTGCTGTAATGATCAGGGTCTGCGCTCAGCCCCCTGGTAGTCTGGCATGTCTACGAGCTGAGGCACTCCAGATCTTGGGATCAGGATTCTTTCTCAGTGCCTGAGGACACACTTCCCAATGCTGGCCTGGGTGTGCTCATGGGGGTTTGGGGAAAGGCCCTGGAGGAAAACCCACAAAGAGGGCTGGCAAATGGCCGGCATGCCTGGGTCTGGCTCCTGCAGGCACAGATTTCTTCCTGTATCCGGAACTGCTGTTCAGACCCAGCCCTTCAGCCAAGAGTGGGTCTTACACAGACATGAAGCGAGATGTCGATGCACGATGTGTCCTGAAAAATGAGCGGCCACGCACCAAGACATCTCCATAAGAACCTAGGAACATCCATCATTGTGTTGATGGATTTCTCTATTGTTGTTCAACCTTGTGGCTTTGCTGGGCATTGTTTATTAGCATCATCGTATAACTGGGCAGAATGAAGACGTGTGTAACTTCACGCGACAAACATCCCTTTGTGTGTGTTCCTCGGGTGGAGCGTAGACCAGATCTTGATGTGGAGGCATTTCCTCTGAAGGCCTTATATGAGAAGTCTGTGTTTCTATTTGGTTTTCAGCTTTATTTATCTTTATAGCTAAATACACGTGATAGATGCTTTCCCCCGAAGAGATCTGGGTGACGTTGTGGTTACATGTGAATCAGGTGCCAGTGTGTGTTGGCTACAGTGAAGGATGTGTACTGAGCCGGCGGAGAATGGACCCAGTTCTCTGGACCCAAACAATAACCGTGTCTTACATTGTTTAGGAATTCCTACCAAAGGTCAGGCAAGATCCGGCAGCACCCCCTTAAACCAGGAACACATTGTTCAAGCCAAACGTGTACGCTAAACAATGAAGTGTGTACTTTGCTAGGCTTTCAGACGCAACTCGATACTTGACAGCAAATGTGTGATTTAAAATTGATCAAAATTGTTAAAATGTAGAAACCAGCGTGCAAATGTAAATTTTTAAAATATTTGTCAGAGTTTACCAACATCGTTTAAGTATTGTTCATTCTTGGGGCGCCTGGGTGGCTCAGTTGGTTAAGCATCTGACTTCAGCTCAGGTCATGATCTCACGGTTCATGGATTCGAGCCCTGGGTCGGGCTCTGTGCTGACAGCTCGGAGCCTGGAGTCTGTCTTCAGATTCTGTGTCTCCCTCTCCCTCTGTTCCTCCCCAACTCGCACTCTGTCTGTCTCTCTCAAAAATAAATAAACATGAAATTTTTTAAAAATAATCCAAATAGTATATTCCCATTTGCAGACGAATTATTTCCTAAGATGGGAGAACACAGGTGTCACTGTCCCAGAAACATGATCTGAGTCAGGTTCCAACTCTGATTGTTGATCCTTAATTTATTCACATGTGCTTCAAACTCTCTGGACTTTACGGTGTTCTTTGGGGCCACTATGTTTTTAAAGTTTTATTTATTTTGAGAGTGGGGGCAGAGAGGGAGGGAAAGAAAGAATCCCAAGCAGGCTCCATGCCGTCAGTGCAGAGCCTGACACAGGGCTCGAACTCACGAACCATGAGATCATGACCTGACCTGAAATCAAGAGTCAGGCACTTAACGGACTGAGCCTCCCAGATGCCCTTGGGGCCACTATTTAAATCATTACATTGCTAAGAGAGGGAAACAGATGGTTTCATTCCATCACCATCTAAAGTATGTAAAAATCTCTTGGTAAATTATTGCAGGTCTCTGAGTAAAAGGCCTGCAATTAATTAGATTCAGGTTGGGAATGAAAAACTCGACTGCAGTTTTGTGGGAATTGGGAGGGCACAGTCTGCCAGGTCTCCTCAGAGAGCAGACCAGACTTGTTCTTTCCCTCCTTAAGTAGGTTCTGAATCTTTGTGATTCTATCCTGAATAAACAGTATGGGTATAAAACATTCAGTGATTGTTAAAGTACATTTCTGCTTCCAAATAATACAACACGCTCTCTGCCTCGCTCTTTGTCTCCGCCCTTTCCCTCCCCTTTCACATACGTGTGCACACAGGGCATTTGGGGTGTTCACCTTCCCCCAACTGGATTCCTCCCTCTCTTCTTCTGAGTAGCAAATTTTTGTCTCTACAATTCTAATCATGGTCCAGACTTCATGACCTAAAGCAAATACCTATCTCAGGAGACACAGGCGCTTGATGGAGATGCCCACCAGCCTACATTTCCCCGCCACACACTGCTCTTTTATAATAATAGTATTTACAGTTGAGCCTCGAATGACACAGAGGATACAGGTGACAACCCCCATGCAGTTGAAAATCCACATATAATTTTTGACTCACCCAAAACTTTACTACTAACAGCCTTCTGGTGATCTGAGCCCTTTCCAATAACATAAGTGGTTGAGTCACGTGTATTTGGATTTCTCTAAGATACGGAAAAGAAAATGTTATTAAGAAAGTCATGAGGAAGGGGCGCCTGGGTGGCTCAGTCAGTAAAGTGTCCAATCCTTGATTTTGGCTCAGGTCATCATGTCACCGTTTGTGAGACCGTGCCCCACACTGGGCTCTATGCTGACATCAGGGATTCCACTTGGGATTCTGTCTCTGCCCCTCCTCACTTGTGCCCATACACTGTCTCAAAATAAATTTAAAAAAATGAAAACAAAAAAAGAAAGTCGTAAGGAAGAGAAAATACATGTAGAGTCATGTACGTTAGCATAAGTGAACTTGTGTATTTCAAACCAGTATTGTTCAAGAGTCAACTGTATATGTACAAATGAATGGAGACAGAGACCGTATAATGTTATAGACCCAGATATGCCTTTTTTTAAATGTTTATTTGTTTATTTTTGAGAGAGAAAGCACAAGCAGGGGAGGGGCAGGGAGATGGAGACACAGGATCTGAAGCAGGCTCCAGACTCTCAGCTGTCAGAGCAGAGCCCAACATGAGGCTTGAACTCACAAACTGTGAGATCATGACCTGAGCTGAAGTCACATGCTTAGCTGACTGAGCCACCCAGTCATCCTGTCTAGGATCCTTAAACTCACTTGACCCCGCATCTCACGCTTTCTGTGGACGGGTCCTTCTCTGTCATTTATCACATAAGCATCCTCGGACCTCTTCATGTTTTAACTACAAGGAATCAAAACCAGCATGGCGTCCTGTCCGCTGGATAGACCTTCTACTTCCCCTTGACCTCTCTTTTGTTGTTTGAGTTCAAGGCCATATTACTTAAAGTCCCATACATTATCACTGCTGGGGCCGGGGAGCCTGCAAAATTATGACAAATGGAAGTGTCCTGAGTCTTTGCAAGCCCATGCGTATAGATTTTACTGTCTTGTTGCCATCTATATTATCAGCATTTCTATGATATGCTTGATACCAGTCTATGGTCAAGCCAATCTAGTAATTAGAAAATCAGCCAATTTCATGGGAGGCAGATAGGAGGCAGTTAAGTTGGTCGCTTTATGTCACATTGACAAAAATACCTAGAATCATGCCATCGCGTCACTGTCAAACCTCTAGTAGTTTATCCATGGCCTCATTGTGGATACAAGAACTGGAATATAGATCTACGAAATGGATGGCTGGTTTATGGCAGATTCCTAACTGCAAACCAGGGTTCACTCTACAATCTGTGTTTTATGATCACTTTCTAAACTTCTGTATTGAATCGCCTGTGATGACAAGTGTAGATACATTTTTACGTTAATTGTAATGAACACCCTAAAAGAATATTTGCCTTAAAGAATCTTGATAAAATAAATGAACAGTAATACTAACTCAAAGAGGATATTCTGATAGGATTATCTTACCTTGCTATATTATAGCCACAGGGATGGTGGTTTTCATCTTTTTTGGTGTTGTTGTTAAATAGTAAGATTGCATTTGTTTCTTCCAAATCCATGATGTTAAGAGTTAAGGCCACTTTAGCAGGAATGCCCCCATATCACACAAGCAAACAGGAGTAACAACACAGCCTTAACCAATAGTTTTCAAGGAAGGACTGGGAAGATACGTGGGAAGCAAATGTTGATCAAAATGGGAAATCCAGTGTATGGGAAGGTAAAAATCTGTTAAGGTTGGATAATCCTAAGAAAGAGAGCAAATTTAGGTGCAGTTGGAAAGACCAGCCTGATTTTGTGCAAACACACACTGAACAAAACAGGAAACAACCATGAAATCTTTTGCCTCTTCAATGCCAGAGGAGCGACACAAACCCACATCTCCATAGGTTCTGAACAAGTGAAGTTGAAGCTGTCATAATGCATTACATCACACACAGTCGCCCTGGCAACAACAGAGAGCCTGGGGGCTCAGTGAGAAGTTGGTTCCCAAAGCCCCTAGAAGCTTCTTCAGAGCTGGTTGTCATCTCTGTCAGTAATGAATCCGTTCTTGGTGAGTCTTCTCTGATTACTCGACCCTGCTGATCCCATGGGCAAGGCACTGACCCCCTTGGGGAAGAGGGTAGGTAAAAAGAGAGCCAACCATGGGGCACCTGGGTGGCTTAGTTGGTTAAATGTCCAACTTTAGCTCAAGTCATGATGTCGTGGTTTGTGAGTTTGAGCCCCGCGTCGGGCTCTGTGCTAACAGCTCGGAGCCTGGAACCTGCTTCAGATTCTGTGTCTCCTTCTCTCTCCGTCCCTCCGCCACTCACACTCTGTCTCTCTCTGTCTCCTTCATATAAATTTTTTAAGTGAGCCAACCAAAAATCTTCTGTGACTTCTCAATGCAATTTGCACTAAAAAGAGGTTCATCTTTATAAATCAATCCATAATTATAACTCAGCGCATAATCAGTGTCTTTATGAAGTTCTCATTGATTCAAGCCAGAGTATTGTTCGCAGTGCAGATAGACATTAATACAACACAGATCAGTCTGTTCTTATGACCTAATTTGGAATATTGTTGCATGGAGAAATAATCTAGTGATGATTCCCCCTTAAATAGTTACCATCAAGCCATTGAACAGTCCCTCTGGATTAAATAATCTAGAAAACAGTTTCCCTTGAAAGTGTACAATTTTCTCTCTAAAATAAAATTATAGTCACTTTAGCTATTTGACTCCATTATTTTTCGACTTTAAAAATATGTGGCTTTATAAACATATCTTTAAGAGCTCATTAATGTCTTTATGGTTTTCTCTGAATCTATTTGAGCCTTCTAATTTATAAAATAGTTAAATATCATTACCTGCTATGTTACCCAATTGAACCCAGTCACTGGATTTCTCTTAGCTGTCATTCTGACACTGTCCCTTCATGAGAAGTGTTTTCATTATTTTTGAGTGGGAGAATTAAAGCTAGCAAGTTCGAAGTCATCTGAGAGAGAACCTCCAAACCATTCTACAAAACTGAACAGCAATGTTTCTCATGGTTTTTTTTTTTTAGTATATTAACGCTTTTTTTTTTTTTTTTTTACTAAATGAAGCGTAATTGTGTGGCTATCTAAAAACAGCTGTATTGGGGAATCCATGTTTATATCCTCCCCAGATTCGTGTCTTAAAATCCAGACCTTTCCATTGGTATTGAGAGGGGAGGCTGGGAACTGATTAGGTCATGTAGGTGAAGCTGTCATGAATGGGATGAGTGACCCTGTGGAAGGCCCCCCGTCATCCTATCACACCAACCCAAATAGATTGAAGCTAATTAAAGCAATAATTATTTGTTCATACAGAATTACGGAAATACAAAAAGGAGGAGTGTGAGATTAGGTATCTAATATCTACAAGAAACTTGTGTCTAAAAAAACTTAACATAACTTGTCTTTTTATTTATTTTGGTGAGCTCTGTGCCCAATGTGGGGCTCGAACTCCTGACCCCAAGACCAAGAGTCTCATGCTCAACTGACAGAGCCACCCAAATGCCCCCTAAAAGAAACTGTTAGATAAACATTTCCAAAACAAACTTTTCTTGAAGTATCATTGTGAGTTTAGGGAAAGAGGTGGTTAAACTCTAGAAGGAGTCACATGCAGAACTATACTCACTATGTTGTTTTCTAGGAGAACATGACGATGCTTACCGAAAATTCAATGTCTTAATGAAATCACAGGTAACCATTAGAAATAGTCAACCTAGGGACACCTGGGTGGCTCAGTCGGTTGAGCACCCGACTTGGGCTCAGGTCATGATCTCAAGTTCGTGGGTTCAAGCCCTGCGTCCAGCTCTGTGCTGACAGCTCGGAGCCTGGAGCCTGCTTCCGATTCTGTGTCTCCCTCTCTCTCTGTCCCTCCCCTGCTTGTGCTCTGTCTCTGTCTCTCAAAAATAAATAAACATTTAAAAATAAGAAAGAGAGAGAACAAGAGAGAAAGAAAGAAAAGAGGGAAGGAAGGGAAGGAGAAAGGAGGGAAGGGTGGGAGGGAGGAAGGAAGGAAAGGAAGGAAGGAAGAGGAAAGGAAGGAAGGAAGGGAGGAAGGAAGGGAGGAAGAGTTAACCTAGGGGCACCTAGGTGTCTCAGCTGGTTAAGTGTCTGACTTCAGCTCAGGTCATGATCTCGCGGTTTATAAGTTCAAGGCCCGTGTCGGGCTCTGTGCTGACAGCTCAGAGCCCGGAGCCTGCTTCAGATTCTGTGTCTCCCTCTTTCTCTACCCTCCTCCACTCACGCTCTGTCTCTCTGTCAAAAATAAATAAACATTAAAAAAAATTTTAATGGTTAACCTAGTTATATTGTTATTACAGTATAGATGCAGGGAAATATACATATATACATATATATGCAATAAATATATATATGAAATGTACATATAAGTGCTATAGGGAAATAAATTATGCAGAATTCTACTTAGGATTGTAGAGGCAATTCAGTTTTTTTTTTCACTCTGATTCCCAAGGGTTTTGGCATCAAGATAACTAAATGCAATGAGGTCATTATTAGCAGAATTATGATTAGACTTCTTAAATCATATAGCTGTTTTACACAGTACACCTAAAAGGTACACTTTTAGAAATTTAGCAATGTAGACAACATTCAAAGAAACTTCTTGGAATCTGGGTAGTGTGGGACTGTGGTTTGACTAAATTCCTCTATCTGGCCTTATTCAGAGTCTATGTCAGGAGAAGTAGAAAACGGCGTGTCTAGAGCAGTGTCCGTCTTGGTCAAAACAAATACCTTGTTTATGTGATAATGTTTCCTCGCGAATTATTCTCCAGTGGAATTTATTAATATCAGTGCCTAACAGGTCACATTATTAAGAAGGGCTTAATGTGTGTCTCAGCATTTTCATGAGCTTTAATGAGTCTGTGGCAACCTTCTGTTTGTTTTCTGCAATGATAGAGAATTTTTAAAATACAAATAGTGAAAAGGCTACATACTGCTGCTGTCTCAGAAAATTAATTGCTAGCATTCTGCTGAAATTGCAAACACCGCACATTTCCTATAAAGAATCATTATGGTGGGGGGAAGTGATGATTTTGGCTTCAGCTGAGCTTTTAGATACGAATATCAGAAAGTGTAGATTTGTAAATGGTTAATTTTCTCAGTGTTTGATTTTCGGGGGAGGTAGAGTAATGTTTGTATGGAAGTGCTCGAGTAAAAGCCGCGAATCTCTGCGCACCAAACATTGCGTCATCTCTGTGCCAGGCACGGCCAGTTTTCTCTCCGTGTGGCTCCCGTGCTTGTCCTCCTGAAAGTCCAGGCTCAGTTGCCATGTCCAGCCACAGACTGACAAATAGCAGCAGCCCCAATGCATCAGCCAGAGGGAAGATGGAACCTTCCGCGCCCTTGCCCCCAACTCCAGGCGTCATGCCTGCCTGCGGTAGGATGTGCACCTAGTGGACTGGATGCCCAGTGGTGTCAGGGTCGGCTGCTCCGACACCACCGTGGATGGGGCATGTGGCGCGGACTTCAAGTCTGGCCCTTCCATCTCTGAACTGTGCACAAAGGCGGAGCTGGTGTCTCTCTCCTCCTCACTTACTAGCGTCTGGCCCACCGTCATATCGCTTCATTTCACTTCACTCACATGTACCATGTCTTGTCCTAGGAGAGACCGCTGGCAGCGTGCCATCCTAAACTTTAGCTTGGGGCAGTAAGGCACCAATGGGGGACCACTGAGCCAGGTGTATTGTGGGTATTCAGAAATCATATCTGTGCTTCCCTGGAATGCTACCAAGCTGTTCTCTGCACATAACCCGTATGTTAGATTAGGAGAATCACGCCATTCTGAAGCATGGGTACTTTCAAAGATACAGAAACTTTACTAGGAAATGGAAGGTAGCAAAAACTCTCTGATTTACACAATGCTCCATAATTTGGAGATGCCTTGTCTATGAAAAATGGCTGCTACTTCGCAGGCC
The DNA here is from genome assembly GCA_028646485.1 of Cryptoprocta ferox. Classification (NCBI taxonomy): domain Eukaryota; kingdom Metazoa; phylum Chordata; class Mammalia; order Carnivora; family Eupleridae; genus Cryptoprocta; species Cryptoprocta ferox. The sequence goes on from CM053579.1 coordinate 103,759,982, forward strand.
ACTCATCAAGGTTCCGGAACATGGTGACAGGTCGAAGGCACGTTGGTTAATGTTGGTTTTCAGACTTACGGTGTGAGTGGAGAAGAGCGGCATTCTATACCACCCATTGTCAGTGGCTGGTTTATTGATGAAGTGCGTGTAGGATCGCCCGGAGGCTGTTAAATAGCCCCACCCCACAGCTTCATCCTGACTTGCTGGACCAGAAGGTCAGAGAACAATGTGCACATACTTGCACATTTAGCAAGCTCCCAGGTGCCTCGAGTGCATTTCGCAGCTGGGGAGACAGAAATCATGGGGAAAGATGGAGGATGGAAACCAAGGTCTCCAAGTGGGGCTGTTGGTAGAAGGACAAGGCACTGAGCCTTGTGGTGCCTGACATACTGGCGGGGATTAAGGCTTTCAGTGCTCCAGCCACGTAAGGATACGAATAGACTCTTTCCAATGCCAGTGAGGGATTCAGGCAGGAAGCAAATGTACCAGCTCAGGACTATGACACAGAAAAGGCCAATGTTGTTTCGGGAGTGCCTCCCATGGGGACTTGGCCTGAGCGCCTGCCTGGCACGCACAGCTTGCAGACACTGTTGTCCATGTGACTTTAAACCGAGGGACCGGGGGACTTTCCTGGCACCTGTGGGACTTGCAATAAGGAGGGTCGTCTGAAGTCCACGAGGAGATTGCAACTGAGACTGGGAGTTCCTGAGACGGAAATGTTAGCCCTACGGCGCCGAGTGGCTTATAGAATCTATGAAAATGGTGCCTTGTAAACACGATCCCGGCACAGATGAGCAAGGGAAACACTATGAGGGATCCCGCTCCCCTGCGGGACTGGGGCAATGATCAGAAAAGGGTTAGCCTTCAAAGTTTATTCTGCCCGGCACTCTGGGTAGCAACAACAGCCTCATGATATCTATCAATCACTGACATCAAAGAGCAAAACCATCAGTAATATCCTTAGATATGAAAGAGGATTATATAGACGGAGGCTTTGATTAGAAAGAAATAACCTAGTCCTCCGTCAAGATGAATAACCCTGAAATTTTGCCATGAAACACCGCCAACAACAAGATATTCGATGCAGATGGACTGCTTTCATCTCTTCCAATTATAAGAGCATCACTATTAAAACGCTGCATCTTTATTGCGCGAAGGACATTCTTTGAAGTGTTTATGGCTATCATACAAGTATATCGACTTGTTCTCTTGTGAATGCTGCATCGGAGAGTTTTACAAATATAATTTTATTAAAAATAGATTTTTCTCTCTATGATTTTTTGAAAAGAGCCGATTTCTATCTCATTTGCACAAACTAAGACTGTTACTTTCTAAGTCTTTGTTCTGAAGGCTATGGAAAAGTGGCTTATGAACAGCAGTCAGTGAGGAAAAAGGATCAACCGACTAATCCAGTGGGGGAAATGAAGACATCCTAGCACGTCCAGCACGTTGTCAGAGTCCTGTGTGTTTCAGTGGTCCGTTCTCTCACATCAGCCAAAATATGGAAGGGGGTGGAATCCCCATGCATAGTAGTGCACACGTTCTGGAGGACTCACATGTTCACCACGTACACGTACGAGTAGTTACGTGCCAGGGGATGTGAGCACTCCGTCCCAGGAATTCAGTTTTGGCAGAGCGTTTGGTGGATAAGTATTGAAGGGAATCGGCAACACAGGAGAGAGAAAATCACCTGGCAAATGGTCAGTAGGTATTAGTAAGATACAGTGATGACTGATAAGCTCTTTGAATCATCAAAAGCCATGATCGAAAAAGAGAACTATCCTGTTATACTGAATTTAACAGATTTTACAGCAAGTCATATACACACATCAGTTTTTCCTAAATACACGTATGAAAATATGTGCAGGTGTGTATATTTATTTGTATGCATTTACATATACATTGTATATATACAATATATGTATATGTTGTGTGCAAATACTTACATATCATATACATGTGTATATTAATACATATATACATTATATATTATATCTGCATGTCATATACATGTATATATTATATACTTTCATATTATATGTCATGTATATAATATATTATATACATATG
>CM053579.1:103762142-103825292 GCA_028646485.1 Cryptoprocta ferox
ATTAAATACATATACATATAATAAATAGATACATATACTTTATATACAGACACATGTATTATATACACATTATGTGTTTACGTGTGTATTTATATTTCTAGGTGTGTCTCTATATGGAAAGCTGTCTCTCTAGACAGAGAATATATATATATCTAATACATGTAGAACAAGAATATATATTTTCTATAAAGAGATCCAGCGGGATTTGGTTTATACAGTTAGCCGTCCGTTAAAAGAAGACAACGAATACAGAATAAAACAAGAATATACTTTCACTGCAATGATTTGGATTACGAAATAGAGAACGTTTTTTAGCTTTCGATACAGCTAATGCGAAATGGAACCATGTAGAGATATATAATGTTTGTGTCTTATGAAGAAAATATGTAGTTTTATTGAAAAGGCTTCATTTTCTCTGGTGCTTCATTAAATGATAAACTAACCACATATTTCAAGGTTTGGAGCGTGGACCAGTTGCAGAATGTCTTCTTGCTCAGCTGCAGGGTGAAGGGCTCGGGGAGGTCTTTTAAAAAACAAGCAAAGTCACGGACGCCTGAGTGGCTCCATCGGTTAAGCATCCAACTCTTGACTCCAGCTCAGGTCATGATCTCACGGTTTGTGGGTTCGAGCCCTGCATCAGGCTCTGCGCTCCAAAACTTGAAATATGTGGTTAGTTTATCACTAACTTAACTTATCGAGCCTGCTTGGGATTCTCTCCATCCCTCTCTCTCTCCCCCACCCCTGCTGGCTCTTCCTCTCTCAAAACTGATAAACTTCAAAACAGTGTTTAAAAACAAACAAGCAGACTCAGCTCCAAGCTCTAGCTAGGCCTTCGGAGTGACAGACCTAAAGCCCGCACCTGTGTAGTGGACGGCACCCAGGCTCACGGTGAGAGCACAGGTGAGCCCCCAGAGAAGCCGGAAAACAAGCATAGTCCTTAGACATTCCTGTCCAACCGCCGCTCGTGCTCAAGATGCTAGGCTTGCATTCACCCGGAAGGCGCTGTGACAGGTCACAGTCAGAAGCTCCCTTGTGTGGTGTGCAGCCAGTGCGGTGCAGCGGCTGGTGGCGGCCGACCCTGACCGTGAACAGTGGTGAGGTGGCTGGTGCCAGCCAGCAAGAGAAGCCACAAACACACCTGCAGTGTGGAGAGCACGTCCCACGACACTGTGGTGATGGCTTATACGTCTTGTATTTCTGGAAAGCTGACAGGGACATTAATGATTTAAAAGGCTGTTGAGCTATCTATCAATTACAAAGATTTTCTCTCTCTCTCTCTCTCTCTCTCTCTCTCTCTCTCTCAAAAGTCCAGGCCTGAAAATAACGACATTTGATCCATTTGGCACCTTCCCAGTTGGTTTCTTTGAAAAATTTTCTCTGAAATGCTGAAATGATTCGTTTTGCTGAGTGTCAGGTCTGATGCTTGAGAAAGAATTGAAGGCGTATTAAAAATAAAACCTTTAGAATTTCCATTGCCATTGGAGAAATATTTGATCTTCTCTCTTTCTAGGTGTCACCTATAAAACAGGTGAAGTGAGGGAAAAAATTTGCAACCCATAAGATGATAAAAACGCAGCACCGCTTGGTAATAATAGGAAAAGCTAGACTTAATCCCCCCTTTCACTATTATAAAGAGAATGGCGACATGAAGAAAAATGATATAACTTAATACACATCATGGGGATGGGGGCGTTTCAGGTGGAACGGACCGGAAAGGAAGTAGCCTAAAACAGCTTAGCAAGTAGTTTGATGATACACAACATTTGGCATGTGGTGGATATTGATGAAATCAAATAATGAAAATATCCCTGAAGTTAAAATATTTGACCATATCGTCTTATGCACCTAGTCTAGAAATGAAAAGGATTGGCACTGTATTCGTAGTTGATTAACCGAGAGGGAAGTTGTACGCATGTGTAACCGTGTATGTCGGCGTGTGCGCACGTGTGCAAAGCCGACCCTCTTACTGCAGCCTCTGTGCCCCTCCTGGGCCGACAGCCATCCCAGGCAGCAGCACACACATGCTTGCAACCATCACACTTCATTCTGCACCCAGAGATCCAATTTCCATGTTCACATCCCTCTCCAACACCAAAGTTGCTCATTGCCCGTTTTCAACAGCGAAAAACTCTACGTAGGCTGCATTCGCACCTGAATGTATAGAGAGAGGAGTAAATAAATTACAGTTTATCCACATAATTGAATAATATCAGCATTCACAGAGCAAACTAGGTCTACATCTGCCAGTAAGAAGAAATCGATGAGGCATGTATTTGAAGAAAAACTTATTGGCAAAAACACGGGCAAGTATATGGAGAAGACGAAATATTTTATGTCCAGTTTGAAGTCAAATTTCCCTGAATATGCATACCTAAATGTAAATTAAATATACATACAGACACAAGAATGGATATCGATATCCAGAAAGTGCAGATATGGGGTGGGGTAGGGAATGGGAAATTTTTTGGCTTTATTTGTAACACTGATAAAAAACATAAAATCAGTCACTTCTTACTGTTTGCACATTTTATGTTTGAAGTATGTTCTTAATCCACGTACTGTTATACCCAAAATGTACAAGACCTTTGGGGAGAAAAGCTCAAAATACTGTTTAAAGTTTGTTAAAAATGGAGAAGTATGAATATACGTAGATAAGGAAATTCAATACTGTTAAAAATGATAATAATTCGCTATCATCCCAGAGAAAATAGGCATCTTTTTGTGGAAATTGACAAGCTGTTCTAAAATTTATGAGGAAAGATGTTAAAATGCAATAAGTAATACACCTCAAAAAAATTGGAATTGAAGAATAAATAGGTAAATGAGAAACTTCCATGCAGAAAAAAAATATTTGACCGTGTGAATAGTGATTCTAAAATACCCGTTGGCACCATCTTCAAAAACGTGTTTGAACATAGTATTAACCCTCTCCCATCCCAAACCAGGAAAGCAAATTAAAAATGGTATATAAAGAGGCACCTGGGTGGCTCAGTTGGTTAAGCATCTCCACTTCAGCTCAGGTCATAATCTCACAGTTTGTGAGTTCAAGCCCCACGTTGGGGTCTGTGCTGACAGCTCAGAGCCTGCTTCGGATCCTCTCTCTGTCCCTGTCTCGCACTCAAAAATAAACATTTAAATAATGGAAAATAAAAAGATCAAGTAATCTAATGCACCTACTTCATAAAACACAAGGTCAGCTCTGCACATATGATTCCCTCACGCGCTGCCGGCACCGTGTGTCACAACATCATGTGCCAGAACTATGGGTTTTTACTTTGTGTTAGAAACCATCCCACATTCAGTGGCTCTAACCAACAACCACTTATCAGCTCACAGCCTGTCTGGGTCCGGAGTGTGGGCACTGCATAGTGGAGCTCTCTGCAAGGCCATGATGACTTTGTGAGCCGGGGCCGCATTCTCATCCAAAAGCTCATGTGGGGTGGATGTATGTCCAAGGCCACTTAGGTTGTTGTCATAATTCACCTCCTTGTGGATGTCATATTGAGAGCGCCGGCTCCTCGCTGACTGTGAGGTCAAGGCCGCTCCAAGGTCCTCGAGGCCAAGCACAGCACTTTGTGGCCACACAGTGTTCCCACAGTCCGTCTCCCAATACAGAAACTTCCCTCTTCAGATTCAGGGGAAAAGAAAGAAGGACTCCATAGTGACTCTGCCAGAAAGATGAAGTCTTATGTAAGGAAACTTTAACAAAAGCCATAGAAGGTAACCTAATCATGAAGAGGCTCTGACTATATTTGTCATATTCTGCTGGTTCGAGCAAGTCCGAGGTCTCATTCACAGTGAAAGGGAGAGCATTACACATGGGTGGGACCACCAGGAGGTGGGGTGATGTGGGCTACCTTTGAGATTCTCCAAAACAGAGGGTTACTTCCCAGTTACTTATTATGAGTGTGTGTGTGTGTATAGACAGGGGCAGAGAGAGAGGGAGACACAGAATCGGAAGCAGGTTCCAGGCTCTGAGCTGTCAGCACAGAGCCTGACACGGGGCTCAAACCCACCAACCGTGAGATCATGACCTGAGCCGAAGTCGGATGCTTAACTGACTGAGCCACTCAGGCGCCCCTGTATATATATATATATATTTTTTTTTTAATTGAAGTAGTTATGTACAGTGTTAAATGAGTTTCCGGTGTACAGCATAGTGAGTCGACATTTATATACGTGACAAACTGCTCACCACAATGAATGTAGCTGCCATCTGTCACCATTTTTAAATTTTATTTTGTTTTTTTTATGTTTTTTATTTATTTTTAAGAGACAGAGAGAGACAGATCATGAGCAGGGGAGGGTCAGAGAGAGAGGGAGACACAGAATCTGAAGACAGGCTCCAGGCTCTGAGCTGTCAGGACAGAGCCCGACGCGGGGCCTGAACCCACAAACCGCGAGATCATGACCTGAGCCGAAGTCGGACGCTCAACCGACTGAGCCACGCAGGTGCCCCACCATTTTAAATTTTAAAAAGAACTGGGGGCACCTGCGTGGCTTTGTCCAATAAACTATAAATGTCCACAGATTTTTACATGTGTTTATTTTGAATATGAAATGTGTTTCATGCTGGTTTTCTTAAGTGGTCAGTTTGATCTGATGATGAAGAGTATATTGATTTGTATTATGTGTTGTTTTTACAAATATGAAGGCCTTTAAAAACGTGTATTTCTTGATATTGTCAAAGATCCTAAGCACAACTAATTAGTTATGGAATATCACATCTATATGCCCCAGCTGTGAGACGATCCTAGATATACTGCTGATATCTTCCCTCTTCACAGCACATGTAAATGGTTAGCGATACATTGCATATATGATGGTCAAGGGAAAAGTCAATGATCTCAAAGAACTATCAAAAGTATTAAAAACCCTCTGTGGATTGATCAGAGTTTTAGGACTCAAAAAATGTATAGCCATAGTATCGATAATGTGACCAAAATTGTTCATAAGTCGGAGCAAAACTCCATTATATAATTAAACAGATAAGAAGATCACATAATTTTCATGAAGCTAAAGCAACTGCTTTCGAAACTTGGAATTAAGCCATTTCTTTTTTTTATTATTATTTTGAGAAACAATGTGAGCAGGGGAGAGGCACAGAGAAAGGGAGAGAGAATCCCAAGCAGGCTCCTCACTGTCAGCACAGAGCCCAACGCGGGGCTCCATGCCACAAACCATCAGATCATGACCTGAGCTGAAACCAAGAATCGGACATTTAACCAACACCCCATAGACCATTTCGTTAAAAAACCAACCAACCAACAAACAAAAACAGTCTTCTGATATTGCACAAGAATGGTGCCGTGTGTCCCTTGTGTTCTCCAGCCTTTGCCCGATGATAAACAGCCTAGACCGTGAGGCCAGGGTACGTACATGTCCACCGGGTCCTGAAACCTAGGGCCCACATGTTCTTTACTTCAGCCGGCATTGAAATGCCATATCGTTGTGCAATCCAGTTTTAAATGCACTCTCTTCCGATGCCCCTGCCTGTGGCATTACTGTGTGCCTAATAACTAAGCATTTTTCAGGGAGCAAGGAGAGGCCATTCATAAAAATGCCAAACAGTGCAAAGCAAGTGAAGCCAAAACTGTATATATAAATATATAGGGTGCTGTAAGACTGCTATAAACTTTTATTAGCCCACGCTTGAGAAATCCTGAAAGACTCATTTGCATCTCCCTTTCTTAATGTGTTCATAGCCACCTTTAGCTCCTGGCGGTAGAAATTAAAAGATTTCCCACATAATCGCCTCCTTTCTGTCCTTTTCTGTCTCTCGTTTGGCTCCATTTAGAGACCTTTAACAAATCTCCGGTTCCAACTTTACGCCCCCTCATTACGCAGAAACTAATGAAGCCTATTAGTTACTCTGAAAACACTGATATCGTTGGAGATGGAACAGGTGATGTCCACAGCGGCAGTGATGAGCTCATTTGTGTCACAGATTGAAGCGCGCGTGGCCATGTGAGACACCTAGGTGTTCATAATGGTCATTGGAGCCATAGGTATCTTAAATGGGCTTCATCTTCCTGCCCTGGCTGTTCATTAGCAGGGCAACTGGGTAGCTCATTTAATAATGCATTGGTTTCGGAATACACAACGCGTATTCAACAACTGGAGATTCATCCAAAGGCGTGCATGCAATCAGAATCTGGGACAGTGCAAAATGCGTTTACTCAGCCATGCTATGGATATCCCAATTCGCACGATGCCACTCTACAAACCACAGAGGCAAGGACAATAGACCCCGAGTCTCGTGATTTTTCCTAGAGAAATCATCTTTGCGGAATCCTCTTGAAAACCCACTTTATGAGATCATGGACATATGGGCGTTTGTAAGAGCTTCTGTGCACGTGAGACTTGGCTGTTCCCCATATTTTCCATGCTTCTGGATGTTTTCACAATGGCCCTGGGGTAGCAACTTTTTTATACGTATGTCTGTAGGCACTGTGATGTCCACTTTATGTCTGTAAGTACCACATAGATCGTTTATATGGGTTGAATTTTGTCCCTTCCAAATGCATGTATTGAAATGCCACCCCCTTGCAGCTCAGGATGTGACTTTATTTGGAGATGGGGTCATTGCAGCTATGATGAGCTAAACTAAGACGAAGTCATCCTGGAGTGGGATGGAACCTTGATCCAGAATGACCGGTGTCCTACCAACGAGGATATTTGCACCCGGAAACGTGCACACAGGAGGAACACGATGTGGACATTGGTAACATGCCACCGTAAACTTGCAAACGACCAGCACTTAGGACAGAAACTTGCCCACATCCTCTGCGAGAGCCTCCAGAAAGAGCGTGGCCCTGCCGGCTCATCTCGGACTTCCCTCCTCCAGAACTGTGAGAAAATAATTGTGGTTAAAGTCACTGGGTTTGCCACACTTTGCTATGGCAGCCCCCCAAGTAGAGGCTGCCCTCTTTCGTGCAATGGGGAGAATTCACACCAACTGGCGTAGGCAGAAAGGGGTTTGTTTGTTTGTTTGTTTGTTTGTTTGTTTGTTTACAATCTGCAGAGAGCCTGATTTTCAAGGCTTGTGTGGTTGCAATAAAATCCAGCCACCCCGTGGGAGCTTTATGGCATAAAAGATATTGGCACAGACACACACAGCGGAAGGACAGTCGTGGGAAGCCAGAGGCACAGATACAATGATGCATCTATAAGACAGGAAACAGCAAAAAGTTCAGGAACCACCGGGAGCAGAGAGAGGCATGAGGCACTCTCTTCCGCACCTCCCCCTGGAGGAGCCACTCCTGCCACCATGTTGATCCCAGAACTTCCTCTTCCGGCCCGAGGGCCAGGCACGTCTCCACCTGCTCTCTTCCTCCTCTGTCCCCCTCTTCCATTCCCCGTGCGGAGGGGACAACGGGAGCTTCACTAAGTTGAATTTCTTTGTACGGGCAATGCATCCAAACGCTGGTTTTCTCATGAAACACGTGGCTGGGTCCTTCCTGAGATCTGTCCATTGTGCAGGCTGACAAAGGGGAGAGGTCTCTGAGAATCCTGTCTGTGTCTTGCAGCAACAGCAAAAAATCCCACTGCATGTGAACTTCAAGCAGCGTTTCCTCTGGATCTAGAACGCTTTCATGACTCTATTCCAGAAGAATCAAAATCATGAGTGAATTAACACCTTTGCTGCTATCTTTGTAAAGACGGATAAGCCTTCAAAATGTCTGTACACTGACAGTGTAAATAAATGTCTTTTCCCGTTGTTCTTGTAACTTGCTTTTGACATATCCTCAGTCGTTAATAGATCAACTTAGACAGATATATGCATGCACGTATTTGAATGTTCATTTATAAATAAAAATAGTGTTGCCTTTTATTTTTCTAATTTTACAGCATTTCTTATATCCGAGTATCACACAGAGCCTCGGAGACAACATTGAACAATAGTCGTGACAAGGGACATCTCTACATTGCAGATATTGCTATAGCCTTTCCCTGTGTATAGCTTCTCATTTTACTTTTACAGAAAGTTTTAATGTTTTATCTAAAATCTGATCAATTTCTTCATCAGTTTCTAATGTGATAATTGTATGGGTTTTTCCTCCGGAGTTTTGTTGATATGATAGTTTATTTAAATGAACTACCGTTAATTCCTAATAATATCCTTTCCTTAGACAAGGTGCCTTGTTTGTTTGGTCAGCATGTTGCGGAATGGGACTTATTAAAATATATTCAGGCATATAAATTAATTATTGATCTGTAATTACGTCTTTTATTGTTATCAGATATGGTAATAATTTATAATAATATAATTCAGTGAATCCAAGAACTTTCTTTAAGTGGAATTAAAATCATCTGCTTTTGTTTGCTTACTTTTTTATATTTAAAGGGTTATACATGGACACCTGGCTGGCTCAGTCCATTAAGCGTCCAACTTCAGTTCAGGACATGATCTCACAGTTTGGGGGTTCAAGCCCTGTGTCAGGCTCTGTGCTGACAGCTCAGAGCCTGGAGCCTGCTTCAGATCCCGTGTCTCCCTCTCTCTCTGCCCCTCCCCTGCTTGTGCTCTGTCTCTTTTTCTCTCTTTCAAAAATAAATTTAAAGACATTAGAAATATTTAAAGGATCATACAGAATTTGTCTTTGATACTGTCTGGTTCTGAAAGTCTTTACAAAGGACATCAGTACAATAACATTTCAAATCTCTGTTACGGTGATTGGCAGTTATAATTCTCTGCTTCTGTTAGGGTCAAAACTCTCTTTTATCTGTGAGAATCCTCTCTTTTTATTCCTAACACTTCACACTGTGCCCACGCCCTCTTTATCCCTAAATCTCTGTTACAAATATAGCCTGTTTTTCTGTTTTTTCCAAGAGCTAGTGTTTATACTTGTATATTATTATTTTCTATTTAACAATTTCTAATTTTATCTTAAACACTTGCCCACAATTTGTTTATTATGTGATCCATTATAATTTCTTAAAGGGAATACATTGTTCCTAATGTTCAATATTTTTCTTTAATAAATTTGCAGCTGTATAATCTGTATGTAGCACACATTCAGCCATGTATTTTAGCAATTGTGTGAGATACGCTTCTTTTTTTTTTCCAACTTACAACCAAATTTCATGTAAGAAATTTGATCCATAGTTTATTTAAGGAAATGTTTCTTAATTTGTGAACAATTAATATTTTGGCAATCCCTTATGATTATTTTCTAATTACATAATTGAAAATTGTTAAATATAGGCAAATAGATCACATTTGCATTTTATTAAAAAGTTTGTGATCAGAGACCTAAACTTTTTTTCACAAATAGTCCAGGGATATGAAATAAGGATTCATGTAGATTCTGCTTTTTTCTTATCCATATACGTGCCATGTTTTTTTAATTTTTATTTTATTTTTGAGAGATAGAGACAAAACATGAGTGGGGGAGGGGCAGAGAGAGAGGGAGACAGAATCGGAAGCAGGCTCCATGCTCTGAGCTGTCAGCACAGAGCCTGATGCAGGGCTTGAACTCACGAACTGTGACATTATGACATGAGCCGAAGTCAGACGCTCCATTGCCTGAGCCACCCAGGCATCCCGGCATGCTGGTTTTATTGCTCATAATGCTCTTTACCGTTTCCTTTTGCTTAGATTTATTAAGATTACAAATCCAAACACTAAAATTATTTCATAAGTTTACATTATTAAAATATTTTGCTCAAAATACATAGTGGATGATTCCTTTCATAGAAAGATATTTATCAACTCTATATTTATTATTCATATCATTTATTTTCTGCCTATTGTTATTACATTTTTTACTTTTATCATTTTCTTTTAGGTACGTTTCTTGTAAATTCTGGTTTTTAATTCATTTATGTTATTGTGTTTTTATATTTCTGATACTTTTATTTTTCCTAAGCCTTCATATTTTGTGACCCTGCCCAGTTGGTGTTGATCCATTTTTTCCTTTGGACACCTTTCATTTTTTTCTTGTCTGATTGCTGCAGCAAGGACTTCCACTATCTTGAATAAAAGTGGTGAGAGTGGACATCCTCGCCTTGTTCCTGATGTTTGGAGAAATGCTTTCTGTTTTTCACCATTGAGGTTGATGTTGGCTGTGGGTTTTTCATAATTGTCCCTTATTATGTCGAGGTATGTTCCCTCTAAACCTACTTAGTTGAGAGTTTTTATCATGAACCAAAGTCAAAGTTTATCATCTACTCTTTCTGCATCTATTAAGAGGATCATATGATTTTTATCCTTTGTTTTGTTGATGTGATGCACCACGTTGATTCATTTGCATAGATCAAACCACTCTTGCAGCCCAGGGATAAATCCCACTTGATGGTGGTGAATGATTTTTTTAAATGTATCTTTACATTTGATTTGCTAATATTTTGTTGAGGATCTTTGCATTAATGTTCATCAGGACTATTGGCCTGTAGTTTTCTTTTTATGTTTTGTCTATCTGAGTTTGGTATCGGCATCATGTTTTGTAGAATAAATTTAGACGCTTTCCTTCCTTTTCTGTTTTTTGGAATAGTTTGAGGAGAATACATATTAACTCTTATTTAAATGTCTGGTAGAATTCACCTGTGAAGCCACCTGGTCCTGGACCTTTGTTCGTTGGGAGTTTTTTGATTACTGACTTGATTTTGTTACTAACAGTTGTTTTGTTCAGATTTTCTATTTCTTCCTGATTCAGTTTTGGAAGATTGTGTTTCCAGGAACCTACTCATTTTTTCTAGGTTGTCCAGTTTTTGGTGTGTAATTTTTTGTAGTATTCTCTTACACTCTTCTGCATTTCTGTGGTGTTGGTTGTTCCTTCTCTTTCATTTGTGATTTTGCATTCTCTGTCTGTCTCTTTTTTTTTTTCAATGATACCATTCTTTTCCTGAATTGAATGGTTTGTAATTGGCATTGCGCTTTTATATTTTCTTAAATGGCTCTGTCTCCTTCTTCACACTCCTAACAACAACATGGATAATTGTCCTTCCCCATAAGACACTCAATCTGAGTACTTTCCCCTTTGGTACATATCCTACCTCATTCCGAGTAATTTCCCCTTGGTACATATTCTACCTACCTTCCTAAACTCTTCCTTAAAATCCTGGGTTTCAGACAGTCCATTCCTTTTATTGCCTAAGCACTATTTTATCTGTTTAGGACATACAGCTGGCCAGATCAGTACAGAAAGGGAACTCTTCACTAATTTCAAAATTGACTTTTGTTCAAAACCAGCAAAAGAACCACATCGAGTCCTTGTGCGCATGCCCAAAATAAGCCATTTTGCCTTCAGTGGAGATTGTGTTTGTCACAGTTGCATGAATGTTTTAAAACTCACCATCTTGTAGCGACATTATGAGATGTTTTACGTAAGCTATAATAAGTGTATTTACCAGGCTTACATTTCATCTTCATGTGTCAACATCTGTTTCACAAAGCGTGTACTTTGCTCACCCATATTTGAGCTCTGTAGACATAGGCAAATGTTTATAGAAAGCCCAAGCCTGTGGTTTGGCTTAGGAAGTGAGGATCACGCTGACGCCTTCCACGGGATGTTCACCAAAGATTATAAGACTCACCCCCAAAGCAAAGAAACAGCACACTGCAGTTCAGATATTGATGACTGTGTTTAAGACTTTTTTAAACACAGTCTTCTATGTCTCCCTAATAGAATCTGAATAGCAGAGCCATCAGAAGGAGGTAAATCACATATCATGAGATTGCTTAATGAACTGTAGAGGATGTCGAAGGAACAGCTGTAAATTCCCTGAAAATTGGACATTGTCAGGAGAAATCTGCCACCTACTTTGAGATAATTGCAAAAGGAAGTACCCCCTGCCAGGAGTTAACACCGGTTTTTTGTTGTGTTTTTTTTTTTTTTTTTAACTAAAAGCTGAAGTGAACATAATTTGTGGTTTGTAACGTGTAATCTCTTGTAAGGACCTAGTGATTTACAGATCTGCTCACCCCTCTCTAATTTACATGTTGTGGTAGCCAGTACTCTGTGAGTTCTGCACAAAGTAAGATCAACGCCACAGCAAACTTCCTGATCCTGCTTATTTTGAAGGCATCTCCCACTGAAACGACATAGGATATGCTGTTCATAACCCCATTAATGTGCGTTGTGAATGGATATAGCGTTAGCCAGCAACACACCGATACCAATCACGTTATAAATCTATTCTTCCTGAACGGAATGGGTGTTTAAATTCTAAATTCAACCAATCACATAGAAAAACATATAACAAGAGAGATTTACTGTTGCTGGAAAACTCGGAAAAGACTAAATGTCTGCTTTAGATTTAACCAACACTTGTACTATTTAAGGGGTAGCAAGCAGGTAGAATCATGCCATCTCACAATTTCAAGTGTTTTTTTTTTTTATTGTTTTCAAAAGACAAGCAAAATTGGAGTTAAGTATAGCTTTGCTTCAAATGTAAACTTCCAGAAAGCCATAAATCATTCTGGGTTTTGTTTTTTTGTTTTTGGGTTTGTTTGGGGTTTTTTGCCTGTAAAACAGTTATGTCAGTTGTTTCTCCTTAATTACCAGTGAGGCTGTTTTGTAATCACGAATGTAGGTTATTATCTAAGTGCGATACTTTTGTGTATATTGAGCCAATAATTTGAGTTTTAATTGATTTTATCTAGGATTATTCATGGGGAACTGAGAAACATTATGTCTAGACAGGATAAATTATACTGGACTTACCAGAACTGGTGTCAACAACATTTTTTATTTATAATAGTGATAGTTCAGGCGTGTGAAATGCAATTCACACATGCTTTTCTTAGTCATCCATGTCATGTTAGGACAGCATTTCCACGTAAAATAATTGGGGAAAATTCTCTCCATTTTCACCCAACTTAGCTCTGTTTATCTTCAATCAATTTCACAAGTAGAGTGATAACTTTATACACTGAAATATAGTTGCATCATTTATAGGAGTCTATTATCATTTAAAATTTCCCCGGTACTTAAACATCCTCCGTACGTGTGTGTGCACACGCGTGCACTAATCCTTCATTAGTGAATACTGTTAGCAGTATTTCAGCATAATTCACTCAAGTACATTTTGAACATTTACTATTCTCTGTGCAGCGGAAAGTGTAAAAGGGAGAATGATAGCATGTTTTCCTCCCGGACGATTTTCTGCAGTAAGAGAATTACAGTGAATAAACAACGTAGCATGTGCCAAAGAGAAAAGTGGTTGCCAGAATAAACAGAGAGAAGGTTGGCATGAAGTTAGGGACTGGAGGCAGAGACCAACGGACACATGACAGTGTCTGTGGGATGAGGCACTTTACCTTTTGTGGATCCCATCTTTCCTGAAAAAAAGTATTAAAAATTATAGCTTTTGACCACCTTGATATAAAGATAAACTGAATTCCTGATTGACTATGACATGAGACTGGATATTTGTTTCCTGAAATGAGATTACTCTTGGGATTTCGGTAACTGGAGGGAATTTTGTTTTCGGAGACAGTGTGTGGATGGGCAGAGAAGAGCTGAAAATATGAGTGCCCAGTGCAGGCAAATTATTTTCCACCTGCATCTTAGAAACAACACTTATGCAATATAATAGCTCCATAAGAAAATACTGGGATTCATTAAAACACACAAGAGATCTACAGAGATGACAGGAAAATCCAACACACAACAGGGAGTAAAAGCTATGTTTTTTAAAGTAGGCTCCATGCCCAACGTGGGGCTTGAACTCATGACTCTGAGATCAGGACTCACATGCTCTACTGACTGAGCCAGCCAGGTGCCCCCAATTTTTTTTTTTAATTACCTATTTCTCATAGTATCGTTCTTACAAGTTTCCTTGACCATTGAATGATTCTTTATACACCACATGTAAACAAAAACTACTTTGATATGTAATAATTGATGCTTGGACATTTGCTAACTAAAAGCGTGTGTCACAATGCACCCTAGTCATGCAGCCGGAAAGCAAACACTTTCTAATGAGAACGATCATAGGAACAAGCCAAGGGCAACATTCGTGCCCAGCTTCACCAAGGAGAATGTCATCCCTGTCCCAGGCCTTTCCTCCAAACTCATTAAGAAAATGCAACAAATTCTGAATCACATTCCTGTCTCTCTACACCCTTTGGATAGTTCCTAATGCCACCTGATGATAATAAAAATTCCTTCTTGCTCCTTCCTACCCTCATAGAGAGTGTTCATTCTAGCCAGTGTGTAGGACTCAGGAAATACACTGGAGAAGAAGGATCCCTTGCCTGAAATAAGGCCATCCTGTATTGACCTTGGTGAGGACTACTTAATGAGGTTGTATTTTCACTAACAGAAATATGAACAAAATTCTAACAGAGATGGGTCCTGGAGAATTTGGGAAGAAGGCACATTTGTGGTGAAGCTGAAATCTGTCGCTGATGTTGAGGGCAAGATTTCTCTCTAGAAAGGGAAGAAATGTCAAGAATAAAGAATGTTTCTGATGGTCAGTTCCAAAGGATTAAAGCTTACCTCTTTGCTCCTAATACCAATTTTTATTATGATAAATATCTGTAAGCAATTTGCATGATTCAAATGACAGGGTAAGGACTTCTGCTTCCAAATTGGAATGAGACACCAGATTTTAGCCATAGCCAAAAGGCAAGAAATCAGCGAAGAACAAAATATATAATATATGATATACCAAAGAATAGTCTATAACAATTATAATAATATATAATAGATCTATTTCTAACAGGTGCTATAGTGCATGTAAGAACATAAAATGATGACACGATTGCATAAGTTGGAAACTAAGTGTAAGTTTATTCAACATAAAATAAATGGGTATCAGAAACACCCCAAGATCCTGGGCATCAAGTCAGATTTGTCATTAACAAGGAAAAATACAAGCCATATGACAGTGACTCCATCCAATATGCTATTTTAGATTTTAAAGAATAATTACATTTTTGAAGAGAAAATTAGTTGTAATAATTTCAAAAATAATTACAATTCCATCTGTGCTGAAATACGCAATGACCTTTCCAATTAGGAATATAAATGAGTTCTTCAGTTCTAATATTTTTTAATCAGAATATAAATTGTAAACTTGTTAATATGAAGATAGAACCAAATGCAGGTTGTATTACTAAAAAGTTTTCAATTTTGGTCAAGCGTATTGTGCAGAATCACCTCTGAAATTCAGAGATGAGTGGTCATGAAACTCACGTGCATAACTACAGGTCAAACATCAGTACAGTTCTATGCAAGGCTCATAATGTGATAAAATGTCCCTCCACCTTGGCATACAGTAATTGTGTTATTTCAGTGCCCCGGACAAAGAGTGGAAAGTTATCGGTCCTTGATATGCCTTTATACTTTGTGACCTTCTCTATGCAGAAAGCTGAGAACCAAGAGAACAAATATGGAGACTGACAAAAAGAAACAAAAAAGCAAAAGAATGTGTGCTGTGGTTGCAAAGAACATTGCTGAACATTTGAACCAGTGTGTTTCTTGGAAATTGCTAACTTTTCGGTGCAGAATCATTACTGCTGTCTTATACCTGGAAGATATATAAAGATTATGGGAAATTTTAGGGAAATATTTCCAGAGTCTCCCTGTCAAGCATGAATAAGAAAATGAGTATTTCTCCAAAAATAAATGCAAACACTAATTTGAAAACATACATGCACCTCATGTTTATAGCAGCATCATTTATAATAGCCAAGACATGGACACAACCCAAATGTCTGTCAATGGATGAACAGGTACAGAAGATGTGGTACATGTATACAATGGAATATTTGTCAGCCTTAAAAAAGGATGAGATCTTGCTTTTGTGACCAGATGCACGGACCCAAGCACATATTATGCTAAATGAAGTAAGTCACATGGGGAAGACAAATATCAGATTATGATTTCACTCATATGTGGAATGTAAAAAAAACAATACAAATGAATAAACAAAGAGAAGAAAGATTCGTAAATGATTTGCAGGAGTGGAGAGGGGGTGGACAAATTGGGTGAAAGGGGAGTGAGAGGTACAGACTTCCACTTATGGGGTGAATATTTCATGGGAAGAAAAGGCACCGCACAGGGAACAGAGCCAATGGTATTGTAATCGTGCTGTTTGGTGGCAGAGTCAAGCACATGTGTGCTGGCCACAGCATGATGTGTAGGCTTCTTGGACCGCCGTGTTCCACCCCGGAAACTATTTAACATCGTGTGTCAGCTGTACTCCGGTACAAACAAGAAAGTAAACGGTATTTCCCTGAGCCAGTCTCGATCAGGAAAGAGCGATTATTTTCTGCATGAGAACAAAGGATCATCCGATGATAGAAGGAATCTGATTCCTGATGGTGCATGTTTTCTTCTTACCGCGTGTAGACAACAGCTCATGTTGTCCCTCGCGGAGGTTTAACCACTGTTCTTTGGTGACTGAGTCACCTCTGTCCTGTCTACACCAGCCTTTCAAAAGTCACCAGGGCTGGAGGTCCACAAACAGCCTTCCCCAGACCCCTCACAAGCCGTCATCCTCGTAAATCGTGTCCGATGATGGCAGAGATAGGAGGAAGAAGACGCGTGTCTCTGGGAGCACAGCCGTGGTCAACATTGGCCGTCTCTTGTGGTCACTGGTGGTGACTCTGGGCTGGCGATTGTAGACCCGGCAACAGCCATCAATTCTTGGCGACACTGCAGGACCTCACTAGTGGCATATAAGCCAGCTGGTCACCGATGGAGCTAGTGTAGGGCCTGGGGGCTCTGGGTCCTGATGTTCATGGCAGCTATCTGATGTACAGACATCACACTTCCCTTTGGCTTCTCTGTGGTTCTATTTTGTACAAACAAACCACTATCCTTAAGTCCTCCGTCGGAAAGAGCTGCCATGTGGAGTTTTCCTGATTAGGGCTGGATGAATTCAGCATCTCTCCAAGGGGTGACGTTCCTAAAATGGGAATCAAGGTGCTCAGAAGCTATAGAAGTGTCTAGACAGAAAGGAAACGAGATGCAGGTGGATATCAATAAGACTTCGCCAAAGTGAGTTGGTGCATGGCCATGACACTTGTAATAAAAATGTCCAGTGGGGGTGGGGGGGACCCAGAGAAACAACATGCACAGAAATTGTTCATTCTTAGCAAAGACTTTGTATAGCATCTAATACATGCTTACCTTTCTGACGATTTCAGGAACCTTCAAACAGCAGAAACATGAAAGGGGGGTAGGATAAACTGGGATGGAGAAAAAGTATTTATTGGGATATTAAAATAAAAAGAACCCTAAGTGTGTAGACGATGGCTGTTATTGGAATGATCCACAGGGAAAATGGGATTTAAAACAAAGTTTAACAGGGGCCCCTGGGTGGCTCAGTCAGTGATGTATCGGACTTCGGCTCAGGTCATGATCTCACGGTTCGTGGGTTCGAGCCCCACGTCGGGCTCTGGGCTGACAGCTCAGAGCCTGGAGGCTGCTTTGGATTCTGTGTCTCCGTCTCTCTCTGCCCCTCCCCTGCTTGTGCTCTGTCTCTCTCTCTGTCTCAAAAATAAATAAACATTAAAATTTTTTAAATAAGATAAATAAAACAAAGTTTAACAGAATGGTTCAATGGGAAGAGACAGCAATTCTGAACT
The DNA here is from genome assembly GCA_028646485.1 of Cryptoprocta ferox. Taxonomy (NCBI): domain Eukaryota; kingdom Metazoa; phylum Chordata; class Mammalia; order Carnivora; family Eupleridae; genus Cryptoprocta; species Cryptoprocta ferox. Next base: position 103,779,685 of record CM053579.1, read on the forward strand.
TACCCATCTTATCTTACAGTGTGAAAATCAATACAAAAATATACATATATGAAATCAGAAACTGTCAATTGAACAATTATCATGAGAGATTTTATATCTTGTTCAGAAATATGTAACTGACAAAAATTAGTAAAATCAAGATACGTGTTATATCAACTCTTATAATCTATGAATTCCTCTGATCTTATAGAATGACTGAAGAGCCTTAATCTAAATATAAATAAATTATGTACAATTTTTACAGACTCATAAACATTTATCAAGACAAACCCTCTTGTTTGTCCAGAATAAATTTGTCAGATGAAAGTTATATCTCAGCTAAACAACAAACACATTTATAGTAGACATATGCCCTGACTATTGTATTTGACATACTTCAACTAAGATACTATTTGCTGTGGATGAAATTCAAATCTAGTGAGGTATCTTGTATTGTTATTTGCTAAAACTATTAAGTCCAATCCTGAAGGAAATCCTGAAAAAAAAAACTAAATACACCATTTCTTCTAAAGATAAATTAATGAAATTAAGGATAATTTGTTAAATACTCAAAAACCATATGCATTTAAATATTAGTAACATTCTAAATAGCTCATTTGTCAAACAACCTTGCTGCCAAAATTACAAAAGTTTTTAAATCAGAAGCCTTGCGTAATATCACAATGCAATAATGATTTCTTGGATACAAGTAATTGCACACACACGCATGCACAAACACACAAATCAAGAGGTCCTAGACAATCAGCACCTCTGTGTGTATACTCCCTGTGCTGCACTAGACCTTATCTGCCCAAAGTTTAACATTTTACACAGATATAAATAAATAAATAAATAAATAATATAAACTATATGTTAGCATTAATAAATACAAGTTCTATATTTAATATTATGTAAATATTAATGTTGTATAAATAAAATGAAACTATTTTAAAAGCGTTCTCAGTAAAAGCTCAATGCATATATATTAAGAAGCATTACTTGACACCAGCGGTACCAGATACAAAATGTGACTGTTATTTGTTCAAAAACTCCAATCCCGATGGAAAGAAACCTGTAAATTCTTAGAAATACACGTGATAGAAAATACACAAGGGGCGCCTGGGTGGCTCATTGGGTTAAGCGTCTGACTTTGGCTCAGGTCATGATCTCACTGTTCGTGGATTCAAGCCCCACCTCAGGCTCTGGGCTGATATCTCGGAGCCTGGGGCCTGCTTCAGAGTCTCCTCTCTGCCCCTCCCCCACTCGGGCTCTGTCTCTCAAAAATGCATAAATATTAAAAAAATTAATTAAAAAATAATAGGCAAGAACTCTATGTAAAACAAAGCTTAGGAACAACATCAAATAATGTCTAAATACATGAGATATATCCGTATTTTGTATGCGTGGACTCAGTAAGGCAAATATTTCAGTTCACCTTCAGATTTGTTTAGGTATCAATTCTCCCCCAAGTTGATTTGAAATTCTTATTCTAACTATATTTTCTTGACATACCAAACTGTTCCTAAATACGTACATAGAAATATAGTGGGCGAAGAAAACCCCAACAAAATTTTGAAGAGTGTGGGACAGTTGTTATGACTTCTCCCCAGTGGAAGCCAAAACTTAGACAGCTGTCTGTCACACTTCAGTAGGGACATATGCCAACTTTCATCTTCCAAAGTTTGCACATGAACAAGCCAGCAGAGAACATTCCACAAAGAAAATAAATAACGTGGTGTAAGTGTTGTTGTAATCTTTACTTTTGCTTTGGGCTTTCTATGAAAGATATCAATACCAGTGACTTAGCACTTTATTTTTCTCAAATAATACTAAGTTCAGGGGTAGAGAGGATGCAGTGCTCGGGAAAGTCATTCTGCACCCAGAATCATGCAGTTTTCTTCTCCATCATCCCGACAGCTGGGATTTCCGACTTACAGTTCCAAAAAAGCGGCTGTCTGCGTTGTCACCACAGGGAGAAAGGGAGTAAAACTCCTATGTCTGAAGGATCCTTCAGTTAGGAGGAGAGGAGTTCTATTCTGGAAACCTTGAGCCCACACAGTATTGACTTGAGCCCACACCATAGCTACCTCTAGCTGCAAAGCATTTGGAGAAGAAGCTCTGTGCAGCTGTGAACACCCATCATTCTGATCACATTAAAGATCTGCAGGGAAGAAGTAATTGGATACGGTGACATCAAGTGCACTATTGCCCCAGTGGATGGTAAGAGGAAACACACAGAAGAAAAATCTCTGTGGTGCATTAGTTCATTAAATTCCAGATGAAGGGCAAAACTTCAGTGTGAAAAGCAGAGGCTTCAGTCTTTCAGAAGAAAGCATTGGAGAACATCTACATATCAGTGTAGACAATAATGTCTCAAGCCAAATAGTACAACTACATAAAAATATACAATATTTTGTAAGACAAAAGCACTGTGATTATTTGGGAGAAAACAACAATAACCACAAACTCTGGAATTAAGCCATTGGGCTTTTCCTACTCTTTTGCGGTTGAACACGTTAGAGAAAGATTCATTCATGCTGGAAAAAAAAAAAGATGAATAGATGTATTTATGACATGATTTATCATAAAATACACTTTTCAAGGACTGTCATGCATTAATATGACATGATTTATCATAAAATATGCTTTGCAAGGACTGTAATGTATTAATGCATAGACTTCTCTATTTTGTCTTTAATAACTGTTTAAAATCCTATACCTGATTGAATTGCATTTACTGTTTTTTTTTAAATATCGCAAATTGTGAATCATAACTGTAGAAGTATAGCCCATTGTGTTCCAGTAAATTTGGCTAGGGAAACTTCGCAACATCCTTGTGAAGAATCATTTCCTTTTTTCCTTTTACACAATTCTGTGTAAATATCTCAGGTGAAATTCAATATTTCTAATTTCCAAAGCATGCCCATAAAAGAGGGAAAGGCAATTTGTAGATGCAATTGTATATGTGTGGGAACATTAAGATCTAGCCAAGTCTCAAAATTGAATAATTTGGGGAATTCTCACAAAGAGAAATAAAACACTGGGAAAAAAATTGGTTTTGAGCTCCACATCATAAATGGGTCCATGTTGTAGAGTTAATGCCTTTATGGTAACATCCACCCAAAGTGTGGAGGAAAAGAGGTATTTTTGATCATACTCTCGCACATTTTTATGACTATAGCCCTGCAGTATTTGCAACAGAACACGGACATTCATCTTGTTCACCTTTGTTACCCATCAAGTTGTCATTCCCTGTAAATCACCGTTGAGCTAACGTCGCCCCAAATTATGTTCCACACAGCTCTCACATCCTGAATACAGCCTCGTTCTGAATATTCTCCTGTAGCATGGAATTCAACATGTCTTGAGCAATGATAAATCTTGGAAACTGATCATGTATTCTAACCCTTCTTTATTAAGTGCCTGTTGTTTAAAAAGCCTAATGTATATTACATGCACATTTTTAAGAGTGTGAATAAGATTGAAACAAGAAGAGCCTTCACAGATAGTAGTTTTTACCTTCCAGAAAATGTTCTCTACTGTTTATACACTAGTGAAGTTTCAGCGTTAAGATCCACCCAGCAAAGCACAATGCTGCCTCAAATATGGCATTCTTCCAGAGATTTATTCATGATCAAGGGAATCATTATTAGTACTGGGGGCTGGCTGTTACGAGCTTCATAGAAAAGCTATCAATAATAATATACAAAGATAATTTTCGCCTACACTTGCTGCTGGTAAACAGAATAATAATTTTGAGATTGCATGTCGAGTAAGGATCTATGGAAAAGAATATGGCAAATTTCAGAAAGAAGGAGTGATTTCCAGTGCGATCACCTGACGACAGCTTTCCATGTTGACAAGATTGCAGATCTGTTTGAAGACCGCATTGACTGCCCACCCTGTTAATGTGTCCATTCCTTTTCAGGGGAGAATTCTTTCCACGAAGGTATTACTGAGCTCTGAGAATGCTTGTTTTAAACACTGGACACAAGAACAGTAATAATGTGATCGGAACGACAAAAAGTGATGATTTGGGCGTCGTAAATGATTCTTGGGTGGAGAATACTGCCCCGCTCCTCAACCTGAAGACATATTGAAGTGTTGTGCAGTGAAAACTCTGCTTCCTGACTCTGCACCCGTACACTGCCTGCCACTCCTGGGCCCAAACACGCAGCCCTTTCCACTCCACCCCCCAGATACACCCTGCATCCTTCTGCACCTGTTCTGTGCTCCCTGAGTCTGACCCTGCGGGCAAGCTCACAGAGCAACCCTGCCCTCGGGTTTCTTTTCTTTTCTTTCTTATTTTTACAGTGTAAGTTTAACTAAAATAATTTTAGTTAGATGACAACATTTCCCCACTTTTGTTTTATTTTTTTTTATTTTTATTTAAATCCAAGTTAGTTAATGTATAGTGTAATATTGGTTACAGGAGTACAACCCAGTGATTCATCTCTTATATGTGACACCCCGTGCTCATCCCAACAAGTGTCCTTCTTAAGGCTCATCACCCATTTGGCCCATCCTCCACCCACCTCGCCTCCAGCAACCCTCAGTTTATTCTCTGTATTTAAGAGTCTCTTATGGTTTGACTCCTTTTGTTTATATCTCATTTTTCCTTCCCTTCCCCTACGTTCATCTATTGTGTTTCTTAAATGCCACATATGAGTGAAATCATATATTTGTCTTTCTCTGACTGACTTATTTTGCCTAGCACAATACCCTCTAGTTCCATCCACATAGTTGCAAATGGCAAGATTTCACTCTTTCTCATTGCCAAGTAGTATTCCATTGTATAGATAAACCACATCTTCTTGATCCATTCATCAGTTGATGGACATTTGGGCTTTCTCCATACTTTGGCTATTTTCGATAGCGCCGCTATAAACGTTGGGGTGCATGTGCCCCTTTGAATAAACACTCCCTTATCCTTTGGGTAAACTCCTAGTAATGCAATTGCCGAGTCCTAGGGTAGTTCTATTTTTAATTTTTTGAGGAACCTCCTCATTGTTTTCCAGAGTAGCTGAACCAGTTTTCATTCCCACCAGCAATGCATGGGGATTCCCCTTTCTCCACATCCTTGCCAACGTCTGTTGTTTCTTGAGTTGCTAATTTTAGCCATTCTGACAAGTGTGAGGTCATTGTGGCTTTGATTTGTATTTCCGTGATGATGAGCGATGTTGAGCACCTTTTCGTGTGTCTGTTGGCCATCTGCTGTCTTCTTTGGAAAAGTGTCCGTTCATGTCTTCTGCCCATTTCTTCACTGGATTGTTTTTTGGGTGGTGAGGTTGAAAAGTTCTTCATCAGTTTTGGGTACTAACCCATTATCTGATATGTAACTTGCAAATATCTTCTCCCATTCCATCAGTTGCCTTTTAGTTTTGTGATTGTTTCCTTCACTGTGCAGAAAATTTTTATCTTGATGAGGTCCCAGGAGTTCATTTTTGCTTTTGTTTCCCTTGCCTCCCAAGACATGTCTAGTAAGAAGTTGTTGTGCCTGAGGTCAAAGAAGTTGCTGCCTGTTTTCTCCTGTAGGATTTTGATGCTTTCTTACAATATACACAAAAATAAACTAAAAAGGGATGAAAGACCTAACTGCCCTCAGGTTCCTGGTTTAGTTTGGCCAATTGATATCACAGGGTTAGGAAGAGCATCTATTTCCAGAGCTGTTCTTGGGCCCCCGCACAAGCTATGGCCCCTCTCTGCCGCCCACTCTTACACGACTGTTTCCCTCTCTGCCCCTCTGGCTTCCACTTCTTCTTGCTGTTACACAGCCTGCGACCTTTTACTGGTTTTATTCTCTTTACTCAGCCCTCCTCAGTTGCCCCCACATAAGGACGCCGTAGGCTCCCCTTAAACTCTGACTCCACACAGTACATGACAACATTTATATTCCTTTCTCACCAACCCAAGAATTCCACTGTGCAGACGTCAGCAGCTACACACACAGGTGTTCATGTTCCACACTTCTTTGCACAAAAGGTGTCTTACCATCCTGTTACTTCCCTCAACTTACTTTTCTCAATGTCTAAAATTTGTTTTACTTAATATGTCCTGACTGTCTTATTGTAATGCTGCATAGCTCAGTTCCTAAATGTGGGTTTTTGTTATTTTTTGTGGCAACCTAGATTTCCTTCTTACATGTGGGAAATGATTTAGTGAATATCTGACTCCATATAAAAAATGCAGCAGTAAATTAACTCTTGCGCATTTTTCACGGACGTGTGGATGCGTATGCAGGATAAATTCCTAACAGTGAGACTTCAGGTCAATTGTAGATGTGTTTGTAATAGGTGGAGATATTTATAAATCCTGCTTTGTCGGAAATCAGTGGTAGCTGGTTGTGGTCCCGCCGGAAAAGTGTGAGAACATTTCAGACTTGCTAATATAAGCCTAAGTCAAATCTTACAGTTCTGCACAACTGAGAGGTAAAAAAAAAAAAAAAGAAGAAGAACGTAGTGTGCCTTTAATTCTTCATGTCTCTTTCTATTAATGGCTTGTGCATATTTTGTATGACTAATAATAATTCTTATTTCACTTTTTGTCAACTCGGGTTAATTTTCATTATCCTTGGATTATATTACATCTCCAGGATTTTATATGTACATACACATTTCTAGAGGATTTTTATATATTTAGAAGTTAGCCCTTTGTAATGTGATTTGCAAAAAATTTTCCTCAGAGTGTTGTTCTCTTGCTTATGAATTTTTCACTCTAAAGACCATAACAAAACAATTTGAATCAAATTTATTGAGTCTTCTCTAGCTATTGGATTTTGAGTTTTAATTAAAGCTCTTTGGGGTGCCTGGCTGGCTCAGTCAGTGAAGCACGTACCTCTTTATCTCAGGGTTCTGAGTTCGAGCTCCACGTTGGGTATGCAGATTACTTACAAATTAAATCTTGGGGTGCCAGGGTGGCTCAGTCAGTTGAGTGTCCAACTTCATCTCAGGTCAGGATCTCGTAGTTCAGAAGTTCAAGCCCCGCATCGGGCTCTGTGCTGTCAGCTCAGAGCCTGGAGCCTGCCTCGGATTCTGTGTCTCCCTCTCTCTCTGTCCCTCCCCCTCGCTCACTCTCTCTCTCTCTCTCTCTCTCTCTCTCTCAGAAATATTAAAAATTTTTAATAAAATAAAATCTTAAAAGAAAATTAAAGGCTTTTCCAGAAGATTCAATAATTGTCTATATAAAATAAACACATATGCTATTTACAAAACAATTACCATATGTATAAGTGGCATATAGTCTATAATATTTTATATTATGCCTGTAATTATAAAATTTATCAAGGGTCATTTGCCTGCCTATAAACAAACCTTTAAAGTGGGCTATTTTTTGTAACGTTCATTTTTGAGAGAAAGACACAGAGCACAAGCAGGAGAGGGGCAGAGAAACACAGACTGCCAAGCAGGCTCCAGGCTCTGAGCTGTTAGCACAGAGCACAATGTGGGGCTCAAACCCATGAACCATGAGATCATGACCTGAGCCGAAGTCGGACGCTTAACTGAGTGAACCACGCAGGCGCCCATAAATTGCACTATATTTTTGAGGGGCAGACATGCTAACTTGGGGCTGGCTATAAAATTAAGAAAACTAGTTTCTATCTCATTTTTAACATGCAGTAATATTTTTATGGGTATTAAAATTCTTAAGTTATAATGGTGGCATAATTTACTTCATAGACACGTCATCAAACATTTCTGTTAGCTGCATCTGTTCCCAGCTTCATTCCAGTGGGTTGGTTTTTTTTTTTGTAATTTGTGTCCCCTGAAAACTCAGGGGTCTGTGTGACCTTCTTACAGGAGCTACTGAAGAGCTCATCCCTTTTCATGACTGTCAAATCAGGGTGGAGAACAAAGGTGGGACACACAAGAACGTTTTCCAATAACACACCATTCAGTGCGGGACGTGAGACCATTGGCTGATACGGTTTGTGTCTACTGTGAAAACCTGTGGCAATAAAAGGGGCTGTATTTATGGCCCCTTAATAGTCTTTAGGAATCGTGGGTTATGAAGAGCTTCATATCTGTGTTTTACACTTGATCTTAGCCAAAAGGCCGAGAAGCGATCATATCTGTGTTTTGATCCCCCAGTAGAACATCTGATAAACCATTGATGAAAAACCATCAACGTTCTTTTAAAAACCAAATTGGATTATATGCATAATCTAGCCTTGGATGGAGGGGCATCTGAATCGATATAAATTTCCCTTCTACCTCATCCTGTATTCATGGTCTAGCAGTATGTCGCCACCAGACATTATTACTTGTAATTCTGGATGCCCACGGCCTATCTACACTTACACTGAGTGCGTGTGTTGGATGTGACTGTGTGTTTTCTGGCTTTATGCATTGAATCAGCAACAGATTCATTGATTTAAAATAAAAAACCCTGAGAATCTGTCGTTTTCTAAATGAATTTCACGAGATACGGGGCAGGGTATGATTAATAAACCCAACCTTGTCTTTGTTAATACCCCAAAATAAACATGTGTGGTTGACTTGCATTAGCACATGTGTGGTCTAGTGGCCTCGGCAGGCCCAGCTTGCAGGGATATTTTAGGTAAGTGTGTCCCATTCCATGAGTGTCCCAGTCACTTAGAGACTAAACCCCACACACTGCCAGTTACAATATATGTGAGTGGTGTTTGCCTTCTTTTATGTGCTCATTTAGAAACAGGAACTAGGATTCGTATTAGGCAATCAAGCCAGAGCAGTCAGTCATAGATCTCACCTACGGGAAGCGTGTTACAAACCCAAAGGAACCTTTTGGTGCTAGATGTCTGTAACCAAGTTTCACAACCTCGAGTAATTTAACCACATAGAGCCTAGAGGGAGCCCGCTACATACCTAGTGCATTGACATGTCCATCTTTCAAAAGCTCCACCAGCCTGTCTGATGGTCACCAAACTCTGTCAACTAAGGTGCCACATATTCACTTACAAGGTCACTTTGAACGCAGTAAATCGGCTCACCCTCTGAAGCAGCAGATGCCTATTGAGGGCTCTGGGTCCTTTCTATGAATGTGCGCACAGACTCAACTGGAATATTTTCTCTTAGCCTAACAATCCAGAAATAAAAGTACACAAGGTTCTCAACTTCTAACATAACGTAGTTGTCTGCATTGGTTTGATATGTACCGGGCTTCTTCCTGGCTTGCATTGCGAGAAAGGTCATCTCCTTCTGGGGATGCTCGCGGCATCCTTCTGAGTTCCATTCCAAATGACAGCTTTTTGCAAGGCTATATTCCGTTCTAAAGAATGTCTCCGTGGCCTTATCAAAAGGCAAATGTGTTCATCTGTGAGGAGGCTGAGACATACCCGTGTCAGATATAAAATCTAAAGATACAGAACACACTTGAAAGGTCTGAAACTATTCTGAGGGTGTAAGTGTGGAGGCGATTTGGATTATGACAACAATGATGCAATACAGTAGATTTAGTGCCATCATTTACGGAACATACGTGGATATCATATTCAACTTTGTTGAATTTGTGTAGACAAATATTTTTTCTTTATTGTACTTTCTTTGAAGATGACAGTCGCTGGGGCACCTGGGTGGACCAGTCATTTAAGTGTCTGACTTCGGCTCAGGTCACGATATCACGGTTGGTAGGTGCAAGCCCCACGTTGGGCTCTGCGCTGACAGCACGGAGTCTCCTTGGGAATCTCTCTCTCCCTCTCTCTCTCTGCCCCTCCCCTGCTCACACATGCTCTCTTTCTCTCTCTCAAAATTAATAAACTTGAAAACGAAGAAAAATGTGCAAATATGTGTGGTGACAGGTGTTAAGGAGACCTAGTGAGGTGGTCATTTTGTAACATATTCAAATATTGAATCGTTATGTTGTACACCTGAAACTAATATAACATCATATGGTTTACTAAGGGGGATGAAAACAGAAATTGGAAAGCCAACAAGACAGACGCAGGTCAGGATGAAGACTGAGCAGTTTACAAGCAGAGACAGTGGGTTTGTGACAAGTGAGAAAGTGGCATACATTTGAAGAATGCTCCGTTTGATGTCAATCAAAGAAACCGTTACTAACACATTTGTGAATTCACCTGATAACATTTTAACCTACTTATACATGTATATGAGTCATGTTGTCTTATATATGTGAGTATTATTTTTGTCGATATCAGTGCATATCCCAATTTTAACTGCTTTTGTATTAAAAACAAAATGATTTTCTATGGTACTTTGCACCAGTTGGACGTCTAAATACTCTCCCATGAGGCAGTCCTGGCAAATTTATGTTCAAAATTCCTTATCAATCATTCCATTTCTAAAGTTTTACCTTGTTTCCTGTCACCCCTTTCCCCTGTCCCCACTGAAAGGATGGTGGATAAATCTGGTTTTTAAATTGTCTTTCCAAAATTTGCACGTCCCAGGATCTGTAATCAGCCAGCTGGGGACGTAGCAGAGCTGATGCATTAGTCCCACCCCAAGTCCATAGGCCGAGAACCATGTCACCAGTGGAAAATGAGTTCCATGCGATTTGAGTCCAAAGGCCACAGAAAGCCAATGTCCCAGCTGAAAAACTGTCAGAGAAAATTATTTCTTCCTCAGCCTTCTACACTATTCACATCTTCACCAGATTTCACGAGGCCCACCCACAGTGGGGAAGGGAAGACAATCTGCTTTACTCAGTGTCTTGATTCAGACACTCATCTCACCCAGAAATGCCCTCATGGCCACACTCAGCATCATATTTTATGAAGTACAGTGACACCTTGGATTGCAGGGAACTTGTTCTGCGAATGTTTTGTAAAACGAGCAAACATTTCTAATAAATTTTAACTTGATCACAACTGAGCCAATGGTTCTTGAAACTTGCCTTGATATATGAGTGCTTTGGATGAAAAGCATGTTTCTGGAGCAAATTATGCTCAGAAATGAAGGTTTTGCTGCATCTGGGAACCTGATAGCTCAGTGAAGTGGACGCATAAAATGAGGCATCCTGATGGGTGAACTGTTGATATATGTCACGATTCCTGAGTTCAAGCCCCGTGTCTGGCTCTGTGCTGACAGCATGGAGCCTGCTTGGGCTTCTCTCCCCCTCTCTCTCTGCTCCTCCTCCACTTGCACTGTCTCTGTGTCTCTCAAAATAAACAAATAAAAACTTAAAAAAGAAGAAATGACCTGTTGAACCATAAGAAGACATGGTGGAAACTTAAATGCATATTTAGTACGTTGAAAAACCAATCTGAATGGCATATATGTGTGTATATATATATATGTGTGTGTGTGTGTGTGTGTATGTGTGTGTGTGTGTGTGTAGGTGAAAATTAAATGCATTAGTAGAAAACTGATTAACTGTTCCCAAGACATCAAGAAATGAGAGAATGAAGCAGACTGACAAGGCCCAAAGAATGCCCCTGTCAACATGACAGATTTAAAATCAGTATATCAATAATTAAATCTAATACCAGAGGATTTAATGGTCCCTGTTACAGAAGACAAATGTCAGACTCTGGGAAATTGCGTTTTCCATAGATACCCTCAACAGCATCTCGCATGGCACACTGGCTTGTACGATCTGGCCTTCTTACACCTCGATCAAGAGATAGAATCGGGGGCGCCTGGCTGTCTCAGTCGGTAGAGCGTGCGACTCTTGATCTCAGGGGTTGAGTTCTAGCCCCGTGTTGGGCATAGAGATTATTCTGATAAATAAGTAAATAAGAGATAGAATGAAATTCCTGCCGCTGCACCTCAGCAGGGTTTTCATGGTGGAAGTAACGCCAGGGGCTATCTGTGGCTGAGTCATAAAAGACCACAGGCTTGTACATGGTCCCCTGCAGTGTTACCCTTGGACCCTGAGCCTCCTCCTGTACAAAGCTGTGGGGCATCCATGCCACCCACACAGGTCACGTGTAGGAGCTCCTCATATATAGGTCATCACAGCTCTTGACCCAGACATAAAGAAGAAACCTCCCAATTATCCTGGACCCAGCTGTGTTAGACACACGTGCCCCCTCTCCAAGCTTCCCAGCTGAGGTCTCACTATCATAGTGCACTGCACCCTGTCTGAGCTCATTGCCACAGAACAAATGAGCATTTGGGGTTGTTTGTTACGCAGCGGCAGTATCTCCAACAAACCATGACCAGCAACGAAAACTGCAACCTGCCTGACTTCCTAGAGGCATTCCTGAAACACAAACTAAAGTAAAACAATAAAAAAAATAGTGTATGTTTCCAACACTAAAAACTACAGCTGGTATGGCCATAGCAATCCCTTTGAAGGTAGACTTCAGTTTAAAAAATTTCAAGGATCTCAGTAAGGGGATTTTATCATGGCAAAATAGTCAAGTTGTCTGAAAACCATAGCCGTTCTCAAACTGTAAGCACATGGACATGTGTGTAAAAATAGTTCTTTATGTCTCCGCTTTCCATTCTGTTGGGTATATACCCAGAAGTGTGGAATTATACCGTTGTGTTTTCTGCAGCTGCTATGTCCTTTAACATTCCCACCAACACTTGTTATTTTCTGAGTTTTTGTTGGGTTTTTCTCTTTTAAATAATAACTGCCCTAAATGGATGTGAAGTAGCATCTCCTTGTGATTTTGATTTGCATTTTCCTAGTGATTAGTGATGTTGAGCATCCTTCCGTGTACTGATGGGGTATTTGTATCTCTTCTTCATAGAAATGGTTCAAAGAGTATGTAGAGAATATTAACCTATAATTTAGTATCTGACATGTATTCATAAATGTATATGTATACACATCCTTATGTATAGACACATGCACACACGTGTATACATTTAAATACATTTATAGGTATATGCAAGTAGAAATGCCTAATGAACCCAGAAATGTAAATTGTGTATTTTATTTAATTTTGTTTTGAGAAACAGAGCCTGAGCAGGGAGGGGCATAGGAAGAGAAAGAATCTTAAGCAGGCTCCATGCTCAACAGAGTCCAATGTAGGGCTCGATCCCCTGATCCTGGGCTCATGGCCTGAGCCCAAATCAAAAGCCAGACATTCAATTGACTGAGCCATTCAGGAGCCCCCAAACTGTATATTTTAAATTAATATAATGCATACATTTATGTATCTATGAAACAATTTTGAATGGTATTGACATTAATATATTAATATTAATTAAATTGATATTAATTTTTTACTAGATTGATAACTTCCCACTACTGATATGCAATAAATTAACACAACATAATGCCTTACAACAATACAGATTTGTTCTCATACAGTCGTGGACATCAGAGTCTAAAATCTAGATTTTGACAAGGCTCTTTTCCTTCTGGGGCTTCTGGGCAGAACCTGTCCCTTGCCTATTTCAGCCCCCAAGATTGCCCACATCCCTCGATTCACGGCCTGTATGGACCTCACTGCTTCCTCTTCTGTTCTCAGACTCCCTACCACTAACTCTGATCTTCCTGCTTTCCTTCTCTATGCACCTCTGTGCTTGCATTGGATCCACCCACATAATCCAGGATACTCTTCACATCCCAGATCCTTAACTTCATCACACCTGCAATGTTTAAAAGAGATAGGGAGAGGGAGGGAGACAAAGCACGAGAGACTCTTGAATACTGAAAACAAACTGAGGGCAGAAGGAGGAGGGGGAAAGGGGAAGGGGGATCATGGTCATGGTGGAGGATACTTGTGGGGAAGAGCACTGGGTGTTACATGGAAACCAACTTGACAATAAACTATAAAGTTAAATAAATAAATAAATAAATAAGAAGGGAGGAAGAAGAAGAAGGTAAAATATCCCGTCTTCCATCTTCTGGGAATGAGAGCAGAGATGTCTTTGGAAAGTTGTGTCATGGGCGCATCTCTTTGGAATGTCAAGGTCATGAGTATTCTACTTGCTTATGTAATCTCATCTTTGTGATGTGGTTTCCACCAGCACCAAGGCAACGTTCAATCCTGTGGCTCCAGGAACATAATAACCAGCCTCTAGAGAAACAGTTCCCTTCCAGCAGTCCTTGACCATGTCGATGTGTAATGTGTTCATGTTCAGAGACAAGAATTAGCTCCATGATCATTGAATCTCCATTTACTCAAAGAATCCTTTCCATTATAATATCCTATTTTTCCATGTTTAATTTTTTTTTCTTCTTCCTCTAAACCCTAACCACCTTTCTCACTGGATTACACATAGCTTGACTAAAATGTCAATTCCTTGTCTTAGATTACAGACTGAAAAAACAGTTTGGGGGGAAAAAACAAAAAGCCACATGTTACTCATAATTGGGAGTTCATTTGGGACGCACGTGGACATATGTGTAATTTGGACTAACCTTGTAACACTTAATCATTTTCTAATGTCAGTTTCTTTACTACCACCCTATGGTTATTCTTGGGAGAAGCTGGCAGATGGTGAGGCCATATGCCACGTATTAAAAATATGTTCTCAGAGACATTGCTTTTAAATATGAGACAATTTCTGGTGTTTTTTTTTAACTTTTTTTGAGGGTCATGATAAAGATGTGATAAGGCTGAGAGCAAGACAGCATCAGCAAGGAAAGGTGATATCTTCCCAGCCATCTTGGGACCTTGCCTGAAATTCTTTGAAGCCATCCAAAAGTCTTCAGGCACTTTTGCTGGGTGGGGGAGGATCACTTCATCTCCCTTATGCACATGCGATGAGATGTGACCTTTAGGATCTGGAGGAAGAGCTTCGTGACGTCCAGAGGGACAGACGTCTCCAGCCGGCTCATAGGATTGGGATTCGACGTGTGGGCAGCCCTATTCTTATGGAGAAAAAAGGATTATAATAGTCTGGCTATCTGATACCTTAAGTGCTAGGCATCAAGAAGAAACAAAACAAACCATCTGTCAGCTTAACAAATAATTCCACACGCCTACTCTCATCCTGACATTGTGGAAGTAAGGACATAGATCCTGTTCTTAAGGATCTCCTGTATTGATTTGCTTGTCCCATTTTTTTTTTTTTTGTGCTACTCATCACTCTATTGAGTAGATTTTGTGCCAGGCCCCTTGACCTCAATATTGGTAAATCCAGTAGAAAAGTTCCGGTCCTTCTTGACTGCTTGGTCAACATTTCACACTGTTGTCCCAAGAACTGAGAGCATCCACTTTCCTTGTCTTCAAAGACAACTGTCTTCTGATTTTCCTCTGGTCTCCCCAGTCTCTGCTTCCCTGTGTATTTTGAAGTTCCTTCATTCTCTACCTGTCCGTCAGGTGCTCTCTCCCACCAATAATACAGGCGTTCAGGGGTGCTTTATCTGACATCTACGTGGTGCTTCTGTTTTCTTGCATCTGCACTGGAAAGCACCAGGGCCTCCAGCAAGAGGTGAGGATGAAGTTGACCTCTCCCTAGGCATGAAGAGCTCGCCATTCTCACTCAGCACATCTTTTCCTTCAGGTCGTCTGTCACAGTTGTGATTTTATGCTTCTTTGGTTATTCACCAGTGTCTGCCTCACTACTTGACTATGAGCTTCACGAAGGCAACAGAACGTGTTTATGATGCTTACCCTTATGACATTGCACACCAGACTCTCAGACATTCTTTAATAAATGATGTGCTAATATAGAGAGAGACTCCCGTGAGAAATTAGTTGCTGGATTGGTCAGCTTGGAAATTTAAAGTTAGGAATCATGGTGGAGAAGAACCTGTAAACCAAACCAGAGCACGAAGCTTCATGGTGCTGTGGAGGATACATGCATATTATATAAACGGGCCATACATCATGGGTCAGTGTGTGGAATTGCAAGTCTGCAATTCTCTGCAAACACCAACCAACTGGCTGTCCTACGATGTAATTCATGTTGACACTGTGTACCTAGACTTAGTTCAGGCCCCACAGGTAAAGGGCTCAGTCCTACAAGTCTGCCCCCTCTTCAGATACCAATGAAAAGTAGTGGGTCCCTAGGGTACCTACAATTCTGTCCAACCTGGCTACAAATTGGGTTTTCCACAGATCACTCCTGGGTTTCGATAACTCATTATAATGGTTCGCAGAACTCAGTGAAACATTTTACCTATCACCATTTATTGGAAAAGATGCTACAAAGGGTACAAACGAACTCCCCAGTGAAAAGGTACATAGAGGGAGCTCTGCAGTCTGGGGCACACCACCATGCCGGCACACGGATGTGCTCACTGTCCCAGAAGCTCTATGCACCCCGTCACGTGAGCTATGTATGGAAATTTGCATTATGTAGGCGGAATTGATTAATCATTGGCCATTGGTGATCGGATCAGCTTCCAGCCACGTTCCCCCGAGGTCAAGGTTCACACTGAAACTTCCAACCCTTTAATGACGTGGCTGGCTCCTCTGGTGACAAGCCTCTATCCAGAAGCGATCTACAGACCTACCAAGAACCACCTTCCTGACATATACCCAGGGACTTGAAAGGGACTTGATGTGAAGAACACAACATGCTCCTGTCATCCCTGACCCTTGGGGAATCACCGAGGTTTGAGGAGCTCTGTCTCAGGAACCAGAGACAAAGACTAAATGTATGTCTCTTATCCTATCACGGTACCACGAATAGCAGTTCTACACATGAAAAGACAGGTCAAAACCACATGATTGCTAGATCACATGGTAAGCGTAGGTTTCGTTTTGTAAGAAACCACCAATGTACCTTGCAACGTGGCTGCACATTTCTGCATCCCCACCAGCAACAGAAGAGAGTTTTTGCTGCTCCACACTCTTATACAGAAAATAGTTATGTTTATGGGTTTCATAATTATTCAGGCAAGGTCCTTAGGTGTTGTATGCTACATTTTATGATACCATAAAGACATCAGTGTGGATGCAACTGGCACAAATTCACTTGGTCTCCGCGTCAGGACCATTTCCAAGTTGTCCATATTCACGGGTGACCCACCTCCCAATCGGTTGTGATGACAGTGGACTCTTGAACTACGTGTCTTTGAACTCTGTAGGTCAACTTATACACGCATCTGTTTTTCAGTAAAGACGGTACACTTCTGAAACGCATTCTTGTTATGATTTTCTGAACATTTTTCTTTCCTTGTGTACTTTATGGTAAGACTACGGCTATGATACATGTGACATACAAAATATGTGTCAGTTGACTGTTTATGTTATCAGGCAACAGTGGGCTGGCTACTGTACTGAAATCTGGGGGGTGGTCCAAAGTTACATGTGGATTTCTGACTGTTTGCGGGTCTTGGCCCTAACCCCTGTTGTTCAACGGTCAAGTATGCTTACACCTGGGATAATAAACCATTGGAATTCTTTTTTTTTTAATTTTTATTTATTTATTTTGAGAGAGAGTAAGAAAGCACAAGCAGGGGACGGAGGGTTGGGCAGGGAGAGACAGAGAATCCCAAGCAGGCACCTCACTGTCAGCAGAGAGCCTGACTCAGGGCTCAAACTCATGAACTATGATATGACCTCAGCCATGATCAAGATTCATACGCTTAACTGAACAAGCCACCCAGACACCCCACACATTGGAATCCTTGATGTCTCAATGCCACTTAGCAGGTGTCCTAAATCACTTATCAAAGGAATAGTTGAACCACAGAAGCCCAACACGAGTATTGCTTCTTCTTGAGTCACATGATCTCAGAGGCATCCATTGCCTGAGAGGCCCTTGGCCACTACCGTGAAATTACATGTTTGCAAATTTCACATTATAATTTGCATTATAATTTCATTCTTCTCCATACATAGTAAAAATTATAAACAGATACGATTTCCTAGTTTATAAAGACCTAAGAGTTGCCAATATCCCCTTAGATACTATTGTCCTTGACTAGATCAACATTATTCAAGTGTCATCCTCAAGCATGAAATGGTTTATAATCCAACAAATTGGCTACTAGGAGACTTGCTAAAGACCCTGAAGTTTAACTTTTTGTTCACATTTAAGGTGTGATTGCCACTGATTGGGCTGGTGTGGTTATTATGGTGCTGCTCACGGTGGTGACCAGTAGACCAAGTTCAAATACAACGTGCATTCATGGGGGTGGAGACGCTTCTAAGGGGGGAAAAAGCCTATTAGTAATAATTTGCTATGTTTCTTTTTATCTTCCCTAAATGGCATTGAACACATATCCATATATCCTGTGACCGTGTCATATATAATATATTTTTCACAAATGGGAAAAGGGCTAACCTTATATTGGTAAAAATGCTTAGGATGGACATGAGTTGGAAAATATTTACAGAGAGAACAAATTGGTCCTGAAGTATTATCTAGGCAAACTTGAAACAAATATAATAACCACGGAAATATATGTTGCTACCTGAGAATAAAACAGGTTGGAAATCAGTGAATTGAACACTTTCTATAATTAATTTCAAATAATAAGTTTACACTTTTATTAAAAATGAAAAAAAAATCAGTCAAAATGTGTTTGGAATTGTGATGATCTGTCATGTATTTATTTGGGACACTAAAAGAAGTACATTTGAAATATCTAATTGTTCAACAAATTTAGAGGGATCCCCCCCCCACTGGATTCATAACGATATCTGGATGTTAAATACAAGCAAGTCTTTCAATTTTATTTACTGAGGTTGAAACGATGGGAAAACGGGATCAATGTCTTCTTTAGGTTGTGTGGTTGAGGAGGTAATAGTCAGTAACTGATCATTCTCTATTTCACAAGTTTATAGACATTTTGCACTTTCTCATAATTCATGTTAGCTTTACCACTGTGTTTGGTGATGCCTTGATTTACTCACTCCAGCACTGAAATGGTGTTCTAGTTCTTAGATCTACGGATTTGCACATATTTTATGAAACACAATTGGAGCATTTATTCTTTCGATTTAGGGGGACTTGTACTAATACAAAAAAATATATAATGGACAGCGTTTTTGTCCTGCTGCTATTTCTTACCAGAGTATAAATTATTTTTTGAGTGTAAGGAATGTTCCTCCAAATCCAGGAAGAGGTGCCTTTTTCTTACAATTTCACAAGCTGGGTCTTATGACAAAATGAGTTGGTTTGATTGAAAAGAATGATGGCTTGTATTCCAAAAAAGAACCAAACTGAAAATTACTGACTATTTTCTGGAACAAATAAAAAGTACACAATGTAAGTTTTAATGTTACAGAATTTGTTTATCTGCTGGAATTTTATAGAATATCATTCTTTCTCTCAAAGCAATGAAAGAATAAAATAAATTCATTTTTACACGTATTGTTACCTGCATGTCAGCAATAAACATTAAGTACTTGCTGGACAATCTGCTAAAATTTTTTTTTGAGTGAAGTTTTTGCATATTTTTTTTTAGACTTTACATAGTGAAAACATTGGCAAAATAGAGAAATTTTTAAAGGAGCCATTTTCCTTTTATACTGAGTGCTTGTAATAAGAACAAAGAAAATATCATGTAACCTTACTTTGGTTTAACAAGCTAAATTCCAGTTCAATAGATGTATCTATAATGTTGGCTTCAGAAATAAGAATAAAGAGAACCAGAGTTGAAAATGCAAATAAGAATGTACAGGCAAAAAAAGAAAAAAGAAAAAAGAAAAGTAAAGACATTTTTTTCACCATGGGCACCTGAAAGGCCATATGAACTGGAAGTCCTGGTGACTGACTTTAAGTTCTTCTCGCCCGTGTGCAGATGGAATGAAGGAACAAGGTGATCCCTGTATTGGGTGGTGTGAGGGTCCATCTTTGATGCCCACTTGGTTAGGCTGCACTAGCTAGATTCCTCAAAGACTAGTCCAGGTATTAACTGCGAAGGCATCTCGCCCATGTTTAACGTCTGCAATTATGTTAACTGTAAGTCAAGTCACTTATTCTGAAGGGAGCTGGACTCATCCAGTCAGCTGAAAAGGCATAAAGTAAAAAGTAATGTTTCTCTGAGAAGGAATACATTGTGCCTAAAGGGTGCAGTCTCAACCAATCCAGCCTACAGGCCTGTCGTACAAATTTCGGACTTGCCTACTTCCACAAATTGCATGAGCCAGTTCCCTGAAATTGAAGAGATAGATAGAGCATAGATAGAGAGATGATGATTATTGATAGATACATAGGCAGGTAGATAGATACATATCACAAATATGTATGGACATCTAAAGAGATGTAGACATATAGAATTAAATGATGAATCAATGATGGATAGATAGATCTATGGACATATAGATATAGATGGATGATAATAGATAGATGATAGATACATAGACATGGATAAAATAGATACACAGATTGATGAGAGATGGATGGATACATATATAGATGGAAGATGGACGAGAGACAGATGGATAATGGATGAGAGAGAGAAGGATGGATGGATGGATGGATGGATACACAGATGGATAAGTGATAGGTAAATAGATAATGGACGATAGATGATGGATGGATATGACAGATACATAAACCTCCTCTTGGCTCTGTCCCTCTGGAGAGAGCCCTACCTGGTAAAGGTGAGACCAATCAACCCTGAGCATCCCAATGAGATAAGGCTGCCGCTGGGACCCAGGACCCACGCTGTCCCGTGCAGTAAGTCCTGATGCTGTCATACCCAGCGCCAAAGCAAGTGAGTGATGACAATTACCTCCCTCGGGCAGAGCCGCCAAGGCGTTCTGATCCCTCAGGAACGTCAAGGTGGGGCAACCCCAGTGGAAGACCCTGAGGGCAAGCTGAGGGCGCAGGGGTCATGCCAGTGAAGGGTGGCAGGAAGCCATGGCAAATACCGGGACTAGAGCTGGTACGCACTGGTGCTCTCCTCTGGGACATGTGAGTGTGTGCATGTGTGTGTGTGCACGTCCCCCTATCTACTTTATATAAATGTGCTGTGGTCTACTATAGCCTAATGACTCCAGTTGTCATCCATTCAAATGGGGATCAGAAGGGAGAGGGAGCACCTATCCCATGATGGGTACAGAGCCGCGTGGATGAAACGACTCCCTATGTACGGAAACCCGAAACCCTTCTGTGTCCATGCCTGTGCCGTGTGGACTGTGTGTCCTTCCCTCCAGTTGGGCTGTCCGTCTGCACCACAGAGCCCAGAAAGCCCAGTCCCACCTTCCTGCCTGCTCTCCAGCCGTGGCTCTGTGTACAAACTATGTTCCCAGTTGCTTGTTGTCCTTCACACCCTGCAGGGAGAAAGAAGTCTGGTGGAGACCCTGTACACGCATCTTCTGTCTGTCTGTGCTGGTGTACAAGTTGAAGGTGGTCCTGTCCTCCAGAGTTAAAGTGCCGGAGTCAGTCCCCAGGGCTGGTGTACGAGTTGAAGGTGGTCCTGTCTGCCAGAGTTAAAGTGCTAGAGTCGGTCCCCACCTCCCAGGGTATGGACCGGTCACCTCTGTTGGTCCTATGCACCAACTCTGAGCCCCCAGGTTTTCACGGTGGCCTCCTTCATTACTGCATCTCTTACGACGGAGAGGTACCGAACTCTCGCACTCAATTTTGTGCTGCCAAAAACACCTGCCAGTGGGTTCGATCCCCTCCACTGAGCTCGAAGTGATGGGATTTGTTTTTCTCCTAGTGATATTTCATCCTGAGTGTTTTCCTTGAAAAACCTTTCTGCTTCAGAGTCCTACATTGCAATTGAGCCAGAGGAAAACACCCTTCTTTTCTCCCCAGAAGTAAGAGATGGGCTTATTCACTCAGGAGGAAAGGGAAGGGGAGAGAGAGAGAGAGAGAACTAGCATTTTTTTTAAGAGAACAGAAGTCACATCTGAGTGTTAAAATCCAGAAGAACACTCGGTGGGGCCGAAATGGGAAGGGGTAACAAGTAAAAGCCTTCACATGTGGGAGAGCAATGAACTTCCTGTGCTTGGCCACAGGAAGTGGACTCTGGGACAAAGGAGGAAGATAGGACCCTGCAGAATTATGTAGAGAGGATGCTTCTGTGTGGAAGGGATCTGTGTCTCTGCAGGTGGCATGGAGCCATGTCACGGGGCTGCTACAATCACGAAGCCCCTGCTTTACGAGCATAAACCTCTAATATGGACTGCATGTTATCACCATTAGTACCTTCCTCTTGGCTCTCATGATGCTGCCGGGGCTCCATCTGCTCTTCTTCTGGGGAAAAGGAAAACTCAAACGGCTCCATCAAGTGCTGAAACATTCCATTGTCTATTTCTAGCTGAATTTACATTCCCCCCCCACCCCCACCCCCCCGGTGATTCCCAGTGATCATTATATTCTGGAAGTTTACAAGACGTTGCTTTATTAGAACGCAGTAGTGTTATCGGCAAACATCATTCCTGGTGTTCGGGTTTCCCCTGAAAGTGATGCAGGGAGTTCTCTGATTCTCAAAAGAACGGGATTTGTTTTTAATGGTTTCAATTATAGGTTGCAGAGAGTGAGTGCTCTGTGCGGTGCCTAAAAGGTCTTGGCCATTTGCCTCAACTTGGAAGATCTGGATGTGTTAGCCCCCTTAAGACACGGGCCAGAGCCACAACGCCACGTCACCACCAGTGCTGTTCTCTCTGCCCACACCTGCCTTTCACTATTGCTTATGAGCCTCCTTCCTCTGAGCCATCCATGACGAACTCTCTGCATGCCAGCCTCCACCCCAACGACCGATATGGCAGGATCTTTCCAGCTGAAGTCAAATTAACGACTTCATTTGTGTGCACCGTTGAGTATGTAACCCCCCACTCCCCGCCCCAAACCCCTGTCAAGAGTAAACCACGGAATGTGACTTTAGTTGGACACAGATATGGGTGGGCTCCCATCCAATCACTGGTGACCTTCCACAAAGAGGGATGCTGGGGTCCAGAGCAAAGTACACGTGAGCTGCAGGGAAGATGGCCCTGTGACATTGGAGGTGAGACCGAGTGATGCATCTACAGGCTGAGGGTTCTGGAAGAGCCAACAAAAGTGTGAGGGAGGCAAGGAGGGCTCTCCATCAGGGCTTCCGGAAAGAACCAACACAGCCCACCTTAACATGGGACTTCTGGCCTCCAGAACTCGGACAGCATAAACATCCAAGGGTTAGCCACATGTTGGGTGGGATCACCACCCATGTCTGTGATGTCCACAGTGTCTCAAGCATGTTCATACTGTCAGGTTGCATTCTGACAGCATGTTCTGAGCAGCAAGACAGAACTTAGGACAGAAAGGCCAGGTCTCGTCAAGGGTACAGCCTCCTCTTGATGGACCTCCACCTGGAGGGCCGTCTACTCTGCCCCAAACAGCTACAAAAACCAAAAAGCAAGCTCCTTGGCACCCAGCCTTCTGGAAACTGTCAGCACAGCCTTATGATGAATTCTGCCAGAAAGCCATTCACAGTGCCGGCGAATCCCGGGCAGGATGGTGGACCAAGTCCACCTCTGCGTTGGAAGTAAAACAAAACAAACAAACAAAAAAAGAATCGATGTAATGGATTTGTTCTGAAAGCAAATTAAGAATTAATTGGGATCAAAGTCCACATTTCACTGATCTCGCCTGCTGTGCATATGTTTATTTTGGTCCCCATTACTTTCAAAACCTACTGAAAATGTAGACAGGGTTGACGTATGGACAGATGGAAATATTACTTTCAAAATATTTTAGTGTCTTGAGATAGTGTCACGAGCAAGTCTGCCGAAAGGTTGCTCCACCTTTCCCAAAGCGTGTCCCTTGGAACTGGAATTAGTACAGACCATCTTTAAAAACCAAAGTCCACAGTCAAACCATGGACACAATCGATTAAATTCACTCACGTGCACGCGCGCACACACACACACACACACACAGGTGCAAGTTTTCATCATCCCTGTAAAGCTAATAGGAATATTTCATACACAAGGAGGCGTGAGATGTAGAACAGGACTGTCGAAACCTTTCATTCCATTTTTTTTCCTTCCTGAGTATTCTCAGCATGAAACTCCGTGAAGACTGGTGAATTTTAATGCCTCGTGGTAGCCCTGTGCATACACCACGCCCAGAGAGAGAGGGCTTTCCTCTGTCATCACTCTTTTATCCCTTAAAAATAACGTTCTTGCGGCACTGGGGTGGCTCAGTTGGTTGACCGTCCATCTCTTGATTTCGGCTCAGATCACGATCTTAAGGTTCCTGAGTTCGAGCCCTGCGTCGGGTTTTGTGCTGAGCACAGAGCCTGCTTGGGAGTCTCTCCTGCTCTCTCTCTCCCTCTGCCCCTGTCCCCGGTTCGCACACTCACTCTCTGTCTAAACTTTAAAACATTTATGGGGCGCCTGGGTGGCTCAGTCAGTTAAGCGTCTGACTCTTGATTTCAGCTCAGGTCATGATCTCATGGTTCTTGAGTTCCAACTCTACTAGGTCAGAGCCTGCTCGGGATTCTCCTTCTCTCTTTCTGCCCCTCCCCTCTCCTGCACATGTGCACTCTCTCGAAGTAAATAAACTTAAAAAATATTTTTTAAAAAATTTAAAAACATTCTTTACAATACCTTGTAGGATCACAAGACATGAGTTCATACATTTATTTCAAGTCATCCTTACTGAATGGAACGACCCACTACCCTCCAGCCCTGTATTCATCACCGGCCTGCCTTCAAACACGGCCTCAGCCCACTGCAGGCAGCACACATTTTCCTTTATTCTGCCCTCCAGCAAATCGTCCTTTCTTCTCCTATGCTATTCCCTCGCCGTATCTTGTCAGATAACATTCTCTTCATCTCCCAACCAACACCCGCATTTCAGAACGCATTCGCTGCTGATTGCATAGCATCTTAATCTTGTCTTGCAGGTGTGTTTGTCACTGGGTAGAAGCAACACTCTTCCCACGGCAGAGACTTGGGTCACATTTACACACTTTCTGGGTCCACATAGACATGGTATCTGCTGGACAGACACACATGGGGTAACTGTTCTTCCGCCTCAGGGTGGTGTTGCTCATACATATTAAACATTTAAATAAGTACACTTGAGGGGCGCCTGGGGGGCTCAGTCAGTTAAACGCCCAACTTCCGCTCAGGTCATGATCTCTCAGTTCGTGGGTTCGAGCCCCGCGTCGGGCTCTGTGCTGACATCTTAGAACCTGGAGCTGCTTCGGATTCTGTGTCTCCCTCTCTCTCTGCCCCTCCCTTGCTCGCAATCTATCTCTGTCTCTCAAAAATGAATAAACATTAAAAATTTTTTTTGAATAAGTACACTTGAAAATCCCTAAAAATTAGATCCACCCACAAATAGCATTCTACCATCTTTAGAATTTATATGACGGGAATGATCTAGACACTATTAATATTTGAGCAGTGCTTTTATTATACTACGTATATTGATTGTTCTTTCAAAATAAAGAAGCACAGAGTGGTAACACCATGTCACATAATTCGCTGTTTCTAGGTAATCGTGTTGCATCAGCTATCAATTTAAACAAAAGGCGGGTAGGTAAGTTAAGATTTTATAAATCTGAAAATGGCTCACCAGTAAAACATTAGAAAACACTTGGAGAATGGTATGATGAATTCAAAACTCAATATCCCATCTTCCTTCTCTTTGACTTCAGCTGATAGACTAGTACCAATTTCTGCAATCTGAAAGAGTACTTGGGTGAAAAGAATCCTGAGTCAAATGGGCTATTTACTGGGCTCCTTTGAACAAATGTACCATTTAACCGAATTTCGAGTATTCTGGGCACACAATGAATAGGAAAGAAACCCTCTGATTTCCACCCCCACATTTGGTTTAATGTATTGCTAATCAAGATCCATTATTTGGCGTTCAATTTCACTGATGATCCATACAGTCCACAGGTTCCTATTTAACAATAATCATGTCTGATTTATATGTAAGAAGACGTACACTGTTGATGCCCGCCTCTCACCACCCCCATCTTGTGTCGATCCTCGCTCTTTCCTAGCTCTGTTCTCTTGGCCGCATTGAATTGCACCATGTCCAGATGCAGAGTCACACCGCCCTGATATGTGAATTTGCAGATCCTCTAAGACCCTTTGATCTTACAATAACAATACCGACCGTTAGATTATGGTTAGTTAGCTACCACTTACTGAACACGCATTCTGGCTCAGTAGCTCTGAAGAACAGCTCGATATTTTGCATCCCTAACAAGCTCCCACACGATGCTGGGGCTGCCTGCTGGTCCGCGGGCCCCACTCTGAGCGACAGGGCTACACAGGACACTCAAGCGGGGCCGTGAAATCTTGCTGCCCTGTTTATTCACCCAAAGCGCTTGATTCCAAGTGCACACAGGTTATATACTAGACGCGCCCGACTGAAATGCAGACGCACATCTTTGAGATACAGACGAGGCTGCACAGAATCTCGCAGAAGTGTCATCTCACAGACCCCAGACGATGGATTTTCTCAGAGGGAGGGCTGCTTTCTTATTTCAGGGTTACTACTAAGTGGAACGGTGAACTCTGGCAATGAGCAAAACATTATGGAAAGGCGGCACTTAGAGAGTTTGTGGCTCGAGAGATGAGTGTTAATTATAAAATTAGCCCAGTTTGGAAGACATGTGGATCTTGCTAGTTCCCAGGGAGGGTTGAATCAGTCACACGTTCTGTCCCAGGGGCTCAGGGGTCAGGTGCACAGCACTGCTCAACTTCTGAATTCACAAAACAAGTATATTATCAATCATAATTATATAATATCAATATACTACCTTCTATGCTATATACTAATATACAATTAATAATATATTAATTTATATAATTTATAAATTATAATTTATAATGTAAATTAATTTACAATATAAATTATGTAACATGCAGGTGGAACATGGTGGAATATTATAAATAATCTATATTATAAATTATATTATTACAATAGTAATATGCTGATATTAATACTACTATAATCATTATTATTTAAAGTGGATGATAGTCATACTTTCATTATAATATTAATATCACAGGGAACCTATGTCAATGAGAAGTTTATTTCAAGACAGATACCAGAAATAAAAATTTTTTAAATTATTTTGAATTGAAATTTTTTAAAAATATTTTTCATTCAAATTTCAGTTAATGTGTATGATATATGGCAACTACACTTCAAGAAAAGTAAATACATGAAAAGAACGTGTGGGAAATGTAAAAGCCAATGTATGTGCTTCAAAACTATAGTACTTTGGTGGCCAGTGTCACTAAGAAAATCTTCATATTTAGTGCCAGCTATAATATCTAAAATTTTCCATGAACTGTTCATTTTAAACAAATTGATCTAAAGTTGTATGCTAGAACATTCTGTGTGTGATGTTTAATTTTATGAGTGCCGTGCAAACAACTATGGGAAACGTGGCCATAAGTCAACAGGAATATTCTCTAGAGCTGTGCCGTCTCATACAATATCCATTATCTGGATATTGCTATTTACATTTAAATATAAAGTAATTCAAATTAACTAATTGAATATTCAATTCCTCACTTTAAAAAAGCTGCATGTCAAGTACTTGATATAGTGGCTACCATATTAGTTAGAGGAGATACAGAACATTTCTGTCATCGCAGAAAATCTACATGACAGAGATCGTTCATGCTCATTGATTTTCTTTTCAGTGGCTTTAGCACTCAGACATAAGAAGAAATACAGACACACACACACACACACACACACCCAAACACAGTTTGGCGAATGGTCATACCAAAATGTAGAGTACCAAGCAAGAATAAGGACTTGTAACCACTGCACCATAATTCTACAACCAAAATACAAATGAATTGTTTCTATTGTAGAAGCAAAGAGACCTCAAGCCTAGTGAATTCCAGTTGTAGTTAATCTAAAGAGATATTTATTCAAGTTTTCATTTGTGCACAACAGTAATTTTTTAATGGAAAATAAGAGAAAATACGGCAGCAGTGGACTTCTGTTTTTCTAACTCACTTCATCAGAAGCACTCATAGGATCTGCCTCGCTAGAACTGCCAATCTGAAAGTGCTACGTCCTGTAGGATTCCAACTCTATGACCTTCTGGAAAAGGCAAAACTATGGAGGCCAAGACCAGTGGTTGCCAGGAGCTGGGAGGGAGGGAGGAGTGGGCGGAGGAAAGAGGATTTTTAGGGCAGAGAAACTACTCCGTGCGATTCTGTAATGACGTACACTTCTCATTCTACATTTGTGCAAACCCTAACGTAAACTGCATCTTGGGCAATAACGATGTGTTATGTAGGTTCACGATTTTGACAAATGCACCATCTGGTGGGGATGTTGGAAACAGGGGAAGCCGAGTACGTGGGGTCGGGGGGTGGGGGGAGGTAGGGGACTCCTGTGCAACTTCTGCTCAGTTTTGCTGTGAACTTAAAACCACTCTGGAAAATAGAGTGCATTTTTGGCAGTGTGCGGAAAATGTTAGCGTTTCCGCTTTGAACACACTTCTTTACTGCAAGAATTTAAGAGGAGGAAAATGATCTGTTTATATGACCCCAAATCGTGACGAGTTCTGTTTTTCTTCACTTCTGACATCCCAATTTGCCTCTGTTATTATTTCTCTTCCCTCTACAGAATTTCTTCTAGCGTTTCTTTTAAAAAGTAGATCTTCGTGACAATTTGTCACATTTTTTTCTTGAATGGAAATGTCTTTATTTTGGCTTCATTCCTGAAGGGCATTGTTTTTCCTCCATATAGACTCTGGCTGGTGTTATTTTCCTTCAGAAATTTAAAGAAGTTCTTCCGATGTTTTGTGGTCTTTATGATTGCTTTTTAAAAATTTTTTTACTCTTTATTTATTTTTGAGAGAGAGAGAGAGAGAGAGAGCAGGGGAGGGGCCGAGAGAGAGAGGGAGACACAGAATCCGGAGCAGGCTCCAGGCTCTGAGCTGTCAGCCCACAAACCACGAGATCATGACCTGAGCCGAAGTCGGACGCTTAACTGACTGAGCCACCCAGGCGCCCCTTTATGATTGCTTTTCAATCATGGTGGGATATCTACCGTCTTCAGCAACTTTTGAGTGTGCAACACTGTGTTGTTAACTATGGGCACAACGTGTTAGAGCAACTCTTTAAAACTGACTCCTCTTGCGTAACTGAATCTTTATTCCACAGCGTAGCGCAGCCCCCCAGGCCCCTTCCCGCCAGCCCCTGGCAGCCACCATCCACTCCTCTGCGTCTATGAGTTTGACTATTTCAGTTGGCTCATAAAAGTGGAATCGAGCGTCATTCTCCAAATCACGTACACAGATGGGCAACAGGTATGTCAACATTACTAACCACCAGGAAAATGCACACCAGAATCACGATGCACTGAGACCTCACTTCTCTTAGGGTGGCTTTCATTTTAAAAAAAAATGTGTGGGTAGGGACGTGCAGAAACTGGAACCGTGTGCATTGTGGATAACAGTGTAAACTGATGTAGGACCTAGGAACACCTGTATGGCGTCTCCTCATATATAAAAGTAGAGGCCAAGGGCACCTGGGTGGCCCAGTCCGTTAAGCGTCCGACTTGGGCTCAGGTCATGATCTCACAGTTTTTGAGTTCAAGCCCCACGTCCGGCTCTGTGCTGACAGCTCAGAGCCTGGAGCTCCTCCCGATTCTCTGTCTCTCTGTCTCTTTGACCCTCCCCCACTTGCACTCTGTCTCTCTCAAAAATAAATAACCATTAAAAATTTTTTTAAAGAAAGATCAAGGGAAAACAAAGTATTTGAAAGATGGCAAATAGCATTTGACACAAACAATATGTTTAATTAAAGGACTTGAGTATCTGGAATATTTACTTCAATAGGGAACCCTTTTCTAATCCTGCAAACGAAGTGTAGACATATCCTTACATGGAACACTCCCTGGGGAAGAATAAACCATGTGAATATTCACTAAAAGTGTAAGGAAAGAAATTACGTCATAACCATCATTTTTTAAGAGACTTCTGCAGGTTCTAGTCAATGTGTTCAAAACAAAAGTAATGAGAACTGAAAATACCCAAAAGGAGACCCAACGAAGTCATTACTGCACATGATTATCTAACCAGGGGAAATAAAGTAGGACGTCACCTAAACAAATTACGGTAGATGAGGCATTCGTTACAATGGGACAAAGTCAAAATTCATGCATACGAATATTAACATACCTAACAATAAGCGCTTTGATAATCTTATAAAGTATGTAAGACACATCATATAAAATATATAAAGTCTGAGACACGTAAAAGATTTGTATATATTCAAAGCTTTCAGCAGCAGAAATTAACTGTGTAATCCTATCAATGTATTTTCAAATTTATCAATTTAAAAGAGCTTTTTGAGTATCAACAAAATCATTCTAACCTAGATTCCAAAAAGAGAATGTGAATTATTATACTATTATATTATAATAATAATAGTATAATTATTATACTTTCATATTATTGTTCTATTAATTATTTTGGCATGAGCATGATGGGTGTAGAGATTACTTAAAAACAAAAATAAAATCCTTAGGGGGCGCCTGGGTGGCTCAGTCAGTTCGCCATCCAACTTCAGCTCAGGTCATGATCTCACGGTGTGTGGGTTCGAGCCCCGCGTCGGGCTCTGTGCTGACAGCTCAGAGCCTGGAGCTGCTTCCGATTCTGTGTCTCCCTCTCTCTCTGCCCCTCCCCTGCTCGCATACTCTAGAGCTTGCTCGCTCTCTCTCTCTCTCAAAAATAAATCAACATTAAAAGAATTTTGAATTTAAGAGTTTACTGACTTCCTGGATTTGCTCTTCCTCAAATTTGGGAAGTTCACTGCTATTGTTTCATTTCCTCTTTTTTCCCTTCTTTCTGCACCGATTCCTATGTTCTCTCCTTCCGGAACTTCAGGGAAAAGACCGTAGACCGCTTGATATTATCCTGCACATCCACCTGCTTCTGCCTCTTCCTTTTCTTCTCTCTGCCTTTGCGACTGGCTGAGTGGTGTTCATCGGTCTCCAGGTTCGCCATGTGCCTGCGGTGCTCCCTCCATCCTGCCTTTGAACCCTTCCCCCCGCCTGACTCTGCATTTTGCTCTAATACTCCCTTCTGAAGTTTGCTTTTGATTTTGCTTTGTTGTGTTTCCTCCTTAGCCATAAGTTTTTAGTCTTTCCTATTATTGCCAGAATATTCGCCTTCATCTCTTAACAGCTTTGTGTCCTGACTCCCAGCTCTCCAGGTCCCCCTGGCGTTGGTGTATGTAGACTGTGTTTTCTCTGGACAGGCGTTGAGATTATCCATTGCCTCTCATGTGTCCAGTGCTTTTGGATGAAACCCTGCGCGTTTGTTTTTAAGTTTATTTATTTTGAGAGAGAGAGAGAGAGAGCGCGTGGGGGAGGTTCAGAGAGAGAGCGAGATAGAATCCCAAGCAGGCTCCGCGCTGTTAGCGCAGGCTGGCATGCACGCACAGTAAGATCATGACCTGAGCCGAGATCAAGAGTGGGAGGCTTGGAGTGCCGGGGGTGCTCAGTCGGTTGAGCGTCCGACTTCGGCTCAGGTCACGATCTCACGGCTGGTGAGTTCGAGCCCCGCGTCGGGCTCTGGGCTGACGGCTCGGAGCCTGGAGCCTGCTTCCGACTCTGTGTCTCCCTCTCTCTCTGCCCCTCCTCAAATCATGCTCTATCTCTCTCTCAACAAAAAGCATTAAAAAAAATTTTTTTTAAAGTGTGGGAGGCTTAACTGATTGTGCCACCTAGGCGCCCCTAAACCCGGACGTTTTTAACATGATGCTGTGAAACACGAGATTCCATTAAAGCCTCCTGGAATTTGTTGTTTTTCATTTTGACGCTTTAGCAGGTGCTCAACATGGTGCCTTTCGGCTCACAAATTCTAACCTGCCTTGGAGGGCTGTGGTTCCAGGCTGAGTTTGCTCTTTCGGTCTGTCCCATGCGGGTGCCTCCTCGCGGCCAGCCGGTCCCCCCGGTGCCTGCACGGCCCCGTCTCTGCCCAGCCCTCGCTGAGTCCAGTTCCATCCGTTCTGTGTGTGCAGAGCCCGGGTCCAGCCCGCCTGCCCCACGCACATTCGAGGGTCTCTTACTCCACGTCCTGATGCTGGATGCAGCCTGCAGCCTTCAGCTCATGGGCCACTTCTCCTGGCCCCGCCGCTGGCCCAGAGCTCGGCCGTGTCCTTGTAGATGCGGGGGCATCTCTACTCTCTGTCGCTGCCACAGCTCTGTTTCCAGCCCGGGGACAGCCACGAACTCTGCTCTGCAGGCCCTCACCCTCCTTCCTGCTCCTTTGGTGCCGTACAGACGTCTTCTGGCTGCTTTCTCTGTCCACCTGTGCTGCGACCTCTGGGGACGCCAGCCGGACCCCAGCCAGGAGCGGTGCTGGGCAAAACACCACCGGCCCCACTGCGGTATGGCCGCTCCGCTGGGTTTGACTCCCTTGTCCATCTGCACGTTACGCCTCACCTTTAGGCGTCTTCATGTCACCGCTTTATACATTCCATCCGCGACTTCGTTGTCGTCGGAGCCAGCGCGAGGGCGCAGTGCGTTTAGGCCGTGACCATCGGTCCTGAGTTCCAACCCGGTTTTCCTGCTCTGCCTTCACACTTTCCCAAGCAGCTGCAGGGGCTCAGAGAGGGCACATCCGTCAAATAATGATGCCCTGAAATGGAAAACGGGTTTGAACGCAGGGGCGTTCCCCGGGAATCGAATCTGGACGAGGTCTTAGGAGTTGGCCGTGGCGGAAAGCTGAACGAAACGCGTAAATCCTCCAAAGCAAGGTCAGGACCATCCCCTCGGGCTCGTGTTCCGCATCGAGGGCTCGGCAGCAGCATCACGACCCAGGAACAGTCGCTCGCCACAGCCACAGACTCCTCATTCCTTTTCTAACGCCCCCAAACTCTGTCTCTTGGGTTTTATTTCCTGCCTTCGATTCTCCACTTTTGCCCAAAGATGCTGTGCCGTCGGACGTGACGTGCTGTGGAGTCCCTGAGGAAGATGACGTGCTTGCAACGTTGTCCAAAGCTTCCCTCTTGCTTGGTGACGTCCTTAAATCATAACGACAAGTCCCGCGAAGAAGGAAGGAACATGCATTAAATACTCCCTTCCTAGGCAGCAAGAGGGAAGGCTTGCGTCAGCGATCAGATCCATAATAGGCCTGGACCAGCTTGGCCCGCAAAGGGGTCGGCCGCGCACGGAGGGGCGAGGTCCCCCCATGTGCCAAAGCCCTAAAGGCTTTCAGAAAAAGCGAGGGCCGTTCTGCACCGCACGCCCTCGCCTTGAACACGAGACCCGGCACGCACAGCGCCCTGCAGGTGTGCCTTTGAACATCTCTAACAGGCGTGTATATTTAAACATCCTGCTCTCTCTCACTTGCCATGCAGGGCCTTGGCTTTTTGGAGGAAAAAAAAAAAAAAAGAAAGAAAGAAAGAAAGAAAGACTTTTGCAAAGAAGTGCTTTATAGCTATTATTCAAAAGACCCGACGAAGACAAACCCTCAGCCACCGCCAGGAGGTGAGGCATCTGTATGGCCCGTCCTCAAATGCTGGCTGGCTCTTTCTAACGACATGTACAGTTCCAGCAGCTTCTGGAAGCCCCCGCCAGGCACGCACCTGCAGACGGCGACACGCCAGCCCCCGTGTAATTTCATAAGACTTCTTTTGTTACTAAACCAGCCTTCCGTTCTGCAAGCCCGGGCCTCGGCTGGAGGAGAAAATGGGTCTCCGAGGTTGCCTCCTTCTCTGTCATCTGCAGCTATTTTTAGAGCTTGTTAATATTTTAAGAGCCTGTTCACTAATTTCAGTGTTTTCCCTGCACAGACCCGATGTGCGCTCGGCTTGCTGTAAATCATTCCCCGGGTCCCCCTCGGGCACGTCCGCCCTCCCAGAATCTGCCCGCTGCCCTGGGGTCGTGAGGGGTAAGCAGGAAAAACAGGGGAGCCTCGAGCCCAGCTCGGCCACGACGCCGGAGGCCCACCTGCTCCCACTCTCCTAATACCCCATTTATCTTTCAATTTGCTCAGTAGACAGATGAGGCAACAGTGCGCACGGCGGGAGTGTGCACTTGGGCCAGACCGCAGGACGCCGGACAGGCTACTCCAGCTGCCAGCTGGACTCAGGCAATCACCCAACCCAAATATGTATTTGTCTTCGCCCAAGTCACAAAGCCCTTGTCACTGTGTAGGTCCGAGAAAGAAATACACCGTGTTCCACAGCCAGGCTGCCATGTCTTGGGCAAAATCCTTCGGTTATTTAAAGCAGTGCGGTCGTTGGGTTGGTAAGCCCTTGGAGTTCAGGGCTCATTAAATGCTGGTGAGGTTTTCAGGACTGGCTGGTGAGGTTTTCGGGACTGGCATGCGTTGCGATGAAGACATAAACAAATTAAGACTGAACAGAATCAAAAACATTTTTTTTTGGACTTCGTGTTTTAAACA
This sequence comes from Cryptoprocta ferox, assembly GCA_028646485.1. NCBI lineage: Eukaryota > Metazoa > Chordata > Mammalia > Carnivora > Eupleridae > Cryptoprocta > Cryptoprocta ferox. Next base: position 103,813,756 of record CM053579.1, read on the forward strand.
AACAAACAAAAAAGGTATCTGATTTGGAAGGAATTCCGTGTTGATTAAAAAACACGGACAACAAAACGATCAGATTCTGGCTCTCTTCCCAATCAGTGGTAGTAGGTTTTTAAAGACAGGGTGGGCTTGTTGGGTGAGGTACGAGTGTTGGAATAAAAATATTCTAGTTCCTTCAGGACATATTTAATTGCACGGGAGTCTGTGGCCGTGAAATTTGACCGGTTTAAATTCACAGTGGGCGGGGGGCGTCTGGGTGGCTCAGTCGGTTGACTGGCTGATTCTTGATTTGGGCTCAGATCATGATCCCAGGGTCATAGAATCAAGCCCCATGTCTGGAGCCTGCTTGGGATTCTGTCTCTCTCCCTCTCCACTCTCATACTCTCCCTAAGACAATAAAAAACAAAATAAATTAATTAAAATTAAATAAATAACATTATAATAGTCTAACTCTTCTGTGACTGTAGTGTCGGGGGGCGGTAGGATCATCAAATGAGAACAAGAATTGCATTAAAAATGGGGACTAGGGGCGCCTGAGTGGCTCAGTCATTTAAGCGTCTGACGTTGACTCAGGTCACGATCTCATAGTTTATGGGTTCGAGCCCCGCGTGGGGCTCTGTGCTGACAGCTCGGAGCCTGGAGCCTGCTTCGGATTCGGTGTCTCCCTCTCTCTTCGCCCCTCCCCAATTTGCACTGTCTCTCTTTCTCAAAAATGAACAAACATTAAAAATAGAAAATGAGCCCACTGTTGAAGAAGGTCTATATCGACATGCATCCCAAATGCTCAGAGCTTTATCTACAAGAACCAGTCAGCGACTTGCTCTCATACTTCTTGTGTATGAGGCTCGGCTCAAACACACAGCTCAGGGCCGGGGGAGTCGCGCTGAGTCCAAAAAAAATCACCCTCTATCCCTTCAGACTCCGTGAGTTGCTCCCTTTAACTTAGAGACCAGTATGTGTCCGACATGAGACATGAATGAGGGAATTCAGGACAATATTTTCAATGACCAAGCATTCGCAAATACTTTTGATTTTTTCCCCCTGTTTCTACATGGCGCTCAAATATCTCTGTATAGGGAATAGTCCCAAACTACGTGTCATATATATTACCTGGGTGACTTGAAAGTATACTCAAGGGCAGTTTTTTCCACCCTGATTCTAACCATATGCATTCATTTTGGATGGGATGAATAGTAACACCCTTGTTGAAAAAAAAATTAATATTTAACTCAGTTTCCTTTGCGAACTGAGAATGATAAAACTCAGTAGGCTTTGGTCAACATTAAATGATATGAATGTGGATGTTTCTCACAAATAGTGGGCACTCAACACCTGCTAAGTTAATGGAAATTTGATTTTTATATGCAAGCTCTAAATCCCTTAAATATTACATGGAAATTCACTTTCTCCTCCTAAATTATTTCTATCTGATTTTTTTAACCTTAAATCTTCTGTTTTTTTTAGAGTAACAGTAAGATTTATGTTGGAATTTAATTATAGCTGCTAAAAACTTAATCATGAGTACAGTTAAAAGAACCTCGGGGCACTTTTTCCTCTTAATGAGCATTGACAACTCCATGGAACATAACGATGTTAGAAAAATATCTCTGTCACATTAATAACTGCACCAACCCCAGAACCATCTGGACGCTACTCCAGAAACCTTCCCTCACAAAAATTTCTTTAATGGCCCAAACCTGGGAAATGTCACAAATTTTTCCAGGATAGGGCTGAACATATGTCATATTTCTTTCCTCCCGAGTCTCTTGACGGTTCCATGAATCTAAAGTTACCAAATGTACAATTGCCCACACACATGACAATTAAATTGCACCTTCTAATGTTGTGGGTGTGTTGCTCTTGCTTTCTTTATCATCCCTCTAGTGCTTGGTACAAGTCAGGATGGACTTGTACATCCATGCTTGGGATTGAAACACCTTTTCCACGGGCAAGAGTGATTTCAGAGAACTCCAGAATTACGTGTAGTTCTAATTTACCTCTGTCCAGACCTTTCCTCAGAGAATCTCAACCTCCTGCATAGCAGAATCACCTCGGGGGAGTGTGCAAAGAGTGACTTTCACCTCAGGGAAAGTCATTCATTACCTATTTCCCTGTTGAGCACACTCAGTAGAAAGAGAGATTTGGAAGGTGGCGCTCTTAATCAAACCCTAAACAAAATACACGTCTGAGGGCTTTGAGCGTTCTTGCATTGGTAAGACATCTGGAATTTCCATTGGCAGAAATGTAGCACTGGGAATGTTCACAAGCTCATGGCTTTGGGAAAGTTTTGTTCCATTCTACACATGAGGAAACTGAAGAGCTAATACATTTAGTAACTTCCCAAAGTTATGTAAGATATGGCCTACAAGAGACTCCTTTTAGACGTGAGGACAGCTGCAGATTGACAGTGAGGGGATGGAGAACCATCTACCACGCAAATGGATGTCAAAAGAAAGCTGGGGTAGCCATATTTGTATCAAACTAGATTTCAAAACAAGGACTGTAGCAAGAGATGAAGAAGGATATTATATCATCATTAAAGGGTCTAACCATTAAGAAGAGGTAACTATTATAAATGTTTATGCCCCCAATGGGAGAAAACACCCAAATGTATAAATCAATTAATCATGAACATAAGCAAATGTATTGATAATAATACCATAATAGTCGGAGACTTTAATACTCCACTTACAGCAATGAACAGATCATCTAAGCAGAAAATCAAGGACACAACAGCTCTGAAAGAGACACTGGACCAGGTGGACCTAACAGATAGATTCAGATCCTAAAGCAGCCAAGGTTATATAAGAAATGATCGGTGGGGGCACCTGAGTGACTCAGTTGAGCATGTCACTCTTGATTTTGGCTCAGGTCATGATTCCAGGGTTGTGGGACTGAGATCCATGTGGAGCCTGTTTAAGATTGTCTGTCTGTCTGTCTGTCTCTCTCTCTCTCCCTCTGCCCCTCTCCCACTCATGCTCTCTCTCCCTCTGTAAAAATCAAAAAAGGAAGGAAGGAAGGAAGGAAGGAAGGAAGATAGGAAGATAGGAAGGGAGGGAGGGAGAAGGAAGGAAAGAAAGACAGAAAAAAAGGAAAGAAGGAAGGAAGGAAGGGAGGGAGGAAGGAAAGAAAGAAGGAAAATGGAAGGAGGAAGAATGAAGAAGGAAAGAAAGAAAAAAGAAAAGGAAGGAAGGAGGAAGGAAGGAGGGAGGAAGGGAGGAAGGAAGGAAGAAAGAAATGATTGGAGAAGCAGACATCCATCTCTGACCCTCCAGTTCTTAAATGGAAGCTCATTTCCATCACACCATGTTGCCGTACAGGCTGAATTCTATAGAATATCAATCCAACTGGCATCTCAAAACAAAAAGATTTCATGGCGGAAGACATGCACACTAAATAAAAGGAAAAAGGTGCCCATTACTTCTGCAAAACATATGTTTCTGGTTGGTTTTTTTTTTTTCCTTAGGCCAGAGGCAATTGAACACATATGCAAGTATCCTCACTGTAACTAGACATTGGCTGAGAATCCAGGTAGGCATTCTGGGAAATCCGTGGGAAGGTCATAGAAGACATGTACGTGAAGAAAAGCAGCACGTGTGCAATGACTAGAGTTTCCTATTGACTGTACACAGTGTATGTATGTGAAGATAGTGTGTCTAGAATGAGGAACAGTACTCCTTGTGAGAGCATCAGTGACTGACTTTACTACTATTGCAATGGCAGTTTTTATTTATTGAGACTCTGTGACAGACGCCCCGGTTGGCCTTCGATACCATTGCCCCTTGAGTTTTAAATTAAAGGATTAAATTTCCTGATCTGCCACCAATTTCTTGCAACTTCTCGGAATTCTCTGCTCATGTGTGTTATGGTATACAAATAGCGCAGAATTCTTAGCGTCGACTCTTCACCTCATCTTTTGCTGAAATGCTTCCTTTTTCAGCAACTCACATGTCTTTTCTTTCCATAAATATTGTTGACCCAAGGCTGTTGGGGGGCATTTGGGGAAGGGCATGGCCTCCCAGAACGTCTCTGTACAACAGAGGTGTTAACTTTGTCTATTCGACATCCGTAAGTGAGCTTATATTCTGCGTTTCCATTAAACTCCTCTTCTGCTGCTTGCCAGAGCAAGGCTGGGGTGAAAATCCAAAAATACCACCCCGGAAATCACCCTCTTCCTTAGAAAAAGCTCTCCTGTCCTGAGAAGCATGCATTCTGGGGACAGGTCCGGTATCAGAGAACATTTCCCCTTTTCTATCTGCTCCTATGGTGTGTCTCTCTTATTCCTCACCACCCCTACTTGAGACACCTTTTTTTGTTCCATTTTACAGAGGGACAACATGAATCTGTTAAATAATGGACTGACCTGTCCAAGGTCAGCCAAGCCATTGTACGGCTAGGATATGAATCTTCACATCCCTGACTCACCCCTCTCCCTCTTTCCACTGAACTTGCTCAACCTTTACACACATGGAGACTGGGAGTTAACGCCACTACCGGTTGCCTGACCATCTATACAGTCTTGGGTTTTCGTCAGTGCTTTGCATTCAACTTTGTTCAGCGCCGGACATTCTGTTCTTTGTACTCAGCTCTGTCATCTTCCTTTGTTCAAACCCATAGAGTGCCCAAGTAGGGTACATACACACACACACACGTACACGGAAATAGCGGCCACGTTCACATAGACCAGAGACCATGGTCACAGGAGGCCATGCCGGGATAGGGGAGTCACTTTTATACCTTCGTCTGGAAATTGGGAGTGTGTCTCATCTTCTCAGACTTGTCTTGGATGAGCTGTCCTTCCCTACCATGATGTCCATGACTGTCTCCATGTCGATGACACCTTCCCACTTCATCCCTGCACCTGCATGAGCTCTCCATCCCCCCATGATGTCCATGCCCATCTCCACGTCGATGACACCTTCCCACTTAATCCCTGCACCTGCATGAGCTCTCCATCCCCCCATGATGTCCATGCCCATCTCCACGTCGATGACACCTTCCCACTTAATCCCTGCACCTGCATGAGCTGTCCATCCCCCCATGATGTCCATGCCCATCTCCACATCAATGACGCCTTCCCACTTCATCCCTGTACTAGCATGAGCTGTCCATCCCCCCATGATGTCCATGCCCATCTCCACGTCAATGACGCCTTCCCACTTCACACCTCCAACAGATCTCTCATCTTTGCCCATGATTATAGACTCAACAACCCATCAGAACAATCACTTAGCTACCTCAGAAAAGACTGTAAGCCTCCCAGGTCTCATGCTGACTTCCGCATTTCCGTGCCCATGAGTCCTTCTGTTTCCAGCCAGTGATCTCCATTTTAACCAAAGGTCAAGCTCACCAACCAACCCTCCAGCCAACAGTTACTTGTGACCAGAGAATTTGTCTTCCCATCTCTGCTCACCCCCTTCCCCAGTGCCTGCCAGTCATATCTCTGTATTCACTTCGCAGTCCCTGCGTTTCCACTGCCTTTTTCTTTTTTAACTTTAGATGTTTAATTCACAGGCCCCCGAGCCCCCTGCCTCTCTGCTCTTCCTCAAACTTTTTTTTTCTGTATTCTGCAACATTAATGAACAATTCTAAAGACAAAGCCTCCTTCCTGCCATCTTCCTAGTAAAACTTATTAATGGTATCCCATGGCCCTCAGAATGAAATCCACATTTCTTAGCTCACTTTCCAAGATGAGGAGAGCTGGTAACTTATCCGAAGATGAAGAAGAGTGGGTAAAACACAGAGAATGTCCAGGGTGTGAAGGTGGCTTGGGACAAGGTAGAGGCCGTGACCTGACCAAAGTAGAGGAAGACGTTGCTAATAGATGGCTGTGCGGATAAGGATTCTGGGATCACCATCCACAGGGAAAGCCTGGTGATGATAACTGCTCAGAATCTCTCCTCTTGTTCAAGGGGATCTTGAGTGTTATCCCTGTCCCCAAGTATGGGGACACACGGAGGCCAGTCAGTGCATAGCTAAGCATGTGTGGGACGCTGCTCAGATGTGGAGACGTAGAGAACTACACGACATGTTCTGCTAACGTAAACTCTGCAAGTGGGGCACACTGGGGCCGGCCCGCCTCCCCTCCGTGTCAGTCCTGCGTGAAGTAGAAATTACGCAAAAGTTACCTTTGTCCCAAGGAGAAAGAGCCTGTCTGCTTCGCTCAGCAGTGCCGGACTCAGTGCCGCTGTATCTAATTTATCAGTTAATCACACTGCGCCATCGAGGGAGGTTTTGCGACCTGCAGAAAGCAACCCATCTGCTTCCCAGTAACAGACATTCCCAGATGTGCGTCACGTGAAAATATGTGAGTGTCAGGCATCCATCAGTTCAGAAGCATGAGCTGTGTGCATCCAGGGTATTGAGCTGGGACACTTCATACGCCTTTGTCAACGATTTCATCAAAACAAACAACCTTAACTTGCAATCTCGCAAACAAAGTGAAAGAAACAGGCTTCTTCAATAAAAATCCAATTTTCTTAAATAAAAACCTGCCTCAGTTTCACCAAATACCTGAGGGAAGGGATTTCGTCTTTACAGACATCATCCAGCTAATCACTTGGAGCGAATAGAAATGCATTATTTTATAAGCTCTAACTAATGACCACCAATGACACTTCCTATCAAACAAGAAAAAAATGGGTGTTATTGTGCCTCCCGCTAGAAATATTCCTGCTGCAACAGTCAAACTCCAATCTGATCAATCCTGTGGGTCAACTACTGATTCACCAGAAAACAGAAGACCGCGCGATATTATCGGGGCTCATGACTATACACTCAGACTGTGGGAAACGGGGGAAACAGCTGTTTCTTCAACAAATAAGTTGTAAGGGGAAAAGAAAACAGACACAATGTGAGCCTGTATTTGTGAGAGAAAAGAGGGACAGCCACTGATTGCAATGCGTGGAACATAGTTGCGTCTTAAGTCAAACCAACAAACTATTAGTAATACTCAGAATAATGGCTTATTACCCCATTTAGGAAATTAAACACTTGATATTCTAGGTCTTAAGTATGACGTGTACTAATTTAAGTATGTAAATGAATTGCGGATTTATTTTTAAATGAGTCCTGTGCATCCCTAAGTATTTATATAGGAGCGATGGATTGTATCATTCATTACACCTGCTGTTGGCTTTAAAATAATCTGGAGGGAAAGGGAAGAAATGGAGGAAGGGGTAGAAAATGATGAACAGAGTTTAGCCATGAACTGAAAATTATTGAAGCTGGGTGATTGGTACATAAGCATTCACTCCATAAAGCTTTGTAGTTTTCAACTGTTTCTATAAAAAAAAAGTTACTTATGTATAGACACATATACAAATATATAATTATGTATATAATATAATCTGAAAGTTGTAACTTAAAGTATACAATTCAAATATAATATATAATATAATCGCTTATTGGAACTATAATTCAAATAGCACATATAATATAAAATATGTGTTATATGAACACAAAAATGAATATAATATATACTATATATATATATATGTCTGTATTATTATCATATCACCTGAAAGATGTAATTTCACTGCATGCAATTGGAAACAAAATGCTTTCCTCCACAAGGAAACGTTATTTTGCAGAAAACTTGAAACCTTATGCTTAAGCCGGGTAAGGTTGAAACCGTGTTCAACCACCTTAGGCCAAGGAAAAGAACAGACACGTGTAACAAAATACGGGTGAACTGAACTTTGAAACTACAGCCTGGTACTTACAGGTTTATTCTGGAAAAAAGAACTCAGAGAGGAGGAAGAGCATGTGTTGGCCCGCTGTTTTAAAGGTTTTTTTAAGTTTATTTATTTTTGAGAAAGAATGTGAGCAGGGGAGGGGCAGAGAGGGACACACAGAATCCGAAGCAGCTCCAGGCTCTGAGCTGTCAGCACAGAGCCCGACGCGGGGCTCGAACCCACGAACAGTGAGATCCTGACCTGAGCCGGAGTCGGACGCTTACCCGACGGAGCCGCCCAGGCGCCCCGATTATAAAACAACCAAAGGCTGGAAGGCTGCGCGGTGTGTGAGGGGGTCACGAGCCTGGCTGAACCAGCCTTACCCACCCCCGGCCCGGGCCGTGCGGCCTCCAGCACCGGGAGACGGTGAATGTCTGGAGCTTGGGTCAGTCTGTGCTCCTCTCGGTCTGGCAATAATGCTAGTGAACCTCTCCAGCCGAGAAGCCATATGGGCAGGCCCTTGAGGGACCCGGGAGCAGGTCACGCCTGCCTGTCCCTCGCAGATGCCCGCCGACATTGCACTGCTCACGCATCCCCCAGGGGGCCAGGAACGCAGAGGCCGGGGGTGACGGGGGTGGTGTGGCTGCAGTCACTTGGGCGTGGGCACATGGCGGCCCCAAGGGCCCAGCCCACGACCCTTGAGGGCTTCTTGCAGGACCCTCTACATGCTGAGGTGTGTTATTCCATGAGGCGTGGCCAACCCACCGCACAGAGCCTCTTCCAAATGACGTCACAGTCACAGGTACATGCAGCCCCCCCGGGCCCACCAAAGACTAGGGTTCAAGGCCAAGGTAGAATGAAGGGGATGAGGTGCTAACGGAGGCAGCGACACCCAAACCAGGGAGCGGGAAAGAGGGGTGGCGTCCAGCTCCGGGGAGTGTGATAAACGGATCTCTGTTCCTGCACAAAAGTGGTTTTGAAATGCGGTTCGGGGGCACCTGGGGGGCTCAGTCAGTTAAGCATCTGACTCTTGACCTCAGCTCAGGTCATGATCTCGCAGTTCGTGAGATCGAGCCCCGACTCCGGCTCTGTGCTGACAGCGTGGAGCCTGCTTGGGATTGTCTCTCTCCCTCTCTCTCTCTCTCTCTCTCTCTCTGCCCGTCCCACACTCGCACACTTTCTTTTTCTCTCAAAATAAACATTTAAAAAATGAAATGAAATAAAATAAAAACATAAAATGCATTTTTCCCGGCATCACCTGACACTTTCCTGTTAACAACGAACAAATACCATTTTGCGTGACAGTGTTCTGCTTTCTTATATCACGTTCCTTGAGGTTTTTGTTTTTTGTTTTTGTTTGTTTGTTTCGTTTCAGGCGAATTAAGAATTTGGAAAGAGAAAAGACCAAACCTCTTTTGCCACGAACCATTTGGAATCACTAAGAATGTGTTTGGTCATTGAAATAATCTTAGACGTTTTACATTTATAGCCTTAAAAGTTCATTAAGGTTATTTTTGTTGTCCTGTTCTTACTGTCAGGTATAAATTTTTCCTGTCATTCTTGACTTCAATACTCCCGTGTATCAACCCACTAAAATCATAGGAAGTGACCATAATCCAGAAGCAATATTGTTTCATATTCCGTGTTTTCAATCATCAGATTTACTTACTAATGTCAAGGAGAAATCTGCCCACTGATCGTTTCAAGCACAAAAATACACTCTCTACTAGAGTCTGCTACGTATTCTATGCTTTAATCCCATGACGAAGCAACGTGTTACCTACTTACCTTGAAATATTCGTATCTATGTTGTTTCCATCCTGCGAATCGCGCGGAGACCCAGCTGCTGCAGATTTCTGGAATTTAAGAGTCTGTGGACACATCTCACTTAAAGCTCTGCCTTGCTGCCTAGGGACATCTGGTAGCTTAGGGTCCCAACTGAATGTGTTCTTAGGATGTTGAAAACGTCACAGTGAAATACGAGGAAAGTGGTCCTGTGCCCCAGGTATTCCCATGACTGCTGCAGAGCCCGCCTCACAGGACCCAGCACTGGGCTTGACCTTGCGAACCATGAGATCACGACCTGAGCCAAAACCAACCCTAATATTCAGACGATTAATCAGTGGAGCCACTCCGGCACCCCTAGTTTATTTTCTTAATGGAAAAAAAAAAAAACCCAGGACTTTTAAATATTAAACTAAATATTATGATATTTAATTTTGTGCGTCAACATGATCGGGTGATGGGGTGCCCTGATATTTGGTCAGACGTGGTTCTGAGTGGTTTGTGAGGATGTGTCTGGGTGAGATTAGCGTTCGAATTGGTAGAATGAGTAAAACAGAGGACGCGCCCCGTTCTGGGTGGGCCTAGTCTAATCAGGTGAAGATCCGCTAGACCAAGAAATGACCACGTAGCGGGGAATTTTTCCTGCCTGACTGTGGAGCTGACACGTCTACCTTTTCCTGCTCTCAAACCTCATTGAAACGTTGACCCATCCTGGGTCTCGAGCTTGCCGGCCTTTGGGGCTAGAACACGATCTATTTTCCGGGACCTCCAGCTTGCGAACTGTGTGATCACGTGCGGCTTTTTCGGCCTCATAATTCCCTGAGTCAGTTCCCTGTAAAAAAAATATGCACGTATCCACATCCATACCTGCATCTGTATCATCTCTATCGGCATCTGCCCCCGCGTCTCTATCTGCATCTCCTCTTATCTCTGTTCTCCGGAGAAGCCGACTGATAATTTACGGCTGTGTTTATGCTCCCTTCTTGCATCAGCAGAAGAGACTTTCACTGAAAATGTGGTTCCTCCAGCGCTCCGTTGGGTCCCCAGAGGCTCATGCTTTCCCCATACAACTTGTGCGAAATAGGGTCGTGCTTTTTAGGTGTTGCAGGTTAAGACTGTGGAGGACGGTGCCAGTGGTGAGATGCACTTTATTTTTTAAGTTTATTTATTTATTTTGAGAGAGTGGGGTTAGGGTTAGGTTTAGGGGTTAGGGTTAGGTTTAGGGGTTAGGGTTAGGGGTTAGGGTTAGGGTTAGGGGTTAGGCAAAAGGACATACAGAGAGAGAGTGGAGACAGAGAATCCCAAGCCGGCTCCACATTGTGTAGCCGGACCCTATCTTGGCTCTGACATCATGACCTGAGACAAAATCAAGAGTCACACTCCTAATGGACTGAGCCTCCCCGGCGCCCCGTGTGCACTTTTTTCTATAGACACACGTTGGTGAAATCTGGCGGTGTAGTTTCAGTGACGTGTGCGCAGCTTAGCAATCCACATGTTGGAAACCACAGCACCAGTATTAACACAAGCCTTGAGTCTGTCTTTTTGTCAGTCAGTGCACACTCAGATATGCCTGTCACCTCTGCAGAGTTGCAAGACCTCTTCCCTTATTTATGCACTAAAAAGTACTACTTCTTATGGACCCTGGGTAACTGAGTCAGGTAATACATACATACATACATACATACATGCTAAAAATATGAGAACCAAAAGTAAATAAATAAATGAAATGGGCTCGAACAGGACCCTCGTCTGTCCCACCGCTGGATCAGTGTCAGAGCTCGAGGAACAGCCTCTGGATCCCAGTGTGCGCTACCTGAGGTCAGCTGACCGCTTCTGCTGTGTGTTAGCTGCCCCTGAGGACGTGCGATCTCCCTTCCTGAAATTGGACCCGGAGAAAGTGGCTTCGAACGACTGGCTCTGACCCTGCTTCCGGCTCCAACGTGCCTCCCCCGGCAAAGTACTGTGTTTGCAACACGGGGTTCTGTTTTCTCCTACATTTGCACCAAGAAGTTTCTTCGCTTTCTGGTCTGCGCCGTCTTTCCTTTTTCTTGACTTTCTTAATCCTTTTTTTTTTTTTTT
>CM053579.1:103833418-103856064 GCA_028646485.1 Cryptoprocta ferox
AATTATATAATATAATATAATATATATAATATGTACATATAAATAGTATATATAATATATGTTAATTTTTAATATACCTACTACCATACTATATTATATGTTACATTATATATTATATCATATCATATCATAGGTATTAAAGGCCCAGGACTTGACCCAAATATGAATGTGTAATTTCTGGAAATGAATTAATAGAGAACGTATCTCAATTACACAAGTTTTGCCACAGTCCCCAAAACAAATTATTGACGGATTAACATCATCTGAAACTATTGGGTCCCCTATAAGTAGTTCCGAAACAAGAAGCCCGTAGTAGAGAAAACTCAAGAACATTTGGGAATGTGAAAAGCCAGAAAGTAAAGCACGCACCGACCAAACATCCAGCGTTTGTAGAAAACGTTATAAGTAGGTGATGTGAATGCACGGAAGGTGTACTGGGCACATGGGCTGCTCCTAACGTAGGACAAAATAGTACAGGAACAGTTAAGAAGAAGGACTGTAGGGGCACCTGGGTGGCTCAGGCTGTTAAGCATCCGATTCTTGATTTTGGCTCCGGTCGTGATCCCGGGGTCATGATATTGAGCCCCGGGTGGTGTCGGGCTCTCTGTGCTGGCTGTGGAGTCTGCTTAGGACTCTTTCTGTCTCTCTGCCCCGCCGTTGCATGCGCTCGCTGAAAAAAAAATTAAAAAAAGAAAGACCGTTAAGAAATGACCCTTTCTCTGCACTCAGGGGGCACAACTGAGCACCAGAATCCCCAAGGCCACTGCACCACAGTTACTGCGTGTCCCCAAAGACGAGGGATGAAACAGTCTCAAGGCATAATTAAATACGGACACGCCTCTCTCTCTCTCTCTTCAGGGACTTGATGTAATAAAACAAGAGAAAAACTCTGAAGTCCTGTGATGACAACGAAAACCTCGAGATGCTCCTCTCTCTCTCGGGCCGCGGCCTCATTTATAACTCTTGAAACCGAAAAGACAACCCTATTTTTCTTCCTACTCCGCAGTCTCCTGTGAAGAGAAACGTCTCCACTGGTGTCAAAGAATCAAATATTTCGCCGTGGGGGGTGGGGGAGCCGTAGTGAGCCACTGCTTAGCGTCTGCAGTGTTACTAGCACTGTCCCCAGCCTCCCCTGGTGGAGGGTCGAGACGCCTATCCCTGTATCCTCTCCTGCTGGCTTCCTGCTTGCGGCTTCGAGCCACGGACGACAATGACACGAGACCGCATCACACCCGTGCCAGCCGCGAATGTCCACGCCACACCTACTTCTGGGGCCCAGGTCCAGGAGAACGCAGAACGAAGGCTGGTTTTTGTTTCCGCGGACCTAGGAGCATCATTTCTTCCTGTTGAGAACGGAATTAAAGGGCCTTTGCGTCCACATGTGTTTCTATCACGCTTTTGGGTGAGTCTCTTAGCGACAGAGTCTAATTAAGCGTCCAAGACGCGAGGCATTAAAATATTTGCTACGACACCCTGGTAAAGATACAACCTTCTCTCCTAACTGGCGAGACAAATGTGCCCGGATGTATTTTGCATAACAATTTACATCCAGGGATAAACTTCCACAATCAGAGAGCATGCCGCAAATGAAGCGTCCACGCTTTGTCAGTGTAATTGGTTTGCCATTTTGCAAGGTGGCTCGGGGCTGTTGGTTCCCAAAGAACGAAAACGGTATTTTTTATACATGACACCGGGTTACGGAGCAGAGATGTAACTGCATCTGCCTGTACCGGGTGGCGGCTTTCAGGGTTGCACTTGCAACGTAGGGAGGGAATTTTCTGTCTCTCTGTGGGTTCAAATGCTTGCAAAGGTACTAATAATACAAGAGGTTGTAAAGGTAGCATTAAAAGCATTTCTAGGGGCGCCTGGGGGGGCTCAGTCGGTCAAGCGTCTGACCTTGGCTCAGGTCATGATCTCACGGTTCGTGGGTTCAAGCCTTGCCTTAGGCTCTGCGCTGATGGCTAGGAGCCAGGAACCTGCTTCGGATTCTGTGTGTGTCTCTCTGTCTCAGCCCCTCCCCCGTTCATGGCCTCTCTCTCTCTCTCTCTCTCAAAAATAAAGCATTTAAAAAATTAAAAAAAAAAGCATTTCTCCTCCTGTCCTGTCCTTCAAACACTGTAGCAAAGAGATGGATTGTAGGTACACTTCAGATGCATGGACTATTCGATCAGATAAGCAAGGAGCTTCTGTAAAGCCCATTCTCGAAAAATGTTGTGAAAGTGATATTTTGTTGCATTAGGTTTGCTTTAATCAAACTACGATTACAAACGCGCCATCATTGATCTATTGTATTATTCATATTGACTAATGCTATACACACAATGCCGTGATAGGTGGAATCCTGAAACTGGCATTTTTCTAGGTCAAAAAAATGGCAATGCCCTGTGCTCCAAATGAGCAAGGGTTGCGCAAATATATCTGAGATTTGTTGGTCCGGGTGGAGCGCCCCTCTCTGGTTGAGAACTGGTGACTGGCGTCATAGAATTTAATGAGGATAATGGGGCATTTTGATTCTGTTATGCCTTTCTCCGTAAACAGAAGAAAGAAAGTCTCAGGAAAAGAGATGGCCCGCTGCCGTTTGAAAACATCAAGCCAAGGGCGCCTGGGGGGCCCAGTCGGTTAAGCGTCCGACTTCAGCTCAGGTCATGATCTCGCGGTTTGTGGGTTCGAGCCCCGCGTCGGGCTGTGTGCTGACAGCTCAGAGCCTGGAGCCTCCTTCCGATTCTGTGTCTCCCTCTCTCTCTACCTCCCCCACTTGTGCTCTGTCTCTCTCTATCTAATATAAACATTGTTTTTAATTTTAAAAAAAAGAACACATTAAGCCCAATTCGTAGAAACACGGACGCCACAATTTATAAAAACATTTCCTTGAGAAAAATATCAGGGACGTTAGTGTAAACCGATTCATGAGTTAAGGCCACCGTCAGCCTTTCCATCCATGACAAAGAAGAAATAACACAATACAACAAAAAGTGAATTTTAAAACTACAAACATTATATAATTTTTGTAAATATATAAAATCATATAAAATTTTAAATTAACAACACTTAGGAAAATTATAAATTAGAGGAATGAATCCCTATTATAACATTATAAAAGTTATCCCAAAGCCAAGGGACAGGCTTCTGTGTGTATCTGCTTTAAGTTACAGAAGAAGCAAGCTGCTAAGGGGAAGCTGTTTTTACTGAGTCTACAATTGATCCCCGTGGTTTCATTTCATATTTTGATTAGGAAGAAATGCTATTTGAAAATCAATTGTAGGGGCACCTGGGGGGCTCAGTCAGTTAAGCGTCTGACTTCAGCTCAGGTCATGATCTCGCATTTCGAGGGTTCGAGCGCCGCGTTAGGCTCTGTGCTGACAGCTCGGAGCCTGGAGCCTGCTTCACATTCTGTGTCTCCCTCTCTCTGCCCTTCTGCCACTTACGCTCTGTCTGTCTCTCTCTCTCACAAATAAATAAACACTAAAAAAAAGAGATGGACACTTAACTGAGCTACCCAGTTGCCCCGTCTTCATTAAAATTTAAAAGAATTTTAAACACGCCCCCAAATTCCTAAATCCTGAAAGAGCTCTCATTTGCCCGAATCAGTGAAAGCTTTGACAAGGGCCCGTCCCCTTCCCATGAAGACTATTTCAGATTTTGCAAGGTCGCCACTGTTTGGTACCGTCTTCACTGCGTTTACATATGATCCAGAAACGTCGCTCATTTCCCCTAGAAACGGAAGGTCCTATTTCGCATGTCTGTGAATGCATGCAGTTTCCTTGATCGCGTGCCCTTTCTTCCTGGTTGGGTCTCTCCATTTCATTCCTGGAGAAACCTGCGGTCTGATGTTTATCACGTGTCCAGAGGCAGGGAGGCCCTTTTGAGGGGGGTACGTACTGATAATCGGATTTACTTTGCAAAGCCACTGCAGGGACCTGCCTCTAAGAAGGATTAGCGCATCCCATGGAAAGAAAGCAGAGGTGCCTCCGAGCATCAATGGGAGTTAAGCTGGGTTTGGCAGTTGAGGGAATTTAAAGTCACCTGAGTCCTAATAAATCCCATAATCCAGTTCTTTGAGTCCCACGGACACTGTTGTGTCTGGGCCTGTCTGCGCAGCTCGATCGGACCACGAAAACCAATGCTTGACCCACAGCCCACGATGGTCACAGAGCCCCTCTGTAACAAAAAACATAAATCAGACGCTCTGTGTTTGGGTTTTCCGGCGAGAAACAGCAGGACTCTAACTTAGGCCTTCCGAGGACCACATCCAACCCACAGAGCTTAAATCATGGAAGGTCCCAGAAGTTCTACTCACACTCAGTCCTATTCTCTGGGAAGCAGGCAATAGCACAAAGAAATGTTCGCGGCCGCATTGTTTCAAAGAGCTCTGACAGGAATCGCTCACCCCATCTGCCAACCGTAAAATGGATCAATCCATTGTGGGGTATTCATAGAATCATACACTAGACAGCAGACAACGGAAATAAACCAGGCCACCTGAATGGATCTCGTCATGTGGCCTTGCAGGAAGGAGACCGGAGATACAAACCTACATACACCGCATGCCCCACTTAAATGAAACCCAGTGTTCACGCTCATGGGCATAAACATTTATTAGAAAAGAACAAGCAAGTAATTGTCAACACGATTCAAGACAGAAGTTGCCCTCAGGGGAAATGGAGCGGGCTCTGGGGAGAACTTGGAGGTCCCGACAATGTCCTCTTTCTCAACAGGATGCCTTTCTGTGTTTGCCTCATTCAGAAAGCCTCTCATTGATTGTGAAGCCCTTTTTATGAATGGAAGTCTCATGTCATCAAAAAAGTTTATGAAGAAAGAAAAAACAAGGGTCTAAATTGTGTACATAATCTTTATCTGTAAGGAAAATGGAGCAAGAACGTTTTATTTTCTGGGCTTGGCAATAGAGCGGGAAAGAGCCAAGGGGTTTTAAGTGGGTGTTGAAGGCAAGTTCATCATCCCCAGGCTCAACACCAGCACCGGGGGACCAGACCCTTCTTTGCCATTTGGAAAGCTGTTATCACTCCCCACTGCTTGAAGAGGATGGGGTTGGGTACAGTGGACAATGTGACCAATACATCAGGGTTTAAACTTCAGGGAACTCTCTGCATTTTGTTTATCATCTCCTTGGTGTACATAATTAATGTGAGATATATGTGCTCATCTCTATGTATGATCTACTTATTTTTCCATCCATCCATCCATCCATCCATCCATCATATCATCTATCTATCTATCTATCTATTCATCCATCTATCCATCCATCATATCGATTTTTCTTTCTTTCTCTTTCTTTCTTTATCTCCATCCAACCATCCACCCACCCATTGATCTACTGATCTAGATAGATAAATAAATGATACAGAAACAGATAAGTAGAGAGATATTGACAGGTGATAGACAATGGACGGGTGGATGGATAGATGGACAGACAGATTACAAATAAAATATTCTTCTACTTTGCAACTTTTAGCTTTTAGTTGAATCAATTATACTTCTCAGTTCATGGCTTCATATCATCACCCTTGATCACTGGAAACCCCACCTCTACCTTTCAATTTTTTTTAAATTGTTTTCGACATTCATTTCCATAAGCCATTCCCTTTCTACTTTGTACACACTTTTACATCCATTCTATTGAATTTCATGCATACATTTTAAAATTTCTCCATGTCAATATGTGCTGCTTACCCCCTGCCAGGATTCCTCTCTCCTCCACCTTTGAGAGGCATCCACCCTTCACCTTCAGCCCTCATGACACCTCCCTTGGTGGACTTTTCTATATCTTCTCTCCCAACACACTTGGGTGAACGCTTTATCATTCTCCAACAATCCACTTTTTATTTCCTTGGGGGCAGTGAGATATTAAGTACTTAGGTCTTCATTCCCTCCTTTAAAGACGTTTTAGGTACAAAGCTTTCTAGGCTCATAACATTTTTGTAGGAGGCCAGGAAGAAAAAAAAATGGTCAGCAAGTCAATTCCCTGATTTTTGTGTTTTTTAAACGAGCAAATGATTCTAGGAAATGGTGTTGGGTGTCTTGGAGAGAGTGACAGTTCTGAGACATGCCGAAACTGGGAAGGAGGCAAGGACTTTACTAAGCCTGCAGAAGTTTTTTCAGAGGGTGGAAGAGAAGTCACAGGTATGGTCTATTGGTTTTGCAAGCAAGGAGGCTACCTGTGCCCTCAACCCTAACTCTGCAGGGGCTGCATCACTCTCTGGTGCTACATGGGTCTGCTCTGTACACAACATGGAAGCCCATGAGCTGCAAAAGGCTGAAGAAACATATGGATCAGAAAATGAACCATGAAGAAACAACAGCCCCAGACACGTGATCCATCCATGAAACATGGAATAGATTGAGTTCAGTTTTCTCACCAGCTTGTTGAAATATGCCCCCAGAGTTATGATGTCAGTTGTCAGTTGACCTGCAGAAACAAAGAAAGACAATATTCATGCTACAATTTATTGTTTTAATGTTTATTTATTTTGAGAGAGAGAGAGAGAGAGAGAGAGAGCGAGCACAAGTGGGGGAAGGGTAGAGAAAGAGGGAGAGAGAATCCCACACCATCAGCTCAGAGTCCGATGTGGGGCTCGAACCCACAAACTGTGAGATCATGACCTGAGTCTAAAGCAAGAGTCAGATGCCAAACTGAGCTACCCAAGCGCCCATTCACTCTACAATTTAGATGGGACTAAATCGGACGAGAACACTGGCATTCTCGTCCACGTTTTCTTATATGCTCTGAATAGTTATGGATGCGCTCTCTCTTTCCCTTGTCCGTATGCTTCGTGAGGACAACACGCTCATCTATGTATCATTGCACTATTGCCTATCAGAACCTATACCCTAAATGACTATTGGCTGGATGGATTGGTAGAAGGCACGTGCCTTCTTCAGAAACGAGTGTGCATGCTAAAATTCAGCAGTGTGGGTAGTCTGAATTCTAATTCAGTGAAAATACCCATTAGTTTATTATGACTCTTTTCCTCATATGCCATGGGCCTCAGAGTGACTATAAACAGAGTTTGCAGTTGATATTTGACAAATCCAATGCTGGTTTTCTATATTACCTACCTTGGTTCTTTCCCAAAGAAGCCATAATCATTGCCTAGAGAGCATTTCAGTTCTAGACCATGGCAAGTCTCTACGCAAAGTCACTGGCATTGTAATTTGGGCAAATGCCAGAACGTACCATGCAGATATTTGGGCTTGGAAATAGCCTGGGCTCGTGTCTCATAATCAAGGCTCTATTAATGCCACTGGATTATTTTTTAGGCTGGAATTAACTGTATTTATTTGCTAGAGTTGCCATGACAAAGTGCCACCGATTAAGGGACTTAACCAAAGGACATGTATTTCCCACCTTCCATAATAATATAGTGTTGAGAGGTATGGACTGCCCGGAACCCCACAGAGCATCACACGGACCAGATATGCTGGGTACCGTACAACAAGCAAGAGCCAGAGGTCATGGGGGAATGTACCCTGCAGACATGTCCTGGGGAGATTTAGAGCTATGAGGTCTTTATCTTACTCTGGCCACATTCCAAACCTGGGGTTTTCCACCACCAACTGCAAACTCCAATTAGCGCCATACACCTGTAAAAGTTAATTTCCATTGTGAGACTTTCATGGATTGCAAGAACTGGAAGACGAAACAAACAGCCTTCAAGGTCTCCCATGCCTTTCTGTACGTGAGCTCTAAAATTAATTGAAAGAAAAATAAGGATCATTTCAGAACAGCTAGGAGAAAGGGAATGTGCATGCCAGTAGGTCATTGAAGGGGGAGTTTGAGGCCAGCTGCTTTGGGTGCTGATTCTTCCTCTCCTACTCGTTGCATGATACTCATGAGGGTTTTTTTTTTTAAGTTTATTTATTTATTTTGAGAGACAGTGAGCAAGAGGAAGCAGGGGAGAGGCAAGAGAGAGGGAGAGAGAGTATCCCAAGCAGGCTCCATGCTCTCAGCACAGAACCAGATGTGGGGCTCAAACCCATGAACTGTGCGATCATGGCCTTAGCCAAAATCAAGAGTCGGATGCTTAACCCACTGAACCACCCAGGCGCCCCCACTCGTGAGTTTGTAAAAGCAAATTAAAATGAGGGATGGAAGTATTGAGAATAAAGAAACGCCCTATGGGTGGGAGCTGAGGATAAAGTCTTGCACGTGCTTTTCACAGAAGGTGTTCTGTCCACAGGAGTACAAGACGTGGTAGATGTTTACAGTCAGGACCATATTTAGGAATGGAAGGACCATGGTCCAGTTGGCCTGAGCACACAACACGTATCAGAGTCATGTCACTCGGATGACGCGAGGCCACCCCCACAGCGCAGACTTCGCCTACCTGGGCCGTGCTGTGCATGTAGTTGCACAGACCTCAGGTCCAGTCTTGGGCTTTCTTGGAGCCAAAGTTGCACGGCGATCTTGGAGGGTACGTGCATACTGTGACGTAGCGATGCCTCTCCACGTCATATATGGAAACAAACCTCCACGTGCAGACGTGCCCCGCATTGTTCACAGGAGCGGGCTTTGCAGACAACCAGACCGTATTATATTATCATAGAAATAATTAAGTTGTATTATAGGCTACACCTTGGGTGCATCTTGAAAATGTTGACTCAAAGAAACCCAGTTCCGGGGCACCTGGGTGGCTCAGTCGGTTAAGCGTCCGACTTCAGCTCAGGTCGTGATCTCACAGTTCGTGCGTTCGAGCCCCGCGTCGGGCTCTGTGCCGGCAGCTCAGAGCCTGGAGCCTGCTTCAGATTCTGTGTCTCCCTCTCTCTCTGCCCCTTCCTTGTTCGCACTCTGTCTCTCTCTGTCTCAAAAATAAATAAACATTAAAAAATTAAAAAAAAAGAAAAGAAACTCAGTTCCGAACAAGCACATGTTGGAGGACTTCATTTAGATAAATATAATAGGATAATTTTCAGACATAAAAATTAGATGCCTGGGTTGCGGGATCTGGGAACAGGATGGAATCAGCAGTGACTGGCGGTGGCCACAAGGTTTTTCGTTTTGGAGTTAATGAGAATGTCGTGAAACTGGCCGTGGTGTTGGTTACCCACCTCTGGGAAGAAATTAACTACCATTAAGCTGTCTATTTTAAATGTCTGAATTCTGTGATTTAGGTACATGATTAATATTTGCGTTTTTTACAGAAAGATCCCTAAACATATTCTTTTCCCCCTACTTATTTACTCGATTTTGTCCCCCACTCCCCACACTTGTAAAGTGGGAAAACCCTGGGATTCCCATACCAATAACTTTCTGAAAATGCTGGGGTCTAACAACATCATTTTGTTTTGATTTGAGAAACTCGATTCCCCATTATTTCTCCCTTAGACCAGCATGATCCGTGGAGAAGAGTATCATCCCCTGTATCTGTGATCTTCGTGTTTTCCTCTACCAGAGATCCTTAACAGGACGCGAATCCGTTTCTGAGCACATTAGACCAAGTTATTTATATTGATGGGTTTATTCAATACAGCATTTTCTTGAAATCTGCTGTGGAGTTTTGCTGGACTTAAACTTTCCAAAAGCAAAATGTGACAGGGTTTTCCTCGCTTTTGTCTCTTTGCACCGTCAGTGGGAGAAAACGCAAGGGATGGATCACAAATATTTGATTCCCGTGGAAAGTCAAATAAGGAAAGACGTAACGGGGAGCTTAATCCTCTGTGAAAATCCCCACACTAAAATCGGTGAGGGTCTTGAGTACCTGCGACGTAGTGGAGACACGGCTAGTGTGATTTCTGGAGGGAATTTATTGAGATTTACCCAGAAAGCACACGTTTCTGCAGGTGTCTTCCCACGCAGGGCACGAGGGGGCCCCATATGCCAGTGGACAGGTGACTGGTATTCCAGACTCTGGTCAGTTGACCCCCCCATCGGTGAAGAGACATCAGCACCCCCTTGCAGGAGACCCACCTTGCTTTTGTGTGCACGCCTGAAACCCTCCGTTCCCCCATCCCCCCTCTACGCTGACTTCTGCCCATGACCCCATCACACTATCACCTCCTTGGAAACTCATCGAGGTCCTGTTTGACTCGTGTCCCGAGCAGCTTAAATTCCATTGTCTTTACCTGCGTTTCCATTCCCCCTATATTCCAGACCCTTTGTATTCAACTGCTCTTTAATTTTACTTTCTGGGGGTGGGGGGAGTCATAATTTAAGCACACATATAATTTACACACACACACACACACACACACACACACGTCAGTTTGTGTTGTGAAAGCATCCTGGCATTGTTAGAATTAGCCCCATCAGGTCATGAAAACAATGTTCTTTGCATTCCCTGTAGAAATGTCGCATCATTCATCATAAATGATTTTAATCTCTAGGTGTTGGTATTCAATGATGGCAAATCCATAAAATAGTGCTGTATAGGTTTTCCTACTTTATACATTATATACTATCTGAAACAGGTGATAGAGCTCGGAAAAAGTGCGTTACATTATGTACAATTTGTAGGAGAAAACATCTACACTTGTGCCTGCAAGACAAAAATCGCACTGGGGCACCTGGGTGACTCAGTGGGTTGAGCGTCCGACTTCAGCTCCGGTGATGATCTCACGGTTCGGGAGTTCAAGCCCCACGTCAGGCTCGGTGCGGCAGCTCAGAGCCTGGAACCTGGTTTGGATTCTGTGTCTCCCTCTCTCTGTTTGTCCCCTGCTCAAAACTCTCTCTCACTCTCAAAAATAAATAAACATTTTAAAAAAATCCCATGGATATTATCTTCAATAATTACAGGATCATTGTCTATACACATTTTGTCATTATTGGAGTAGTTTTTGTTTCCTCTGAAATCCATTTCATCTAAGCCTTCAATTTTTTCATCTAGCATTCGACCATAAATTAACTCACATATTATAAAATTTAGCTACTTTCTGCTTTCTTCTGTATTTTGTAACACATTCTCCTGCTTTTTGTTACCATTTCTGTATTTTCATTTCCATTAACGGAGTTCATAATTTTATATTCTCAAAACCCCTGACCCTACATTGAGGTCTGTAGCCATTATCATGTTCTCAGTGATTTGTGTGACTCGAAAATCAAGGAGAATATCTTTACCCCTATATTATTAAGGCTGTTTTATTTTTTGTTTATTTTTTTAATGTTTATTTATTTTTGAGAGAGAAAGAAACACAGCACGAGTTGGGGAGGGACAGACAGAGAAGGAGACACAGAATCTGAAACAGGCTCCAGGCTCCGAGCTGTCAGCACACAGCCCGATGCAGGGTGGGGCTTGAACTTGAAGCATGAGATCATGACCTGGGCCGAAGTTGGACGCCTAACCAACTGAGCCACCTCGGCGCCCCTAATGCTTTCATTCTTAATATTTGGTTTCTTAAAAATCTGATCGGTGAAGAGGGCCTCCTGTCTTTCTGTCTGTCTGCCGGTCTCTGACTCTCATGTGTGCATGAACCTGTGTATTATCTTTCTTCAGAAACACGGACGTTCTATAATCTACGGTTACACTTCAAAGTGCAAATTCATAGATCCAACGTGGCGTCTTGACCTACCAACCTAAACCTGACCTTGATTCCTATTCACAGAGATTTGGATAAGAAAAAAAAAAACCTAATTACCATTGTACCCTCCCATAATCGTTTCCTCCTCCTTTTCAATATAGTATTTTCTGTAGTTTTTCTAGACATTTCTAGACATTTCTACACACTCTTGAATAATCCCCATGAATACCTATCATTAGACAGTATCTTTAAAGTATCCACTTACTTTCTCTGTGAAAAGGAGGAATGAGATGGATTTCACGTCCTACCTGGCCATCTGTCCCCATGGCTTCTTTTCTATTCACGGTTTCATCGCCCTAGTTTGCATTTGTATAACAAACTATGCATGTCAGACACCTGCCTCCACGCTTTTTAACATTAGTGATATGTTAAATATGGATTTCATGTTCCTTCCCTTGACTGGCTGGGTTTGCGTGCACGTAGTATTATTTTTCATTTAAGAAAGCCTCCTTTAGGACTCCCAAGATGTCCTGCGTTTGAAAATACCTTTCTCTTAACATTTACACTTGAGTCACGATGCTTCCGCGTAAGAAATGTGTGCAGCTCTATCACCTGCCCCAGGGTCTTTGATGTTTTGTTATCTTCCAGGCCACCAGGCCACTGACAAAAATTGTGCATCAGTCATTCTCCATCAGAGGAGTACGGGTAATGCATATATTCACCCCATTTCCTGTCCTGAGACTGCAAGCATCTTGGTTCTTATAAGTTTTGAATCTTGGTTCTTCATTTCGAGCAGCTCGGACTCAGTAGTGTCAGCTGCAGCTCTATGTGTCCCTCCTGGTCTCAAGTTTTCTGCCCCGCGGCGCAGTGCTCCTACACCCAGTTCGCTTTCAGAATGGCCTGACTCCTCTCCCTGCTCTCCGGGGGCTGTGCATTTCAGGTCTCCTTCCTCTGCTGCCGTATTTCCATCCCTGCTCACATCCCAGGCATTGCGTCGAAGAGACAGTATTCCAGAGACGCCATAATGTATTTAATTTGTTTGTGTCATCGAAACGGGACTTGCGAAGTGTCATTGCACGTTCTCCCGAAATTGTACTTCCTGCTGATGCTTCTTTTGTGCCTCCTACTAGCTTGCTGGTTTGCTTTTCCTCCCCCTCTCCCTCCCTCCTTCCCTCCCTCCCTGCTCCCTGCCTCCTTCATTCCTTCCTTCCTTCCCTCCTTCTTTCCTCCTTTCCTCCCTCCCTCCTCCCTGCCTTCTTCCTTCCTTCCTTCCTTCCTTCTCCCTCCCTCCCGTCTTTCTTTCCTCCCTTCCTTCCATCCATCATATCTTTTCTCCCTTTCATCCTTCCTTCCTCCTTCCTTCCTTCCTTCCTTCATTCCGTCCTTCTTTCCTCCTTCCCTCCCTTCTTCCTTCCTTCCTTCCTTCTCCCTCCCTCCCGATATCCTTCCTCCCTTCCTTCCATCCATCATATCTTTTCTTCCTTTCATCCTTCCTTCCTTCCTTCCTTCCTTCCATCATATCTATCTATGCATGCTTCCTTTCTTCCTTCTTTCCTTTCATCCATCCGTATCTTTCCTTCTTTCTTTCCTACCCTCCTTCCCTCCTTCTGTTCCCTCCTTCCTTCCTTCATATCTATCTATCTGTCCATCCTTCCTTCCATCCTTCCTTTCATCCATCCATTTCTATCCTTCCTTCCTTCCTTCCTTCCTTCCTTCCTTCCTTCCTTCCTTTTCTCTTTCTTTATATTACTACTTCTTTAACCTGCTGTATTTCTCAGAAGATGTCACGATAATTTACTTCTCACAGTTTCTTGATTTTGAGCACGGGTCGTTGGCTGTAGGCTGATCTTTGCTGGAGAACAGGGTGGCAGATGCCGAGGGCATTTCTGGGGTCCTGTGGCAGGCTCAGTCTAGGTGCACCATCTGCACGAACTTCCCCACCAGCGGGCTGTGCCTTCTGGACTCAAACCCGTAGTTTACATCTCCTCTCAGTGTTAGGGTAAATACGGACCTCGGTGAAGTCCCATAAAGACTGCTGTGAGCATGTGTGTGCATGCGTGTGTATGCATGCTGGTGTGTACTGTGTTAATGAGTGACAGCAAAATAGATCCCGTGACATGGTCATGTTTTCTGCTAGAATACCGGGAAACTCCACTCATTTCTGGGGTGGTGCCTCTCTGGATCTTATTCCACTTCTTGTCCTGACATTTTGTTAGGGAGTCTTCAGTCACCTCCTAAACACGTCTCACTCTCTAGAGGCTGCTGTTTCAGGGATGGGAGCATGGGTTGGGCACATTCAGAACCTACCTCCAAATTTTGGAAAACTCCGGGGATGGATGAACACGTTCCCCAAAACCTCCATTAAAACCATCAAACAGTACGGAAGGAGTCATGGGTTGGAGAAGCTCATTCTACAACGATGCTATCGGGGATTTTTTGGAACGAGCCAAGTGGGATTGCAGAATTTTTCCTGCAAAATGTGGCAGTTCAGCTGAACTAAGGAGGGTACTTCCTGGGATGAGCACTGGGTGTTATATGTAGGGGATGAATCACTAAATTCTACTCCTGAAGCCAATACTAAACTATATGTTAACTACTTGGATCCAAATAAATAAATAGGGGCACCTGGGTGGCTCAGTCAGTTAAGCATCCAACTTCCACTCAGATCACAATGTTGTGGTTCATGAGTTCAAGCCCCACGTTGGGCTCTGTGCTGACAGCTCAGAGCCTGGAGCCTGCTTCAGATTCTGTGTCTCCCTCTCTCTCTCTCTGTCCCTCCCTTGCTCGCACTCTCTCTCTCTCTCTCTCTCTCTCTCTCTGAAAAGTAAATAAACATTAAAAAATTAATTAAATAAATAAATAATAAAATGGGTTATAGTCTGTGACCCGGAGCCTCATTTTTATAACAAAACAAGAACAAAAATGACCAAAAGAGATTAGGACAGCATAGAATCTAACACAGAAAACGAGAGGAGAAAAAGCAAGAAATGTTGCGTAGAAGGTTCGACGTGTCATCTGGGAAAATGACACAGAGCTTTTCGGAAGAAATGCGTGGAACGGAGAGCTCTTGCACAGAACTTGCATGTGGCCGAGGTGCACCTTGCTGGCCTCCCGCACCGTGTTTCTCCCCATTTTGACCCTTCCCATGCCGTCTCGGAGAGCGGCACGTCTGGTTCACGATGCATGGATCTGGGATATGAGATAATCCTCCCCATCACCCAATGGAGGGGCCATGATGCCAGGCCTGGCGAGGATGGGGACCCCTCTCATCACGGCCCTGGCGGCTCCGGCCTGAGCCTCCTCAGCCTCATCGCTGCGCCTGCTGGCCTGTTTCTGGCCTCTTCTGTGCCCATTTTCAGAGAAGGAATCACTCCTGAGGGGACATGGTAGGAGAGCAGCACGTGGAGAATATCGATGGGAAACCCTGAGGGCAGCAGCACCTTATTTTATCCCGTGGAAAGTGCCGTGACCGCGTCCTGCACCTTGTGTGTCTATCCATCTAGTGATGGGATATTCTTTTTTTTTTTTTTAATTTTTTACTGTTTATTTATTTTTTAGAGACAGAGGGACAGACAGAGCATGAGCAGGGGAGGGGAGGGGCAGAGAAAGAGGGAGACACGGAATCTGAAACAGGCTCCAGGTTCTGAGCTGTCTGCACAGAGCCTGACATGGGGCTCAAACCCACAAACCGTGAGATCATGACCTGAGCCGAAGTCGGACGCTTAACTGACGGAGCCACCCAGGTGCCCCGGGATATTCTACATGGACAGTACGCACCAAGGACATAACAAGGGGCTAACAAATCATGACCTTGACGCCTGTTGCCTACTCTCCAGACCGGCAACGACCTGGGCCCACCATTGCAATCACAGTTTGTTTCAAACTGTGTCTCAATTTCTTGTTCTGAATGATTTTAGGGAACGGGGAAAGGTGGTAAAAATTACAAATATATTCTTGTTTTAATTTTAAGTTTATTTATTTACTTTGAGAGAGACAGAAAGAGCTCAAGCAGAAGAGGGGCAGAGAGAGAGAATCCCAAGCAGGCTCCGCTCTGTCAGCGCAGAGCCCGACACAGGGCTCCATCTCACCGACCGTGAGATCATGACCTGAGCCGAAATCAGGAGTTGGACGCTTAACCGACTGAGCCCCCCAGGCGCCCCAATTACAAATGTATTCTTAGCAAAGCCATTGTAAAACTCCCAGTAAAAGTAGCACTTATTGGAGTGAACACGCCATCCTGTATTTTAAAGAAATACGATGACTCCAAATAGGAACCATTTCTCATCTCTCGCCCAAAGGTTGCTGGACACTGAAAACAAATTTCCTTTCTTAATACACCTGCTCACGTGTTTAGCCCTACCGTGTATTTCATAGACTACTGGGCTGTGGCACACATCGTTCAGCTGACAGTTACGTCTCATAAAGGATTTGTACACCTCGTTCTTACTAGTCATCTGACATGCTCTCCGCTCCTCACTGCTCATTTTCTCTCAAGTCTGTCTTACTCCAGGAATGAGGACAATCGATGTCTGTTGAACATAAAGCACTAGGGAAATCCCCCCTCATTCTATTCAGAGCTGTTGTCCCAGGAAAATTTACATTGAAATGTCCAAATGTCATTTTGCCAAAATTGTAATATGTGTGTACGTACACATACATGTATCGTGGTGGTAGATTGTGCACTGTTTTTTGTTATTTTTTTTTATTTTTGGGAGAGAGAGGGAGCAAACAGGGGAAGGGCAGAAGGACAGAGAGAGAATTTCATTCAGGCTCCATGCTCAGTGTGCAGCCCGATGCACGGTTCGATCCCACAACCCCGGGATCATGACCTGAGCTGAAATCAGGAGTCGGACGCTCAACCAACTGAGCCACTCAGGCGCCCTAGTTATTCGATCTTTTAACATCTTCAAAACTTTTTTCCATCTGAGGCAAATATCTATTGTGACTCTCCTACAGGGTTCAAACCTGTGTCCTTCAGAGCTCAACTGTCTTTATGAGAGCGTGTGTGTGCACGCGCACATGTAAACCCAGGTGTGTGTGTATCCACGCATACATACAACACATGTACATGCATTTCCTGTGCTGCCCCCTGAAATACCCAGGAAACAGATACCCAGGAGCAATGAGCAATGAGCACATCTTGCAACCAGATATTAGTGTCTAATATCAATCGCCAGTAAAGGAACTAAGTTTTATAGATATGGATGATTTCAGTGATGGGCTGTGTAGATATAAGATCAGCCTGGCATGTCTCCCAATACCAAAAAGGTGCTCAAAACTATTAGAGCAATTTTTCTGAAGGGCAAAGGAGCTCCCATTGTGGGAAAATTCGAGCACCAAATAAATTAAGTGAAGTAATAGATATTAAACATTTGAAAAATAGCAATGTATGTGTCCATAATGAATACATATATCTATGTATTTGTATATATCCATATATAATGCATGCGCATATCTATATCAATAGCTATAATCTATCTATATGAAAAAAGGACTATTATTTACAATAAATGCCCAATCCTGACTGGTAAATATGGAGCAAGTTCTGTAGCTGCAGAAATATCTGTGTACATACATACATATATATATTTTGCAAAATTGCACACACACACATATGAATATACGCATATATGTACATATGTGTATGTGGTGTGTGTAATTTTGCAGCCATCATTTTGCAGTTTGGACTGGGCAAGATCTATCAAATCTTGCTGAACATAAGGATAGGTTTGAAGAGAAACAGGATCTTTACAGGGTCTTAAACAATCTCCCTTCCAGGGCGCCTTGTTGGCTCCGTCGGTAGAGCATATGACTCTTGATCTTGGGGCTGTGAGTTCGAACCCCACGTCGGGTGTAGAGTTTACTTTAAAAAAATAAAGTACAAGTACCTGCCTTCCAAGAGGTTGACTGAATAAGCAAAATTCACATCAGCAATGGACAGCTGATGTTCTGAGACGTGATGCGCTGAGAAGGAGACCACATCACCTAGCTGGCACCCCATGCCAGGAGACCCAACCTGAATCTACTGAGGAGGACGCCGGAAGACGAATAAGCAAACAACAAGCAAATGCTTTTCTTTAGGAAAGAATAGTATATGCAGTTACTTAAGTTAATAAAGTATAAGTATGCAATGGAATAATCCTAAAGGCATAACTCATGAATGATTTTGTTAGCAAATGATCCTTATTTGCAACATGTTCTGCAGAATTTAGCTGTAGAAAACCATAGTAATAATCTCTACAGCGGGTGGAACCTCATGAAAAGACAATTTGTTTCTTGGAGTTTATTTTTCAGATATTTGGATGATTCAAACTACTTCTCTATCATTTCTAACTTACAAGCAATGCACTAAGGGGCAGGCTTTCTCCCCTGAACAAATGTATCCCTAAAGACATGTCAACAACAAAAACGCCATGTTTCATCCTAACTTGGGAAGCTGAGATGGTGCATCTGTGCTGATCAGCCATGCTTCTTGTGTGTTCTCCCTGGGAACCCACATTTACAATATGTTCATGCACAAGGAAGTCTGCATACATCAAGAAATTGCTGGTTTTCCCATAGACAAGCTGAAAGATTTGTCAGGGGGAGAACAAAAGGTGTGGTAATTAGAACAACTCTGCAATGGTTTACAGAGAAATATTTCAGAGTAAACGCCCCTTGGTGCACCTTGCTGGATGTTTACACGCGTTTCATTTAAGAAACCGAACTGGCATCAACTCCAATTTCTAGACCCCAGTGAGTACAATTTAGAAAAATAGGAAAAGAGCCAGTGTGGAAAATAAGTCTGATGAGACGCTGGAGGCTTCTCCCCTTGTTCAGAATCAGGAGACACAGGTTTGAGGCTCTCCTTTGCCACTTTCCCAATCACGGACGTAACCACAAGGATTGGTAAAAACAACCACACCAAGGGCGCCTGGGTGGCTCAGTCGGTTGAGCGTCTGACTTCAGCTCAGGTCATGATCTCGCCACTTGTGGGTTCGAGCCCCGCATTGGGCTCTGTGCTGACAGCTCAGAGCCTGGAGCTTGCTTCAGACTCTGTGTCTCCCTCTCTCTCTGCCCACCCCCAGTTCATGCTTTTTCTCTCTCTGTCTCAAAAATAAATAAACGTTAAAATATTAAAAAAAAAACACCACGCATGAGTCTCAAGTCCTCCCCACGCAACAAGAAATGTAGCCACCCTGAAACTCATCGAGTCTGGTCCATTCACATGCCTCACGAACTTTGCAAATCTAGAGCCCGAGATATTTTCCCTGTGAACGAGAAGTTCAGGGAATTGAAGATGCCACTTGTGAGCGTTCATTTGAAGGTTTGCACATAGTAATGCAATAAAGCATGCCATGTCTACATGGACGCCTTCACCCATCTGAATTGCGCTGGGTCTCCCGGCGTTTCTAGCTCTGTTCCTCAGCTCCTTCCTGAAGTGCACGTTGTCCCCAAGGCCAGCGGACAGATGTTTGAACATCAGTATTCCTTCCTCGCGATGTGGGCACCTTGGAAAACTGCGTATCCAACAAAAACACACAGAACTGTCGCATTCCTTCCATAAATGTTGATTGTGGACATGCTGTTGGCCAGAGTCTATAGCAGTTGTTGACATTATCTAGTTTAATTAAACCTAAGTAACTTATCTGGGGGGGGTGTGATTTGTCTTTCCAGTGAAGACCCCCACCATTACCCCCAGAAGCCCTTGGTTAAAGCCTGATGTGAACATCGTCTCCTTCCCAACTCACACACGCAGATGCTAATTTTCATTGTTCTGCTCTCTGAGAATGGCACACAGGCAGAGAGCCTGGTTCCTCGGGGAATACCAAGTCATGTGTGACTTACCCTGGATGCGGGATTGAAATGTAGACCTTCTGTGGATCGCTGTACTCTGTGTTAACACTGGCTCCACAGACAGCCGTCTGTCTCACTCCCTCTGTCTGGAAATCGTGATGACATTGCCTCCCAAACCCAGTAGAGACCCTCTTTGCTGATTTTGAATGTCTAGTCTTCATTCACCTGGAAATGCCTCTCGATCTGTTGTTTGTAGAATTCTCTGTGAGGTGCCAGGAGAGCCCACCCCCCACCCCGCGTGTTGGCGGGTCCCTGCGGCGTGCCCCAGACACGGTCCATCTCCACTCGTGCTCACAGACGTTTTCATAATCCTCTTCACCTTGCCTGTCACTTCCGATTATTCTCAGGGTTCACAGTCTGATGTGTTATTAAGTAGCCGCAGTACGACTCTGTAAATGTAATACCACCATGAAAATAAATTCAGAAGCCTGGACGCGTCACTCACTCCAGGGCTCGTTAAGTGCATATGTAGGTGGAATCGTGTTAAAAAAAGACTCTGTTTACGTGAGTTTCAAAAACAACGAATGTGTGTGATCCAACAGATTTTGAAAGATCAAAAGTGTCTCTGTTGAATCACATGTAATTTAAAATATTGAGTCTGTAACAAAATCAATGTTGTAGGATCAAAACACTCATTCAGTTTGCACATTAAAACCTCACTCTTTCTACGCATTAAAATGTAACCCTACTTTAAAGAAAAACACAAGTGCCTATTAGAGATTCAAATTTATCGACATTTTGGTTGTAATAATAGTAAATTACATCCGAATACTAAAAGCTGCACACAAAAATAAAACATTTGTTGTAGCTTTGTTTCTAGAAAATGAACACAATCTATTTAAGTTAAAACGTTATGTTGAGTTCAGTGTTTTCTTCTACAAGAGGATGTTATGTTTTGGGAGAAGTGTAGAGTTTACAAGATAAGTGATGGATGGATAAATAGATGGTTGGTAGATAGATACATTGATTAATAGATGGGTAGATGATAGATCGATTGATAGATAGATGACAGGTAGGTAGGTAGGAAGATAGATACAGGAAAGGATGGATAGGTAGATGATAGATCATAGATAAACTGATACATATACATAGATGGTAGGTAGGTAAGTAGGTAGATACGTAGACACATAAATGATAGAATAGATATAGTGATGGATGGATAGATAGATTGATATGTATGGTGGATGGGATGGACGCATGCATAAACAGATGACAGAAAGACTGGACGGATGGATGGATGGATAGATAGATAGATGATAGGATGGATGGAGGGATGCATAGATAGATTATTTATAGATGGATAGATAATAGATAGATACATAGACACATAGATACGTAGACATGGATAGATGATAAATAAATAGGTAGTAAGTACATACATCTAGGGAGGTACATGAATAGATAGATATTTACTTATGTGAAAAAATTCAAGGTAAGCTAACGTAACATATTGACACAGATGTATAGAAATGAGTTTGGTTTGAGTTTTTCTTGAGATTCCTGTGTTTCACACAATTGCAACAAAGCTAGGTGCAAACTTACTGTGGAAGGTGTTCCTGCCTTTTGCATCATTCATCGAAACATGCAGAGAGTGCATCTAAGTAAGTTAGGGAAACTCTCCCCAACAGGCCCGCCCTTCCTGCAGTTTTGTTCTAGGTCATGTTGTTCGCGGTCCAGCACCTGCAGTGCGGCGCGTTTCGTTCTGTGTCTCGAGAACGGGTGTCATAGTGCGGTAGGTTTTCCAAGACCTTCGGGACACACTGAAGCATCCCATGTGGCTGCTGCGGTCCATCATGCCTATTCCTGGCATCAGGGCTGCCCTAGACATTGAGCATATGATCTCCTTTGAGAAAATGAAATCAGAGCTTATGTCCATGATGAGGCTCCTTGCTGCAGCGGAATGAGAGCGTCGGCAGACAGCAGGAGGCTGAGGGGAGCCATGCGGCGTGCCACCCCTGGATATTCGAGACAAGAAACATGCTATCCCAGGCTCTTCCCTGCAGCCTGAGCCCAACACCCACAAACCGAAAATGGACCCACACGATAAGCAAATGACAGGGATATGGTGAGCATTTCTTCCACGTATACCCCACCTCACTCACACAAAGACACAAAGGTTAGGCATTCCGTGTCCCGGTTTGAGAAAAAGTTTTGAAACATGCAGCGCCTGGGTGGCTCAGTCAGTTGGGCATCGGACTCTTGATTTGGGCTCATAGCCTGATCTCACAGGTTCACGAGTTCGAGCCCAGCATCAGGTTCTGCACTGGCAGTGGGATTGGGATTCTCTGTCTACCTCTCTTTCTCTCTGCCCTTCCCCTGCTCTCTCTGTCTTTCAAAATAAATTAATAAACATCAGAAAAAAGTTTTGGGGTGCCTGGTGTCTCAGTAGGTTGAGCATCCAAATCTTGATATCAGCTCAGGTCCTGACCCCAGGGTCATGGGATCGAGCCTCACTTTGAACTCAGTGAGGAGCCTTCTGAAGATTCTCTCTCTCTCTCTCTCTCTGCACCTACCCTGTTCATGCTCTCTCTCAAAAATAAATAAAATTTTTTAAAAGACTGAAAAAATGTTTTGAAACTTACTCAGAGTACTTACATTTCATTAGCTATCATCATAAAGTCGTTTCCCTTCCTAGTGATATCAGAAGGAAGATGTCTAGCTTTTTAACATTCAGTTATTTTCAAAACCTCTACAGGATCACCTCCCTTCTGCATCAGGTGGCTAGATTATGCGGATAAAAACACATTCGATGTTGTTAGAGTTGATTTTCCAACAAACGCCAAATCCGCTTTCATATAAGTCTGTCTTGCACCACCGTCGGAATGCACTTTAGGTAATAGTGAATTTGGAGTCCATCGGAAATTCAGATTTAACTGGACAGCCTGTACTTCATGAAACAACACTAATTCGGGAAGAAAAACAGACTAGAACCCCCACCACCACATGCGCACGCGCGCGCGCGCACACACACACACACACACACACCCCTCTGTTTTTTATCTGGAAACTGATAAGTGCAACACTGCAAATGTCGAGCCTGCAGGGTGAGCACATGCAGGCACACAGAAAACTGTGAGGACAATTCCTCAACTTCCCTTTGGGCTATCCAAACCAGTGGACATGTGTTGGATGGATGGATGGATGGATGATGGATGGATGGATGGGTGGATGATTGGATGGTGGATGGATAAGTGGATGCATGGGTGGATGGATGAGTGAATGGATGGGTGGGTGGATGGATGGATGGATGAATAGGTGGACGAATAGACACACGTGTATAAAGAAATACATGTATGTAGTATTTTGTATCATATGAAATGTAAATTTGCTGCATTGATAAT
>CM053579.1:103856564-103903679 GCA_028646485.1 Cryptoprocta ferox
ATTATCAATGCAGCAAATTTACATTTCATATGATACAAAATACTACATACATGTATTTCTTTATACACGTGTGTCTATTCGTCCACCTATTCATCCATCCATCCATCCACCCACCCATCCATTCACTCATCCATCCACCCATGCATCCACTTATCCATCCACCATCCAATCATCCACCCATCCATCCATCCATCATCCACCCATCCATCCATCCATCCACCAACCCATCCATCCACCCATCCACCCATCGACCCATCCATCCATCTACCCATCCATCCATCCCATCTATACATCCACCCACCCATCCATCCATTCATCCAACCATGTACATACTCATTTATCATCCAGCCATCCAACCACCCATCCATCCATCTGCCTACTCATTTATATCCATCCATTCATACATTTACTTATCGATCCATCCATCTACCCACTCATTTATCCATCCATCTACTTACTTATTTATCATCCATCCATCCATCCATCCATCCATATACTACTCATTTATCATCCATCCATCCATCCATCTGATCTATGTGTTTCTCTATACCCTTCCATTCCTCTCCACACGCGTTGACCCAAAGACCACTCTTAATGAACAATAGCGTGTTAAGTTGCATCCCAGAATCTCTATCCTGGAGAAACTAACCTGCATGCCATCCCAAAGGCAAGGGACACAACATCTTCTTTGCATTCTCTATAGCCACTGTCAGAGTGCCCTTCTAAAAAAAATCATTCATTCATTCATTCTCTTATTCGCTGTTTATTTATCAAGTATTCCTGAGCACCTAATGTTTTCCATAACATATGGGTGGTAGAGCTCATCATTTGTACTCAGAGACCTCACAGGCTAGAAGATACTGAGGAAAAAGTGTCAAACCCTCTCTTATGTGGTTTAATAAAAGTTCGGACTTGGCATTTTTGAAGTAGCAGGAAGGTTGGACTATACTGTTCCAGTTGGAATGGCACATGGATTATTGACTCCTAAATGTCATGTTTGCCCAGGAGACTTGAATGGACACATTTGATTAAGCCTACATACTGTAACTTTTTAAAAAATTTTTAAAAAATACTTTTTAATGTTTATTTACTTTGGAGAGAGACAGGCAGACAGAGTGCAAGTGGGGGAGGGGCAGAGAGAGATGGAGACACAGAATCTGAAGCAGGCTCCAAGCTCTGAACTGTCAGTGCAGAGTCCAATGCAAGGCTCGAACTCACAAATCGTGAGAGCATGACTTGAGCCAAAGTCATACGCTTAACCAACTGAGCCACCCAGGTGCCCCAACCTACTACTTTTTTAAATGTTTATTTATTTATTTTGAAAGAGAAAGTGAGAGCGAGCAAACAAGGGAGGAGCACAGAGAGGGAGAAAGAGAACCCCGAGCAGGCTGCATGCCCAGCACAGAGCCTGATGTGGGGCTTGATCACACCACCCTGGCATCATGACCTGAGCTGAAATCAAGAGTCAGGTGTTCAACAGCCTTAGCCACCCAGGCACCCCTGCTACTTTCTGTTTGTTTGTTTGTTTGTTTGTTTGTTCTATTTATGTTATTTTATTTTTTTTATTATAGTTCATTGTCAAGTTGGTTTCCATATAACACCCAGTCTTCATCCCAACAAATGCCCTCCTCCATGCCCATCACCCATTTTCCACTCTCCCCACCCCCCATCAACCCTCAGTTTGTTCCCAGTATTTAAGAGTCTCTTATGATTTGGCTCCCTCCCTCTCCTTAACTATGTTTCCCCCTCCCATCCCCAATGATCTTCTGTTAAGGTTCTCCTGTTCCACATATGAGTGAAAACATATAGTATAAGTCAGGCAGAGAAAGACAGTTACCTACTGCTTTTATTTTAATAAAAGAAATGAGTTAGAAAAGAGGAGGAAGATGTTGAGGAGGAATACAAAGAGAAAAGGGAAGGGACAGGAGTATGAAGGGCAGGCAAACTGAGAGATTCAAAGAAATATCCTGTAAAATATTTAAACTCTGGCTTTATGTTAACCAAATAACTAACCTCTTTTTTTAACTATTTTAACGTTCATTTTTGAGAGACAGAGTGTGAGAGGGGGAGGGGCAGAGAGAGAGGGAGACACAGAATCCGAAGCAGGCTCCAGGCTCTCAGCTGTCAGCACAGAGCCCGACACGGGACTCGAACTCATGAACTGAAAGATCATGACCTGAGCCGAAGTCGGATGCTTAACCGACTAAGTCACCCAGGTGCCCCATAACTAGCTTCTTAATCACTTTCCATCTCTGTTTGTCCCTCTAACTCATAGGATGGGTGACTTATACATAACAAATCTTGAGTGGGTCATACACAAGACTTAAAGTAACTCAACCTTCTGAAATGGGAATTATTCTATACGATTCTGTAGCAAAGTTTCATAATTTGCTATTTTCAAGATCAGGTCCTCTTTCTTGAAATCCATTGTGCATGTTCTTTCAAAATTGTTTTCATAAAATATAATGTCTTAATAACATAAATAAGTGAGTTGGTCTCTGACAAAAGCATATATTTGGCACCAAAGAGTGTTCTGCCCAAATTGAATCTACATATTTCTGCCCTTGCCTGTGACATGACAAAGGACCCAAGCGGTACAGGATCACGGGTTGCTCTAAACAGCCCCCTCGGAGGTATATAAGTGCACAGCGGATAAAAAGAAAAAGTTTGCATGCCAGTCTTCACACCGTTTTCTATTTTATATTCATGGAAGTGATGCTGAGAAATCCTAGTACTTAAAAGACCCAGGGGTTCTCTCTTGATCCTCAGGATAATTTTTTTTTCTCTTTCTTCAAGTTTAAATTGCATGGAGGCTCATCAAACACTTGCATAAAATCCACTCTGCTCTGAATTTAGTTCAGAAAGATAGTTCTGATATTCGTGGTAGTTAATTTACTTGAAATGTAGCTCATGTTAATGAAAGCATTTCTGAAAGGCTCTCAGTACATCTCCCCCTGATGTCAAAAATTTTCAGAATTATAACATTTATTCCTTGAATATATATGGGGGATAAATGGAAGAGAGATGTTTCTTTGAAGGGAGGAAAGACTGTCTGTGGGAAGAAAGGGTTCCTTAATAAACTCTTAGAACAACTAACCATCTTATTTGAATATATAAAGTCGACTATATACAGTAAAACCTTGGATTGCGAGTAACTGGTTCTGTGAGTGTTCCGCAAGACAACCAAACATTCCTAATAAAATTTAACTTGATAAATGAGCGATGTCTTGCATTACAAATAGTACGTGATGCCGCATGTCACATGGTCACAGATGAGCCAATGGTTCTCGAAACTTGCTTTGATACACAAGCACTTTGGATTACAAGCATGTTTCCAGAATGAATTATCCTCACAAACCAAGGTTTTACTATACTGTAAATACACGTACGTTTAAAGGAAAATTTGAGGTCATAAGTATATATGCACATGCAAGTCATTACAATTGTTTTAATTTAAAATAAATCTCAATCTTGGCAATTCTTATTACATGCAAATGTTCCAATTTTGAATAACGGTCCTCTCTGTGGAGAGACAGGAAGCATGAATCATGTTTAAGTATAAAGAAATACAGTGTTCTTTCACTTAACGCAGACATAGTTCATTTACCAGATGGCTTTTGGAGGAGGGAGAACTTATTTGCTGTCTGTAGAATGTGATAGGAGAAGAAACCACTCAGAGCTGGAACAAACAATCCTAAAATCTGTACGGAACCAGAAAAGACCCCAAGTAGCCAAAACAATCCTGAAAAAGAAAACCAAACCTGGAGGCATCACAATCCTGGACTTCAAGCTGTGTTACAAAACCGTAATCATCAAGACGGTATGGTACTGGCACAAGAACAGACACTCAGACCAATGGAATAGAATAGAGAACCCAGAAACAGAGCCACCAACGTATGGTCAACTCATCTTTGACAAAGCAGGAAATAATATCCAATGGAAAATAAGACAGTCTCTTCAGCAAATGGTGCTGGGAAAACAGGACAGCGGCATGCAGAAGAATGAACCTAGATCACTGTCTTACACCATACACAAAAATAAACTCAAAGTGGATGAAAGACCTAAACGTAAGACAGGAAGCCATCAATATCCTAGAGGAGAAAGCAGGCAACAACCCCTTTGACCTCATCTGCAGCAACTTCTTAGTCAACACGTCTCCAGAGGCAAGGGAAACAAAAACAGAAATGAACTATTAGGACCTCACCAAGATAAAAAGCTTCTGCACAGCAAAGGAAACAATCAGCAAAACTAAAAAGCAACTGATGGAATGGGAGAAGATATTTGCAAATGACATATCAGATAAAAGGTTAGTATCCAAAATCCACAAAGAACTTATCAAACTCAACACCCAAAATACAAATAATCCAGTGAAGAATTAGGCAGAAGACATGAATAGACAATTTTCCAAAGAAGACATACAATGGCCAACAGACACATGAAAAAATGCTCAACACCACTCATCGTCAGGGAAACACAAATCAAAACCACAATGAGATACTACCTCACACCTGTCAGAATGGCCAACATTCACAACTCAGGCAAAAACAGATGCTGGTGAGGATGCAGAGAAAGGGGATCTCCTTTGCACTACTGGTGGGAATGCAAACTGCTGCAGCCACTCTGGAAAACAGTATGGAGGTTCCTCAAAAATTAAAAATAGAACTACCCTATGACCCAGTAATTGCACTACTAGGTATTCATCCAAAGGATACAGGAGTGTTTATTCAAAGGGACACATGCACCCCAATGTTTATACCAGTGTTATCGACAATAGCCAAAGTATGGAAAGAGCCCAGATGTCCATCGACGGATGAATGGATAAAGAAGATGTGGTACACACACACACACACACACACACACACACACACACACAGGAGTATTACTCAGTGATCAAAAAAGAATGAACTCTTTTAATGCCATTTGCAGCAGCATGGATGGAACTAGAGAGTACTATGCTAAACAAAATTAGTCAGACAAAGACAAATATCATATGACTTCACTCATATGTGGAATTTAGGGTACAAAACAGATGAACATAAGGGAAGGGAAGCAAAAATAATATAAAAACAAGGAGGGGGACAAAACATAAGACACTTAAATACAGATAACAAACTGAGGGTTGCTGAAGGGGTTGGGGGTGGGGGGATGGGATAAATGGGGGAGGGGCATTAAGCAGGGCACTTGCTGGGATGAGCACTGCGTGTTATATGTAGAGGATGAATCACTGGGTTATACTCCTGCAATCATTAGTGCACTAGATGCTAACTCACTTGGATGTAAATTTTTTAAAAATAAAAAATAAATTAATAAAAAAAGAAACCACAGTACCAGATTTATAGAAACAGGTTAAGAAACTAAGTAATAATTTAAGTTCACACACAGGATGATACCTAAATAAGAAAAATAATGAAAAATGTAGCAGTTGGTCTCAAACTGACCTATACATTTGTGGAAAATACTTGCTTATTTTAGGATTTCCAAACTTTTTCTGTAATGAGGTGCAGGATACATATTATCAACTTTGTGACCCAAATGGTCTCTTTCTCAACTACTTAACTCTGCGTTTTTTTTTTTTTACCACGTCATCAGCCGCAGAAAATACATACATTGAATGGGCAATTCTGTGTCTCAATAAAACTTTATTTATAAATACAGTTGGTCAACATGTGGGCCACAGTTTTGCAGTCCCTGTTCCAGATTGATACAGCCATCATTAAGGCATGGGATAAACACCGAGGTGCTGTATCCCACAGACTTCTTGTTGAGACTCCGTCAACCAACTACTCTCTCTTCCAGGCAGTGATGACAGAAATGTAAGGATTCAACCAGTGAATACTTTCATGGTCAGATTGAGGACCGTCTGGAGTAATCTACTTGCTCCAGGATTAGATGCCTCTTCTGGGTAAACAGCCTCCTTCTCAGAATAATTTCTCTCTCACACAAGGGTGAACCCTCCTATCACATCAGCTCTACTCAACACTGTCATATACAAAGTTTGCCCCAACTCAATCTGACACCCACATCGAAAGGCCTGTCCTCTAGCCCTTCAGGTGACACCTTCCAATGCTATCAATACCTTCCCTTGATCTCCTCCCTTTGTAATATCCCTAAGACTCTCTGGTTGGTGCTCTGCCTCTGCTGTGCTTGATCAAGCCATTATCCTCAGCGTCTTTTTTTTTGTTAAGATTTATTGTCTACACCCAACATGACGCTAAAACGTCCAACTCCAAGATCAAGACTCACGTGCTCCACTGACCACGCCAGCTAGGTTCCCCCTGAGCATCCTTTTTTGAGGACCAGATGCCAACGGGGAGAAAAAACACTTGTTCCAAATAAGATGTCCTAGTTTTCATACTTTCCTATAGAGTCACGGAGACAGACAGTCTTCCCCCTTTAGCAAAAAGAAAAATCAGAAAAGCTGCCATGTATTCAAATCCCTGTCTTGGAATGTTTGGTGTACTGGTTGTATCACATTAGAAGAACAGAAAGGGGGTGTCTGGGTGGCTCAGTCAGTTAAGCGACCGACTTTGGCTCAGGGCATGATCTCACGGTTCATGGGTTCGAGCCCTGTGTTGGGCTCTGTGCTGACAGCTAGCTCAGAGCCTGGAGCCTGTCTTTGAATTCTGTGTCTCCCTCTCTCTCCCCCACTTGCTCTGTCTCTCTCTCTCTGTCACTCTCTCTCTCAAAAATAAATAATTAAAACATTTACAAAAAGAACTTATGGTCTTCCTGTACTCTTCAAAATTGGATTTAGTATGAATAACCCTTACTGAGTGCTTATTAATTGAAAAAAGGACCCTATTCCTTTAAGAAAACATTTACATGTTTAACACTGAGACTTGGAACACCAGAAGTTGGCACCCTAGGGTGTCATCCAGCCCACCATCACAGTTTGTAAATAAAGTTTTATTGGGACACAGACTCACCCATTTGTTTGCGTATTGTCGATTGCTGTTTCCATGCTTCAGGTGCAGAGGTGACAGCCATGACAGAGATGAGTGGCCTGAAAAGCTAAAAATATTTTGTCTGGCCCTTCACAGAAAAAAGGCGGCTGAGCCGTGACTTACAGAAATCATCCTGCTTCCCCCAAACCCGAAGACACTGAAGAAGTTCCTAATCCCAGTGAGGTCTGCTGATCGAGACACTCTTTCCCACCTGTAGAGAGTAGTAAATTTTTAGCAGCCTATTAAAGTAGTCCTATTTCACCACTTCCAATGCAGGGATGAACTTCCTTATTAAAAGTTTTAAGAATTTGTTTCTAAATTGTTAACTTCTGATATAAAAAGAGCCGTATCCTACTGCCAGAAATGATAGTCTCTCTTTAAGAGTTTATTTTTGGTGCCCCTGGGTGGCTCAGTCAGTTAAGCGTCCGACTTCGGCTCAGGTCATGATTTCACGGTTCATGGGCTTGAGACTCACGTCAGGCTCTGTGCTGACAGCTCAGAGCCTGGAGCCTGCTTCAGATTCTGCATCTCCCTCTCTCTCTCTGACCCTGCCCTGCTCGTGCTCTGTCTCTCTCTGTCTCTCAAAAATAAATAAACGTTAAAAAAAATAAATCATTTTTTTAAATTTTAAATTAAACTCTAAGCCCAACACGAGGCTCAAACTCACGACCCCAATATCAAGCCTCACATGCTCTCCCAACTGAGCCAAACAGGTGCCCCAATCTTACATACTTATAACTGTAAAGCTATGCTTCTAAAGAACGCATTAATTATCTCCAAACGTTAGGTATATTTTTCAGAAAAATCCCCAATTTTTAAGGACGCATCTTGCACCATGTAATTAAAGATACTGCCACATCAGTGAATTGCAATGTTATAATAATGATTTTTTTTTATTATTGAACAGGGACCAACATAATACAACTTAAAATAAATACGAAGATAGCTGTTCTCAAAGTTGGTGCTATGTGTTTACTATAACAGAACACAATACATTTAGAGATTTATTTGAAAATTAGATTTTTTGCCACAGATTACTTTGTGTTAATCCAATTCCTTTGATATGTCTGTTTCCCGGTATCTAAAAATGGTAGTTTCTTTGGAAGCCACTGTAGTCCCTGCTGTGAAGCTAATTGCAGCTTCTCCCCTAAACAAGAGTCATTAAAGACACAATCTCGTTGAAAATATTCTCAAAATTCCCCTTGAGAAACAGATTCCTATTTTCTGCTCAGCACCAGATTCTGCCTCTTCCAACAGCTTTTGACATGGGCAGCGACACCCTGATTTTTATCGCTTCTAAATTTATCTACTTCCCTTTTGTTCAAGTCCCCGGACTGTCTGGTGCTTCTTTCCTCCTTATTTTTTTCCCATTATGCAACCACCAAGCCTTTGCGTCAGTAATTCACAAATAAACACATCACTAGATTCCCCTCTAGGACTCCCAAAACATGTTTCTAATTGATCAAGAAAATGTATGTTCTATAAAATTCAGAGGAGAAGAAAGAAAAGTTCACTTGCCACCTAACGAACCACCAGCACACCAGCAATGCCTCTTAGATGTATGTCATTCCAGGGTGCCTGGGTGGCTCAGTTGGTTAAGCACCAGCTCTTGGGTTTGGCTCAGGTCATGATATCGAGGTTCATGAGTTCAAGCCCCACGTGGGGCTCTGTGCTGACACTGCGGAGCCTGCTTGGGATTCCCTCTCTCTCTCTCTCTCTCTCTGTGCCCCTTCCCCACTCACTCGCACTCTTTAAATAAATAAATAGATACATAGGTAGGTAGAAAGATAGATAGATAAACAAACTTAAAAAAAAAAAACAAGAAGTATGTCATTCTGGGTTTTGGGTGCATTTTCCACAGTTGATATGACAGCCTGATTGCTGTCATACACATCTATGATTCAACGCCCATGAGAGTCACAGATGACTTTCCATTTCTTCCCGTCTGTCGATGGAATCTCTCTCTCCATCCTTTCTTTTCTTAAGCTTATTTATCTTGCGAGCGAGAGTGCGGCCGTGGAGGGGTCGGGAGAGAGGGAGAGAGAATCACAAGCACGCTCTGCATCGTCAGTGTGGAGCACAGCTTGGGCGGGGCTCAGTCCCACGCACTGTGAGATCGGGACCTGAGCCGAAATCAAGAGTCGGACGCTCGACCCACTGAGCCAGCGGGGCGCCCCTATTTTCTCCATCCTTTTAGTGCGCTCTGAGCTCGTGATTGCTTTGGGCAGGAGGATGCCTGCAGACACACGGTGTCAGCCCAGACTTGGACATGCATCTTGTGCATGGAGTTCCACATGCCAGTACCTGTTGGTTTAACTCACTGCGTTTGCGGGAATTCCTTGTGTAGCAATTGTCAACGGACCCACTTCCAATCACATCCTACCTTTTCGCCTAAAGCTTACTTAAATCTCCCTTCTTTCCATCACTCGTGATAACGAGAAAGCAGTTTCCTGTTGTTGGAAGTGTAAGTTTCTCAGAATAACCTAACAAAGACAAAGACGTTCTTCCCCAGGTCTTTGCCATGCAGATGATTGAGTGTGTGGCTGAGGAAGGTGGGGCAAAGCTATCAGCACATAGTAATAAAACACTAAATTTTTAACAGCGGAAGCACTTCCCCTCCCCCCCACTTTTTTTGGCCTTGTTTGGTGTTTCTCTCAGTACTTTGCAAGCTGTTGTCCCAGTGTTTCCCAGCTTGCATTGTTTATGACTAGAAAACGCCATTCTTCTTCTCTTCGCCTTGGATAGGACATATTTGTTTTCCATGGCTCCTGTTAAACGTTTATTTTTCTCACTGCTTTTGACCAAATGGATGATGATGTTCCTTGCGGTGGGATTTATGTTTCTTCTGCTTCAGAATCATTGGGACTCTTGTGTCTCTGGTTTATATCTTTTCTTTTATCAAGTTACTTATAGGTAAAGTTTAATTTCTTCAAATGCATATTTTCTTCTATCTCCCTTTCAGTGTCCTCCTGAGGCTCAATCACATGCAAATTTCGGTACTTGGCATTATTCCATACCCTCTCCCCCTGATGCTGTTTCTTTTTCTTCTTCCTTAAATTTTACATAATTTTCTGTTCATGTGTATTACAGCTCACAAATTTTTCCAGGTGCTGTGCCTACCTGGGTGCGAATTATATCCAGTTTATTTTTCATTGTGCATCTTAGATATGACCTATTTTCTCTCCGAGTCCCAATTTTTTGTCATACTATATACACTTTTTTACCATATTCACTTTCCTCTGTTTCCTCGAGTATGAAGACTCGCCAAAGCCTCTTGTGCTCACACCATCCTGTTTTTATGCTGGCCGCCGTGTGTCATGACTGCTTGGCTCCTATTTTTCCTCCTTCTTTTGATCCCCACTAAGCTTTTCTGTTGAACACCCACCCACTGTCCTGTACACAGGGCTGGGTGCTCTTTTTGGAACACATCTCTAAATATGTGTACTTTGTACTTTGGCTGCAGCGAATTTGCCTTCAGGCCTCCATTTTGAGTTTTGGGGGAGCAGCACAGGGAAGTCTTCCATACGGAGCTCATTCAGTCCCACTGGTTAGGTGACACCACCCTGAGAACATTGTGGATGGTGCTCTGGGTTAGGTCTTCCCTCTCTGGCTAATGAGGGCTGCGTGAGCCCCGGGGATTGCTCCAGCAAACCCCTCCGCATCCTGGGTCACGTCATTCGGTCAATTTTCATACGGCTCCCTTGGCAGAGCTCCTACCTTACTGGTTCCTTCTGCGCATTAGTTTGCAGATCGAATTCTACTTGT
Source organism: Cryptoprocta ferox (assembly GCA_028646485.1). Taxonomy (NCBI): domain Eukaryota; kingdom Metazoa; phylum Chordata; class Mammalia; order Carnivora; family Eupleridae; genus Cryptoprocta; species Cryptoprocta ferox. The sequence goes on from CM053579.1 coordinate 103,867,274, forward strand.
GTTGACTGCCCCAACCCTCACCCTCTGCCCCAGGAACGAAGAGAGACCCCTCGAGCTCTGCCGTATTGCATGTCCTGAGCATCAGGAAGCCGGGAACAGAGCTCATGGAGCGAACTTGAGTTGTTTTTCTTCCCCCTAGTGACCACCACCTTGTGCTGCCTACTGTCCAATATCTGAAAAGAAAACATGTCCCCATTTTATGAAGTGGTCATGCGAATCCAGCCTGGGAATCCCATCAGGTTCAAAAGCAGATGTCTGCATATTCAAGTTCACCGGGACATTGCACTGCATATTCAAGTTCACTGGGATATTGAGTGCAAAAAAATCACTCGACATTTTTTGAATGTTTATTTATTTTTGAGAGAGAAACAGAATGTGAGTGGGGGGAGGGGCAGAGAGAGAGGGAGACACAGAATCCGAAGCAGGTTCCAGGCTCTGAGCTGTCAGCACAGAGCCCAATGCTGTGCTTGAACTCACGAACCATGAGACCATGACCTGAGAGCCAAAGTTGGATGCTAAACCGACTGAGCCACCCAGGCGTCCCATATGTTGAAGTTTTATTCTACTCTCAATAATTATTTTGTGTGGGGGGAGGGAGCGAATGGACAGGATGGGGGTTTTGATCAGCTAAAATCTGTATAGGTGAAACCTTCTTTGAGCTAAGAATTCCTTGGATGATACCGATTAGTGTATAAGATTTCTAGTTCAGTTGGACTCTTTTCTGTCAGGATGCTTTTTACTTGTGAGGTGTGGGGAAGGGAAGAAAGCCTATCACTGTGAAATCTGTAAATTTCCATCCCTCTAGTCAACAGTCTGATATTCTAGAACCCTCTATGAAATCCACACTAACTGTAAAAATATTCATAGAGGGTTCTAGAATATCAGTTTGTTGCTCCTGTTCTCATTGGGGGGGAGCATTTTATCTAGAACCCTCTACTTCTCTGCCTAAGATTTTTTACAGCTACGTGGCTTCTCAAGGAATAGTTCTGGAAATTGTGCTCTGGTTTTTGCATTTTTATTTTAGTAAGTGATGTGAAGTTTATACTCTTTTCTCTCATGCAGTTCGGCAGTAGACATAAGTTGGCTTGGTTTTATTTGAGGCTGTTTTGTGTTCTTGGACGTTGCAGACTGTAAATTTTTTTGAAGACCATGTTAGGAGATGTAACTTTAGGTGACCATCATTATATGGGTTTCCTTCAACTGTTTATTTTTAAATGTTTATTTATTTTGAGATAGAAAACTCCATGAGTTGGGCGGGGCAGAGAGAGAGAGAAAGAGAGAGAGAGAGAATCCCAAGCAGACTCCAGGCTCAGTGCAGAGCCCAATACAAGACTCGATCTCATTAATGGAAGATCACAAACACAAGATGGTGACGGGAGCCAGTATCAAGAATAGGACGCTTAACTGGCTGAACCAACCAGGTGCCCTCTCTTTCAACTATTCTTTAAGAACCACTCCAGTTTCGTATCCCATAAGGCATCAATATTTCTGTGTTGCTTTGAAATTCTAGAAATGTCTCTGTTATTTCTTTCACACATTTATGTTCTTGGAAATTTTTTAGTTACAATAAACTGATTTCTGAGCCATATGCGTTATTTGAACGTTATATTTTTTCACCTTCCTAAGAGCTAATAACTGATAAAACTATCATTAAACTATGCTGCAGATAATAATTACATATAAGCAGAATACTACATTTGTGCTTTTGCTATGAATGAATACTGAAAAATCATTACGCACGTTTAACTGTCCTGAAAAATAGGCTTATAACATATTACATGTCTCATAGTTATGAGTTGCCTAAGGTTTTACTAAATTCTAACATTCTACTGCTGCAATTTTCTCTCTACCCTATTTGAATTCCAATAAATCCTGAGCCACAGAGAGTTTTTCATTTAAATATTGAGCATTAATGAATGTGTCAAGATTTCTGAGGATGTCTTAAACTTCCACGTGTGTATGCTCTTTAAATGTACTTTACAATTCAGAAAAGACCCCACAGGGGTGCCTGCGTGGCTCAGTCAGTCAGGCGTCCAACTCTTGATTTCAGCTCAGGTCATGATCTCACGGTTTGTGGGTTCGAGCCCCACAAAAGGCTCTGTGTTGACAGTGCAAAGCCTGCTTGGGATGATTCTCTCCCTGTCTGTCTGCTCCTCCCCCACTCACACTCTCTCTCTCAAAATAAATAAATAAACTTGGGGCACCGGGTGGCTTACTAAGGTTAAGTATCCGAGTTCAGCTCAAGTCGTGATCTCCTAGTTCATGAGTTCAAGGCCTGCAAGGGGCTCTGCACTGACAGTGTGGAGCCTGCTTGGGATTCTCTCTCTCCCTCTCTCTCTCCTCCGCCACTTGCTCTCTCTCTCTCTCTCTCTCTAAATAAATAAATAAATCAACTTAAATCAATAAATAAACAAATTTTAAATGCCAAGAAAAACCCATCAAGAATGATATCGTGGATAATACCTCCATAACTTCGGCTCCTTGCCTCTCAGTTCACACGTGTGCCCTGCATACAACCTTTACTATTAAAGATTTGTAAATGGTTGTGATTACTGAACGTACGTAAGATGCATATCCTACGTGCAGCATTTTAAACAACGTAAGCTATTGCTTCTTTTAGCTTTGACGAGGGAGTGACTGAAGTCGTAAAAAAGTCCATTCAACTTCCTTCACGAAGCATCTATAACCTGCATGATTATATACCATAGGGTTCTCGGCAAGCGTCCTATGAGGCTGGGAGGGATACAGTTTTGGATTGTTAGTTAGGTTCGTCTCTCCCAGGTGTCTCCCGCGGAGAGCCAAGGGCAAGTGTGTCAGACGCCGCTTCTAAATACGGACGAGATCTCAATGCCTTATCTCCAAATGAAACTCTTTCATAAGCCTTCAAGGGTTTCTCTTTTGTCGTTCCCCCACCACCACCCCGACATCACAGCAAACAAGCGGAGGTTCTAACCCAACCAGAGACTTTGGTTTCAAAACAGGGCGGTGGTTTAATGCCTTTCGAGAGCATCTTAACATTTCAAAACTAAGCTTTCATTTAGAAAAGGTTGGGGAGGAGGATTCACTTTTTAAATGCTAATCACTCTCATGTGAACCCTTCTTTCTCAAGAGAAGGCAGATACCCTTGCTCACTGGAGACCAAGTTCAACGCCTTTGCCTACGTTTGCAAAGACGGTGTCTCTGGATAGGGTTTTGGGTTTGCAATTTGCCAAAGGTTGGAGTTGAGCACCCAAGCTCAAACCGAGCACCCGGTTTTCTTCATCACTTCTCTACGTAATATGGAAGAATCCATGATGGATGCAAATCTGGCTTCATTTTCCCCCTCTGCTTTGTATGGGGTACTTATGAGAAAATCCTTGAAAAAATTCCCCAAAACTACATGTGTCAGAGTTTACTTTGCTGCAGAAGCAGCCTTTTTTTTTAATTTAGCCATGTGTGTTTTTGATAACACAAATAGCATCTATAATGTTTTATTATAATTATTTATCTAAAGTTTTATGTTTTTTAAAAATTTTTTAAGTTGATTTTTGAGAGAGAGAGACAGAGCGCGAGCAGGGGAGGGTCAGAGAGAGGGAGACACAGAATCCGAAGCAGGCTCCAGGCTCTGAGCTGTCAGCACAGAGCCCGATGTGGGGCTCGAACCCACGAACCGTGAGATCATGACCTGAGCCGAAGTCGGACGCTTAACCGACTGAGCCCCCCAGGTGCCCCACGTTAAAATATATTTTAGAATTAGATTGAAGTCAGCAGTTTTCCGGAAAAATAGACATCAGGAAAACATGATTAAGTACATTTAGTTTCTGAATTCTGAACACTCTAACGTTGCTTCAAGGATTTTAACCCATATGCATAGTACTTAGAAACTCTCATTTCCCAAAGCGGTTAACCTACATTTTTAGTCAAAGTGTGCAAAAAACACTCTTCTTTAGGTAATGCAGTAGTAACAATTCTGTCATCTATTTTCGTTGACTCCGACAACACCTAACACCGTCGGCAAGAGTGGTTAGGAGTAGAAGAGGCAGCAGTCATTGCCAGAGCTCAGTTAGCCACTTTGGAAAACGTTGTTGAGAGTGTGAATTAGGATTAAAAATGCCGTTCGTTTTTTTATGGAAATGATTGTCAAATGCCCTGAAATGACTTTGTCCACTTTGCATCCACTGCCAGTCATAGAAGGTTGAGAAGGCAGAAAATACTCAAAACCACCTCGAACCAGGAAGAGGAGCAGGAAAAAAAGTCAGAAATAAATGAAGCCCGTTGAATAGTTTCACGTGATGTGGTTGGAGCAGTGTGTCAATCGTTGTGCCGCACGAGGGGACAAACCCAGTTGTGCAGGGGGATGAACTCTTCCTTCGAGGTGTCTGCGGCTCGGCGTCCATTTCAGGCACGGGAAGTGTCCGTTTGATCAAGCAAAACAGCACTTTGTTCTTACATGCGTGTGTACTCACACCCACGTTCACTCTAGTCACATGCGCGTGCACTCACACCCACGTGCCAACACACTCTTGTTACACGCACGTGCACTCACACCCACGTGCACACTTGTTACATGCATGTGCACTCACACCCACGTGCACACACACACTCTCATGTGCATGTGCACTCACACCCACGTGCAAACACACTCTCGTTACATGCATGTGCACTCACACCCACGTGCACTCTAGTCACATGCATGTGCACTGACAACCACGTGCGAACACTTGTCACATGCGTGTGCAGTCATACCCACGTGCAAACTCTTGTGACATGCATGTGCACCCACACCCACGTGCACTCTCGTTACATGAATGTGCACTCATACCCACGTGCCAACACACACTCTTGTTGCGTGTGTGCACTCACACCCACGTGCACACTCTTGTTACATGCGTGTGCAGTCACACCCACGTGCAAACTCTTGTCACATGCATGTGCACCCACACCCACGTGCACTCTCGTCACGTGTGTGGACTCATACCCATGTGCAAACACACACTTGTTACATGCATGTGCACTCACACCCACGTGAAAACACACTCTTGTTACATGAATGTGCACTCATACCCACGTGCAAACACACACTTGTTACATGTATGTGCACTCTTGTCACGTGCACGTCAACCCACACCCATGTGCAAACACACTCTTGTTACATCCATGTTCAGTCACACCCATGTGCAAACACACACTCTCCTTACATGCATGTGCACCCACACCCACGTGCACTCTCTCGTCACATGTGTGTGCACTCATACCCATGTGCACACACTTGTTACATGCATGTGCACTCACACCGACGTGCAAACACACACTCTTATTACATGAATGTGCACTCATACCCACGTGCAAACACACACTCGTTACATGCATGTGCAAACACTCTTGTCACGTGCACCCACACCCATGTGCAAACACACTCTTGTTACATCCATGTTCACTCACACCCATGTGCAAACACACACTCTCCTTACATGCAGGTGCACCCACACCCACGTGCAAACACTCTCGTCACATGCATGTGCACTCACACACGTGCAAGTACTCTGTTGCATGCATGTGCACTCACACCCACGTGCAAACACACAGTCTCCTTACATGCATGTGCACCCACACCCGCGTGCAAACACACTGTTCCTCTACGGAGAGCCCGCAGCTCTAACGAGACCTGCAGGGACGTCCAGCCCCCGAGACGCGCAAGTCAGACTTCCGTCCTCCGTGACCCCGGGGGCCCGTCGCAGCCCCGCGAACAAGGACGTCCGGACTCGCCGCCGCGTCCCACGCACCGTCTTCCCTGCGGCGGCTCGTCGTCACGTGCGGCAAACAGACGCGGACCCGCAAATGCAGCGAACAGAGCTTCGGAAGCTCGGGACGTGGAGGAGCCTGAACCGCTGTGGCCGGCGTGGACCGCCAGGGCCGTGGACGTGGCTTCCGCGCTGATGACGTACGTGCCACCAGCCTGCGGCGCTGTGCTGCAAACCGCAGCCTGAACGGCCGCCTTGGGCCCAGACCCACGCGACGCAAAGGCCTCGGTGGGTCAACGAGCAGGAGGAAAAGAATACCAGGGGCAGGAACAGCATAGGCAAGAAAACAAGAAATTTAAAGGTTGCAAGGGGCCATGCACGCACGTGGACAAATTCAGGACAAAGCGGCCTTGAGGACAGCCAGAGGCTGCGGACTGTGCCTAGGTATGAACTTGACCCCATGACATAGTATTTTTTTTTTGCATTTATTTATTTTTGAGAGGCAGAGAGAGAGCGAGAGCAGGGGAGGGGCAGAGAGGGAGGGAGGCACAGGCTCCGAGCCTGACGCGGGGCTCGAACCCACAAACCGCAGGATCATGGCCTGAGCTGAAGTCGGCCGCTCAAGTGACTGAGCCCCCCAGACGCCCCCATGATATACATAGTATATAAATTGGTTTTACACGTGAATTATAATGGGAAACTATAGTGGATTGGTTTGTTTTTATTTACTTTTATTTCTATTTCTATTTTTATTTTTTAAATTAAAAAAAAATTTTTTTTACTGTTTATTTTTGAGAGACAGAAAGAGACAGAGCACGAAAGGGGGACAGAGAGAGACGGAGACACAGAATCTGAAGCGGCTCCAGGCTCCGAGCTGTCAGCACAGAGCCGGACGTGGGGCTTGAACCCATGAACGCTGAAATCGTGACCTGAGCCGAGGTCAGACACGTAACTGACTGAGCTGCCCAGGTGCCCCTGTTCATGTCTATTTTAAAGAGCGAGAGAACACATGCAAGGGGGACAGAGGGGCAGAGAGAGAGAGAGAGAGAGAGAGAGAGAGAAAGAGAATCCCAAGCAGGCTCCATGCTCAGTGCGGAGCCCAACATGGGGCTCGATCCCATGAACCGAGAGATCGTGACCTGACCCAAACTCGAGACTCGACTGACTCAGCCACCCAAGCGGCCCTGGTGGATTGTTTGTGAGCATGGAGCATTTCCAGAAAATCGCAAGTGAGATCCACAATTGCATCGTACACCCGCAGCAACCTCTGGCCACGTTATAAATCCGTAGAATTCGTTCAAATATTAGCATCTTGCCTTGCCCCCTCGTAACGCGCTTGCTGGGTTCCACGGCCGTGTCCCACTGTCTGTGACAGGTTCCGTAAATCCGCGAGTAACCGGCGAGCGCTGACCGGTGCGCCCATGGCCTGCTGAACACCACCTGCTTGGTCACAGGCATTAAAAGACCCGCCTTCCTGTCTTTCCGACACAAGTCCCAGATTGGATAATAAGGGAGCAGAATCCTCATGAAGAATCTCAGACACCATTGAATTGTTTCCAGAAAAAATGTAACCGCCCTGGGGTGCCTGGGGGGCTCAGTCAGGTGAGCGCCTGACTCTTGATTTCAGCTCAGGTCATGATGTCACCGTAGGTGAGTTCGAGCCCCGTGCCGGGCTCTGCGCTGACAGTGCGGAGCCTGCTTGGAATTCTGTCCCCCACCCCCCCCTCTCCGACCTTCCCCTGCTCTCTCTCTGTCTTTCAAAAATGAACAAACAAACTCAAAAGGAATCTTATTAAAAATTTAACAGCCATATTCACTGAGTTCCTTATATGTCACATATTTTTCCGTTGTGGCATCTTTGGAGCTCGCCGTTTGATATATTCTTGTACGGATTCAAGTCACTTTCCTTCGAATCCAGCCCCGTGAGACTTTCAATTATATTTCTTTCTGACGCGCGGATGAGTTGGACCCCACCTGCCTTTGCGGATCCCACATGTCACTCCTCAGAAGGTCTGATTTCCTGACTTTTTCAATAATAAATACATTTTGCCCCCCTTTACTGGCTACGCTGTTTAAACCACTTGGCATGTGCCCGACCTGCCAGACTCAACTTCAAATATTCTCATTGCCTTTCTCCACCTACCCTGGCTACCAGGGACCGCTACTTTCTGCATTTGACAAATTAGAGACACGTTTCCCCCCAAAAGGCTAGTGTCACTTTTGCGGGCTCAGAAGCTGGTAACAGACAGGATGGCAGTTTGAGTGGAAACAGTCCAATTGTGTGACAGGTGCTGGAGTCTGACACTGCAGACCTGAATCACAGATCTACGGCTTCGAGAGGAAAATACACGACCAGGCCCAGTCACTGTGCTCAGACGAATAAATGAATTTTTAACTGGCACTTTGGGTTTCATTTTGAGCAAACACAGTATACCAAAGGTACTTTTATTTCACATAGTTTTCATAGTCAGAAGAATAAAATATTGATGTGCATGGGTTAGGTATTAGAATCGTTTCATTTTCAAAATTGAATAATTTTCAAATAAACTGAATGCAAATTTCAAGTACAAATTTGTGATCCTGAGTTTAGTGCTTTATTTTGTCAGCATTTAGATTGTATTTTACATAAATATGCGGATTGCTTCAATCAGTTACTAGTTACTGTAGTCCATTTTTTTGTGTGTCTCCAGGAAAACGACTCTGATAAAGGAACTAAGAAGAAAAACACTTTGTCTTTTCAGATTCCGAATGCCTGTGACGTCATTCTCCCTCTAAATTACTTTCAATTGCACGGAGCATTTTTTTCCTCTAATGTGTCGGTTGTTTTATTTTTCACCCCCTTTCCAGTGTGGTCTTCCGCATCAGAGAGCAACTTTCTCTCTTATTCTTTTCTCTGTTGTTACCCATGCACAGGACAGAAAAGGACCCTGTTCTTTGTTGTGTGATGCTCAGATGTTTTCTTAATATTTCAGTTTCTATCCCTCACACCTGCCACCAAATTGTTGCTACTCTGGGACCCACTGATTATTCCAGCCAGCCAGCCATCGACCAAAAAAAAAAAAAAAATTGTCTGCAGATTATTTTCTACAAACTCGATCCTCAGCTGCATACAAAATGAATTCGATTCTAAAATTTATTGGGGAACTGATATTCCGCGTTCACAAAATATTTATGCGGCCCGTCTCTCTAAGGAAATCTATTCAATGTTGACATGTCATTTTCATTTCTGCGTGTCTCCCGAGAAACCTCTCGCCACATTGCTTTCTAAGAAAAGTCTTAATCTAAAGTGGTACTGTGGTTATATTTATTAGTCCATGGTATATTTGATGTGAATTCGCTTCGGTGGAAAATTTACCACTGAACAAATAAGTTTAAATGAATGGATAAGGCAATGCTAGCAGAAGAAGGCAAATAATCCTCATATAGGGTGTTATAAACCTTAGAAACAGGTCAAGACTTGCTCTCCGGATGTCTCTGTGTTTTCGTAGTAGAAATAACAAAACGTGTGCTCAGAATGCTTTTAAACGACTCCACTGAGCCTATAAATCATACAAACCACCATACTTTTGATGGATATATAGTATATATTTGCACACACACCATAAGCTCATCAATTTTTACATATAGGATCAATTGCACTATATAATATTCATTTCATAATAATAAATATGTTATATAGGATATAATTTATATAATTTTAAATGAAATATTTTACTATATATATATATATATATTTTTTTTTTTTAGAGTGAGAGAACATGTGTGCAAGCAGGGAAGGGGCAGAGAGAGAGGGAGAGAGAATCCCAATGAGGCTCCACGCTCAGTGCAGAGCCCCACACAGGGTTTGATCTCACAACTGTGAGATCATGAGCTGAACTGAAATCAAGAGTTGTACTCTTAACCGACTGAGCCACTCAGGTGCCCCAATACTTATTATATATATATATATATATATATATATATATATATATTATATAATAATAGATTATAATATAAATAGATTATATGCATCATGTAAGCCAAAGATAAGACTAAATAAAACCTATGTAGATTATTATGTTAATAGATTATATTATGCAGTATTACTATGTTATATATGATGTGTCTAGATTTATATATATATATAATATCTGGATAAAATCTGTCTACATTATTATATATTATTATACCTAGAATATAGTATATGTTAATGGAATACTACATGGCCATGAGAAAGAATGAAATCTGGCCATTTGTAGCAACGTGGGTGGAACTCAAGGTGTTACACTAAGTGAAATAAGTCAGGCGGAGAAGGACAGATCCCATATGTTTTCACTCATATGTGGATCAGGAGAAACTTAACAGAGGACCATGGGGAGGGGAAGAGGGAAAAATAGTTATGGAGCGCAAGGGAGGCAAACCATGAGAGACTCTTGAATACTGAGAACAGACTGAGGGCAGATGTGGGTGGGGAGAGGGGAAGGGGGGTGATGGACATGGAGGGGGGCACTTGGGATGAGCGCTGGGTGTTATATGGAAACCAACTTGAGAATAAACTATATTTAAAATATATATAGTATAAATTATCCTACATGATATATATCAAACATAATAAAACATGTTAGACACTATATAATTATTATATTTTATTTATTGCATACACGATATATAAAAATAGATAAGCATATATATTACACTGTGATATAATATATATTAGTACATACTTTATCTATATCCATCTGTGTATATCCCTTACATCTGGAATTTCATTTTTATCACAGGAGATACATGTAATAAAACTTCCCTGAACACTCTCCCCTCAAATTTACAAGATAATCCCTTACCTAACCAAGACAGGCTTTTGTCCACTGTTGTCTTTGGTTTCTTTGCTTTTCATTCACTGGAAAACAAACAAGGAAACTAGCACAATGAGCAGTTCACGGGGACATCCTTGAAGTGACGTTGACCGGGGGACTCACGGCTAACAAACCCCAGGTCGTCTCAACAGCCGGGAAGGGGTCCACGCGGGTCGCCCACAGTGTTCAATAAAATTAATGTGAGCTTCCAGGGTGCATGGTGTCCTTTACCCAGCCTTGGTATAAAGTTATGTTAGCTGAGCAAATTCTGCGCCTGTCCGCTTTTTCTTCCTGTTGCTTGAGTTTGGGGGTCACCTTCTATAAATCCTTTGGATCTAGTATGTTGGCAATGGCTGGACAGACTTGGGTACCGGTTACCTCTTCCACAGATGACTGAATAGATAGTTGATTTTTCAGGGAGGAATTTTTATTTTCAATGTATTTATCAATCACTGGGGGAGTATTTCCCTATTTTAACAACCGGGACAACTGAATATTCGTTCTGGCCATGAAGCCAAAATCTGAGACAGAAAATGCATGCAGGACATGATGTGTATGAATTATGTTTGGGGAATCCCAGAGGGATTTAATTATGGAAGATTCTGGGGCGCGTGGGTGGCTCCGTCGGTTAAGCCTCCAACTTCAGCTCTGGTCATGATCTCACAGTTCGTGGGTTCGAGCCCTGCATGGGGCTCTGTGCTGACAACTCAGAGCCTGGCGCCTGCTTCAGATTCTGTGTCTCCGTTTCTCTGCCCCTCCGCTGTTCACGCTCTGTCCCCCTCTCGGCTCCTCCCCCACGTATACGTGCGCGCTCTCTCTCTCTCTCTCTCTCTCAAAAATAAGCTTAAAAATTATAATTAATGGCAGATTCTGATTCAGTAGGTCTTTGGCTCACATGTAATTCAATGTTGCTGGTCCTCCAGCTTGAGAACCTAAAGAATGGGACGGCATTCATTTGAGACATATGCTTTTCAAAACCAAATTTCCTTGAGGATCATAGACCCATCACAAAAAGATTAATTTGCTAATGTGTGTTCCTTGAAAACAGACAGTGAAAGCTTATCACTAAGTGTGTCTCTGCAAAGTGTTGAACTGGCTGCTTTTCCAGCAAAACGCATAAAGCGGTAGACCCTGAAAATAATGGACAGTGGGAAGCCGGAGTCAGATAGAATCACACAGCTTTGCAACTTTCTTTCAAAACCTCTGGGGACAATAGCAGTAGTTTCTAGGTTTACAATTGGAAATCAGGTCACAAGGCCCCTGAAGCACATCACCGAGATGGCTTTCTAATCGTTTCTCTCCCTCTCTGACACAGGATTTTTAAAATGTACTTATTATCCCCTGTGTCACATGAAGTGGCATTCAGAAAAAATTAATTCTGAGAGACTGAATTCACTAGAGTCCAGAACTCACGAGAGCACCTCTTAGCGAGGTTGGAGAGAGTGATAATTGAGTTTAATTGTGGAAACTTATATGAAGCTTTCCTTGATATTTTGTCAGAGTATATAAAAATGATAGTGTGGAAGAAGAAAGACTTCCTAACAAGTTTTTTTCCTTAATTGAATATTGATATACAAAAGGTATTGAGTAGGGCATTCTGAGACAAATTCTTTCCTTCCTTCTTTCTTTCTATTCATCCCTCCACCCATCCATCCATCTACTTATGCACATATTCATCATATGTATCTTCTATCTATCTATCTATCTATCTATCATCTACCCATCCATCCATCCACCCATCCACCCATCCATCCATCCACCCATCCATCCACCCATCCGTCCATCCACCCATCCACCCATCCATCCATCCACCCATCCACCCATCCACCCATCCACCCATCCACCCATCCATCCATCCACCCATCCACCCATCCACCCATCCACCCATCCACCCATCCACCCATCCACCCATCCACCCATCCATCCATCCACCCATCCACCTATCCATCCATCCATCCATCCATCCATCCATTCTATCTATCCATCCATCCATCATCTCTTTTATCCATCTCTCTACCTATCTGTCATCTGTCTAGGTGTCTAGAGATGTATCCTTGTATCTATGTGTCTGTCCCTCTACATCAACATGTACCTGTGTGCATGCATGTGTGTATAACTAACTTTTAAAAATCCTTGCCACACAATAACTCAGTGCATTTTCCAGAACAGACACTTTTTTCTGAGCAACAGCAAGCTTGCCTCAGTTTGCAAATTAGTATTTACCATCATTTAAATCATCACCAACCTACTCTATGTGTAGTATGGCTGTCTTTTTTAAAAATGTTTTTAATGTTTATTATTGAGGGAGAGAGAGGCACTCTGTCTTGAGAGAGAGAGAGAGAGAGAGAGAGAGAGAGAGAGAGTCTGAATCGGGGAGGGGCATGGAAAGAGGGAGACACAGAATCCAAAGCAGGCTCCAGGCTCTGAGCTGTCAGCACAGAGCTGGACATGGAACTCAAACCCACAAACTGTGAGATCATAACCTGAGCTGGAGTCAGACACTTAACTGACTGAGCCACCCAGGCACCCTGAGCAGTATAACTTTCTAATTTTAGAAAAGAATTCCCTGCAGCCCGATGTGTGCCTCATTTGCCGGGGTCTGCACGAGTTTAGGGAACAGTGGTGCTGTGGTATTTGTCCGGCAGCGAAGTCCAAGCCCGTGACCTCCAACCCAACTACGTGATGACTGAGAAGACAGCAGTTGTGACGTGCAACTGCACGCTTCCTGTGCCCTCCTTGGTACTTCTCCGTGCTCACCCGTGACCAAGTGGGGACCTTGTTGACTTGGGCACTGTTGACATTTGGGGTAGGATGATTCTCCACGGTGGGGGCATCCTGTGCTTTACAAGATATGCAGCATCCCTGGTCTCCACCCACCAGATGCCAGTCAAGATCACCAAACAATCTCCAACATGGCCAGTCCCATTTGGGGTAACATCACCACAGTTGGTAACTGCCATTTTACATGAAGCTGAATTGCAGTCTTCTTATTCTTTTACGCATTTAAGCCCGCACACTGCCCTTAAATTCTGGTTTATGAACATAAATCTGCTTCCTTGCAAACTATTTGTCTCACTCATTCTAAGAGTCCTAAGCTGCAGACAAACTTGATGTAGTAGATTTCTCAAGACTTTCTCTTGAAGCAAGAAACTCACTTTGCACTCACAGACTGTCCCATGATGTCCCTAGAGTGCTTTAAAAAGTCATTAGAGGGGCGCCTGGGTGGCTCAGTCGGTTGAGCATCTGACTTCAGCTGAGGTTATGATCTCAAGATTTGTGAGTTCGAGCTCCGCATTGGACTCTGTACAGACAGCTCAGAGCCTGGAGCCTGCTTCCAATTCTGTGTCTCCTTCTCTCTCTGCCCCTCCCTGGCTTGTGCTCTGTCTCTCAAAAATAAATAAATGTTGAAAAAAAATTTTAAAGTAATTAGGACATTTCCTCTCTCATTATTGTGTGGGGGGAGGTCTTTCTTGCTATTTGAGTGCCGTAAACATATACAAGTGATGTCTGTGGACAGTCTTCATGGCATAGAGTCCAGAAACACTGACAGTTGAAACCTAAGAACAATATGCCCTACAGAGAAGGCTATGCATTTGCTTGTTGCCAGAGTCCCTCTCTCTGTCTCCAAAGATGAATCTTGGCTGTTGATTTAGTAGAGGCATTTCTCAACCCATCATTAAAGAGTAGTATCATGGGATACATAATCTACCAAGGATGGAAGTCACTGAAATGACATAATTTTTTCTCCGTTATGAACAATAGTTTCTTCTTGGCGATTTCTAAATGAAATTAGACTTCCTGAGAAAAGAAAGCCAACTAGTTGCAGAAAAAATAAATAATAACGGAAGTTTCTCTGAGCCTCTTTCCCACTAAAGCAATGAACCTGGGAGAAAACACAGTGAGGTATCTAGAGTAGGTGTTGAAGCCTGATGAAGCCAGTCGGAAATTCATTTTCTGGGCTCAGCACCACAGATTGTATGTATTCATGGACAGTATAACTAGCGTATGAGAAGAAATTTGATATACTTGACCCTGGAGTTAGTGCACATTAGGGGCACTGACCCCCTGCACAAAACCCTGGGTATAAATTTTGACTCCCCCAAAACTTAACTACTGATAGCCTCCTGTTGACAAAGTCCACGTAGTCGATTAACCCATATTCGGAATGTCCTATGGATTATATACCTCGTTCTTACAATAAAGTAAGCTAGAGAAAATAGTAAGAAAACCATAAGGAAAACACGTTTACGGTATTGCACTGTGTGTCTCAGAAAAGAAGTCTGTGTTATTAGGAGACCCACACGTGCCATCCCAATCCCTCGTTCAAGGGGCATCTGTAAAGATAAAGCACAGTTTGGATGGGGCCGGGTCAGATCTAATGGAGGATATTTTGTCAAGGTAGGTTACCATCCATTTGCATTTGGTTAATGGCTCATGGCGCATTTTTCTTACCATAATTATTAGAACGTTATCTATTTAGAAGACACACATTTCAACCCTCTTTTACATGGAGTCCTTAGGATAGTTATAAAATAAGTTTAATATTGTTATTTCAAACTCCCTTTTAATTGTAAAAATTGGCACATAATACAGCCTTCAGTGCATGAAATATATGAATCCCCTTAGATGACAAAATTTGCTTCAATATATATTTATGGTGGGATATTTTTCACCTTCTTCTATTTGTTTTTTTAAAATGTTTTAATGTATATTAATTTTTGAAGGAGAGACAGAGCATAAGCTATCCGGGATAGGGACAGTGAGAGAGAGGGAGACACAGAATCCGAAATGGGCTTCAGGCTCTAAGCTATCAGCGCAAAGCCCGACACGGGGCTCGAACTCAAAAACCACAAGATCATGACCTGAGCCGAAGTAGGATGCTTAACCCGACTGAGCCACCCAGGCGCCCCGTCACCTTCTTATATTCTTGATCCAAAATTTTGGAAGCAGTTTTATTTTCTAATTTCACATAGGAGTATTATAACAATGCCCTAATAAAGTATTTGTGGATTACTTTTATAGTTAAAATATAATTAAAATATGAAACTATGACATTGTATGTGAACATATATTAACTATAATGATCATAAAATAAAATAAATTTTGAAATACTACTTTACATTCAAAGATCATTCCAAGTGTGTTTCCAGCAATGCAATTTAGTGGGTCCGACTGTCTACCCTTTAATCTCAAGGGCCAATGAATTCTATAAAAAGTTAATTATTGGATAACCTTCCTTTAGGTACGCATGAAAGAGTTTAATGAAGGGTTGGTAATGGTTACGTCTCTATACTGTTTACTTTTTGTTTTTTTTAAATATGTAATCAATAAATAATCCTGCTTAGACCATTTATTTCACCAGAGAAAGCTAGATTTGATTAATTAATTGCTTCGAAGTGGACATCCACGGCCCTGGGGTTTACACGCAGTCTAAATTGAATTAGCCAATTGACTTTCCCTGTCACTAATCTTTGGGATTGTATTAACCTTACCATTGTGTTTGTTTCATGAGAGCTTCTCCCTGGAATATTTATCGTATAGTGAAGCATTGCTTCTAATGGGCAGATGAACAGGGATTTGCAAAGACGATATGGTTTCGAATAGTATTTCTGCAGAAAAAAATATGTAGAAATAAAGAATGAATTCAAATAAGGTGAAAGCGATATTATTTTCACTTAATAAAATCCACTTTTGGGGGGGGGGTCATGTCATCGGTATGCGTATGCTATTTTAAATGAAGCACCAAGTAGAAACAATACACTTATTTGGGCCAGGATACTTTGGGCTCATGTCTTATGTATGTGTATAGTTTTTTAAATGAAAAACTAGGTAGAAAAAAATCTATCTATAGAACATCAAACTCAGATTCCACTTTTCTATTAATACAAGTATTTTTGAGGGTGAAAATACTTATATTATGTATTTACATGGTTCCAGAATACTGGGGGGGGGGCAGAGTGTAGCATTCTAAATACCTTACAGTGATTTTTTTAAAAAAATGGATAATTGAGCTCTAGTTTATATATTATCTATCATTCATGCATGTTCAGAACTCTGAAATCAAGACATTTATTTATTTATTAAAAATTTTTTAATGTTTATTTATTCTTGAGAGACAGAGAGAGACAGAGCATGAGCCAGGGAGGGGCAGAAAGAGAGGGAGACACAGAATGCGAAGCAGGCTCCAGGCTCCGAGCTGTCAGCACAGAGCCCCATGCGGGGCTCGAACCCACATACTGTGAGATCATGACCTGAGCCAGAGTTGGACACCTAACTGACTGAGCCACCCAGGCGCCCCTGAAATTCAAGAAATTTAAACACAAACTGTCACTGTGGTATATTTGTCTTAAGATCTTATAAAGCATGGATAGCTGTAATAATCTTTCTTTTTTCCTTTATTTTTTTTTTGCAGCCCTTGCTGTTATATACTGAAATGAATACACATAAATATACGTTCAATTATTCAAGATGCCCAGACGTAGTTGTAGAAATGAATTAGTCTGCTGCCCTCATTAGCCCCTCATGCTCTGAGACACCAGTAGCTGATGGCACCTTACTACCTGCATTCTGGTTGAGGGAAGGGTTCCTCTGTAGCTGGGAGCCGCGCCGGCCTCGCTGGATGATAAAGTCACAGCGAGGAAATGGCAGACGTTTGCACAGCTCCTGCCATAAACCGAAACTGGTATCTCCTTCTACTACTGGCTCTTATTGGGAATGGGCCTGCTGTTATTGACCAAGCCTCACAATGTTCCAGATCAGACCGATATTCCCCAGACGGATACCTCATGAGAGGAAGCATATTCCTGCCCCTACAAAGGAGATTTTGGATGAAAGCACTGCCGATGTTCGTCGAAAGACTCTTCCAATAGGCCCCGTTAGATTCAAATCATAGACTATAAAGGGGTTAAAAACACAAGAGTTGCATTTAAGTCTGGACCGGAGAAAAGGAGCCTAATTTGGAGATAAGAAATAGAAAACAAGGACAGAACATTGTCCCTTCCCA
Organism: Cryptoprocta ferox; assembly: GCA_028646485.1. NCBI lineage: Eukaryota > Metazoa > Chordata > Mammalia > Carnivora > Eupleridae > Cryptoprocta > Cryptoprocta ferox. The sequence goes on from CM053579.1 coordinate 103,884,832, forward strand.
GAGTCCACATTCTACAAACACTCTTCCTTGTACTGACTTCAGTTATGAGGATGGATAAGAAAATAGAAACCCAGGTGCAAGGCCAGCACACATAGGGCCCCCATGGTGCTTGCACCAAAGAAAGGGCTTTCTCAAGTAACTTGTTAACAAACATTCTTTCTCTTGCAGTGAATGAGCCAAATAAAATAACTCCTAGCCTCTCTATATACAACTTAACCTATGTTTTAATTTTAGCGTTACTTGGTTGTAACGTTAATTAAAAACAAAGTCATAAATATTGGCAAAAAAACCAACCCGTGCAAAATAAGCTAAGTGTGTTACTTTCTTGTTCTGGGGGACTGATGCCAAGAATGAAAGGGGTGGTTCTACAAAAATACTTCTGTCAAACCTGTTTCTGTACATTTTCGATGATCAAAGCATCTTATCACAAAGAACTAGACACTGTAAACAGTTCTGTTTTCTGATGTCATGTTATCACTTGACCAATAAAATAAAGACACCAAAACAGACAGAGCAGAGATGGCTGCCTGGTGATCAGAAAGAAACTCGAGGCTTTCTCATCACTCTCTCACGCCGACACTGTCCATCCTTCATGGAACCCTGGACCTGCTGGAGCTGCACTCCGGCACTCTGTCCCTTTCCGTGGTGCGTATCTCCCTGTGAAGGCTATGTGCTTGGCCATAGACCATTATTTTTTTTCATCGTTTTAATGTTTATTCATTTTTGAGAGAGTGTGTGAGAGAGAGAGGGCATGAGTGGAGGAGGGGCAGAGAGAGAGGGAGACATCGAATCCGAAACAGGCTCCAGGCTCTGAGCTGTCAGAACAAAGTCTGATGCGAGGCTCGAACCCACAAACCGTGAGATTATGACCTGAGTGGAAGTCGGAGTTTCGACCGAATGAGCCACCAGGCACCCATGACCATAGAGCATTCTTAACAAATGAGAGAATGGTAATATCATCTGCTTGTATTAGACAATATATTAACTTAAGGCTGTAATTATCCAGATTTTGAAATACCATAAACTCGGTGTACGAGCATAAAACCAGAAGAGAAGAACAGAAGAACAAAACAACAATGTGAGCACTAGAGAAGAAAGAGAAAAGCGTTTCTTTCTCTGAGGCAAAGAGCATTTCCGGGAGGTAATTGGCAGGAAACAGATTTGCTCTGAATGAATTTACTGACAATTGCAATTTGTGGCGTCCACCACTCCTTTCCAGCCCTGTATTCAGTGGAAATGCACAGCCAGTGCAAAAACTTTGGAAGTATTCAAGATCGAGTTATGCAGAAGCCTGATGATGTTTGCATAGATGAACAAAAATACTGACACAACACATTGAGTCTCCATCGTGCATTAGGGAATCCTTGATACTACGGATTCCAGGTGCACATCAAAGCAACTCTAGTAACAGACAACTTTGAGCATCTAAAACCTTTTAAGATTCACTGGATCAATTTACAACCCTTTGGAAAATGGAAAAGTGTGCAGGGGAACAACCTAAGACCAACCATGTTAGTGTTTTCCAGCTGAGTGAATCATGCCCTTTAGTTCCCTTTGGTTCCTTCATTCCCAGAAACTAATGAAAATGGATGTTTCCGAGTGTCATACTGACTTCACATTTATTTGGCAAAAGTCACTGATTGAGCACGTTTGATGGGCACATAGGTGCGGTACTCTTTGGAGACGCAGATATAAATATGATGTCCAGGAATCGGCAAAATGAACTTTAAGTTTTTTAATTTATTTATTTAGAGACTGCGAGTGAGCAGGAGGGGTAGAGAGAGAGGGAGAGAGAGAGAGAATCCCAAGCAGATGACGCACTGTCAGCACAGAGCCCCACATGGAGCTTGAACTCACGAACCGTGAGATCATGACCTGAGCTGAAATCAAGAGTCAGACTCTGCTCAACCCACTGAGCCACCCAGGCGCCCCAAGAAGCGACTCTTACCACCCAGGTAGCGCTGTAGCCTGTGAAGGTAAATGAACTAGACAGGTCCCAATGGGCGACTCACTCTAGTTAAGGGAAAGACGTAACTGGCCACACCTTTTCCATAGAGGGGCCGCTTTCATGATGGGCACCTGTGGGACACAATGGCGGGGAAACTCAAAGGAAGTGGGAGAAGGAGTCACTGAGCAGTGATGGCTGGGCAGAGAAGTCTAGATGCACAAATGGAGATCGGGCACCGTCAGGAATACAAGAAGCTGCTCCAGGGAGAGAGAGCAGCGCGAACAGGGAAAGGTGTGAAGAACTGGAGTGGATTCGACAAACCACAATGGCGGCCATCATCCTGGGCTAGGTGGATGTGTCCTTCCCTAAGTGGATAACTACCCTGTGAGATTCAGATCACCTGTCACTCAATTTCTAGCTCTCCTTTTCCATATCGCCCTGCAACCACGCACGGTGCCATTGAACACGCGGAATCAAGCTGTGCCTTTGAGGACTAGTTACTACAGGTCTCAAGAATTTGCCAAAAACTCCCAAAAAACAAAAAACAAATAAAAGTGATTACAGACACGAGGGGACTCTATTTTCAATATGCCTCTGCTATTTTGTTTATTTTCTTCATGTATCACTTACATTTTTTTAAGTTACCCTAATTTCATCTTTGACACACAAATAAAAGTACAAAGCCAAGGATCTCTAGTCATTTAACAGAAAGAGAGAACATAGCAGAGGAGAGTCAGAGGAGAGAGAGGGGAAAAAAAGAGGTTTTCCAAAAAATACCAGGCATTTCTGGTAGTAAGTGTGAAAATTAAAATTTAGTTTGTGTTCTTAGAGAATTCCAAGCAATGAGTAAATCTTTTTTTAATTTTTTTAATGTTTATTTATTTTTGAGAGAGAGAGAGACAGAGTGCAAGCAGGAGAGGGGCAGAGACAGGGAAACACAGAATCTGAAGCAGCTCCAGGCACTGAGGTGTCAGCACAGATCCTGACGCGGGGCTCGAACTCATGAACCATGAGAACATGACCTGAGCTGAAGTCGGACGCCTAAATGACTGAGCCACCCGGGCGCCCCAACAGTGAGCAAATCTTAAATCAAGAACAGCTTTAATATAAAATCACAGGAATCAAAAACCAAGAAAGATGTGTAGAAGTTTGAAATATGGTCATTATTTCTTCTTACATTTGAGGGAATTGAACAAGATCATAAACTTGGACCTCTTTGTAAAAGAAAGGACATTTGTCACTATGTATATTACATAGAGAAGAGTGAGTTAAAAATGTGGGGAAAGTAACAAGAGACAGGAAGGCAGGTCCAGGTAGTCGACGATCTGTCATAATCGAGGAAACGAGTGCAGAGGATGTTAATGGACGATTAGGGGCAGAAAAGCCTTCCTGTGTCCTGGGGAAAGACTGGGATTTTAAGATTGAATTTTTAGTGAAAGGAGGAAGGAGAGAGATAAGAAAAGTGGAGAGACACAGAGACAGAAAAAGCAGGGAGGGAGGTGGAGAGGGAGTCCTTTATTGAACACTAATGATACTGACAATTCCCAAAACTGAGGAACGTCGAAATATCCACAGACAGGAGTGAGAAAAGCATTTCGTATAAAGACAATGAGCAACACATGGAAATTCAGAAGGAGACAGACACGGAATCTTCTCACTATCTCCGAGAACTTATTTTTACCTTAGAATTTTACCTTCAGTCTACGAAGGATAGGTCAGCATCAAGACACGGTGACTGAGACTGTTTACTGCTCACATCTGTTGATGATAAAATTTTACCCAAGCATACACCTTCGTCAAAATGATATTTTCTTCCTCAGGGAACCTAACGATTATTTGTCAAGGTTATAGTTTCCTTTAAACAGGGTGGGTGCGCTTGAGTTTTATCTTTAGACTTTTATAAAAATATACTTATATAGAGACACATCTCTCTATATAGACTATATATAACTATCTCTATATATATTATATACATATTATATAGAGATTTATATATAACTCTGTCTATAGATAGATATATAGATAGATAGATTTTATGTATATAGAGTTATATGTAACTCTATATAATCTCTCTATATAGACTCAATATACCTTATATAGAGACACAACTATTTATAGAATACAGCAACAATGATAGAAATCTAAAACATTCAGAAATTATTTATTCCCACCAGAAATGGAAAAACCTGAAGGTCCCTAATATTTGTTTTTACATTAAAAAATTTTTTAATGTTTTATTTATTTTTGAGAGAGAGAGAGACAGCATGAGCAGGGGAGGGTCAGAGAGAAAGGGAGTCACAGAATCCGAAGCAGGCTCCAGGCTCCGAGCTGTCAACACAGAGCCCGATGTGGGGCTCGAACCCATGACCTGTGAGATCATGACCTGAGCCGAAGTCGGATGCTCAACCGACTGAGCCTCCCAGGCGCCCCTATGTTTTACATTTTGAAGAGCAAACAGATGAGGTATAAAGTGGTTGAATCAGCTGTTACAACTTTAGAATATTCACATTATAAAAGGCAACATTAGGAAAATTAAGACTAATCATAGATAATGTTATGCCTTTCTTATATAATTATTTTTTTTAAACCTCGTACATGTTGATACAACATTTTAAAGCTTTTCAAATATCTTCTCCCAGCTTATGGCTGTGTTTTCCTTTCTTCCATGATGATTGTTTCAGAAAGTTTTTATTTGTAGCAGATGAATCACTGGGTTCTATTCCTGAAACCAAGATCACACTGTACATTAACTAAGTTGAATTTAAACAATAAAAAAAGAAAGTTCTTAATTTCTTACGTAGTCTCTATCCACAACATGGGGCTCGAACTCACAACCTGGAGACAGACTTGCGTGCTCCACTGACCAGGCCAGCCAGGCGCCCCTGAAAGTTCTTAATTTTAATGTATGTGTACAGTTCAAGAACTTTTTTTGAGGAAACATCTAGGAATATCCACCCTTTTGAATAGGAAGTACTTCATTTCATTTAATTATAATAGTCAAAACAGGGAGTAATGTAAGAAATCTTAAAATGCAGTGTTGACATAATGAGTCGTGGAATGTTCCTACCAAATGATACGAAACCAACATAGTGTTGAGATGCGTGCCTGGCTCCGTCGCTAGAGCACGTGACTCTTGACCTCACGGTCTTGAGTTCGAGCCCCATGTTGGGTGTAGAGGTTATTTCTTAAAAATATGTAAATATTTACCGACACAGAAATATATTGTATGGAAGTAAAAGTGTATAAAACTTGGATGACATACGTATAAACACACATGAGAAAAAAATATTTGACTATTTTTATTTTGTTGTGTTTTTATAATGAATATATATTAGTTCTGTAATACAAAATATAATAAAGATTAAATTAGGGAAAATAAACACATTACAGAAATGCAAAGTATTTCCCAGCTGGGGCACTAGAAACCTACCACATCGACTCACTTTAATGGACCCTAAACTTATTTACAACTTCACACTTAAATCTTGCTATATGAACTTATCCAATCAACTCTGAGATCATAAAGTTTACAGGGGGAATAAATTGAATGCCAGATTGAGCCAAGACTAACCTTCCCTGCCCGGCGGGGATGTAGAGAGAGAAAAGGGAAAACATGTAGGAAAGCTATTTTGAGAGTAAAAAGCAAACCACAGGGCACATATTTTGTTAGAAACGCTACAGAAAAAAATATATAAAAAGGAAGAAGATCTCCCACCACCTGGTATAAAATGCCATATGCTATATTTTTAGAAAAATAACTGTAAAAATTTAATGATGGTGAACAATGAATCCAACTTTTATAAAGTCAATAAGAAGTTTCATGCTTTACTATTTGAAATTTAAAATACTAGTTAAGAAACATCCCACATTTATATGAATATATGTGGATTCCAAAAAACTAGCTAAATAATTCGTAGCGAGGATAAATCAAGGAGAGGAACGGTATAAAATACTAAAGTGAACATGATGATTTTTGTTTGTTTACGTACTAAATCTGACCATCTCCCTTGAAATAGAATGTGTAAAATTTTAGAAACATGTAAGGTCAATATATTGTCTCCATAAATATGTGATTTAAAAAAAATTTTTTTAAGTAAACTCTATACGCAGTGTGGGGCTTGAACTCACAACCCCAAGATTAAGACTCGCATGCTCTACCGACTGAGACAGCCCATCCTATGTGCGATTTAAAAATCAATGTGCATAAGAAAATAATGTTGGGAATCCTCTAAAACAAAAGGCAGGACTCCCCCCGCCCCAAATTCTTCATACCTGTTGGAAGGTCTTGCCCTAATGCCTTCCAACATTTGAGGGAAAGAAGAAAACTGCATAGATTAGTAGTTTGGTGAACATGTCGATGGACAGCCTCTTGTTAGTCAGAATTTTATAAAGATTAATAGGTTTCTCATTACAAGCTAAGCAGAGGCAGCCAATATAGGAGCAAACTCAGAAATAATAGTAAAAGGATGTAGCGATTTTTGGAAAGCAGTACTTTCCGTGCATTGAAATCCACAATGAAGTCAAATTCCTGCGTCCACCTGACCCTGGCGGTAAACAGGATGACGGCCCAGTTTTGCTTTGGGATTATAAGTGAAAATTATAGATAATATACCATGATTTCAGAAGAAAACTTTTTTCCTAAGGCGCATTCTTCTTATTCTGCCAGCCCGCATATTTAAATTCTGTCTATTTAATTTTTAAAACACTAATGCATTGAATAATTTGTAGTGGGCTAAAGAATCTTTTGTTCATTCTGAGCTTTAACGTCTCTATTTAAATATTTGTGATGTAAAGATGTCGAATCTCTTCGAATTTATCTGTGGATTCAAAATCAAACTTAAAGCGGGGTTTCTGTAAAAATTGATGTCAATGAAAACCTGTAATGGAAATGACAAGTACTGTGAATTGGGAAGGCATTTTCATAAATAAGAAATATGCAGACTGTACACCATTGGATGATTGTTACAATACTTCCGCAGTGTGTCACCAATGCAAACATAGGCACACGGATTGCTGGGAGATAATGGTGCATTGAGGAAGAGATGCAGATACATATACGTATTTTCACTCAGTGAATGACGTGTGGCATCAGAGAGAGGAACAAAGAGAGAATCTCTGGATGTAGCAAAAGGAGGAAAAGGAACGTGGAGCTCTGTCTCATGTCTTGCCCCAAAGCCAATTTTGATTACCTTGCAGCCCTCGGTGTGAAAGCTTTCACAGAAGCATGATTTTACTCTGACAGTTTTCAACTAATAATCATGGGAAGGAAAGAGGGGCTGGGCATCCAGCCAAAATCTCCCTGGAGCCCCCTCACTCCCCTTCAGCCTACAGTGTTTTTATATATTTTCCCTGTTTTAGCATTTTTGCTTTTTTGTGTTAATAAAACAATGAACCTGATTTACAGTAATGTCTGGTAACAGTGTGTTAAATATGGGTTACAATTTGTTCTTCGTATGTTTTCAAAACTTTTCTCTACTTTGCATGATAACTTTTAGGGTACAAAACAGAACAACAAATTTGTTAATCTCATTTGAGGAAAGAGCATTTAAGGAATTTATTCCTCTAATGTGGAGGAAGAGTATTTCATAGAGAGTAATGTTACATGAAAAGAAGCACTTAACTTTTCTTAAACTTGTCCAATTGAATTTCAGATTTAATTATTATATTTATTATTCTTTAAGAAAAAGTATTGTGTCCCATTGGATAAAGTAATGAGAAAAAGGGCAGAATTTCTAGATAAGTAAGTATTTTTACATATTTAAAAAACTGACAAATAGATATTTTGCCATTTTATTTACCATAATGATGGTATTACATAAACAACAACTATATTGCAAAAGATGCGTTGAGCTATAACTAGATCTATAAGTAGCCTTAACTATAAGTACATATCAATTGTCTATGTTCATTTATTACGTAAATATGTTAAAATTACATTTCAAAAGATGGGTTAGAATGCAGAATGGAGTCAGTTATAAAGAGTATTAGTATTCTGGAAACATGATTGAAGAAATTATACCAAACTCCACAAAAAGAGCTAAGGATCTAACAACATACAGGAAAAATTTAGAAATGGTCTTACACACTCACAATTGAAATTCAGGAATATTCCAAATGGAATTGTAACAAAGGCAATTTCTAAACATTGTTCTTAATTTTGTAAAAAGTTTATTTATTTTGAGAGAGACAGAGACAGTGTGAATGGGGAAGGGGCAGAAAGAGAGAGGGAGAGAGAAAATCCCAAGCAAGCTCCGCACCATCAGCACAGAGCCTGATGCGGGACTCGAACTCACAAACCACGAGATCATGACCTGAGCCGAAGTCTAATGCTTAACTGACTGAGCCACCCAGGGGCCCCTCAAGGCAATCTCTAAAGGGACTGTACTGGAATTGTTAAAAAAAAAAAAAAAAAAAAAAGCTCTTTTCTAGATTCAAGAAGATGAAAATCAAGAATTCGCATCAGGATGGAAAAAAGAAACACGCTACTTTCTATATTCCTTCAGAATGTATAAAAGTGAGAGAAAAAACAAGCCGAATAAAAATGGGACACATAGGAAAGTCTGAATAAAATACAGTCAAAAGCATCCTGCTTCATTCCCTGTATAGACAACAACAACAAAACAAACAAAAAAAAAACACATGTAAAATAGGACCCAAAAGGTTTATGTAAAAATGGTAAAGAGGCAATGAATGACCAATCAAAGCGAAACTAGTGTAAGTGTATGAAGGTCAGTTAAATAACTTCAAGGTAAAAGGGGTTACTGCTACCATCATGATGTAAAATGGTGTTTTATGTGGAATCTAAACTTGCGGGCAACCAATAACATAGCTACAAACATGAGGGCAAGGAAACGATGGGGGGAAATCATCGTAGTCAGACTCCTTTATTACCAGGCTGGTTGGAAAAATGGCAAGAGAAAAAGCTTGATTAATAGGCTTTATCTAATTGATAACTATAAAGACCACAAGTATAATTGTCTGCAAGCAGAGAATTTTTAAAACTGACTGTGACTTAGGTCCCAAAGCAAACAAGTTTCAATAAACACTGAGGACAAGTATTCTACAAACCATGTTTTCTAAGAAAAAAAACGGCATCGTTTAGAAACAAATATAAATTTGAATGAATGAATGAAATATTGACTAAATAAACATCTGCCTGGAATTTCAAAACACGCTGGTAAAATAAAATGAATCGCATAAGGCATTAAAATGGAAATTTAAAAATCTACAGAAATGAACACTAATAAAACTGCATGAAAACTTATTTCATGTACTTTGAGAAGAAATCATGACATTCAGGAAAATAACAAGAAAGGCTGAAAATCAGTTACCTTATGCGCAATTTAAGAAGTTGGAAAAGATAAGAGAAAGATATCCAAGTAAAGAAAAGTACACGGGGCGCCCGGGTGGCTCAGTCGGTTGGGCGTCAGGCTTCGGCTCAGGTCATGATCTCACGGTTCGTGGGTTCGAGCCCCGCGTCGGGCTCTGTGCTGACAGCCTAGAGCCTGGAGCCTGCTTCCGATTCTGTGTCTCCCTGTCTCTCTCTGACCCTCCCGTGCTCACGCTGCCCCTCTCTCTCTCAAAAGTAAATAAAAAATTTAAACAACAAACAAAAGAGAAACGTACGCAACCAACATAAGAGCCTAACTTAATAAAACTGAAATAATTCTTGGACTAATATTTAAACTGAGAATTTCCAAAGGCTCTGAGATATATTTTAAACACGTGAGAATTATCAAATATATATATCATAATGGGCTTATAATATGTTATCTCTATGGTGTATAACATTTAATATATAATATATAATCTACAATACATGATAAAATGTAAACCGTCGACAAGATTGAGGACCCCATTGAAACATGGTTAGATACGAACAAATATACAATACAGACTGTGTATATGGGAGCTACATACTCATTTACTGCGACGATATTTGACTAAAATGTACAAAATTCTTAGAATGCAAGATATTGTCTTATGAATGCAGCAGAAGGAAACGTTTGGCCATATTGGCCTGACGTTTGCTATGAAAGGCAACTTCCCCATGGAAATAATCAACGGGGAGATTTTTCTAGGCAGTTCCTTACATGTAACTGAAGCTTCACTGCCAATAATAAAGGAGGAAACTTTCCCTGGACAGGACTTCCCTGCTCCTCGCCTACAGATGGATCAGAAGAGACTCTTAAACACAGAGAAAAAACAGGGTGGATGGGGGGTGGGCGAGAAGGGAAAGTGGCCCACGGGCATGGAGGAGGGCACCAAATACGGAAACTAATTTGACCAGAAATTATATTCACAAAAAATAAAGTATAAAAAAAGAAAAGCATAAAAAATAAAAGAAACTCAGTATTAAAAAAAAAAAAAAAGAGGGTTTATCTCACAGGCATCTTCCAGTATTTTAAGCAAGAAGCCCTGCCCCCTTACCTCTGCGGAAGGGGAGGGGCCGGAGGTTGAGGGGTGGGCCCCTGCCCAGGCCTCAGTCCCTCCTGGGGTAGGAAGACTCCTTTGAAAGCCGGGGCAGGACCCGGAGGGCTTCCTGGCTGCTGGCCACGTGCAAGTTTGGCGAGAGAGGCGCACCTGCACTGGCCGCGCCACACCTGGCCCCACGCGCGTCCTCCTCTGGCTGGTCCTGGGTCCTCTCCTCTTAGCATCCACCGTGACCTGGTGAGTACCATGCTTTTCTGGGTCCTGTACCCACCCCAGCACCTTAATGCACCGGACTGGGGGTCCTGGCAAGCTCCAGTCTGTAGCTAGGGGCGTCAGAGACAGAGGCCCACCTGGATTTGGGATTGGCATCTGAAAGGGGCCGAGTCTTGTTTTGTAGGGCTGAGCCCTGAACTGTGGGACCACATGTGAAGTCTGTGTAGACGTGTCAGAACTGAGTTGAATCCGTGGCTGGGGGTGAAAAGCCCGCTCCCCGCCCTGGAATTGGTGACCTGAACCTCTTACTCTCTCCTTGAGATGATGGGCTGCTTCCCTCCTCCCTCCATGTCCTTATCCCCCAGAACCAGAGCGTTCCAACGTTGTTGTTTTTTTTATTTGTTTTACAACTTTCGTGGTTTCTCCGAAGTTTACCTCCAAGGCGGTGGTGGGGAATTGGATTTTAAAATAAAATTTGTCCTTAATGATCATGAAAAGGCTGGCATCGGAATTCCATGGATAAACTGTGTGGATTAGCAGCTGGTTCTCGGTGTCCAGGGTCTCAGTCTGTTCACTGTTACTTGTGGCAAAATTACATTTCATTCTGTGCAACAATTTCAGAGTTTATAAAGGGAACAAAGCCCCCTCCCCCCGCCCAGGATTGAGATGGAAAAGGAATAAACGGTGATACATTAGGAATGGCTGGGAGCTCAGATTCAATCTGGGAGCACTTAAACAATTTACTTGAGATTCGATAACTCATTACGGAAAAGAAAATGTTCGAATGCACTAAGATGTGGATTTGAAAAAAAAAAAGTTAAATTCCTGCATCTCACTCTTGCACCATCTTGATGAGAAACTGTGATTGGCTTTGTACTTATATATAGAATATATATGTTAACTCATTTAACGTCTTACCATTATTGATACATAAATATTGCATAACATGATGTATATGAACATATTAGTAGGTTCACGTATTGATACGTTGATTAATAGGTTTATGCTTGGGCCCACGTGGAATAGAATTTTGGACTGTTGCCTTATTCTCCGTTTTGTAGAAGTTGATTGCAAATAAATTACAAATAAGTTTAGCAAGGGAGAGAATCTCTGAGTAGATTATTCACAGTTCAGTATTCATATTTGGAAATCTTTGTCATCTACATGTTTAAATCTAAGACAGGAGTACTTAGGGAAAAAAAAACATGAAAGAATGAAAGACCATCCAATTTTGGACTTCTACCAGAAATTCGTGAAAATCTCACTTTGGGGACCACGTGAACTGACCTTTGTGTCGGCTTAGTTTGTTTTTGTTGTGGATAGCTGTGTTCTATACTCTCTTAATGACTTATTTTGTATTTACTTGGCTCTGTTTTTAATGTTTATGTAGCCACCTAGACTCTTAGACAAGAAGAGGCGGGTGGTGAGGAAATGACAGCTTACAGGAAATCTCGGATATTTTTATCTTAATAATTTTGTCCTCTGGTTGAATTTCTTAAAGACCCTGAGATGAGGAATTTGGCTGGAGTTAGCGTTTTGGAACTGAGCCATCCCTAGGTCAAGGACTGGATCCAACCTTATAGAAGGTTGGTCAAGGATCCAACCTTATATAAGGATCAGGGTGCAAAAATCTCTAAATTGATGAACTGCTGTTGGCATTTTGGGCAAATCCTCCCCTTCTTTAAATCTCAGAGAGCCATGGTGACTATAAAGCAGGAATCTAGGCACAAAGTAAGAACTAGAAAATCTAGGCCAGACCATCAGGGTAGAAGTAACAGATATTAGGAAGCATGCATTACTTTTTAGGTAAGAAATATTATGTAGCAATTGATACTATAGAAACAGTGTATAGCTCTAGAAAAATGTGGAACTAGAGACAGAGCATTACATAATTTTGAGAAGTCGGACCAACGTGTCCCTATAAACAGAAATAACAAAATTACAAATACTAACTTGGGCAATTTTTTAAAAATATTTTTTACAATTTATTTATTTGTTTTGAGAGAGAGAGAGTGAGAATGAGTCAGGGAGAGGCAGATAGAGGGAGAGAGAGAATCCCAAGTAGGCTCCACACTGTCAACGCAGATCCCGACACAGGGCTTGAACTCACAAACGTGAGCTGAAGTCGGTCCCTTAAATGACCGAGCCACCCAGGTGCCCCGTAAAATCCAGTTTTATTTTTGTAGTGAGGTATAAGTAACATATACAATTATGATAGTGTCACGTGTACATCATCATTATTTTTTTTATTATTATTTTAACTTTTTTAATGTTTATTTTTGAGAGACAGAGAGAGACAGGGCATGAGTGGGGGAGGAGCAGAGAGAGAGGGAGACACAGAATCCGAAGCAGCTTCAGGCTCAGAGCCTGACGTGGGGCTCAAACTCACTGACCGTGAGATCATGACCTGAGCCGAAGCCAGAAGGTCAACCGACTGAGCCACCCAGGTGCCCCTAACTCGAGCAATTTTAATGAAATTATTTAGAGTTCTCTAAAATTGATGGATCAACTATGCAGAAAAATGGGGGCTATGTAATGACCTCTTCAGTATGCATGACTCGCTTCACCATTTGGAAGGAACATATAGACATCTTTCTCTTCCTCTGCAGTGATAGCTCAGTATCATGAGATCTCTAAGCAGGATGCTCCGTATTTTTCTCTTAAGTCTTCTCTGGAAAAACTCTTCACGGCTTAAAAAAAAATTTTTTTTAACGTTTATTTATTTTTGAGAGAGAGAGAGCAGGGGAGGGGCAGAGAGAGAGGGGGAGACACAGAATCCGAAGCAGGGTCCAGGCTCCGAGCTGTCAGCACAGAGCCCGATGTGGGGCTTGAACTCATGAACCGTGAGATCATGACCTGAGCTGAAGTTGAATGCCCAACCGACTGAGTCACCCAGGCGCCCCTCTTCATGGCTTTTAAAGAAAAGGTCTGTGGGTCTGTGATGGTGGATCCATGCCATCACACATCTGTCCAAACCCACAATGTGCACAGCACCGAGAGTGAGCCCTCATGTCACCTGTGGACCCTGGGTGGTGATGAAGTGCTGATGGAGGTTCATCAGTTGTCCTGACTGCCCTCTCTGCTGGGACTGTTGATCATGGAGGAGACTGTGCATGAGTACCAGCAGTGGGTGGGGAGGGGGGGGTGAGAAATCCCTTTACCATCCCCTCCGTTTTGCCATGAAGCTAAAACTGCTCTAAATCATCAAGTCTGTTCTTTTAAATGGAAAACAAGGGCTGTGTTCCTGCAAGCGACAAGTGGCGAGCAGAGTGGATTTTGACCCATTCGCGGAGAAGTGGTTTCTGTGTGACTTGAAGACTATACTCCATCTACACTGATAGGAATAGATTGTGGCTTAGTTTCTATTCCAGGAGGCGCAGAGCCCCAGTCAGCATGCCTAAACACCGCCACCTGCATATAAATGGAAATCCTTCCGTGTCTACCAAAAAGTCTTCTTAAAATAGCTCTGTCTGATCCCTCGAGACCCTCATCTTGCACGTGGGTCCCCGGTAGAGACTCTGGTTTTCCTCGAGGTACCATGTTTGTGATGCCCCGTTCCTTCTAATCGCAGGTCTTGATCAAAGACAGCATCTTCCAAGTTTCTCCCTTCCTGGTCTCACAGAAGGATGCGGGCTTTTGTGCAAAGGTCTTTCTTTGGTCCTAGTGATGACGTCGGGTTATGGCAACCTGGTCTGTATCACCGAAGGCTCATCTACTCCCTTTTGTCTCTGTCTCAGACAAGTGGATGTTTGCCCCTCGGACAGTACCGTGGCCAAGAGGATTCAAGTATGAATTCAGTGCTCCTCATGTTGGATGATTTCGTCCTCTTCCCTCCTGCACATAGCGGAAGCAGACAGCACAAGGTAAGCTTTCCCCAACATGGACCCTTCTCATCTTTGCACCTAAATGTGTGAGTAATAGTGCAGATATAATGATGCCTGCAAGATTTCTAGTCTGTCCATCGAGTTAAACAGCAGACGACTTTGTTCCTAATGGCGTGTCGACCCGGACCCTTGGATGGGCAGTTGACTCTGTGGCTGGAGAGAAGGTTACAGGGATCGCTTACAAATTCGGACTGCCACGAGCCATTCCGAAAAGGGAAAATGATCCTCCTAATGATGATGACCTCCAGTTTTATTATATCTTACAGCCAGGAGGATCGTAAAGGGCCTAACAACACCACTACAAATGAATATGAGGGTCGTTTCACGTCCAACTAAAATGTGTCAGGTGTTTAACAGAGCACAGCAAGATTAGTCAACAATTTGGATGGAGAACTGAAGGAAAACCGTTCAGGGCACAAATGGCTGGGATACGCGTGAGGTCATTTTACAAGCTGGAGCTGGTTCACGGATTTAAGAGTGAGATCCCCCCCCCCAAGTATTTAGGAAACTGAGATGGGGAGCAAATGTCATCCTCCAGAAAGGAGACCTGAAAATCACAAAAGAACATGAAAGCATGAAGTCGCATTCGATGCAGCGGATGATATCATTTCAATCTGTAATTAGATTCAGGGTATTAACCTGCTGAGAGGTTTTCTGTGCCCACCAGAAGGCAAACATGGGGCATCTCAGTGGTTCCGTCGGTTAAGCGTCGACTCCAGACTTCAGCTCAGGTCATGGCCTCACGGTTCCTGAGATCCAGCCCCGCGTCAGGTTCTGCACTGACAGTGTGGAGCCTGCGTGGGACGCCCTCTCTCCCTCTCTGTCTGCCCCTCCCCTGCTCATATGCTCTCTCTCTCTCTCAAAATAAATAAGTAAAACTTGAAAAAAAAATCAACAGTTGTTTACCTCACCAACCCTGTGGTGAAGAAAAGTCAAATTATTTGCTAGCTATCTGAAGTCTACCTACTGATGGAGAAAGTACTCTTTTTTGTTTTTTAATATTCTACTTTCAGTGAGAGGCGTACATTGCAAATTGGTATTTTGGCATTCTCACATTGTGTATCACTGTTGGTCATTGGTCATTTTTAATTTTCTTCTTCTGTAATGATGGCTCTACTCTGTGATGACAAACTCAGGTTTTTTTTTTCTATTTTATTTTTTTAACATTTTTTTTAAGATTTATTTTGGCAAGACAGAGAGAGACAGAGCATGAGCAGGGGAGGGGTGGAGAGAGAAGGAGACACAGAATCTGAAACAGGCTTCAGGCTCTGAGCTGTCAGCACAGAGCCCAGTGCGGGGCTCGAACCCACGAACCATGAGATCATGACCTGAGCTGAAGTCGGATGCTTAGTCAACTGAGCCACCCAGGCGCCCCACATTTATTTTATTTTTTTCATGCAAGGCTAGGGCAGACATCCTGTGTCACTTCCTCCGTGCACACACACACACGAGAGAGTCCCAAGGAATACTTTGCAAGCACACGCATGGGATTAAGGGTTTGCGCTCACTTTCAGCCTCGTAGATCGAGACAGCGTTTTCTTTCCGTTGTTAAAAACGCAGCCTCCTATCAGAAGTGGCTATGGATCCTCACCTCCCCACACGGCTTGCCTTTGTCAGGTGTTTGGAAACATTAGTTCCTGACAGACCAACACTTAAGCAATCAAGTTCACTTTTAGTTTGCAGTTTCGTAATTTAGCACTAACTTTGCGGCTCTTGTCACTTACTTCCTCGATCTTCATGGGAAATAAACCCCTCCGTGTATTCATCTGTTTTCCCTCATTTTCTGTGGAGTCACCTGTGTTTGCTATAGAAGAAAATACAGACTTGTGTGTATGGATTGGACCTGTCAGCCTGTTGTGCTATAGTTCTTGCAAATACATTAGCAGAAGGTGAGGTTTGTTACATGATGTGTGTGGCGACTTGTTGAAATAAGTCGATATAGCATTGACTTTCAGTTTTACTTATCATTTATGTATTTGTTTAAATGCTTCTCTTTTTGAGAGAGAGAGAGAGTGAGCAGGGGAAGGGCAGAGAGAGAGAGGGAGAGAGAGGATCCAAAGCAGGCTGTGTGTTGTGAGACGCGGGGCTCGAACTCACCAACAGTGAGATCGTGATCTGGGCTTGACCGAACGAGCCACCCAGGCTCAGGTCATGGTCTCAAAATTTCGTGACATTGAGCCCCGCATTGGGGTCTGTGCTGACAGCACGAAGCCTGCTTGGGATTCTCTCTGCCCCTCTCACTCTGCCCCTGCCCTGCTCGCCGTGTCTTTGACAAAATAAAACTTTACAAAAGTCAAATGAAGTATGCATAGCTCCACGTGCTCATGGGAAATCTCGCACATGTGATGCCCCAGCGGCGCCGTCAAGAAACAGGGCTCCTCTCCGTGGCCGTGTCCCCACTTGAAAGTCAGCGTCGCGTGCTGTCCGCATCATCTGTCGCTCACGGCCCATGCCCCAGAGGACGCTGTCTCCTGCCTTCATTTCCATCTTCTTCCCTTTGTCCACAGCCGCACCGGACGTGCCCACGTGCGTGCTCCTGGTTCTTCCTCCCGATCTCGTGACGCTGTCTTGCCAGTGCACCTGTCTCTCTAACGCACTTCCTCTCTTCCATCCTGTTTGGACGAAAGTCACCCTTGCTCCCTCTTCTCGCCCCGCGCCTGCCTGACTTCTGCTCCAGCCACATAGTCCCAGGGCAGACCATCGCATCTGCTTCTCGTTGGCTGTGTTTCTCCGCAAACACAGTGGCTTAACGTGCCGTGTCCGCAAGTGTTTTCCTTCCTGGAGGCTGGGAGATCTGATTCCAAGCTGGTTCTGCTCGTTGGCGGGATTCACCTTCTTCCTTCGTTGTTAGGACTGTGACCCCGTGTCCCTGCTGGCGTTCCCGGAAGGGCGGTCTCCAGCTTCCGCAGGCTCTGGGGGTCTGCATGGAAGTTTCTGGGGACATCTATTCTGCTGACCACAGACGTATGCTCCTAACGTTCACATTAGGAGCATGTCCAGGTGTAGCTCAGGTATTTGGTGATATCTTCTTGCATATTTCATTTTTTTAAGTTTATTTATTTTGACAGAGAGAGAGAGTATGAGCAAGGGGGAGGCAGAGAGAGAGGCTGAGAGAATTCTGACCGGGCTCCATGCTCAGTTTGATGCGGGACTTGAACCCACAAACCGTGAGATCATGACCTGAGCTGAAATCAGGTCAGATGCTTAACCGATGGGGCCACCCAGGACCCACTTCTTGGATATTTCTTAGCTTTTCCCTACAGCGCGACGTGAGCGTTGCGCAGTAAGGTGTTTTTCCGCCCAATCAACCTCCTTGGCTGATGGCTCTTACCAGAAATAAGAAAGCAGCCCACATTGACCATGGTCATTACCCACACATGCCTTCCAAAAACTCAGTGGCCGAGGGATCTAAACACCCTGTGGGATTGGACACCATCCCACTGCGACAGTGGACTTCCTTGCTTAGAAAGATGTGCAAAATTATAATTCCTTCCAGAAGGTGAATGATGCTCCCGTATTAAGAAAACGATCTGAATGGAAGGAAATTCAGTGTGATCCAAGGCAACCCCGTCAGGTTATAATGTGTCAACAGTGCTGTTTGTAATTTTTATATTTTTCAAACTGGAGACTCATTTTTTTCATAATAGCTATCTCTGGCTTTTCAGGAAGCAATGAATCCTGCTGTTTGAGGGGAGCAGAAGGCAGGGGGTGGATTATCTCAGTCTGAGAGAGCAGCAGTTATTGTTCCGATAGTGATTGGCACAATTGTTCTTCTAACTGAGCACTCTTCACAACTCACTGTGCCAGAGGAAACACACGTTTGTGGAGAGCGTAGTCCGTGCGTGCTGTGGTAACAGCCTGGGTGGGTTCTGTGACAGTAGTACTTCTTTAATCATCTGTTTCTGCTTCATTGACGGTGTCTCTTCGGATCTTAGTAACTTAAGGGGCCTTCAAGGACCCTGTGACGGATGTCTGCAGACGTCTGAAGACTTCTGCAGCTGGTCTTCTCTATGTGGGTGGTCAAAATCAGGTAATTGTAGACAGATATCAGTATGGAGACATGATAGCAAGAGAGATATGACAGATGATGCTAGATGGACATCAGTGTAGATAGATGATAGAGGCATAGATAAGACATGAGATGTAGTAGATACCGTATGGGAGGTGATGGATATGTGATTGATATAGGGATGGATGGATAGATAAATAGATAAGACCAATGATTGATTGATACGTAGATACGAGGGATAGATAAATAGAGAAGACCAATGACTGATTGATACGTAGATACGAGGGATAGATAAATAGAGAAGACCAATGACTGATTGATACGTAGATACGAGGGATAGATAAATAGAGAAGACCAATGA
>CM053579.1:103904179-103935029 GCA_028646485.1 Cryptoprocta ferox
ATACGAGGGATAGATAAATAGAGAAGACCAATGACTGATTGATACGTAGATACGAGGGATAGATAAATAGAGAAGACCAATGACTGATTGATACGTAGATACGAGGGATAGATAAATAGAGAAGACCAATGACTGATTGATACGTAGATACGAGGGATAGATAAATAGAGAAGACCAATGACTGATTGATACATACATACATAGATAAATATGATGGATAGACAGATACATAGGTGGTAGGTAGATGAAAAGATAGATAGATACATAGATATGGTGGGTAGATAGATGATAGACACAGGGATGGATGGAGATGGATAGATATGATGGATAGATGATACAGAGAGAGAGATTTTATAATCATTCACCATATAGGTACACATAAAATTATGTCGTTCTGTGTATATAAAAGATGGACTTGAGATGTGTGATATATGATAATATATGTATGCCTGTGTAGATAACCTGTCCATATGTGTCAATTACATATTTTATGCACATACACAAAACAGCATCATTTAAAGGATTTTGTTTAAAAATTTTTTAACGTTTATTTATTTTTGAGAGAGAGAGACACAGAGTGTGAGCAGGGGAGGGTCAGAGAAAGAGAGACACAGAATCGGAAGCAGGCTCCAGGCTCTGAGCTGTCAGCACAGAGCCTGACGCGGGGCTCGAACCCACGGACGGTGAGATCATGACCTGAGCCGAAGCCGGACGCTCAACCGACTGAGCCCCCCAGGCGCCCCAACAGCATCATTTAAACATGTGTATATAAGTGTGCCCAAGTACATATACACAACGTTTTCAAACCCCTCTGCCCCAGGCGTTGCAAATCTGTGTCTCCAGCCTGCAATTCGGTACTGAGATCTGGACCCGTGTTTACAAGTACCCGGGACATACGCATTTGGTTATCGCATAAATATCTTGAGTTCATTTTGCCCAGAGTGAATCCACACTTAGAGGAGGAAGGGTCGTGTGAATTATCCAAATCTTTTAATGCTACTCTGTCCGTATTTTTCAAGGTGTGATGCTTTCCAGAAGGCATCAGCATTCCCACACCAGGAACTAGGAAACGCCTCATTTCTTTCTCCCTAAATATGGCCGTGCTTGACCTTTGTCTCTTCGAAGTGCGTAGGGCAGGCAACTTGAAGGACACCTTATGAACGTTTGTTGAAAGAATGGCCAGAGCTCGGCAGCGTCCTGGCGCGTACATGTCGATCAATGATTTTTTTGTTAAGTTTTTTTTTTATGTTGTTTATGAACATTACTTCACTAACTGAACAGTAGGTATGCCACCCTTCAAAGAGTTTTTTTTTTTAATTTCTCATCATTAAGCTGGTGGCATTAATTTATGTAAATACAAGTTTATTTTTATAGTCGGAGTTTACTAAATTGAGGACAATTTACTTAGGAAGTCCTTGCGATATGGTACATGTCCTCATATAATTATAACTATTCCCTTCCACCCACAAATATGTCCTAGAATGAATGATAATTATAGAGCCAACCTATTTATACTTTAAAAGGAAGACATTGTTTGCATAGTGCCGAGAATTATCAGTGTGGTGGCAGGGATTAGAAAGAGTGGGAAAGTAGGACCACGTCTATAGAATCTCACTTGTAACCTTGAACTTTAAAAATGCCGTAGAAACGATTTGATACAGATTATAAATTACACCTCTTTACTAGAAGTCCTGTACTTGGCAACATATATTTATTCTGATGTAGCCTTATTTTCCCTTCAGGGTGTAATTTTGTGATTAATTCAATTCAGTTTTATTGCATTTATTTTAGCCATGAGTCAGTCATTTTAAGGTCTGAGCTGAGTTTTTTTCCAAAACTATTCAGAATAGCAAGAACATCACTGCTCTGCCACGGTTTCATTTCTGAAAGGGAATTTCTGCATCTGGTATTTTGAATATATTCTTGAAAAGTAATTTTGTCTTGGGAGTAAGTAGGAGTTTAATGTGCCCATATTAACTGTGTTAGAGAGTGGGGGAATGGTAAAATCTGTAGTTTATTCTCAAATTCATTGCCTTCAACATTTCTAAGTTCCTAGAAAATGTCTTATAAATCCAGCAGCACTAGAATTCCCTATTCCTAACAAAAATTAACATCTTCTTTATTGTTTTTGTGAAGATATTCTGAAAATATGAATAGTTTATAAGAATGCCCTAGAGTACTTTTGGAAAATTAAGTTGTAATCTTTTTTTTTAAATTTTTTTTTAATTTGAGAAAGAAGGAAGAAGAGCATCCCAAATAAGCTCCAGACTCAGTGTGGATCTCCTCACTGGTCTCATTTGATCTGACCCCAAATCCAGAGTTAGACATTCAGCTGACTGAGCCACCCAGGTGCCCCTTAATAGTAGCGATTTTTTTACAAAAAAATTTTTTTAATGTTTATTTTTGAGAGAGACAGAGAGCATGAGCAGGGGAGGGCTAGAGAGAGAGGGAGAGACAGAATCCAAAGCAGCTCCAGGCTCCGAACTGTCAGCACACAGCCCCCACGTGGGGCTCGAACTCATGAACCACAAGATCATGACCTGAGCTGAAGTCGGATGCTCAGCCAACTGAGCCACCCAGGCACCCCAACAGTAGTAATCTTTACCTTGGAGAAGGAAACTTGGTGAACAAGTTGGAATTTATGGAATGATCGAAAATCTTTGTGAAATTACAGCTTGGAAACAACACTATTTCATTGTTGCTGCTTTATCTTCAGAGTGCTGGTTTCATGAATGTCGAGTCAGATTCTAATAGTGTAGACCTGATTCCTGGCTCTTCATTGTGCTTTTAGGTTTCATGTATTCAGTTATAAATTCAAGCATGCATTTAACCAATGTTTATTTGATGTGCAATCTACGTATCAGGAGCCAGGAAGTCCTGGGGAAGATCACAGCAAACATAACAATGCTCTGCCCACATGGAGCTGAAGGGGGATAGGCAATCAACCAAGAAGCAAATGGTGTGATGATAAGTTTTCCTAATTCCAGGCGTCCAGTAAAACATAAATAAATAAATAAATAAATAAATAAGGGACCAGAAAATTATGGCCCACCACTCATTTTTGTAAAGCAAGCTTTACTTGCTCATTCATTTACGTATTGTCCATGGATACTTTTGCGCTAAATCAGCAGGGTTAAGTTTGCGATTTACTTGGCTTGTCACGTTGAGTAAGTTTAAGGGGTACAATGTGTTCGTTTGACAAACTTGATATGTTGCAATATAACAGTGAAGGTAGGGTTAGCTGACCTGCATACGTCACATAAGGACCACTTGTGTGTGTGTGTGCGTGTGTGTGTGGTGAGAACATTTAGAATCTTCTCTCTTAGCAGTTGTATACATATATAATATACTGTTGTTAACTCTGACCACCATGCAGCTCTACATCCCCTCCACATAACGACCACTTGTGTGTGTGCGTGTGTTTGTGTGTGGTGAGAACATTTATATAATATACTATTGTTAACTCTGACCACCGTGCAGCTCTACATCCCCTCAACTTCTCTTTTTCACTGATTATTTGTACACTTGGACCCATGTTCACAGCAGCACTATTCATAATAGCTAAAGGTTGGGAACAGCCCAAATGCCCATCCCTGGGTGAATAAAGACCATGTGATCCATCCGTACAGTGGAATTCTATCCTGCAACTGAAAGGAACAAACATGTGATACAATGGAGCACATGGATGAGCCTTAAAAGCCAGAAGCCAGTCACAAAAGACTACATACCGTATGATTCCTTTATCTGAAATTTCTACAAAAGTCACAGTTTTCTTGAAATAAGTAGATGATGGATGCCTTGGGGGCTCAGTCAGTAGCACACGCTACGCTTGATCTTGCGTTTGTAAGTTCAAGCCCTGTGTGGGGTGTAGAGATTACTTAAAAATAAAAAGTCTTAATGAAAAAGAAAGAAGGAGATGAGTACTCACCTGGGCTCGATGTGGTCTTCACTACACATGGGCACAGGGAACTGTTTGAGCTAATGTAAATGTTCTAACATGGGTGTCTAGTGAAGATTGCATAGCTGTATAGATTTATTGAAAATCACTGAATTGTACCTTACTCTGGATAAAAATGTGGTACGTAAATTATACCTTAATGAATTGTTAAAAATGTTCTTAAAAGAGTTAGTGGCAAACACTGCCTGATTCATTCACCATGCCTAAAACACCTCCTTTCTGACTATTTATAGAAATAGTTTGCCGATCCCTGGTGTAGAGATTTACGATTGCTTAAATTTTAGCATAAGATGAACGGCGAGTCTCTGTGAGGACATGAACTTTCAGCAGAGGAGTCTAGAATTAGGTGTGAGAGAAATCCATGGATGTATTTGGAGGAAGATGTTTTCCTACTGAGAAAATATCAATACATGGTTTGTTTAAAAATGAAGCATCTCTGAGGAGTGTGTATAATTGTTATTTCTTACTCATATAAAGTTTGGAATCAGTTTCTCAAAATGCATAAAAGAACTTGCTGGGGTTTTGATTGGGATTGCATTGAATTTCCAGATCAAGTCGGGAAGCATAGCCATCTTGACAATATTGAGTCTTCCTTATCCATGAGCATGGAATGTTTCTCCATGCATTATGTTCTTCTAATTGTGTTTTCATCACACATTTCCTCATAGATCTTGTAGTTCAAGTTCTGTGAGAGATATGCCTAAGTATTTCATTTTTTGAGTGCTAATGTTAATAGGGTTTTTCAAAATAATTTCAGTTCTACCTGTTCACTGCTGGTATATAGGAAAGTGACTTTTATTTCTTCACTTTGCATCCTGGAATCTTGCTGTAATTGCTTTTCAGTTCCAAGAGAGGTTGTTAAACTTCCACGTGTAGGTAAAGCTCGTGAGAGTCGGAAAAAACACTGAGTAAAGTGGTAACTGGGATACAACTTCCAGGAAACCAATTTGAATGACCCCATAAGGAGAGAACATGTCTTGAATATTGCTTAAGAATAATAGTAGCAAATATCTATTTAAATATGGCCATTCAAGTTCTAAAGCAAGCTTCCTTCCTTTATTTTTTAATTATTAATTGGAACCACTTGTTAAATTTTGTAAAAAAAAAAAAAAAAGAATGACATGATATAGGTGTAAAACCTAATAAATTATGTTCACCAGAAGAATAATAGTAGCAAAAAGAATAATAGTAGCAAACATCTAATTTGAGGGATTAGACACGAGCTGATTGAGATTTAATGATAGAAAGTTTGAGAACATTTAACAGTTGCATCCCAAATGCACCCATTTATGGCATCTGTATTTTTTACAAAATAAAACCTCTTAAGTAGGAATTTTTTTTGACAAAGGGGATACAGGAAATCTGGGAACATCTGAATACTTGATGCTTATGCATCATGTTATTTTCATTGCAAATATGTCATGTACAGGAAGTATATCCATTTTCCTCCTCCAAATAACAGCACATACGCATGTTCACCCACCCTCCGCACATAACACACTTTCCAACTATTCTTGTGTTTCTTCCAGGAAGTTTAAGATGTATGATTTTAGAGGGCAGTGTGCAAAAATAAGAGGTATTTCATTTCCTCTGTAACATAGCTCCAAGTTACGATGTATTCTTGGAATTCCAAACTTTGAGAATGAGTTTATATGAAGAATACCGTTTGCCCACAACAAAATGTTTATGACAAAGGATTCTGCTGCCTTTTTAAAAAGTTTTTATTTAAAATCCAGTTGGGTAACATACAGTGTAATATTAGTTTCAGATATACAATTTAGTGATTCAGTACTTCATACATCACCCTGTGCTCATCACAGCAAGCGCACTCCTTAATCCCTCCCCATCACGTATTTTTCCCACCCCCCACCCTGTGTCTCTGTAGTTACGAGCCTCTTTCTTGGTTTACATGTCTGTCTCTGTCTCCGTCTCTCTCTCTTTTCCCCTTTATCTGTTTTGTATCTTAAATTTCAAATATGAGTGAAATCCTAATGGCATTTGTCTTTCTCTGACTGACTTATTTCATTTAGCCATATAGATTCTCTGGCTCCATCTATGTCATTGCAAATGGCAAGATTTCATTCTTTTTATTGCTGAGTAATATTCTAGTGTGTGTGCACACACATGCCACGTCTTTTTTTTTTTTAAGTTTTTAATGTTTATTTAATTTTCAGAGAGACAGAGACAGAGCACGAGTGGGGGAGTAGCAGAGAGGGAAGGAGACACAGAACCCAAAAGCAGGCTCCAGGCTCCGAGCTGTCAGCCCAGAGCCTGACACGGGGCTCGAATTCACCAACCCTGAGATCATGACCTGAGCCGAAATTGGCCACTTAACCAACTGAGCCACCCAGGTGCCCCGTACCACATCTTCTTTATCCATTCATCGTTTCATGGACACTTTGGCTGTTTCCATAATTTGGCTATTGTAGATAATAGTGCTGTAAACACCAGTGTTTATGTATCCCTTTGAATTAGTATTTTTGCATTCTTTGGGTAAATACCGAGGCAGTGTGATTGCTGGATCATAGGGGAGTTCTCTTCCTAACTTTGCGAGGAGCCTCCCTACAGTTTTCCACAGTGGCTGCACCAATTTGCATTCCCACCAACAATGTAAGAGGGTTCCCCCTTTCTCCACATTCTCGCCAACATCTGTTGTTTCTTGTGTTGTTGATTTTAGCCATTCTGACCCGTCTGAGGTGGTATCTCATTGTGCTTCTCACTTGCATTTCCCTGATGATGAGTGACGTTGAGCATTTGTCCGTGTGTCTGTTGGCCATCTGGACGTTTTCTTTGGAGAAATGTCTGTTCGCATCTTCTGCCCATTTGGTTTTTGGGTGTTGAGTTTTAGGAGTTCTTTTTGTGTTTTGAATCCTAACATTTTATTGGACATCCCAGTCGCAAGTATATTCTCCCGTTCCATAGGTTGCCTTTTAGTTTTGTTGATTGTTTCCTTTGATGTGCAGAAACTTTTTGATGTTTTCCCAATAGTTTATTTTTGCTTTTGTTTCCCTTGCCTCGGGAGATATAATTTGTAAGAAGTTGCCAGGGCTGATGTCAGAGAAATTACTACCTGTGCTCTCTTCTAGGCTTTTTATGGTTTCATGTCCCACATTTAGGTCACATATCCATTTTGAACTTATTTTTGCGTAGAGTGTAAGAAAGTGATCCAGTTCCATTCTTTTGCATGCTTCTGTCCAGTTTTCCCAGCACTATTTGTTGAAGAAACTCTCTTTTTCTTGTTTGATATTCTTTCCTATTTCATTCATTACAGATTAATTGATCATATAGTTGTGAGTCCATTTCTGGGCTTTCTCTTCTGTTCCATTGATCTGTGTGACTATTTTTGTGCCGGTACCATACTGTTAGGATCACTACATATTTGTAATAGAACTTGAGAAGTCTGGAATTGTGATGCCTTCAGCTTTGCTTTTATTTTTCAATGTTGTTTTGGTTATTTGGGGGTCTTTTGTGGTTCCATACAAATTTTAGGATTGTTTCTTCTAGCTCTGTGAAAAACGCGGTTGGTATTTTGATAAGGATTGCATTAAGCACGTGGAACGCTTTGGTTATTGTAGACATTTTAATAAATTTTGTTCTTTCTGTCTGTGACCGCAGAATGTCTTTCCATTTGTGTGTGTGTGTGTGTGTGTGTGTGTGTGTGTGTGTGTGATAATTCAATTTCTCTTCTCAGTGGTTTATAGTTTTCAGAGTACAGGTCTTTCACCACCTTGGTTAGATTTATTCCTAGGTATCTTATTGGTTTTGGTGCAATTGTAAATGGGTTTGATTTCCCCATTTCTCTTTCTGGTGTTCCATTACTGATGTATAGAAATGCAACAGATTTGTGTACATTGATTTTGTATTCTGCCACATTACTGAATTTGTTTGTCACTTGTACCAATTTTTTTGGTGGAGGTTTTTGGGTTTTCTATATAGAGTATCAAGTCATCTGCAAATAGTCAAAGTTTTAATTCTTCTTTGCCAATATGGATGCCTTTTATTTCTTTTTGTAGTCCGATTGCTGTGGCTAAGACTTGCAAGACTATGTATGTTGAATAAAAGTGGAGAGAGTAGACATCTTGTCTTATTCTTGACCTTAGAGGAGAATGTCTCAGTTTTTCCCCATTGAGAATGATACTAGCTGTGAGTTTTTTGTGTATGGCCTTTATTACATCGTGGTATGTTCCTCAATCCTACTTTGTGGAGGGTTTCTCTCGTGAATGGATGTTGTACTTTGTCAAATGCATTTTCTGCCTCTGTTGAAAGGATCATATGGCTCTTATCTTTTTTCTGTAGTGTTGGTTGTTATTTCTCCTTTCTCATTGGTGGTTTTATTTATTTGAGTCCTTTCTCTTTTTTCTTGATAAGTGTGCTAGAGGTGTATCATTTTTATTGATTTTTTTCAAAGAGCTCCTGGTTTCATTGATCTGTTCTATTGTTTTTTAGATTCTTTTTTTAAATGCTTATTTTGAGGTGGGGAGGGGCAGAGAGAGAGAGAGAGAGAGAGAGAGAGAATATCCCAAGCAGGCTCTGACCTGTCATCACAGAGCCTGATGCAGGACTCGATCTCACAAGCTCTGAGATCATGACCTGAGCTGAAATCTAGAGGATGCTTAACCAACTGAGCCATCCAGGCACCCTCGATTTTTAGTTTCTATATCATTTATTTATGCTCTATTCTTTGTTATTTCCTTTCTTCTGCTGACTTTAGGCTTTGTTTGTTGTTCTTTTTTTTTTTATCTCGTTTAATTGTAAGGTTGTTTATTTGTGATTTTTCGTGCTTCTTGTCCCAATTAAACTTTCCAATACTTTGAGCTCCTTCAAAATGGTGCTTTACACTAGAGTTTGAGAATTGGCCTAATAATGACTGTTGGGCAAAATTTGTTCATTAAGTCTCTTACATCACTAACATGCACATGAAACTGAAGTAAACTTAGAATAAAATATGATCGAATATTTCAGTGCTAACACTAATGGTTGCACGTATAGTGCACAAACTAAATATCTGCCAAATTTCTTGGTATTTAGGCTAATGAACTGTTTAACATGTAACACTTGTTTTATCCATAATAGGAAAGTTAAATTATTATAACAATTATAGACACTAAACTATTGTAAAATGCCCAATTTTAAGTATTAGCATTTTTCTGTGAAGCAGAACATTTTCTAGGGTAAAGGAGATTCCTCTTTTATTGATCAGAAAAACACGTAATTTTTTCTGCATAGCAATGTTATGAATTAGATAAGGGTAGGGGATATTGTGATTAGCTCTAGATTTACTGGAAGATGATTAGTAGGATTCTTTTAATGGTTGATAATAGCATTTCTGAGTTCATAGATTAGACCTCTAATGTGTACAATTTCAAAATTAGAGTTCATTCAAATTTTTCATGATCTGACATGACTTAACACAGTACCCACATTCAGCAATAGCATTGTGAGGGCAGGGAGATAATTAAGACTTTGGTAAACAGAAAACAGCTTGGGAAGGTGACAAGATAGTGAGATGTAATAATTCTTCTCCAGCTTACTTGCTATTTAGATCAATGCCATGCCCACACCTCTCAACTCCCCTGGTTTCAGGGTACTTAGTGGCCGTGGGGAGCCCTCAGAACCTCAGGAGTGCATTGCATGTTCCAAATCTCTCTTGATTGATTGGGTAGCTCTGCTTGGTCTACTGAGTCTGTCATGTTTAGTATCTTTCACCAGTCCCCGCTTCTGGTCTAGCCCTCAGGAGATTTAATTATGTCAGGAGGAGACACCAAACCTTCCATTAATTTACTAAAATGCAACAGCATACAGGGATTAAGACCAGAACCAAAGCCCTGGGAACATGGGGACCGCAGCTCTGAGCATTACTGGTTTCTATGTCTGGGACACAGATTTTGAGGCTGGAAGTCATCAAGAGGTGGATCTTCCAGGCACGGGCCCATTCTGGTGGCCTCCTCTTCCTCCGTGCCTCTTCTCTCTTCCTGGCTTACCAGGACTCTCAGCCACCATCCCTAGAGGGACGACAAACATTACTTACGTCATGTATGTATCTAAATGCCTCTCCTGAGGAAGATGCCTTTTCATTGTAATTGCTTTCCCATCTCAAGCTCATCCTCATATCCTAGACTTGGCCTTTGAGTCTTACCCCCACATAAACCAAGTCCTTATTTAAAGCATTTCTCCACACAAAGGAGCAGGCATCCTCAGAGGTAGAGGGTGCTTCCCACATTTCTTTGGTGTTGAATTTGTGTTAAGCAGCAGTCAGAATTCTCTGACCCTCTGTAACCCCTTCAGTGGAGGGTGCATTATAATAACTCTACATGGCAGGGACTAATATATATATATAATATGACTAAGTCATAGGGGACTAAATCATACATATATGATTTATATCTAAGTCATATATATGACTAAATCATATATGTATGACAATCAAATATATGACTAAATCATATCCTATATGTATAACATATGACTAAATCATATAAAATACATAGAA
Source organism: Cryptoprocta ferox (assembly GCA_028646485.1). NCBI lineage: Eukaryota > Metazoa > Chordata > Mammalia > Carnivora > Eupleridae > Cryptoprocta > Cryptoprocta ferox. The sequence continues at coordinate 103,914,628 of CM053579.1, forward strand.
ATACTATGTCATGTTTGTGGACTCACAAGGGCTGGTCTACATTCATGCATACAATGTCCTGTGGATGTAAAAACAAGATGTAAATGATGTTAACCAAATTTTATAGCCAAGTATGATTTGCTGCTAAAATCAAGTAGATCAAGCATGAAAATGGGAACTCAGAAACAGCAGTAAATATCACTAGCGTAGTCAGTAGAATCCACAGAGAGAGTCTAGCATGAAAACCCTGATTTGTCGTACATCAAAGGAGAATGGACCATGTGAACAGAATCAAACTGAAGATGGAAACGTACAGCTAATATTTCAGCATTGAATTGAAATTGGAACTTTGATTTTAAATGTCTGATCCGTTCCATGGAGAGCAGATAGATAGTGAATGGAATAAGGAAGGAAAGCATGTGCTGAATAACTTTTTCTGCATAAAATATGCCAGGTGGTGTTATCCAAGTTTAAAATAGGTAAATGTATGATGACTGAAGTTGAAATAAAGACAGCAGTGCAGGAGGCTTCCATATCTTTCACAGAGGAGGTCTACCCTCAAAAAGTGGGATATAATTCCTCAATCTTTAGGGAAAGGGGGTGCATAGAGTGACTTCCTTCCCAAAAGTGCCACAAACCTGACACATTCGTCAAATTCTAGCCATTGCAAGTCTGTTTAGTAAACCTCAGAAGCCAGTCATCCCTTGGGGCGCCTGCGTGGCTCAGTCGGTTAAGCATCTGACTTTGGCTCAGGTCATGATCTCAGGGTTCATGAATTCGAGCCTCACATCAGGTTCTGATGCTCAGGCTCAGAGCCTGGAACCTGCTTCGGATTCTGTGCCTCCCTCTCTCTGCCCCATCACATCTTGTGCTCTCTCTCTCTCTCTCAAAAATAAGCTTTAAAAAAAAGAAAAGAAAGCCAGTAGTCCGTCAACTAAGCAGGTCTGCATTATATACTGGAAAGTCTGAAGAAAATGGCAAAAAAACAAAAACAAAAAACCCAACCCCAATGAAGTTCACATATTGTTCAGATGTGATAGAGCCCAGGTGTCGAGAGAATCTGTCAGATCTTCACCCTCTAGAATATGGTTGCTCTCCCACAGAAATGTGTTCCATTACATAATGGGTTGGATTCTGGGGCGAAATATCAGTGTTGGTTGTCATTCTAGTGTTTAATGGCCCAAAGTGAGGCATCATCCATTCCAGGAATTGTTTCCAACATGAAACTATGCATAGCTCCTTCACTGTTGTTTCAAAATTCAGATTTTCTTAAATTTTTTTTCTAATGTTTTACTTATTTTTGAGAGAGAGAGAGAGAGACAGAGACAGAGACAGAGACAGAGACAGACAGCATGAGCAGGGAAGGGTCAGAGAGAGAGGGAGACACAGAATCTGAAGCAGGCTCCAGGCTCTGAGCTGTCAGCACAGAGCCCGACGCGGAGCTCAAACCCACGAACGTGAGATCATGACCTGAGCCGAAGCCAGATGCTCAACCAACTGAGCCGCCCAGGCACCCCTCAAAATTCAGATTTTCTCTTTTTTTAATGTTTTTATTTATTTTTGAGAGAGAGAGAGAGTGTGTGTGTGTGAGCAGGGGAGGGGCAGAGAGAGAGGGAGACACACAGAATCCGAAGCAGGCTTCAGGCTCTGAGCTGTCAGCACAGGGCCTGACGCGGGGCTCGAACCCACGACCCGCGAGATCATGACCTGAGCCGAAGTCGGACGCCTAACCGACTGAGCCACCCAGGTGCCATTCAGTATTCAGATTTTCAACCTCACTGCTCTGAAGGAAGGATTTATTTAGATTGTTTGCAAATGCTGGTGCAGGATACAAGATTTCTCCTTTGGAACTGATTCGAAATTTCATTTCCTCTAAAGAATATGTGAAATTTCTGTCAAGTACAGCCAACCCCAACATCCGTTAGCCGTGTGTATTGACTCACAGACAAGAGCGCATGCTTTCCAAGGCGGGGAGAGGCTGAATATTTCTCTAACGATCTGTTGGCCTTCCCAGTACTGTTTTCCGTGAGAAGTGACATGTTTCATCAACAACGCCATGTAGGCCTTATTTCCACAGAGTTCCTCTTGAGGAAGCAAAAACCCATCATCTCAAGATTCTCATTTGTACATCTTTGAATTGTCTGCAATTACCGCCAGCATAATTTGCTTTTTTCATTTTTAATTTATCATATTCTTGATCTTCTTGCCCCTTTCATTTCGTTTCATTATCTGCATCCAGAAATCCACCGCTGTCCCTACGTTCCCTTTTACATAAGGGATTCTTTTAACGAACACTAATGTTGAGGATGCTCTGTTAAAGATTAGAACCCTGCAACCAATGAGAGAAAATAATGTGAACAGTGGTAAAAGAAGACATTTTAGGTGATGGACACACGCCTGCAGACAGTGTCCACTCGCGGAGCGTCACAGTGGGCCAGAAGGGAGGCAGGCTTTATAGGATCAAGAATAAAGAACAGCAAGAGACAAATAGAAAATCCAAGATTGGCTTGAGGCCACATGGTCGCCCTTAGTGCGTGGAGATGGGCCATGCGGATAGCTTGTGTGTCTCGTCCCACGGGCCACACGCAGGGGCACGGAAGCCAGCTCACTTTTGTTCTATGATGTGGAACCCGGAGGGAGCCTACCATGTCATTTCAACAATCAGAAGGTGACGATATTTCTGCCTTTTTTTCACGTGCACCATCAACATTTTTTCTTTAGCCCTCGTGATATTTTGAATCTATTAGGATTTCTTGAGAAGAACACTTTACTAGGTGACACTGGAAGTGTTTCGGGGCGCCTGGGTGGCTCAGTCGGTTAAGCACTTGACATCGGCTCAGGTTACGATCTTGCGATTCTTGAGTTCGAGCCCCACGTCTGGCTCTGTGCTGACAGCTCAGAGGCTGGAGCCTGCTTGGGATTCTGTGTCTCCCTCTCTCTCTGCCCCTCCCCTGCTCGCACTCTGTCTGTCTGTCTCTCTCTGCCTCAAAAATAAACATTAAAAAATAATAGAAAACATGGACAGTTTCTGTTGTTTTAATGCACAGTGTTGTCATTGGTGGGAGTTGAGAAATATTTGTGTGCTATTAATGTGAAGAGCACACGAACTCCCACAGCTCAAGGGCCACGTGGAAGGAGGTGAGAAGCACAAATGCATGTGGCTTCCAGCTCCAAGTATTATAGGCTGTAGGAGGGGAAAAATAATCTGAGAAACTGAAAAAGAAAGAGGGACAGAGTGGTCAGCTGTGTCTGCTGGTATGCAGTGTGTATATCTTTAAAATATTTAGAGATGGAGGGGCACCTGGGTGGCTCAGTCGGTTAAAGATCTGACTTTTGATTTCAGATCAGGTCATGATCTCATGGTTGGTGAATTCAAGCCCAGCATCAGGCTCTGCAGTGATAGCATGGAGCCTGCTTGGGATTTTCTCTCTCCCTCTCTCTGTCCTTTCCCTGCTCATGTGCTCGCTCTCTCTCTCTCTCTCTCTCTCTCTCTCTCTCAAAATAAATATATAAACATTTACAAATATAATAAAATATTTCAAGACAGAAAGCCTCCACTAGAAACCAGTCATTTCAAATTTAATGCCATTTTACCTATTTTTTACAAAACATTTTTTTCTTATCCCAAAATTTGTATCCTTGTATAATTTACAAATGATTGTTTGACATCGGACAAAAGGTGTACGTTACTCAATTTAAGACATGATTTTAAAGCAGTTCATCCATAGTAATGTCCTTTTTTGAAATATCTGATCAGTTTTATTTTTAAGTAACTTTAAAGTTATCAATTCCAACCTTCTCTGGTCTTTGCCTTAAGCCGTTTATCTGAAAGCTGAATGCTGGAGGAGACATTGACCCTAACTCTACCCTCTTGTTTTTCTGAGACCAGCACTGGGCAATAGAACTTTCTGGGGTGACAGAGAGAGATTCCAACCTTGTCCTGCCCAATATTGTAACCCGCATGTGGCTACTGAGCCTTGAAACATGGCAAATGGGACTCACGTACACAACTGTTAATTGTTCGTTTTAATTAAGTGAAGTTGAAATATCCACATAGCGTGGGGCACCTGGATGGCTCAGTCACTTGGAGGTCTGACTTTGGCATGATCTCACGTTTCGTCGGTTCGAGCCCCGCATCGGGCTCTGTGCTGACAACTCAGAACCCAGAGCCTGCTTGGGATGATGCGTCTTCCTCTCTCTCTGCCCCTCCCGCTTGCACTCTGTCTCCCTCTCAAAATAAATAAACATTAAACAAATTATAAAAAAATATATCCATATAGAGCTGATGGCTACCATATTAGATAGCCCAGATCTTATCAAAACTTCCTCCATTTCTTAACTGATTCTTTTTCTCTTTTATCAAGAAAAGATTTCATGGCTTCCATGTGTCTACACACAGCAGATTGTGACAGATTTACCAGGAGAGGATCACCTGTCCTTTGTTTGTACTTTTTCCTTTATGATCCCAAACTTTGTTTCCTTCCACCATTGGACCTTCCTGGATACTCAGTTTATAGTTACATTTCCTTGCTGTCTTTCTTAAGGGTGTATTACATCTTCATCTGCCTTGCGTAAATTGGTTTGGGTTCAAATGATTATTATTTGTGCAATGAATTGGAAAAAATATATAATTATTTATACATAATTAAACCCTATTGATGAAAAGCCCAGGATTCTTGGTGGGACTTCCTGGCCTGAGGTACTACTGACTGGTGACATGAAAATGCGGTTAGTACCGTCATTTACTAGCTGCCCCCCAGTTGGAAGTTGTGATCTCCATTCCCTTGTCTAATAATTGGGATGGAATACTACCTGATAATTGATGGGTACTTACAAGTGAAATCGAGGAGCAGCTTATGAGTGTTAGGTTTATCAAATATGAAGAGAGAGCACCTTTTGACATCTATTTTAGTATTAATAGAGTATAAACATTTACTTGAATCTATTCAACTGTATTTAGGAATAAATTACACCATAATAATTCATGGCATAACATTATATATGCCTCCCATACATTCCAAGCTGTTTTACCTGAGGAACAACATCTTTGCACTTGATTATAAGTTACAAGCCCCCGAGTTTTGCATAATTGACAGACGTTCTAATGTTCCAATTATTAGTAAAGGTATAGTGAAACAGCAGGTGACAGTAGTGCAACTGAGGTTTTCAACCATCCCATTTCACCTTGAATTCCTAGATTGAGTAATAAACAAATGATAAATGTTATAAGTCGGCCCTGTCTTCTCCAGAAAGCACTCTAAGAAGATCCAATAATTAAGCATATTGGACCAAAAATGGGTAACGTCACTGCATTTCAGAGATTGTTTTGGAACACACCATCTCCATTCCCTTGTTAGCCGGAACAGTGGATTTGATTTTAACTGCCTGGGTGCTGCGTGCAGAATTGAGCAGTCATTGTGGAAGTGTGCATAAGCGTCTCCCAAACGAAACACGCGGTGCATTGTTACTGGTTGGTTATATTATGCTGACAGAATAGCTTTTCAGAATCATATTTGTTGGTGATAGCTCTGAGTTACTGTGTTATTGTGCAGCTGGATAGGTTTTCCCTGGTTGTATTTCCGTTCCCTTTTGCCTTTGGAGTGAAAATATTAAGGAAATACAATAGAGAGGCAAATATGCTATGAGAACTCCGTTATTATATGAAACAATGCACAATTAACCAGCAGAAATGATGCTACTATTCTTACATTGTTGGAAGCTAATGTCTAAGCTTATTGAATTGAGGTCTGTAAGCCTTTATGTCTTAAGACCAGCATATTTCATTTTGGCCAGCAGTGAAGACGTAGTAAGAGCAAACCACAGAGGAGCCAGGGAAGAGAATTTGTATGAATTAGTAAAGGCGGCTGTCTCAACGTAGGCTCCTCTTTTTATGGAATGACCTAACGTCCTTGCAATATTTATCAAAAACAAAAGAAAAAAAAAAGAAAAGAAAACTTCCTGAATGAAAATAAGTCAATGAATTGAATTGGTTCATTTCAAACTCAAATATTGTCTATAGAGAATAATTCTAACCTTACTGCCTCATATTTTATAAGATTCTCAGATTCTGGAAGAGAGAGAATCCCAAGCAGGCTCCGCACTATCAGCGCGGAGCCCAATGTGGCTCAACTTGTGAACCATGAGATCATGACCAGAGCCGAAAGCAAGGGTCAGATGCTTAACCGACTGAGCCCCCCCAGGCGCCCCAGTACTTCCTTTCTCTTTCTCAGCAATACGTAACACAGACTCTAAAAAGACAGAAATTCAGACATGCGCATGTATCGCAAATGAAGCCCACAGGATTGCATCAAAGCAGTCAGATCAACCTGTGTACTAATTTTGGAAATTAGGAATCGCAACGACCAGAAAGACACAGTGTGCGCCCAGTCCTCAAAGAGTCGAGTTCCACTGCCTTTCCTCTAGTGTCATCTTTCTGCTGTATGACCTCATCTCCTTTTTAACGTACTTAGTTGAAGTAATGACTTCAAAAATATTCTGAATGTAAAATGTGCAGGGTGTGGAATGAATAGCTTTTCCCTCTCGTCTCTTCTGTCTTTTCCAGTCCTGTTAGGCTATGCGTCTTTCCCGTGCAGCCCTGTAAGACCATTGAGAGAACTCTCTGGAATTAGGGAGGTTATTTTTCTCCTTTTAATACATAGTGTTAACCTGAAGAGTAGGCATGGCTTGCAGTAGAATTAACGTTGAGCCTGGTGTTGTGTGGTTGTCCCTCTTCTTGCTCTGTGGTGTTTTTCCAGGAAATATTGGGCACTGTAGTGACAGCTTCCATCATTCAATGTGTCTCTTTGGTAGATGGCAAATTCAGACTTCTTTGGTGGTCGGTTCTTCAACAGCATCATTTGGAATGTGGGTTTCAATGACTAAAGCTTTCTCTTAATGACGTTTTATTTGGCTGCCATTTTACTTTTATTGACTTATGAAGATAGAGGTTGCCCTGTAAATTACCTAAGTATTGATTTTTAAGCAAGTTCCATTGATGTATTAAACAGTAGCTTCTCTTCTTGAGGGCTGAAACACCCCTCCCCGAGGATATGGATGTGGACAGAAAAGCACCCAGGTGATTTGATGACTCATTTTCTCTTTATTTTTATCTTGTACTAAATCTGCCAAACCCGAATGAGGGTTGTTGCATGCTTTAAAATTTCATTTTTATCATCTTCTGATTATTTGTTATTTATATGGTTACTGTCATGTTGATAACAGACACAGATTTATGACATGGCATCAGAAAGTCCATGTCCACTCATTAAAAGTTGTCTTGATTCTGGTTACCGTGCTTAACCGAAAACTCCATATCCATGATATTCAAAAGTTACATTCTTTTATTTGCATTTAGCTGGTACCTTTTTGCTCATCAATTAATATTCAGCCTTATTTTATATCTATGTTTTAGTGTGTTGCTGCAACATAATCTAAAAATTCTGATTAGTTTTAAAATTACAAAGTTGTACTTTCCAATTTAACATGAAATATAATCCATTTACATTCCATGTGCCAACCAGTACATTTTATCTTATTTTACGTTATTTTGCTTTATTCTATTCTATTCTGTTCTATTAATTTTTTTAAGTAGGCTCATGCTCACTGTGGAGCCCAACACGGGACTTGAACTCATGACCCTGAGATCACGACCTTTGCTGAAACCAAGAGTCAGAGGCTTAACCAATTGAACCACCCAGGCACTACCATTTTATTTTATTTCATTGCTTTCAACTTGTTTCGTAGTTATTGTTTCTAAGTTATTTTTAGTTTATTGCAGTAACAAGACTTCACATGGGATCTGCTCTGTATTTCTGATTGCTTAATTTAGATAATAGAAATTTTCGGGGCGCCTAGGTGGCCCAGTCGGTTGAGCGTCCAGCTTCAGCTCAGGTCACAATCTCACAGTTCATGAGTTTGAGCCCTCCATAGGGTTCTGTGCTGACAGCTCAGAGCCTGGAGCCTGCTTCAGATTCTATGTCGCCCCTTCTCTCTGCCCCTCCCCTGGTCATGTTCTGTCTCTCTCTGTCTCTCGATAAATAAACATTAACAAAAATTAAAAAAAATTGAAATTTCCTTCATCCTATTCATTATGTGGGATGTTCCAACAGTGTATTTCTTCCTTTAATCATTCTTAAATATAACATTGGACTTAGTCAAACATATCTAGTGTTTATGGCAATAAGTCAAAAAGCAAATATATAAATTAACTCTTACAGTATCCATCTACGTATCTACCTGCCTGTCATCTGCTATCTATCCATTTTCTTCATATCTATTTCCCTGTCATCCATCTGTCATTTATCTGATTACATTTAGACTTTGAATGAGTTTGAAATCATTCCTATATATATATGTATATATATATATATCCAGGTCTTAGAGAAATTATTTCATCTCTATTTCTTAAAATGTACATTTTCTATTTTTTTCTCAGTTACAACTGTAATCCATTTAGAGTCTATTTTTGCATGGTATGAGGTAAGGAATCTGTTTTATTCTAATTTACCCCAAGGTTCCCACTCATTAGTGATATCATCACCGTGTCGACTTCATTTTCATGTATGGTTGGATCAATTTCTGGACTTTGTCTTCTACTGAACTTGTCTGTTAAATGTGCAACAATATGGTATTATTTTACTGAGACAAGATTGTTCAAATGTTTTAATGTGGTAGGACTGTTGCCCTCAATTAAGATTGCTTTTTTGGGGGCACCTGGGTGGCTCAGTCAGTTAAGCGTCCAACTTCGGCTCAGGTCGTGATCTTGTGATCTGTGGGTTCGAGCCCTGTGTCGGGCTCTGTGCCGACAGCTCGAAGCCTGGAGCCTGCCTTGGATTCTGTGTCTCCCTCTCTTTTTGCCCCCCTCTGCTTGTGCTCTGTCTCTCTCGTAAATAAATATTAAAAAAAATTAAAAATACACAAAGACAAGATTGCTTTTTGGTTTTTCCCTGGTTGTTCTTACGTGCAGCACTCCAAAGCTTACAGGCATTGATGAGCACCTCCTGTCCTCTACCCCTTCACACCCCTGGGCTGGTTAAAGCGTAGTCATTTTGCTAGCGCAAATCCAGAGTACAGATTGTTGAGGGCAGTCGTCTCCACACCTTTGTAAATAGTCTTTTTAAAATAAGTTTATTTATTTATTTTGAGAAAGGGGGGAGGGGCAGAGAGTATGTCAGAGAGGGAGAGAAAACCACAAACAGGCTCCACGCTGTCAGCGCAGAGCCCAGGGCAAGGCTCGAACTCACGAACCGCGACATCATGACCTGAGCTGAAATCGAGAGTTGGACGCTTAACCAACTGAGCCCCCTGGGCGCTCCTGTAAGTAGTCGTTGCATTGAGCTTTCTTCTGCACAACTTGTGAGGAGCTCTGTTTGCAAATGCTCTCCGGTTCCCTGGGGACTCGGCCATTGCTGTACCCTTCCCTGTGTTGAGAAAACACTCCTTGGGGTCCGTAAATACGCCTAATGTCTCATTTACTACTTATCTTGAGCCCTCGCTTGTAACAGGGTGTTTTGTCCACGTCACTCCTGACGCTGTTGGCTTTAGTTTTTCTTTCTGTATTAGGTCATTTCTTTACAAACACTGTGTGAACTTCCAGGGTCGATCACTTTAGCTGACTTCGCTAACTGCATCCAAAATGTGCCTCCCTCCTGGGGAAAGTTATTCGTGTATTACTTACTTGTTGTAAAAGGAGGTACCTAATAGCAAATTTACATCAATCAGGGTGGCTCATGTCTTCCCTAGGCACCCCCCCCCCCATAATATCAACTTTCTTTTTCCCTCTTTGGCTTCATCAAATAAAATGTAATAGCTCAAGGCCAGACTCAGGCTCCATGCGATACGGAAATTCACGTCCGTCCCTACACGTCTGTTTTCAGGTGTGAGGCCGTGATTGGTAACCAGCAGGGTTGGCCTGTAGGTGAAGAAAACTAAACACCCCACCGCAGCTTCAACACAAAGCATTTCTTGCTTCACTGGACCGATGGCACAGATGTCGTCTGGGTGAAACACAACACATCAGTTATAGGCTGTGACTTCATAATAGCTTCTCAGCAAATAGCCTCCCTGTGTTTTGCTTTGTAGGCAGGTCTTTCATTAGTTGTCGGCTCAGCGATGAGAAGGGACACCTGATCTTTTCCGGAGCCACCCTTTTCTGTTGACCTTTGCCACCTGACGGTCCTTAGTAACTGGGCCGAGTCACAGCAAGTCACTGACTGCTGTCTTGTGAAAATGAACACAACTGCCCCTTTGTTTAGTTTTACAAGAATGAAAGCAATCCAGGCAGGCAGAGGGGGGAGGGAAGACTGTAATAAACTGCCTTCCCATGGAATTTGGAAATGCACTTTTCATGAACACCTTCTAGATCTGACTGCAACGATTGTGCCACGGTTTCCTGGTTTCCTGATTTCTCAAAATTTTGGTGTTGGCAGAAGGAAAAAGAGCTGCCCAATACTATACATAAGGAGAAATTTAAAAAAAATATTTTTTAATGTTTGTTTATTTTTGAGAGAGACAGAGTGTGAACAGGGGAGGGGCAGAGAGAGAGAGAGAGAGAGAGAGAGAGAGAGAGGGAGACAGAGAATCTGAAGCAGGCTCCAGGCTCTGAGCTGTCAGCACAGAGCCCGACACAGGGCTCGAACCCACGAATCGTGAGATCATGACCTGAGCCAAAGTCGGGTGTCTAACCGACTGAGCCACCCAGGCGCTCCTATACATAAGGGAAAGTATAAGGCATTTGTTCAGAGCATCATTAATATTTTTGAATATTACTGATAATGATGAGATTCTCATTTTATTCCTATGACGTAAAGTCATAAATTATTAAAAGTAGAGTAGAAGCCCATTGAATTCACTCATGACGCTATAGAACCAAATAATCTCACGTGATATCCTATGCCCTGAAAACATTTGTTCAGAGCAAAGATTGGCAAACACCTTCCCAAAGACTTTCTAGAAAGGGATAGTATTACATATTTTAGGCTTTGCTTACCTTGTCAAAATTACTCAACTGTACCCAGTAGCACAAGGGAGCTTTAGAGAACATGCTGATAAATGGGTGTGGCTGTGTTTCAGTAATTTCGTGTGGATACTGAAATTTTAATTGCTTATCATTTCTGCATGTCATCAAGTGATAGTCTTCCTCTGAGTTATTTGTCTCCAATCATTTAAAAGTGTAAAAGGACTCTCCGTGTTTACCTCATACAAAAATAACCAGTGGGCTAGATTTATCTTGCTCATGGCAGGGCATGAGCGTCTGCCAATCTTGTTTTAGAATAACGATATGTCAGACCTACAGGGAGAATGGCCATCTTCTGAGCTGCCATTGATGCATCCAGTTCATTCTTTCTTGGATTCATACGGGGGAAAGAGAGAAAAAGGAAAATAGTAGAAGGAACCAAGAGTGATGTGATTTGCTTTGAGTTTTCCCTTGACCTGTCTTCTTCACCCATGCAGTACTGTGAGCATTTCCCAGTCGTAGCCCAGTACTGGTTACCAAAGACACCCTTTCCCTGAATCAGAGGGGCTGCTTCTATACAGTCCCGATGAAGTCATTGTTTGGTTTTTGTAGTCATTTTTTAAAAGCCTTCATGTTTGATAACTTCCCACATGCTGGGTCCCCCGCCAAGTGACAGGTGTCCATAATTTCCTAAGTTGCTCTTACCAGCTCCGTGCATTCTGAAGGACTCTTCCCTCCGCTTACAGTTGAGGAAATTGAAGATGTGTTGTCAGTCACAGAGTTCTAAAGAGGAGAGAGACCCCTCCTCCATGAAATGATGCCAAGTCCCACAGGCTAAAACTATAAGGAAATACTACTTAAGTCGGTTTCCTCATTATAGAGTTGTTGCTTTGAATAAGAAAGGAAGGGCAGAAAGGAGGAAGGAAGGAAAGAAGATAGAAAGATAGATTCACATCTATTTTTTTAGCGTTAATTTATTTATTTGGAGAGAGAGGGAGAGAGAGAGAGAATGTCAAGCAGTCGCTGCTCTATCAGCACAGAGCCCGATACAGGGCTCAAAGCCATGAACCATGAGGTCATGACCTGAGCCAAAACCAAGAGTCGGCCACTTAACGGACGGAGCCACCCAGCCACCCTTTACATCTATTGTTAATGAAAAGATATGGGGATTGTCCCATGGTTCTTGTCCTTGGCACGCACTTAATTTATTTCCACCTGCGTGAATACCTGTGGTCCATCACCATGATTTTATATGAAGATCATCTGTATCAAAGAACTTAGAAAATACCTTTGAAGGAGTTTCCAGCCCTAGAGATAGCCTGTGTGCATTAGAACACGCATCAGAGAGTGAGTGTAGTTTACACAAGCGCAGCGTCCCACCTTTAGCAAGAGTGCCCAGCCTGGTCTAGGAATGGACTCCGGTTTGAGAACACCCCTTGGTGTTCATCAGCCGTGGAGCTGGACTGGCCGTGTTACTGTGGGTGACTTCCGTGTTGGTTGGAAGTACTACAGACTGTGCAGTTCTTTCTTTCCTCGTATACTACTTGAGTTGGTTACAGGGAGGACTCTGATCTCCAACCATGTGAAAAAGTTGAGAAATAATAATATAAAAGAATACAATCAAGTAGACACATCACTTGCATGCAGAGACAGATGCTGAGTATCCCTAGATATCCAAATAGCTGCATTTCCACCACTGGCCACTGGGGGTGTTGATACCTGAGGCTGATGCTCACATCATGGGGACATTGTCCACTTTTGTGTAGATGGAGCCGGTGGTGATTGTTGTCATTACCGGTGGTGATGCCCAGACCAGGACTTGACCCATGGCCTCCTGGCATTGTAGATCCTCTGATCTGACCAACAAGGGTTGGCCAGGACCAGCAATGTCATCTCGAGCCTGGGTCTTAAGTTCCTTGGGGTCATTTGTGTTCTCTCCCAATGCCCTGTCCATTTCACACAAGATCCGTCGATCCCCAAGCGGGTGTAAGAACCGGCATCTTCCTCACTGACCTGTTTACTCAACATAGTCCTGACATGCCCTGAGCACATCTGTGTGTCTCCCCTCTGTCACACGTGGCAAATGGCCTCACTTCAGAAATGTCTACCGGTAGCTCATGGTCCCACAAGACCGTTCTCTCTGGCCAAGAATAGTTTCTGTCGCCATTCCATGTGTCGTTGGGTAAAACCCTTGTCCCTCTTGCTGCCACTTCTACTCACCCGTTCTTGTTCCTCCTGCCAAATGCACACAGCCCTCTAAGAGGTATCAGCTCCTCCAGTGTTCAGTACTGAAGAGTATGTCTCCTACCGCGTGCTTTGTCTGAGTCCCACAATCTGGGATTCTTCAGCCAAAAAAATACCACAATCTGAAGTACTTGCAACAGTCGGATAGCAGCTAACCACAATTGTCAGCTGATAAACAGCTTCCTCTGGACTTCATGCCTCTGTTAAATGGATTGACTGGGAGTTCCCAATCCTGCTTTTAAAAAGGCAATGCAAGATTTTCCCCTTTCTCTGTTAAGTTTCATGCCCTTTGGCTCACCCTTTTTTAAATTTTTAAAAAAATATTTGTGCATTTTTGAGGGACAGAGCTGTCAGCATGCAGCCCGACGCGGGGCTCAAACCCACAAACAGGGAGATCATGACCTGAGCCGAAGTCGGACGCTCAAGCAACGGAGCCACTCCGGGGCCTGGCTCACCCTTCTAGTTTTCTCTACCATGTAAAATACTGCTCCAAGCGAGCTGTCCGTGTGTGGAGCGAACACACCTTTTGTGTCTCCTGCCGGGCTCTGGAGAATCTTGTGAGAGAGGAAAGAGCCAGGGGAAACGTCCTTTTTCTGCGTGGCCCTAAGAACTCCCTGAAGAGCCCAAGCCGTTTCTGAGGATTGTGACTCAGCCAATTGCAACAGAATTTGCTTGTTCTCTGATCAAGCTCAAAATTCTCCATATTCTGTGTAAGAAACCACCAGAAACGTAGCCAGACTGTTTTCAAAAGTTGGAATATCCAGTATTTTGAGGATTTTTCTCATGGTCTTTCATCAACTTCAAATAGCATTCCCCCCTTCCTCTGCTTTTTGTTTTAAGCAAACTTTTTCTTGTGTTCTGCATAATTACTGATCACAGTGGGATTAAATTAGAACTTGATGAACACTGCATATGTAGGAACCTGCAAATATTTAGGAACTAAACAACACGAAGAAAAAAAACAACATGTACATTTCTGAATTACCATTAGTCAAAAGAAATGGTCCCAAAGGAAATTTTTTAAATACTTTGTACTGACAGACAATAAAATAAAAATCTATCTAAATCTGTTGCTAGCCAGCAAGGCAGAACATGGTGGAAAATTTGTATCTTTATATGCTTGCACAAAAATATAAAAATATATAACGTCAGCTAAGTTTTCGAGCTAGCAAATAAAGAACAGAGCAAGTTTAATGGAAAATAACTAGAAGGAACGACAAAATGAATATTACATCATTGAAATTGAAAACCGAATCATTAACAAAATCCAAAGTTGATTCTTTTTTTTTAATGTTTATTCTTAGAGAGAGAGAGAGAGAGAGAGAGAGAGAGAGAGAGAGCAGGGGAGGGGAAGAGAGAGAGGGAGACACAGAATCCAGACCAGGATCCAGGCTCTGAGCTGTCAGCACAGAGCCGGGCGTGGGGCTTGAACTCACAAACCGTGAGATCATGACGTGAGCCAAAGTCAGAGGCTTAACTGACAGAGCCACCCAGGCATCCCAGAAGTTGATTCTTTTACACACACACACACACACACACACACACACACAGAGAGCGTGCACGTAAAATGTCGTGAAATCTGAACATCAGTTTCAAAGTCCGGGTATTGATACTGTGCTATGATTTTAAGAGTTTTGTGTAAGTTGGGTCAGATACAGGTGACTCTCTTTTTTCCAGCTTATTGTGACTCTCACATCCTATTTTGAAAAACTGCCAGTATCGCGAGTAGGTTCCGCGACACCTTTCCAACCATACAGACGTGGGCAAAGAAATATGGAAGCATGATTGAGAACCCTGTGGCAATAAAATACACCACCTTTTTGAAATGGACAAATTCTTGAAAGATCTGAATTACCTAAGGTGATGTATAAGAATGAGAAAACCCAAATGGCTGTAAATACATATTAAAAATTGAATTTTCATAAGCTTCAATAAGGAAAACTCCAGGATCACGTGACTTTTCTGATGACCTCTATAATACATGTGTGAGAAAACATTTTTAGAATCGTATAAAAAATCTTTAAAATAAACCAGTAGATAAGCATAATCCCTATGTTTTCTTTTCGAATGTTGCTCTAACAACTGAGTACACAAATGGGGGAAAAAAGATCAACCTCAAATTTTACTCATAGCATGCAGAAAAATGAATTCTAAATGAATCATAAATCTAGTTACATTTACAAGTATGAAATGGGAGAGGGGTGCATGGCTGCCTGGGTGAGTGAAACATGCAGCTCTTGATCTTGGGGTTGTGAGTTCCAGCCCCACCTTGGGGGTAGAGATTGCTTAAAAATAAACTCTTTTAAAAAAAATAATAAAAGTATAAAATTTTAAATTTAAGAGAAAGATTTTTATGTCACTGAAGGAGGAAAAAGATCTTTTATTTATTTTTAAAGTTTATTTTTAGAGAGAAAGAGAGGGAGTAGGAGAGGGAAGAGAGAGAGAGAGAGAGAGAAAGAGAGAGAATCCCAAACAGGATCCACCCTGTCAGCACAGAGCCCAACATGGGGCTTGAACTCACAAGCTGTGAGATCATGATCTGAGCCAACACCAAGAGTTGGATGGTTAACCGACTGAGCCACCCAGATGTCCCAAGGTCTTTTAAGTTGTACATGCACAGAAAAAAAAAATATTGCCTCCATTAAAATAAAACAGTTGCTCATCAAATGGAAAATAAAAATTCACAGAGTGGGAGAAAATATTTGCAACATCTGTAGCTGACAAAGAGATTATATACAGAATTGATTTTAAAAATCTTTTAACTTGATAAGAGAGGTCACACTTTAAAAAAATTTAATGGGCTAAAGAACAGGCAACAAAAAATTCAATTAAAAATACATAAATGATAAATTCATGTCAGACAATATATAAATGATAAAATCAATTCAAAACCTACATAAATGTCAAGTGTATTCACTGATATTTGACATTACTTATTAGTGAAATACAAATTAAATCCCAAATGAAATATTAATGCACACTGAATAGAAGGGATAGAAAACAGTTGGATAATCCCAGTATTGGTAGATAGCTCTCACACGTTGCTGGTGGCAACGCAAATGATTCGATTGCTTTGGATAAAGTTTTGGCGTCATTTCATAAAACGAAATATAAACTTTGTACATGACACAGACATTTCACCCCTAGGTTATCTACCCAGGAGAAATCAAAGCGTTGGTCACCAAGGCTTGGAAACAGTCACAGTGTCTGTTAATGACTGAATGGATAAAGAACGTGTGATTATCTAAGAGTATTCTTAATTGTGATAAGCATCTTGAGTCATATATAGAATTGCTGAGTCGTTGCATGATACACCTGAGACTAATCTGTATAGCCCCGTATGTTAATTATACTTGAATAAAAAATTAGAAAATAGTAAAAGACCATGTGATTATGGGTTCACATACATGCATAGTGGGATATCATTCAGCCATTCGAAAGAAAGATTCTGCCATTTACTGCCACATGGGCGACCCTGACGGGCTTTATGGGATGCGACACAAGCCAGACACAGAAGGACGAATACCGCATGATCCACCTGATACGTGGCATCGGAGAGTCAGCTCCTGAAAGCTGAGAGCTGGATGGCAGTTCCCAGGGTCCGTGGGGTGGGTGGTAGGAGATGGGGGAAATGTTCGTCAGCGAGTACAGACTTCCACTGATAAGACGAGTAAGTTCTGGGACCCAGTGCACACCCTGGACAATAGTCAGCAACATAGGATTGTGTGTTTGAAAATTACCAAGACAGGGGCGCCTGGGTGGCTCCGTCGGTTAAGTGTCCGACTTCAGCTCAGGTCACTGTCTCACAGTCTGTGGGTTCGAGCCCCATGTCGGGCTCTGTGCTGATAGCTCGGAGCCTGCTTCAGACTCTGTGACTCCCTCTCTCTGCCCCTCCCCTGCTCACGTGTGTGTCTGTCTCTCAAAAGTAAATAAACATTAAAAAAAAAAAAGAGAGAGAAAATTACTAAGACAGTAGGCGTCCTGTGTGATGATGGATGTGTTCATTAGCTTGATTATGGTAATCATTCCACAATGTATATATATACTAAGTGATGATATTATACACCTTAGATATCTACAGTTTTTGTCAATTATGTATCAGTAAAGCTGAGCATCCAAGAAAAAGAAATAAAGCCTAAGAACTTTCTGGTGTCTACATCCCCATAGAGGAACAGGAGAAACACAGTGTTGAGGCACTACGCATGGCACAAATGAGCATGTACTGTATGCTTCCGTTGATGGGGGGTCTAGGCAAGACAGAACTGGTATGCGCTGATATTGATCAGTTAGGGTCAAGGATAGAGGGGAATGAACCCCCAGTGATAGGCAGCATCTGTCCCAGGTGATGGAAATGTGCTTTATCCTGACTATAGTGACCTTGGTGGGGGATAATGCACAGGTGCTAACCGTCAGATTTCCCGAAAGAAAACCACTTTTTGGGTTTTGTGGAATATCTGTTGTTCTGTATTTAGTACATTGCCACTCTCTTTATTATTCCCTTTTACTTACTGTGATTTGGTTTGATCTCCTTTTATTACATGAATATTCCTTTTGTTTTTCCTCCTCTCTCTGGGTTTAATTGGCTCTTCTTTTTCTAGTTTCATAGGTTGGAAAATTAGATCCTTGATACATCGCATTTCTTTCCTTCTAACTGTATAGATAATGTGAAGCAAATTTACTGGTCATTGTACTTGATACTTTCCCCAAACTGCTAGATACTGTGTTTTATTATCCCACACAGATTGGGAGAAGATAACCATAGTGCATCTATTGATAAATAGAGTTCTATCAAGGTTATTTTGGGAGCAGATAAATAAATGTTACATAGAGATACATAAATATTCATTTAACTTCATGATACAGTTAAATAAGTTATTTATCACACATAGAGCATACATTATTTGTATTATACATTGTTATGAATGCATGTATACTTAAATTTATAATTTAAATATTTTAACAAATACTAATTCTCTTCCGAAGGACTTGAGCAGATGCCTCACAACGGATTATATACAAATGGCAAAGAAAAAATAAGCCACTGAAGAATGGTCAAGAGGAGCAGACAGTTTTGTAGTTATTATCAAATCATCCCCACATATTCCCTGACCACATCATTCAACTCCTAGGCATTTACATAAGAAAAATGAAAGCATATGTTCTCCAATAGACTCATTCATGAATTTGGTAGCATCTTTATTCCTTTATTTGTAATTGTTTATTATATTTTTATTTTTTGAGATACAATGTGTGCGTGTGCATAAAAGGGGGAGAGGCAGAGAGGGGGAGAGAATCCCAAGCAAGTTCCATGATGTCCATGCACAGTTCCGCATGGGGCGTGATCCCATGACCCAAGAGGTCATGACCTGAGCTGAGATCAAGAGTTGGATGCTCAACCCAGTGAGCCACCCAGAATCCCCAATAGCATCTTTGTTCTTAATGGCATCACACTAGAAGAAGCCAGATGTCCTTCTCTAGGAGAATGGACAACCCAAATTGTAGCATTTTTCGTATAATGGGATGTTGAGAAAAAATGGCAGACAAACATAACAAAATGGGTCAATCCCAAAACGCATGTGACGTAAAAGAGGGTAGAGGAGAAAAGCATGTGCACTGTATGGTTCCATTTATCCAACTTTAAAGACAAGGCAAAACTAATCCAGGGTATTGAATTGCTGATCTGTGGTCACTTCGGAGGAATAGCAGGTGTTGACCAGAATGTGGTTTTTGTGGGGTGGTAGGAACATACTTTCTCTTCCTGTGGATGATGTATACTTGTATGGATGACGTCCGTATGATGTATTCACACTTATTTGATAATACTGATTGAACTGTAGATTAAAATCTATGACTTTGACTTATGTATGTTTATTTTAAAAAATAAGTCATATAGTCACACAGGGCACAAATCAATGCATAGACACATTAGTTCAATAATACAGGAAACATGGCCACCCAATCAGTTTACCCCGAGGGTACTGGAGAACCTAAATACACAGAACTTAACAAGAGTTTAACCCTTGGTCAGGGTTCGGACTGTATCTAGTTTCCGGTTAGGAATCGTAAAGCTTCACTTAAGTTGTATGGGATTCCTGGAAATTCATCCTGTTTTCTCCTGAGCGACACAACTCACAGAACTGTTCTGACTTCGAAGCTATTCCTTTCCTTTGCTAGTAGAGAGTTGTCCTGCTTCAAGTCAGGACTCTTAAGTTTAGGGCTATTTCCTTCTCGAGGAGGAGTCTTTTTTCCAGAAAACGTCTCTATGTTTCTGTGCCTAAAGCTCTGTTGGGGTGTCTCCCATTGGACTCCGATGCTTCTCTTGACCCTTTGCTATGAAAAGAATCAGAGATTGTTTTCATCAAGTTTGATCGATATCACTCATTTCTCATCCATCTTAATGCTACTGAATTTCTCTCCAGAATGAAGCATGATACCTTAACTGTGTCCTATTTCTGGTACAATTTGATTGAAATATCTATCAAGTTCTGATGTGACCTTCTTTCTGTGTTCTGGCTTATGAAAGCAAACATGGCAGTTTTTTCTATTTCTAGGTTATTAAATGATGATGCCTTGTTTTTAGTTTGTGTCTCCTGGGGTTCTTACTGTGATCAGCAGTCAGCTATCCAAAATATTTTTTTTTCCTGAGAAAAATAACAGTGATTTCTGCTGCAGTTGACATTTACACTTTTATCATAATGATATGCATTTTTAAATGTGTTTCTTTTTCTGGAACCAGCTATTACATTATTTATCTATTGTACTAAATGTTCAAAATTAGATAAATATCGAAAAAATCATACATTCAATACCCATCACTTTTTTTTGTTTTTTTTTTAACTTTATAGTTTATTGTCAGGTTGGTTTCCATGTAACACCAGTGCTCTTCCCCACAAGTGCCATCCTCCATGACCATCACCCCCTTCCCCTCTCCCATTCCCCCTTCTGCCCTCAGTTTGTTCTCAATATTCAAGAGTCTCATGATTTGTGTCCCTCCCTCTCCCTAACTCTTTTTCCTCCTTCCCCTCCCCATGGTCCTCTGTTGGGTTTCTCCTGTTAGACCTATGAGTGAAAACATATGGTTTCTGTCCTTCTCCGCCTGACTTATTTCACTTAGCATGACACCCTTGAGGTCCATCCACTTTGCTACAAATGGCCAGATTTCATTCTTTCTCATGGCCATGTAGTATTCCATTGTATAGATGAACCACATCTTCTTGATCCATTC
>CM053579.1:103935529-104060515 GCA_028646485.1 Cryptoprocta ferox
TTGGAGAAGTGTCTCTTCATGTCTTCTGCCCATTTCTTCACTGGATTGTTGGTTTTTCGGGTGTGGAGTTTGGTGAGTACTTTGTAGATTTTGGATACTAGCCCTTTATCCGATATGTCATTTGCAACCATCTTTTCCCACTCTGTCGGTTGCCTATTAGTTTCTTCAATTGTTTCCTTTGCCGTGCAGAAGCTTTTTATCTTGATGAGGTCCCAATAGTTTATTTTGGTTCTTGATTCCCTCGCCTTTGGGGATGTGTCGCGTAGGAAATTGCTGTGGTTGAGGTCATAGAGGTTGTTTCCTGCTTTCTCCTCTAGGGTTTTGATCCCATCACTTTGTTTTAAGAAAAGTTACCATCCCACCAGCGTTGCTACACATATGCAGGTAGGTAGGTAGGTGGATTGATAGATGGATAGATGGATGGATGGGTGGATAGGTGATAGGATGGATGGATGGATGGATGGATAGAGATATGATGGATAGATAGATGATAGATAGTTATATAGATAGACGATACATAGATATGGATGGATAAATAGACTGATAGACGTATAGACAGATAGTTATGATTGATGGATAGATCAATAGATAGATGTGGTGGATCGGTGTGTGTGTCTGTAGCTATATAGATGATGATTGATAGATAGATATGGATGGGTGGGTAGATGGATGGATGGATAGATGATAGACAGACAGACAGGTAGATGTAACAAAGAAACTTTCATCATTTGAGGCACTACTGATCTCTGTTGTGTGTGTGGAGCTGCCCTGTGCTTCCTTCGGGATTCAGCATCCTTGCTGGTCTCCAGGAACTAGAGGCCTGTCTGTAGGACCCTCCCCACCCATTAAAACAACACCCTAGGTGTCTCCAGAGAGTGAGACATGCCCACTGTAAGGAGAATCTCCCCTAGTTAGAAATAGGGTATTAATGGATAAACCTATAGCTATAGTGTATTACACGTATATAATCATAACCGATTCAAAGAAAGACATCATAGCATGTCTTCCCCAAATAACTTACCATGCGCCTCCAAAAATAAAAGAACATTTTCCAACATGACAGCAATTCCATTCTCACATCTAATGAAAATGAAGCAAATTTTCTGGTAACATAAAATCCCGCTATTTATGTTCATGTTTCCTCAGTGGCATCCAATAATACATGTTCCTTCACACGGGAAGGAATCATGTCTCTTCAGTCCCTCAACTGTGGTACAGTCCCTCACTTCCCTTTTTTCTGATCCCTCAGCCCTGTTTGCGGTGACATCCTGGATGTGACACAGATACATCGGTCCCCTGCATGCCTCTGATTGTATGTTCTGGAGCCCACACATCCCGCCACCCTCCATTTCCTCTTGTGTTAGAAATTATATCTGGAGCCATGATTCATTTACAGTTAATCATCCCAGGCACAAATTCCTCAGAGTGATGCCCATCCCATTAGGTGGCCTTAGAATAAAAGGGTAACATAACCTTGGTACCCCTGATTCTGGGTGGATGATTGGCCTCAGGTGACATCAGCCAGGTCCCATCCTCCGTAGAGACACGGTTCCCATTTTTGAAATGCAGTGTTTCTCTCATCACGAAGTGCTCACAGCCCACGTCCTCTACGTTTCCAAATCAACCGGTGGAGATGTTGTATGCACACATCCTGGAGCGAGCACCCTGTGCGTGCAGTGTGTGAGATGTTCTATTTGCCCACGGTTCTTCAGGCCATGCCCCGCGATGTGCTTCTGCGCCTTCAGTACGATCCCATCTGAATGTGCACCTACTTGTGTGGGTGCCTGAGACCACACGGAGCGACACACACCGCGTGCGACCCACCTCAGGGTCCTCCCAGGTGGCACGGGGCAGCTGATAAAGGGGCATCTGTGGGCTTTCAACTAAACACAATGAGCTTCAAATGTCAACTCACGCTTGGTGCCACAGTTTTCCCTTCTGTCTTTTTGAGCCATACAGTCACAAAAAGCAGGAGTCGGAAATGAGTCAGAAGATGACAGGTCTAACATCAAGAGTCAGAAATGAGAGGTCACTTCGCCTCTGCCAGCATGTGACAGTTCTCAGGATGACACCAGATGCTCGTTAAGATCTGAAAAACGCATTCCTTTATGCTAAGAGTTGCCTCTTTCTCTAAAGAGACTTCTGAGTGTTTGTCTGATCTATAATAGACGTTTTGCTATTAAGCGTCTGACACTCAGTTCAAAGTGGCGTATTTGCTGAAAGTTCCAAGAGTGCTTTTGGTATAGTATTTATTTGATTTTTGGAAACTAAATTTGATACCACACACACAAAGTTTGTTAAAATGTGAATGACATACATAGCATACGCAGCCTTGAAATTCAGTCTTTGAGTTTGGTAAAATTGTTTCATTTGCCAGTAAATTACTTGACAATTTCTGTTCTGACTGACCTGTACATTGTCCAAGTAAGTATTGCAGGAGCATTCCATGTCAGATTATTTTTTAGTAAAATTTCTTTAATGTTTGTTTATTTTTGAAAGAGAGAGAGGAGGGCCAGAAAAAGAGTGGGGCAGAGGGTCCCAAGCGGGCTCTGCACTGTCAGCACAGACCCCAACGTGGGGCTTGAACTCACAGACCATGAGACTATGACTTGAGCTGAAGTCAGATGGTTAACCAACGGAGCCCCCCAGGCACCTTTCCATGTCGGACTTTTTCTTTTTTTTTATTTTTTTTCTTCAATGTTTATTCACTTTCAAGAGAGAGACAGAACACGAGCAGGGGAGGAGCAGAGACAGAGAGGGAGACACAGAATCTGAAACAGGTTCCAGGCTCTGAGCTGTCACCACAGAGCCCGACACGGGGCTCAAACTCAGGAATGGCAAGATCATGGCCTGAGCCAAAGTTGGATTCTTAATCGACTGAACCACCCAGGCGCCCTGCCCTGCCTGTTGGACTTTTTAATGCACTAAATAATTTGTTTTATTGGACTTGGCTTGATTTTTTTTTACAGCACTGGGCCAGTAAACACAGGGGCGAAATAGAAATTGCCATAAATCAGGGCTAACTATTGCATTTAATCTTAAACAGCATTATCTCTATATTATAAAATATGCTTTTACTTTTTGTCCCTTGAAAACCAACCATCCTGGCAATTCAAAAAGTGTTGGTTATCAATGTAATTTATTTATTCCTTTAACACAAAGTATTGAGGGAAATGAGCTTGAGTAATCTTCAGAATGAATAAATCTGGATGTCTGTTTTTCTTAAGAAAGTGCAAGAAGGGAGTTAAAATGCTCATCAAATGTGGCAAGACCCATCCACTCAAGGTCAAGGGAGTTCCTAGTTGCTGCTGTAACAAATTACCACCAACTTAGTGAGTGCATAGAGCCCGCTTGGCATTCTCTCTCTCCCCCTCTCTCTGCCCCTCCCTCACTTGCTGTCTCTCCCTCAGAAATAAATAAATAAAGGGGCGCCCGGGTGGCTCAGTCGCTTAAGCATCGACTCTTGATTTCAGCTCAGGTCATGATCTCATGGTTCATGAGTGGGAGCCCCGTGTCTGGCTCTGTGCTGACTGAGCAGAGCGCACTTCAGATCCTCTGCCCCAGCACTGCCACTCTGCTGCTCACACTCTCTCTCCCTCTCTCTCAAAAAGAAATATACGTTTAAAAACTTTAAAAAATGCTAGCATGCAGTTCTTGAGATCAAAACTGGATGCATTTGTTCTTGGGTTAAATCAAGCCACCAACAAGGCTCTGTTTCCTCTGCACATTTTAGCAAAAGAAAATTTTCTTGCCTTTTCCAGCATCTAGAGCGCCCCCCCCCCCAGTTTATTTAGTTTTGAGAGAGAGAGAGACAGCACAAGCAGGGGAGGGGCAGAGAGAGACGGAGACACAGAATTGGAAGCAGGCTCCAGGCTCCGAGCTGTCAGCACGGAGCCCGACGCAGGACTCGAACCCATGAACAGTGAGCTCATGACCTGAGCCGAAGTCGGACGCTGAACCGACTGAGCCCCCCAGGCGCCCCTCGAACTATTTTAAAGGATGGCCACGGGTGCCTCCTGTAGTATTTCGGGGCATTGTCTCAGGACTATTCGTCTCAGACCATTGTCTGCTTGGTCTTCGCGCTGAGAAGACCTACAGATGTGGGTGCTGAGGACCCTGAGCCCCCAAGTGACTGGGCTCCCTGGGGTCTAAGGTTCTGTTTCCAGTACCGTCTCCGGGGAGCCAACACCCTCATTCAAATGGTTAAAACGTGCTGCCTTTAAAGAAGCAGAAGGTGAGGAAGTTGAGTCAAGCTTGGGTTTGACCCATTGGCTTCCCCAGCCTCAACCCCAGGTCCCCCGAAAAGGAACACGGGGTGCCCACAGCCAGAGACGACGGGTCAGGGCCACAGTGCACGGTGTGACAGTGCCAAAGGGCAGGGCAGACCTCCAGGAAGATGCGGGGGGTGGAGAAAGTGAGGCGCGGCGTGGATTCTCGGAACGGTGGCAGCTTTTCGGTCATGCCGCAATCCTGAAGCTGTGCCCAGCCCGTGGAGATGTGGGAGATACACGCGCCTTAGTGCCAAGGTCGCGAGCGTTGCCTTCTGTGTCAACAGCTGTACCTTGGGAGAGGGGGCAGGCGACGGGGAGCTGTTCCGTGCAGTCTGTCACGCTCTGGAGGAAGTGTGTTCCTTCCCCTCTTCCTGCAGGACGCAGCCAACCCGGGTCGTTGACAGGTGCGTAACTGTGATAGGTCGTGGTCGCCGTTGACCCCACCGTCAGTAAGTCATCCGGGAGAATGTGCTCTTCCAACAGCCACGATTGCGGGCAGAAAAGCTCTTGACAGAGAGGCGGTGAATGGCTAGGAATTTGTCGCTCGTTCTCCTGTTTTCAAGGCAATTTCGCTGGTGACCACGTGGATCCAGAGCACAAGCCGCGTGCCGGTATCAAGTAGTACAAGTTTAAGGCTGTAGAGAACGGCGGGGAGCCCTGAATCGCATCGGCTGCCTTCCCTCCGAGGCTGCGGTTTCCCGAGCAAGCAGATGAGTTGCTTTCTCTCTTAATCTGGAAGCGTCTTATTTTTTCTCGTGAACGTCCCACTCCATCGTAGCTCGGCCTGAAACGCTTTGCTCGTTTCTAGAAGGAAGCAGGTTTTTCTTTCCGCCCCCTTGAACTGTCCACTCGGCTACAAATCCCCTAGAGGAAAACGCACTTCGTTATTCCCGTATTTCTGGTGCGATGGCCATGTAACACCTTCAGATGCATTTTGTCTCTTTCCCGTCGGCAGGTCTACGCTGCTTATGACGGAGGTTGACACCCGCCTTGCCAGCACGACACCTGGTCCCGGGGGGGATCATTCGTTACTCACCTACTTAGCCAGGCACGTCCTTCCATTTCATCTGGGACCCTCAAACCTGCACGCGTGTTATTCTTACCGTTCTGTCTACACCTGCCCCGTCATCTCAGAGCCAGCCGTAACTCAGCCCGGCCTCCTGCAGCTGGGCAGCGGTCGCCCATCCGTCACAGCCTTGCCCGGTGCTGCCACGGTGGGTTTTCACGGAAGGGCCGTAGCTTTGGTTTCTTGGTTTGGTTGGTGCCCGCTTGCTGTGTCCGCCGTGTTTCTTCCTCTGCGAGGCTCACGTACTCCAGGATGAGCCCTTGCCCTTCGCGTTTCCGGCTTCCCGTGCGGCCTCTTCCCATCGCAGGCGTCCTTCCAGGTGGCCCTGGCAGGAGGGTGTGGGGGTCTCCAAGACGGCAGGTGCCCCGGGGGAGGTCGCAGCGTTGACCTCGGGCACGGCGCCAGGGCCGGGGAGGCGCCCCAGCCCACAGCAACCCACCACGTGGCCGTGGCCGTGCCTGCCCCACGCGCGTTCGGAAGCTCGTCGTCGGTACGGCCCCCGGACGCTTCTCGGGACCTGGCCCTTGGCCCTTCCGCTGATGGCGAGGTCGCTGCCCTTGTCTCTCTCAATACACGTGTGCTTTGTGAGCCAGAGTCAGCTTCTCACTGCTGAGTCACGTCCCCGGAAGCCACACATGCACATACCGCCCCCACGTGTACACACACGTGTATGCCACACACACGCACGTACACACTCCAGTGCACATGCACACGTACCACACACACGCACATACTCCATGTGTACACACATGTATACCACACACGCGCACGTACACACTCCAGTGCACACACACACATACCACACACACGCACATACTCCATGTGTACACACATGTATACCACACACACGCACGTACACACTCCAGTGTACACGCACACATACCACACACATGCACGTACACACCACGTGTACATGCACACATAAACCACACACACGCACATACACACTCCAGTGTACATGCACACGTACCACACATGCATACTCCATGTGTACACACATGTATACCACACGCGCACGTACACACTCCAGTGTACATGCACACGTACCACACAATGCACATACACACTCTGCATGTACACGCACACATACCACACACAATGCACATACACACCACGTGTACATGCACACATACCACACACATGCACATACACACTATGCACACGCACACGTATACCACACACGCACATACACACTCCAGTGTATACACACACACGTACACACTCCACGTGTACACGCACACGTACCACACACACGCACATACACATTCTGCATGTACACACACGCATATACCACACACATGCACATACACACTCTGCATGTACACGCACACACATACCACACATGCACATACACACCACGTGTACATGCACACGTACCACGCACATGCAACTCACCCTCCACGTGTACACACACACCACAGACATGCACATACACACTCCACGTGTACACACATATGTACCACACACGTGCACTTACACACTGTACACGCACATGTACCACACACAATGCACATACACACCACGTGTACACGCACACATATACCACACACATGCATATACACACTCTGCATGTACACGCACACGTGCCACACACATGCACATACACACCACGTGTGCATGCACACGTAAACCACACACATGCAACACACCCTCCATGTGTACATGCACACATACCACAGACATGCACACATACCACAGACATGCACATACACACTCTACATGTACACACAGATATACCACACATGCACATACACACTCCAATGTACACGCACACGTACCACACATATGCATGTTCACACTCCATGTGCACATGCACATGTAAACCTCACACATGCAACACACCCTCTACGTGTACACGCACGTATACCCGACATGCACATACACACTCCATGTGTACACACACGTATCACATACATGCACATACACTCCACATGTACACGCACATGTATAGCACACTGCACATACACACTCTGCATGTACATGCACACATACCACAGACATGCACATACTCCATGTGTACACACATGTATACCACACACACGCACGTACACACTCTAGTGTACATGCACACGTACCACACACGCACACAACACCATGTGTACGTGCACACATATATCACAGACATGCACATACACACTCTGTACACACACACGTACCACACACGTGCACATACTCCACGTGTGCATGCACACATACCACACACATGCACATACACACTCCACATGTAATACATATACCATGCATATTCATGTTCCACCTGCAATGCACACACCACACATGCATATACACACCCCACGTGCACGTGCACACAATACCTCACACACATCACACACATGTGCTCACAAACATGAATGCATCCACGTGTCACATTTAGTCGCATACACACCACGGACTGCCCACATACGTGAACATTTACACAGAAACGTGCACGCACACCTGTGTCTCACACACTCCAGTCATGAACATGTACACAAAGCATGCATGCACACCTATACGACACAGTGAAATGCACGTCACCCTTAACACATGCGTGCACACAGTGGATGCACAAACACACACTAGCCAAGTGGAGAGCAGCCCATCAGTTTCAGCGTCCATCTGTGGGTCCGTGTGGACGTCTACCCTGGCATGTCCGTGGGGGAGCGAAGGTTCATTCCATATTCTGTGCCGACTTGTGTGCTTCCAGAGGCTGCTTGTAATGCTCTCTGCTGTGATAGGTCCCTTCGCCTTCTCAGAAGTCTGTTAAGGCTAGTGACAGTCTTGCATGCGCCCCCATGCACCCAACACCGCAACCTGCACGTCCTGGAATTCTTTAACGGCCTGTTGACGATCAAGACCTGAATCCCCGGAACTATTTGTGTGGCTTAATTTGAGCCACGAGGCTCCTGATTCAGAACCGATCAGAGGAGGGCGTTTTTCTCTAAGTGACGTTCTTCTTTTTATCTAGTTGCGAGGGGGGACTCAAGGATCTGAAACGCCCCGTGAAGCACGGCGTGCCTTGCCTTCTGCTGTTGTGTTGTGCCCTTGTTGGAAAGAAAAGCGAGGGGCAGAGTTGGTGGAACACGAAAGGGCGATATTCCAAAGAGAATGAAGATAAATGGAGAAGGAAGATGCCTGGTGGTGCTCCTAAGTACTCAGCCCACTTTGGAATCAGATGCACATGACGTTGTGTCTGGTAACACGGGTTCCTTCTCAGAGCACCGATTTGGTCACGAGAGGGTGGGCAGGATGGAGTAGATGACTCAGGAACGTGTCGTCATAAGTCACTCAGTGTAGCTGTCCGTAGCAGGCGTGGAGAGTGTGGTGCCGTGTTGAATTGTGAAGTACGCGTCCACACCCCCGGAAAGTAGACTTGCTCCCGCATCTTTCTGCGGAGCACCTGTCCTCAGTAATGTGCATCCCTGACACCGAATACATTTCATCCGGACCCCTGACTGTGCTGCTGCCCAGAACACACTTCCCGCTCACTCTGCTGTCCTACTGCCGAGAACACACTTCCCACTCGCTCTGCTGTCCTGTTTCAAGACCTTTGTTCATGTGGTCGCGTATATTCATTGAATCCATCCTGTGATCATTCTGTGAGTGCCTCCTGCTTTGCTCGCTGACCACCGAGTCCTTGTTCTGTTTGGAGGGAACCAGAGGTCCCTCTCTTTCCAAGGGGTTCAGAATAATTAGGCTTCTTTCTACACCTGGCTCTTCCTTGGGGATCCGTTAGATCTATGCCCATGTTGGTGGGCACTCTGTGTGTGCACAATTTGCACAACAGTAGAAAAGCTCCTTTAGGTCTCTCCCTACAGAGAATCCGTCATCAAGGGTGGAATGACCGGTGTTGTGGACAGAGTGTGTGTGCCCCCACCCAATTCATATGTTGAAGCCCGAACGTCCAGCATGGCTCCTTTAGAGATGGGGCTTCCAAGGCAATAACACAAGAGAAATAAAGTCATTCATCCTATAGGAGTCCTGTCCTTGTAAAAAGAAATGCCACGAATCTCTCTCTCTGTGTGTCCGCCATATGAGGACAGTCGTGGAAGCCAAACATGTAACACCAGGAGGAGAGCCTCCCCAGACACCAGCCACCCAGAAACGGTCATCTTGCACGTCCAGCCCCCAGGACCGAGACAAAACGTGTCTGTCGTTTAAGCTGCCTCATCTGTGGTATTTGCTGGGGCAGCTGGAGCAGATCGAGTTGTCGGGAAGGAATTCTCCGAGGAAATGAGCGCTCTGTCTCCAGGACTTGGAGGGTCCGGGGACTGCACTACCGCAGCACTTCGGAGCGGTCTCTGAGGGCCCCCTCGTTCCCTGGATGCCGGCTCTCCCGCACTTCGCCTGCGAGCGCGCAACGACACAGGGACTGAAGAC
The DNA here is from genome assembly GCA_028646485.1 of Cryptoprocta ferox. Classification (NCBI taxonomy): domain Eukaryota; kingdom Metazoa; phylum Chordata; class Mammalia; order Carnivora; family Eupleridae; genus Cryptoprocta; species Cryptoprocta ferox. The sequence continues at coordinate 103,945,226 of CM053579.1, forward strand.
GCGGTCAGGGCCTCAATGCCCCCGTGACTCCGAACTCTGTGGGTCCCAACACTTACTTGGACGGGTGTCTTTGACAGCCGTGTGGACTAGGGAATTCCCCCCTTTTTAGAGTCCTTTGCACCCGTGGTCTTGCTCTCTCTCTCTCTCTCAAAAATAAATAAACGCACACAGAGACACAGAGAGAGAGGAGAGAGACACACACACAGAGTGCAGATGGAGGAGGGGCAGAGAGAGAGGGAGACACAGAATCCGAAGCAGCTCCAGGCTCTGGGCTCGAACCCACCAACCGTGAGATCATGCCCTGAGCCGACGTCGGACACTTAACCGACTGAGCTCCCCAGGTGCCCCAGAACATTTTAAACAATAAATAAAATACGTGTAAGAAACCTTCATATTTAGTTTAGCAGTGTAATTTATTTCTTTATTACACCTGCTTCATGAAGAATTGCTTAACGTAATATACTTATAACTAAGCATTAAATAACTCTTTACCTTCTAGGAATACATTTTAATTTGGAGAAGAAAAATGGGCTTCCTTGTGATTCAATTTTATCCTGTATACTTGAGAATCTGTGCTGCTCGATTTTTAGTTTTCGGCTCTTAAAAAAAAAAAAAAAGCCCCAGTGCATTTATATTTTAACAAAAGCATCATCTTTGAGCTCACATATTTTGGAAAGCCACCGTAATCCAGGATTTAGTTTGTCTCCCAATTAAATTCCACCCAGACCTAATAGTGGTGTAAATTGAATTTTATTCCGCTGCCTACTTGCTAACGATAGTTAATCAGCAATAAACTTGCTCGATTCTCTATTTTTGTTTTGAAGCTTTTCTCACATGATCCACTAATGAAGACGTTTTAGAGAGCTATATATAGCATTTTCTTCTAGAACATTAAATACAAACTCAATCAGGCACTGTTTCCCACAATGTTTATGCCACTTTTAAATGTTACAAAGAGAGCTAGGTTTTCAAAATGTTTCTACTCTAAAGAAATAGGTTGTTTTGTATTGCATGTTCTTGTGAACCTGAAACACCTATATTGATTGTGTTTTTAAAGTTAACCGGTATTTTAATTTCCAGACGGCTGAGTCATGCGGAGGTGTTAAATCAGGAGAAGCGTCACACTCACCTAAAATAGTTGGGGCAAACACAGATCTATCTTGCTCTGTCTCTATGACTTAGGAAAAACAGAAATAAAAGCAACCACACCTCTGAATAGAGGGGCCAGAAAGACATTCAGGAGGATGGGAAACAAAAAAGCAAATGAAAGACAGTTGATCTGAGAGAGAAAAAAAACAATCTTGGAAGGGGTGAAATGCAGAAAGTGTGTTTTACTAATTGCAGGTGATAATAAACAATGCTGTTAATGAATTAGGGAGTTCTTTGGAGTCTGGAATTTTATTTCTGACAGAAGAATAAACTGTAAGGCAATGTGTCACGTATTGTAAACATTGAAAAATACCTAAAAGGGAAGAGTAAGCGAAATATGTGTAGCAGAAAGCATCAAAATATTTATAAAGTAACACAGTGTGCCAATCTGCGGTTTTGGAAGGTAACAAGAAAAATGCGTTTTTGGGGCGCCTGGGTGGCTCAGTCAGTTAAGCGTCCGACTTCGGCTCAGGTCATGATCTCACTACTTGTGGGTTCGAGCCCTGTGTCGGGCTCTGTGCTGATGGCTCAGAGCCTAGAGCCTGCTTGGGATCCTCTGTCTCCGTCTCTCTCTGCCCCTCCCCTGCTCACACTCTCAAAAATAAACAGAAATAATGATGACAAACCTTTAAAAATTTTTTATTAAAAAAATTATTTAGGGCATTAAGTTTCTTCATTCATATTACATTTTTTTTTTAATTTTGGGGTAAGTATAGAGTCAATAAGTATAAAAAACAGCACAGAAAAGTCCTGTGTACCTTCACCTGTAGGCCCCAACAAATATTGGACAGTAGGGTTAGGACCCCAACCCCAATCCCAATCCCAACCCTAACCCTAAACCTAACCCCAACCCCGATACTAACCCCAGCTTCAACCCAATCCTAATCCCAACCCCAACACCAATGCTAATCCCACCCCAACCTTAATCCCAACACCAACCCCAACCCCAACCCTAATCTCAACCTCAACCCTAATCCCAACCCCAGCCCAACCCCAACTCCAACTCCAACCCCAACCCAACCCTAATCCCAACCCCAACATCAATCATAATGCCAACCCCAACCCAACCTTAATCCCAACTCCAACCCCAACCCTAACCCCAACCCTAATCCCAATCCTAACACCAACCCCAACCCCAACCCTAATCTCAACCTCAACCCCAACCCTAATCCCAACCCCAACCCCAACCCTAAATCCCACATTGCTTCCATTGGATGTAATAGTACTGCTATCACCTCCAAGAAGCTGACGCTGATACGACTGTGTGTTTCTACTTCTGCGCCATTTTGTGCACACAGGTGGACGGAGGCGCCAACACCATGAAAATACACCACTGCTCCCCCACTACACCGGCCCCGGTTTGTACGGTGACACCATCCCCAACCTCTCTGCCCATCACAGAGCCCAACCCCTTCCCTATGATGTGACCACTGATAATTCCAAGAAAGCCAAGTCACAGACCATATGGCCTCTTGAGCTTGGCCTTTTCTTGACTCAGCGGAATGCCCTTGATGTCGTTCAAGTTGTGGAATGTAGAATAGTTGAGTAACATCTCAAGATCTTTCTATCATTTGACCTTTGTATTTTGTTGCAATGAGATTTAGGTGTTATCTGTCTGATGTATTGTTTTGTACGCAAACATGTGTTTTGTATTTTTTTCATGGCTTATAGTTTTCCCCCCTCGGAAAACATAAAGATTGCAGTTAACGATGCTTTCACAATTAAAAATGCACCCAAATACAGGGCGCCTGAGTAGGTCAGTTGGCTGAGCGTCCGACTTCAGCTCAGGTCATGATCTCACAGTTCTTGAGTTCGAGCCCCGCGTCAGGCTGTGTGCTGACAGCTCGGAGCCTGGAGATGCTTCAGATTCTGTGTCTCCCTCTCTCTCTCTGCCCCTCCCCTGCTCATATTCTGTCTCTCTCTCTCAATAAAAAATTTAAAAAGTTTTAAAAAATATAGCCATATAGAAGCAACTGGATGTTTTCAGGTAAGGATAAATAGGCAGGAAGATGCTTCTAGAGTCTGTTAATTCAGCACCTCAGTCGTCCAGGAATGTTGATGCTCTTGCCTGTCTCATTGAAATTCTGTTGTCCTCAAAGTGGCTGCAGTGGCTCCAAACGTCACGTATCCTTCCATGCGATGTTGAAAACCAGGAGGCAGTAGAGGCTCTTAGATCACATCTTCTTTCAACACTGAGATTCCCAGGACACACCTGGCCTCAATGAATGACCAGAATGGGTTCCGTCCTCCAAACTGGAAGTGAGGTTGTCAGGTCAGTGCGTGGTATCCATACATGCTAAGATGGGATTCGAAATGGATTCTACAATGGGCTGATGCCACACAAACATGGAGGAAGGGACATCTAGCCAAGGTCCTCCTCTGTGACCTCAATTCTGCTTACTCTGCTAATGATATTACCATTGCCACTCAACCTTTCTTCTTTCTTTCTAAGTTTATTTATTTTTGAGAGAGGGAGTATTAGCAGGGAAGATGCAGAGAGAGAGAGAGGGAGAGAGAGAGAACCCCGAACAAGCTCTGCACTGTCAGCGCAGACCCCGATGTGGGGCTCGAACGCGAGAACTGTGAGATCATGACCTGAGCCAAGATCAAGGGTCAGATGCTCAACCGGCTGAGCCACCCAGGCGCCCCTCAACCTTTGCTTCAATTTGCGTTGACTTTGAACCTTTTTCATGTCTTAATTTTACTATTTTCCTTTTAAAAAAATTTACCATGTCTTCTAAAAAACATGCAAATTTATTTTGTCTTTATCGTCTTACTTGACAGTGTATCTTTTGACGGGAAAATTTATCTTCTGTGTATTTACTGGGAGCTCTGAGACTGAATGCCTAATTGATTTTTTCTTTTGTCTTTTACTTTATGTGTCTGGTTGTTATGCCTGGTTATTGTTTCTTTTCTATTAATATTTTTTAGCATGGTGAAATTATATTCACACCTCACTCCCCACCCACATTTCCTCTTTAATTTGGAAATAGGACTAGTAAGATCTTTTTTTCTCCTCATGGTGAATACATGAAGCAAATTAGAGCAGAAAATACAATGATACCCACTTATAAGTAAGTCCTGCTCCTGGAGTTGAGTCCCCTTCAGGGCTTCCCCCGAAGAATGAATCACTTGGAAATCGTCCTTGGCTATCTATTCATATATGATATCACATTCTTCACAATCTATTACCATTGTGTCCTTGAGATGCCTTTACCCGTATCAAATCTTTCTGTATCAGTAAATACAAATCCCCCTCATTTTTTTTGAAGGCCTGCATCTTATTCTATAAATTTGGTGTACAATTTAGTTAACCTACTCATGGAGAAATTGAACTTATTATAACTGTGGGTCCTTCAAGCCATGTTACATTGTTTATCTTTATACTGACATTTTGGGTGAATTCTGACCATTGGGATCCCAGGGACAGTGATGGTGTGATTTTAACTTTGCAGATGTTGTGGGAGCGTTTTCTAAAGGGGTTGGATCAATGAACCTTGTCATCCAAAAGTGTAGGAAGAGTTTAATCTTTTTCAATTTCCCTAAGCTTTTCACCAGGATCTTCTAACATTTTTTATCTTTGATGAAAGTTGAGAATCTCGTATGCGAAGTTAATATTTACATCTCTCTTACGTGTGGGGTGGAGTATCTTCATGATTAAAAGCCATCTTGGGGTACACTTTTTAAAAAATTTTTTTAAATGTTTTTATTTATTTTTGAGAGAGAGAGAGAGACAGCATGAGCAGGGGAGGGTCCGAGAGAGAGGAGACACAGGATCCGAAGACAGGCTCCTGGCTCTGAGCTAGCTGTCAGCACCGAGCCCGATGCGGGGCTCGAAGCCACGAACCGTGAGATCATGACCTGAGCCGAAGTCGGATGCTTAACCGACTGAGCCACCCAGGCGCCCCAGGGGGTACGCTTTTAAATGTAGCTAGTGGTTTAATTTTCAAGTCAAACATTTATCTATAAACTATATGAATTGATTAGCTTTTCAAAAAATACTAACTGTGTACCTTTGTGTGTGTGTGTGTGTGTGTGTTAGGAATTATATATATGTATTTTTAATAATTTATTTCTTAATGTACATCCAAGTTAGCATATAGTGCAATACTGATTTCAGGAGTAGATTCCTTAAGCCCCTCACCCATTTAGCCCATCGCCCTCCCAGAATTCCTCCAGTAACCCTCAGTTTGTTCTCTGTATTTAAGTCGCTTATGTTTTGTCCCCCTCCCTGTTTTTATATATTTTTTGCTTCCCTTCCCTTATGTTCATCTATTTTTGTATCTTAAATTCCTTGTATGAGTGAAGTCATATGATATTTGTCTTTCTCTGACTAATTTCGCTTAGCATAATGCCCTCCAGTTCTATCAACGTAGTTGCAAATGGCAAGATTTCATTCGTTTTGATTGCCGAGTAATCCTCCATTGTAAGTATCTACCACATCTTCTTTATCCGTTCACCCGTCCACGGACATGTAGGCTCTTTCCATACTTTGGCTGTTGTTGATAGCGCTGCTGTAAACATTGGGGTGTGTGTGGCCCTTCTAAACTGTGTAGCTTCTACAAGGTCTTTTGACTGGAGTGGGCATTTCCCATTGCTTTTAAGTATGCGCACCCATACTCTTGTTAGAATCCCGGTTTTGCCGAAAGACTTGAAAAGATACTCTTCTAACGCTCAGTTTCTCCTTAGGAATGTGGATTTGGAGACCAGATTCTTTCTAAACACACATTAGAGATTCTGGCCACATGAAAAGTGTGGAATGAATCTGGATCTTACGCCTGTTTCCTTACCTCCATGTGTGTTAACGATCTCAGACCATGCGCATACTTGGAAAGCCGACTTTCTGCGTTGTTGGCCTCGGGACCCACATGAGGAAAATGCATCTTACAGAGACACTGCATTCTGGGAATAGTGGCCGGGGCGCATGGACCCGTTAGGCGAGTGCTTCATGGATGGGTAGAGGCACCTTCCTTTGACTGTTGTCAGACTTGATCGGGTGTCAAATACTGACATTTGTATCCGAAGACATCTCCTTCTATGAAGCAGATTCCCTTCCCTTGTGCCAAATGCTAAAATGGGCTCTTTATCTCTGAGATTTTACCTTGCCGACATCTGTTCTTTGGCCACATTCTTAAGGGATATTGCTTCTGGCTTTCTAGTGGTGCCCTGGCCTGCTTAGCGTTACCACCCTACTGTCCTCATCCAAGGCATCAAGAAGAGATTCCCCTTCTCGTTATGGAAACATTCATGACGTCATTGTATTAATTCTTCTAAAATGTGTGCTGGAATTCACCAGTCAAGTCATCTAGCCTGGACTTTTCTTTGTGGGAAGTGTGTGGGTGTGTGTGTGTAATTATTAACTAAATCGCATAATAATAATTATATATTAATCTCATATTATGAGGTTTAGTTAGTAATTATTACTAATAATATTAGTAATAATAATATTAGTAATAGTAATATTATTATTCAGTAATTTGAGTATTTTGGGGTCGGGTTAACTAGAAACACGCCAATTTGTGGATCTTTACAGAGAACCCCTTGCATCTCACTGATTTCTCTGTATGGCTTTCAGTACTCTTTCTCATCTATTCACACTTTAATATCTACAATTTCTTATTTCTGCTTGGGTTTAGTTTGCTCCTCTTAATTTAGATCTTAAGGTGAATAGTGACATTATTCTATTTTGGGATTGTCTTATTTTCCAATACAGATTTTTATGTTAATAAATGGCCCCCTAGGCACTACTCTAGGTGCATCCTGTGCATTTTTGGGATGTGTAGGATTTGATGTTGGAATCCGGATTTGTAATGCGGCTTTCGTGTTCATTGGTCTCGAATCCTTTTCCGATCTTCCCTTCTGATCTCTTCCTCAGCCCTTTGGTCATTCATGAGCGCACCATTTGATTTCCAGATGCCCGTCAGTCCCCCACCCGGGTTCACTACCACCGAGCTCAATGTCAGTCCCTCCACATGGACTGAGGTGTCCTGTAGGACTTCCTAACGTCTAACCAAGAACATGCACCCTGTGTGCCCGAGAACGATGCGTGTGTGGACAGAGCCCTTGTCCCTGGGCAAGCTTTCCATCAAATCCAACTGTGACAAACGCCCTGTAAGTTGAGGATATCCAGGCAGCATCTAGGCGGGACGTCCTCGCCCTTCCCGGGAGATCTGGTGCCTGCAGACCTGCAGGGTCCCCTGGTTCCCGTGAAGGGGGGAAGGGGATGGACCAACCTACCACGCCTCGGGCATCCAGCTCCTCCCAAGATTTACCCGTTGTTCTTCAACACCCCCTTTGCTGATGGTCGTAAGCTTTTGCTTAATTGAAAGAGTCTTGAGCCTTTTATTTATTTTTTAAAAATTGTTAAAAATTTTATTTTTTAGAGAGGGAGACAGTGTACACAGGGGAAGAACACAGAGCGAGGGAGACAGAGAATCCAAAGCAGGCTCCAGGCTGTCAGCACAGAGCCCAACGTGGGGCTCGAACCCATGAACCATGAGATCATGAGCCACCCAGTCACCCCCAGTCTTAAGACTTTTAATTTTTTTTAATGTTTATTTATTTTTTGAGAGGGAGAGAGTCAGAGAGCACGAGCGGGGGAAAGGCAGGGGGGAAAGGCAGAGAGAGAAGGAGACACAGAATCGGAAGCAGGCTCCAAGCTCTGAGCTGTCAGCACAGAACCCAACGCGGGGCTCGAACCCACGAACCGTGAGATCATGACCTGACCCGAAGTCGGACACCCAACCGACAGCCACCCAGGTGCCCCTAGGCTTTTAATTTTTGACAAGCAGGTGTCCTCCGTGCTTTTATGGACGAGCAGATTTTTTGTCTGTATTTCACAATTTCAGAGGCAATCAATCCCTGTTTTCATTTTATTACTTTCTGCTCTTACCTCGGTGTACGTTGCTCTCATTCCTTTCAGTAGTGGGTCGTGTGTTTTTGTCTCACGTCCTCAGACACCTATTTGTATTGTGGATTTTTAGCATTAATGAAAAGGATATATGTTTATTGTTTTAAGTTTATTTATTTGGAGACACACAGAGAACAAGTGGGGAGGGGCAGAGGGAGAGAGAGGGAGAGAGAGGACCCCAAGCAGGCTCCATACTGTCAGCATGGAGCCCAGTAGGGGCTCAAACCCACAAACCATGAGATCATGACCTGAGCCGAAACCAAGAGTCGGATGCTTAACGGACTGAGCCGCCCAGCACCGCCCCCCAAGGGATATGCATTGCAATGTATGGCTGATCTTTCCCTCTGCATCGGAGTTAGGTGCATCCCACAAACCTTTCACAAAGTCACATTTTCATTACCATTAAATCCAAATTATTTTCTGATTGTCTGTGTTTCTCCGTTTCGTCCCGGGGGTTCGTTAATTGTGTTTGCCTTAATTTACAAGCGCTTGGGACAACTCCAGTTGTCCTTTGGCTCAGTCATCTCTGCTAATTCCACTGCGATGAGTGTCCATGTCCTTGGTAGTTTCGTTCTATGCAACATGGTGACATTTGTGTTATGACTCAGCATAGTGTCAGTGTTGTGCACTTGAAGAGAATATGCAGCGTGTCCCTGCCGGCCGCATCACCCCGTATATGCCCGTCGGGTGCCGTGTGCTTTCACATGATCTTTATCGTTTGTAAGGGTTTCCTTCCCGTTCTGTGAGCAGCTTCGGCAGACATGATACAATGGTCCACATCACGAACACGTCTGTTTCTCCTTTATGATATGTGAAGTTCTGATTTACATATCTGGAAGCTCTTTTTTTTTATTTTCACCTTCTCTTCTAAGTTTATGTATTTTCATTTTTGAGAGGGGGGAGCACAGAAGGGGAAGAGAGAGAGGGAAAGAGAGAGAATCCCAACCTGGCCCACCACTGTCGGCACGGAGCCTGACGTGGGGCTTAAACTCACAAACCATGAGATCGTGAACTGAGTTGAAGTAAGATGCTTACCCAACTGAGCCACCCAGGCACCCCTCTATTTTTTTTTCTTAAAGATTTTTCAAGGCAATCTCTACATGCAACATGGGCCCCAAACTTAGAACTCTAAGATTAAGAGTTGCATGCTCTACCGACTGAGCCAGCCAGGCGCCTCCCCCCCATACATACTTCAAGTCTCTTTCATAAGTCACCACTGGGTTTATAGTTTTATGTCTCTGGTTAAATTATGAAATAGCCCACACTGTCTTTTGTCATGATTTCTGCCTTGTGTTTCATTTTGTCTGACACCGGTATTCCGGCACGAGCTTTATTTTGATTAGTGTTCTCATCATGACACATTTTCCCATGATTCAAATTTTAACTGTTACCTATTTTTGTGTTTAGAGTTTGTCTCATGGACCCTACATATATTCAGATTTTATTTCCATTCAATATGAGAGTTATTTTTCGTTGTGCTATTTAGAATGCTACTGTTTACTATAATTAAGGTATATTTACCTTCTGTGATATTTTAAATATTTTATATTAAGGAATTTCTCCCTTTCTTGTTGCCCTTACAATGGTTTCTTTTTTTAAATGTTTATTATTTATTTTTGAGAGAGAGAGACAGAGAACAAGAGGGGGAGGGGCAGAGAGAGAGGGAGATTTGAACCCACGAGCCGCAAGATCATGACCTGAGCCAAAGTCGGATGCTCAACTGACTGAGCCATCCAAGCGCCCCGAATGGTTTACTTTTTCTAATTCTACTTTGGTCTTTGCTTTGGAAGATACAAAATGAATGAATACCTTCAAGTCTTATGGAAATGAACATGTTTACTGTAGAGCGTCACGGAAAATGCAATGAAACTATGAGGATAATTTAGCATTTACCTTCTCTCACCTTCTTTTCTACTGTGTGCATTTGCTTCTTTCTAGAGTGTTCATTTATGTGTTAAGTTCCTTATCTCACACACACGCAGACACACGCAGACACACACAGATGTAGGTAGGTGGGTAGATATGATGGAATCATGGATGGTAGAATGGATGGATGGATAGATGTTAGGTAGATTAGATAGATAGATAATAGATAGATAGATGAGAGATAGCTAGATCGGCAGACAGACAATAGATAGATAATAGATACATTGCTAGAAACAAACAAAGCATCCCTACAATAGAGCAGTGATGAAAGGCTGGAAAGAACAGCGGTCATGTTGGATCTGAGTAGCGATACGTCACCAGCCCCGGGTGAAGATGTCACAGCTCTGTCCGTATCATCTGTGCCTTGGCCATGTTCCTCCTGCCAGGACATCCGGGCCGAGGTGGTCCAGCATGGGGAGCGTCTTCCCAGCATCAGGGTGAACTTCTCAAAGGCTGCTTCCTCTCGAGAAGCACTGGCCCCTCAGTAGCAACCACAGTACACCCGGAGGACTCACCATGTTCGCGTGTGGGTTCTTGATGTTCACATGAATTACGAGTGAGCCTTCCAGTTGGCCTGCCTGGTCTGGCAGCTCCTTCAAGTAGGGAGCAGCAGAGAGTGTGGTGAGGGGCGCAGGCACCCTTCTCAGGCAAGGACCCCGGACCCCGATGCATATCTGCCTATTCATTTGCGTATCACCGGGGCCATCACTGAAAGGATTGCCTTAAGGTATTTGCATGCACTTCCTGCCTTATGGAAACAAGTGTTGTCTTCAGCCTGCACCCAGGATGCAAAATCTTTGCTTATTTATTGTTTTTAAAGAAACACTTCATCGGCGCTGGCCTCTTCAAGAGCCCAGCCAAGTCAGTGAGCACATTCACCCGCCCACTGACTGCCTCACTTTGGAGATTGTACACAAGGAGCGGGTCCCAGGGCTCCAGGCTCCGCAGGACATTCTGTGCGTTCACAGGACCACATTCCCTGTTGGCAGGTTAAGGTTCACCGAAGAGCCTTGAGCTGGAATGAGCAGAGTTCCTGCAGAGACTCCAAGACCCAGGTCAGCAAGCATGACTCTCCGTCCCATTCCTCACTGCTTCCTTTCCTCCTCCACCAGGAAGGTTCACCTCAGGTACATCTGGTCCCTGCAGCACTGCCCCCTTCAAAATCGGCGCTTTCTAAAGAAAACTAGACAAGACACAGGATTTGGGAGCTGTGTGACAGCACAAGGTGCACATCACTTAACGTTTATGAGGAAAGTATTGGAGCCATAAGGCTCTGTGCAGTGAGATGGCAAATTCCCCTCTGAGCCTCCATCCACTTCCCGTCCCATGGAAGGACTTACCTCAGCTTGGGTTCCTCTCCTTTTGATTGGCTCTCTCGCTGCCTCTTACCCTGGAACACATAACTTCTTACTTGAGTTCTCACTGCCCCAGTGGGTCCAACAGCAGCCCCCAAAAGGTGATGTGTAAGTGCTCACCCCAGAGCCTGTGAATGGGACCTTCTTTGGAAATAGGGTCTTTGAAGATGGAATCAAGATATGATGAAGTCATAGTAGATTACAGGCCCCAGCACCCAAGACAGGTGTCCTTACAAGAGACAGAAGAGGAGACACAGACACAGAGGAGAAGCCACGTGAAGATGGAGGTAGAGATTTGAGGGACGCAGCCACAAGCCAAGGGATACAAGGAGCCCCAGAAGTTGGAAGAGGCGGGAAGGACCCTCCTCTGGAGCCTTGGGAGGGAGCACAGCCCTGCCCTGCCTCGATCTCAGCAGCCCTGCCCCACCTGGATCTCAGACTTCTGGTCTCCAGAGCTGGGAGGGGACACTGCCCATACAGTGCATGTCCTTGTGTACATTGTACTGCAGATTTGTGCTGGGTGGGGATTGTGACAACCCAAGAGAGCGCATAAAGTCAAAGTCAGGGAAATGACTACCCGACCTCCACCCCACCCTCTGATAAAGTGTCTCCGAGGTGGTGTTGCTCAGCCACTGCTGTTGTCCACTGATGTGGCCTCACACGCAGCCTCTGTCTGTCTCCCTCCTTCCCAATGTCTATCCTTCCTCTGTAACCAAACCACGTTCATTTGTTTTGCATAGTATTATGGGCAACCTTTGATTTCCTTGTTCCCTCTGCCCTCTTTTGCTAAGGGCTCTTGGAACACTTAAGATAAACTCTGAAACAAAATCTTTGAAGAAGAGTCTGTCATTTCTGGGAATTAAAGTAGCATCGTTCTCCTCAGTGACACTTACCATAATGCATGGCCTAAGAAAAACATTTTTCCTAATTTCTAAATGCTCCTAACTTCTATGGCACCAAATATTTAGGTTCCCCCCTCCCACAAACCCATCCAGAATTCTAGTCAACTAAAGACTTTGGGGACATCCGTTGACGATCATTTTTTTGAATATATACAGCAATATATTTCTTTTACAACAAAAACTCATTGATGAATGAGATCTCTGTGTATCTCTTCCATTGTATACACCTGTGTTTCTTATGAAACCATGCGGCCAACTCATCTCACCTTCGTGGATTATCTTACTGATTTTCAAATGCTTTCCTGAAATATTTTCAAATGCTTTCCTTTCTAGGTCTGTTATGTCGACCCTTTCTTGGAACGTGCAGTTCATTTACTATGCCGGCATGGGAGTCTTGGTCAATTATGCTGCTGAGAAATCCGCTCTCTGCGGGGCCCTGAAGAGCAATTGTTCTTTGTACTGAGATGTCTAGGATGCAATTAGATGTTAGTTAATCTCACGGTTAATAGGCTTGCACTGGTTTTAAAAACAAATCCTCATTGGCGCCGTTAAATACGCTTTCTGGTAGGGTCTGCGAAGGCACACAGACACGGTGTGGTGTTGGTCACTGTGATTCTGTACAATGTGACAAACGGTTCCTACCCAACTTCTCACGAGAAGCCACGTCACTTGGGATAAATGAATTTAATTGCCTGTTTCTGAGGAAAACAGACTCTCCCCTCCATGGAGACTGACCTCCCTAGGGTTCGACGGGCAACGGTGAGACAGTCAAATCAGTGCAAAGCATAAAAAAAAGATACAATTATTGTTTAATTCTGTAAAAGTATTTGGCAGCAGTTACACGACATGGTCTGGGACTAAATGTTTTTAAGTAAATAATTGGCAAGCATGACATCATGCAATGAGTCCATATTGGGGGAATAGGAACATCCTTCTAGGGTCTGGCCCAGAATAAAACTTTTCCTTAGCTTCTATGCTAGAAGATGATCCCTGTCTTCCCAATACGGGGAGGTGTGGAACATGAGTGTCTTGTAAGATGGAATGCTTAACGTCCTTACCCGTTGGTGTTTTCTTGGATCTAGTCATCTCAAACTAACACCTCGTCTTCATCGAATCCTACGTGGAATGTTCGAAAGTCATTTCCACGTCAATACCGTTCATCAGCAAGACACCCCCACCACCGTGTTCTCCAACAAAATTGTTTAGTTCTCTCTTCCAAACAGGAATGATTTCTATGTATCAACGTGATGACAAGCCCAGTGTTGTGAGTTATTTTAAATTCAAAATAAATCCAAAGCATAACGTGACTGCAACAATGTTAGAGGCTCTTTCTGTAGACAAGCCATGATGCCCGTCGTTTTTTTACTTCATGTAGTGATGAGTTTGCACTGAAGGTGTAACTCTTGTGGCCTCCCTTCTTTGAATTGCACTACATACCACAGAGGCTCTTAAAATATCAGTGTGCGCAACAGAATAAAGCTCAGTGCTGTCCTCCGATGGTGTTGGTCTCATGAAAGCCACAGGGCATGGAGACCCTGTGGAAAAGATAAACCAATGCCAGAGACAGTCAACAGGAAAACAGAAACGGAGCAAAGCGTTCATAGCAGAGCAATAAATTTTCCGTGAGTCACACTAGCTAGAGCAGAATCATCCCCCTTACTGTCACGGGCGTACTGTCATGTATTTCAATCAGGTGTGAAGACACTGAAATTGACCTCATCCCATCATCGGTCCCCATTTATAGAAACACTCTTGTGTCCACAGGGGTCTCTGGAGTTCGTGAGATAGACACACATTAAAAAAAATATTTTTAAGTAAACAAATGCATGGTTTATATTTGGATACATGTATTCTGAAACACAGAGTCCATTTGTGTTTATCTTTATTATCTTTATTTTTTAATTTAAATCCATGTTAGTTAACATATAGTAAAATAAGTGTTTATAGTTCAATTTACTTATTATATAACTATTGCTATATTGGTTTCACCCATTAAATTCTGTAGAGAGAAATTGATTTCAGGGAAATTATATTTTGTCCATTGTAAACAACCTGCCCTTCCTACCTGGATGCCCGAAATTTTATATTTTTATGGTTTTTTTCTTCCAAATTTTTGTTTAAATTCTAGTTAGTTAACATACAGTGTAATGATGATTTCAGGAGTAGAATTTAGTGATTCATCCCCTACATATGACACCCAGTGCTCATCCCGAAAGGTGCCCTCCTTAATGCCTATCCCCCATCTAGCCCATCCCGAAAGGTGCCCTCCTTAATGCCTAGCCCCCATCTAGCCTGTCCCCCACCCAGCTCCCCTCCAACAGCCCTTAGTTTGTTCTCTGTCTTTAAGAGTCTCATGGTTTGCCTCCCTCTCTGTTTTTATCTTATTTTTCCTTCCCTTCCCCTACGTTCATCTGTTGTGTTTCTTAAATTCCACATAGGAGTGAAATCATGTGATGTTTGTCTTTCTCTGACTTACTTCACTTAGCGTAATGAATTTGTTTATTTTTGAAGTAGGAGTCAAAGCTAAGTAGGAAATTTCCTCATGTGTAATTCAAAGCAGATCACTGCGTGGGTGAATCGTAAAGGGATTCGAGAACACTGGACCCCAAATGGGAGGCCACATAACGGGTCCCTGTCAAAGAAGAATGACTTTCTCTCCATTGTTACTGCGGGACCATACACGGTCCTAGAGCCCCATCACATGCAGTGAGTGGCAGTAACAAGTGATCTCCTATAACGTAATGAAAATCAAGAGCAAATTTATATTCTACTTTTGCAAATAGTGTAGCGCAAGATAAGACTTCAGCTGTTCCATATTGTATGTCTTCTTACGTAGAATTGCTGATTTAGAATGACAAGTAGCAAGGAGTAGCAACCAGGAACCTATTTTCAATTATTAAGCGAAGATCTCTAGTTTCTCAGGCAACTACTCACTCTTACACTTGTTGGAGGCAAGGAAACAAGTCTTAATGACCAGGCATGTGTAGGAGAGACCTATCATCTCAACCGTTCTTTAAAATATTAGTCATGGAATCACTTAAGCACGTTAGCTAATTAAACAAAACCCCTCTTGTAGCATATATTTAAAACCTCATAAATAAATGTACTAAGCACAGGTGTCCTAGCTTGTATACATAGTCTAGGCTTTGATATGGAGACTGAGATCGGCTTTGCCTTAACATGCCTTGGACCCTATCTTTTCTGAGCAACCGAGAATCCATTCTCTCCTGAATGTGTACCCTTTGGCTGTGACAAAGGCTTCCAGAATTTGCTGGCTTATGTAGCATCTCTTGAAAGGAATCTCCTGTTTCAAGCCGGTTTAGAACAGAGATTCATGATTTCACGTAGAGTAATCTCGTTCCCCATGGGTTTTCCCATCCTTTCCAATCCCCCACTCCCAACACGAGAGCCTAACCCTGTGATAGACAGATACCCGCTCTGCCCTTACATTTCCTATTACAGTCTTGGGGTACTCGATGGCCTTCAAGGAGCCCGTTTACTCTGAAGAGCACTGGCATTTGGCATAGCATTAATATAGACTGCAATCCTGAATTAATACGCCAGGCAAGGGAAATCCACACATGTTCACACATCTTTGTTCAGCAGATTTTGTACCTACTCCGTGAGAGAGACGTAAAACATCCGGTTGTTTGAGGCTCAACCTCTAGGCTTGTGTCTAGCGGAGACCAGAGGTAATGTTTGCAGGCTTTCAGTTTCCCAGACCCGATCACATTCTGTCCATAGCACTGTTCCCATGCCTGTCCTCTCAGCCATGTCCTGACTCCACACTGAGCTCAGAAATAGGACTTTGCACATGGGGGGAAGCTGGAATGTGACCCCAGCATGTTGCTAGTTTCGAACATGGTCGTGCCATGTTTCCCTTGTATTTGTAGCTCCCTGTTGGCCACAGAGCTCAGGCCAGGTGTCACCGCTGGAAGGAGGTTGCGGTCCGTCCACCGTGATGTCTCCAATGGCACCCGTAGCTCACTGTTCTCCCCGAGGAAGGGATGCCTGTCCGGGAGTCTGACTCCAGCTTTCCTTCTTTTAAATACTGTTCTCAGAACATGCATGCTACTCTAGTTTTTTAATGTTTATTTATTTACTTTGAGAGAGAGTGAGTGGGGAAGGAGCACAGAGCGAGACTGAGAATCCCAAGCAGGCTCCACGGTGCCAGGGCAGAGCCCGACTTGGGGCTCAAACCCAGGAACCATGAAATCATGCCCCGAGCTGACATCAAGACTCAGATACTTAATCAACTGAGCCATTCGGTCACCCCCGCAAGCTGTCTTTAAAGGGTAGAAGTATAGGCTACAAATACAATTGCATTTCTGGTTTATAGTCATCCTCAGTTGTCCTAAAGCCCTCAAATCCTTGTTCTTCCCTCGATTCTCTCTGCCACATGGCATTTACACATCCACTTTGCTCACGCATTATTTTCCTGAAGTTGTCACCCAGAGTTTCTTCACTTCAACACTCCTGGTGTCGAGACGCAGGATAAGGCTTTGCTCTGGCTGTAGGGGCTGCCCTGTGCCTTGTAGGCTGTTGTCTGTTGTGACAACCAAAAGTGTCTCCGGACAGCGTCTAATGTCCCCTGGGGTGGGTGGGAGCACCATTGACCCCTCCTAAGTACGACCACTGTAGACAAGACACGGCTTAGCCGCAGTGCCCCCATGAGATAGAAACTATGACGGAGCCGAAGACTGTATCCCATTCCATACAAATCTACCCGGGGCTGGAGCACAGCCTGGCTACGCGAAGCCCTCAATCAATATTTATTACATTCAATTGCCTGAATCCAGTGTGTAAAAATTCCTTGAAATAGCAGAAAAGTTTTACCTGTCATCACGATCTTCTTTCAAGAGATGATGGTTTCTAGACACAAGGACATTTGGTGGATTGAACCAAAGCCAGGAGCCTTGCAATCCACATAAATCTTAATTATCATCATATGCAAAGGCAAAAAAAAAAAAAAAGCAACCTGTGAGTCTCATAGGGAGATTCGGCGTTCGTGTTTATTCCATAAGTCAAGGTTTAGGAGCAGAACAGACCAATTATTATCACAGAGATTTATTTTCACATGGAAATTAGTCCATTTCCCTCTGCTTTCCTTATGTAAACAACCAGCCGTGCATCAACCTTCCAGGTAGCCTCTGGAGTGATATTTGCATGAAGTGGAGGCAAAAGCAAGGACTTCATGGACCAACTCTCTCTCTCTCTCTCTCTCTCTCTCTGTGTGTGTGTGTGCAGTTTGTCACCTCTTGAGGAAGCATTGACTGTGGCACATTCTTTGCACTTGACCACGTCCACGTACTTACTTTTCTACTTCAATCAGCACAACGAGGAAAATGTTGTCGTGATGTCACATTCCCGGCTGTGAGCGAGACCTCTTTGCGTTCTCTGTAATGAGAGATCGTCTCATCTCCAGCCGTGTGAGTTCAGTGCACCTTGTGACAGGTTTCCGTGTGGGCTTGAGGCTGTCCGTTTAGAATTGCACGCGCAGCAAGGTCATGGGTCTGCAGGGACTCACAAAATGCAGAGAGCAAAATGCACAGGTTGGGACGGTGGGCCATGCAGCCTCGACAGCGGGGCAGGCAAACGCCCAGCCCCCCAAACAGGGCGGGCTATGTTTGAAGGATGAGTGGGGTGCCTGGCTGTCACAGGCACGTGAGAAAGTTGTAGGTGTAGAAGGATCCAGGCACATGGGCTTCCGTTGGCCATGGAAACTGTTTGGGTAAGATTCTGAATAAGATGGAAAACAAGGGACACATTGTCAATAAGGGAGTGGCACAATGTGATGTGTGCTTTACGGACATCTGTCTCCTGGCTGCACACACACAGGTTTGCTCTAGGGCGGACGCGGAGACCGGGTTGGACGTGGAAAATGGTGCAGGTGAATGAGCGTGGAGGGGGTGGGTGCAGGTGCAGACGTGCAGGGCAGAGTGTGTTGCCTTTTGAAAATAGAGTTCACGGTACTTCCTGACAGGTCAGTGCATAGCTTTACGGAAAAGAGAAACCCATGACGATGCTTTGGTAGTAGGCGTGACGAACCGGGTGGTGCTCCTTGCAGAAATGGTAAAATCTGGGGCAAGGCCATTTTCCGGGATGAGAACCAAAAGTCCTCTTTTTAAAATTTTTTTTTTATTTTTAAGAGAGAGAGAGTGTGGGGGACTGACAGGGAGACAGAGAATCCAAAGCACGCAGCAGGCTCGGTGGGGCTCAAACTCACGAACCGTGAGCTCATGACCTGAGCCAGAATCGGACACTCAACTGACTGTATGCCCCCCAGAAGCCCTCTTTGGAGCATGTTAGACCTGACATGCCGGTAGACGTGAAAAGGGACACGGTTGTCAGCATCTGGAACCCTTCATAGAAATTGCAGTCCTAAATGTGTGTGTCTGTGTGTGTGTGTATTGTAGTTTTTCATTGTACTTCTAAGTAAAGGCATGTTGTGGTGGCCTTTCAAAGAGCTTCCTTCTCTCTCTCTCTCTCTCTCTTTTTTTTTTAATGTTTTTATTTATTTTTGAGAGAGAGAGAGAGAGAGAGAGGGACAGAGCATGAGCAGGGGAGGGTCAGAGAGAGAGGGAGACACAGAATCCGAAGCAGCTCCAGGCTCTGAGCTGTCAGCACAGAGCCCGACGCGGGACTCGAACCCACAAACTGTGAGATCATGACCTGAGCCAAAGTCGGACGCTTAACAGACTGAGCCACCCAGGCGCCCCAAAGAGCTTCCTTGTCATTACTAGTGCCTCTTGGTTGGGCCTCCTCCTTCTATAAAATCGTTTGGAAGAATACTCTGCTCGAGAATGAGTCTTGTATAAAAAGGACATTGGAGCACAGCCAGAATATCCCTCCAGCCATAAATGCATACAAATGCGCACGGTGTAGCTACGTGGAGCAAAGAGATTGCTCTACACTAAAGTGTAAGTTGTGCCACAAAATATCTTCAGTGTAAAAATGTCATGAGTGAGAAGCATGGAATGATTTCTGTATATTTTTGCAGGGGTTTCCGGAAAAACAGAGCCACAAAAGGATTTGTTTGAAGGAACTGATTTCCCTCATTGTTGGGACTGGCAAGTCTGAAACTTTCAGGGCAGGTCAGCAGGCGGGATTTCCGTGTTAAGAGCAAAATTATTTCTTTGCCAAGAATCGTCAGTCGTTGGTCTCAAGGCCTTCAACTGATGAGATGAGGCCCACCCACATTACTAAGGGTCCTGTCCCGTATACAGAGTCAGCTCAGTGTAGATGAGCATCACTTCTATAAACTACATGGCAACGACATCTCAACTCGGGTTTGATCAAATGAATGGGCACCGCCGATCCCAGGTTGACACGTACAATTGACTCCCAAGTTCTATTTATATTAAAAAGAAAGCATGTGTGTGTGGGGGGGTGTAGATATATGTGCAAACACAGAGGAAATGGCTAGCATGAGCTGTAGCCAACGTTGTAACCAATTAAGGGATTTCTTTCCGGGATTGAATCAGACGAGAGAGGATAAAAGATGTCTCGTGAAATGCATGTGACACTGGAGAAATTTCACTGAAAGTAAGTCATTGCTACAAGAAGAAAAGATGTAAAGTGTATGGTGTCCTCGCTTGCAAGTAAAATCTGTGGTTTTTTATAAACCCAAACAAATAAACACGCAAACCCAAGAAATCCTATTTGATCTTGTATCGAAGAGGAAAATTGGAGACGGAATCAGCAAATTCAAGAAGAGGGAAGGAAGGAAGGAGGATGGAGGGAGGGAGGGAGGGAGGGAGGGAGAGATGGGTGAATGGATGGAGGCGAAGGATAAATGGATGGAGGGGATGGATGGGTGGATAGAGGGGAACAATGAATGGATGGAGGGATGGATAGATGCATGGATGGAAGGGAAGGATGGATGGATGGAGGGATGAATGAATGAATGGGTGGGGAGGAGGGATGGATGGATGCAGGGGATGGATGAATGGATGGAAGGGAAGGGTGGATGGATGGAGGGATGGATAAATGAATAGATGGGGAGGGATGGATGGATTCAGGGGACGGGTGAATGTATGGAGGGATGATGGGTGAATAGATGGGGAGGGATGGATGGATGGATGGATAGAGGGGAGGGATGGATGGATGGTTGTAGGGAGAGGAGGGAAGGGATGAATGAATGGAGAGATGGATGAATGAATGAATGGGGGGAGGGATGGATGGATGAATTGATGGAGGGATTGATGGATGAATGGATGGACGGGAACAATGAATGAATGGAGGGATGGATAGATGGATGAATGAGTGAATGGGGGGAGGGATGGATGGATGCAGGGGATGGATGGAAGGAGGGATGGATGGATGAATGGATGGACGGGAACAATGAATGAATGGAGGAATGGGTAGATGGATGAATGAATGAACGGATGGGGAGGGATGGATGGATGCAGGAGATGGATGGATGAATGGATGGAGGGACGGATGGATGAATGGATGGAGGTGATCATGAATGAAGGGATGGATAGATGAATGGATGGAAGGGAGGATAGATGGGTGGAGTGATGGATGGATGAATGAATGGATGGAGGGGAGGGATGGATGAATGGTTTTAGGGATGAATGGTTGGAGGGATAGGAGGAAAGGCATGAATGGATGGATGGATAAATGGGTGGATGGATGGATTATGAAAGATATGCACATTGAAAAAATGGAGGCAAAATTCTCATAGCAATTGGACAAATTCAACCAAACACCCTGTTTCTCGTCTTCATCTCTCATTTCCTGTAGAGCTGATGGGTTAGATTTGCCTCAGTCTGTTAGGCTCATAAAGTCCAGGACCCCAGTGTTGGGTTCAGCAGGGTGGGTCTGCCAGTTGGGTTGCTGTTGTTCTGGGTGGCTTGTGCCCCACCCCCCCCGCGGCCTTCGTTCTCAATGTGACACGTCCCCGACTTAACAAGGCATTCTCGCCTCCTCTCTACTTCAGTGCCTTCTTATCTGTGAAAAGCCCAGAATCCAGGGTGGGCTGGAGGCCATCTATCTAAAGGAAGAGAGCTGCTTTTTAAATCCGTCTACACAGACCGGTACCATTTTTAGGGATGGAGAGTCAACAGAGGGAGGTTCTGTGCTCATCGTGGGCTGTGGATGGATGCGTATTCCTTTCCTAGAAGAGGCTGGGAAGCCGTCAGTGATCCAGAGCTTCTCCCCCCGGGGAGAGACGCCATCTCTCTGAGTCGTTGGCTCACCATGACCTTCCTCTCGCCTGCTGAGCTGGAAAGGGTACTGGCCTGCGTGTCCCCAGCCCGTCAGCAGCCACGCTGATGTGGAGAAGGAGGTCTCGCCAAGGCTCATCTAAAAAAATCAGATACATATACAAAAAAACCTCTTTTAGGGCTCCTGGGTGCCTCCATTGGCTAAGCATCTGACTCTTGATCTGGGCTTAGGTCATGATCTCACAGTTTGTGGGTTCGAGCCCTGCATCGGGCTCTGTGCTGCCAGCTCAGAGCCTGGAGCTGCTTCCGATTCTGTGTCTCCCTCTCTCTCTGCCCCTCCCCTGCTCACACTCTCTCTCTCTCTCTCTCAAAAATAAACAAACATTAAAAAAAAATTTTTTAACGCCCCCACTCAGAACACCCAGCACTGGAGAACGGAATGAGTAATATTCACGTTGAAGCTAAGGACTCGTGCTCGCAAACTTGAGGGTTCACCTTGCGCTTTGAAGTTTTGTCTGTTACCAGGTGCTTCCTCACGCTGGATTCCAAAGACGTTAGAAAAAAGAGAAAGGGTAGGTGAAGACTAGTAGCTTCACTAGGGCAGCTTGATTGTGAAAGTGAAGATTCCTCGAACATTGTCTCGTAATGAGATCGCGTTATGCAACTAGGGGATGAAACCGGTCCTGTCTTTAAAGGGTGTGAACTCTTGCCTTTATTCACGTGCTCACAGTACGTCGTCGGTGAGAAGCATCGTTTCGACATAAATAGATGCAGCTTCTGAGAACTAACTTAGTTATCGACCCCAAAGAGGGGAGCGCAGTCCCATTCAATAAGAAAGCAAGCATGTCCCAGTCTTCGTGGGACCTTGATTTATTTTTGCTTACCCTTTAGAGAGAATATATTGTGATGAAAGAAGGCTTTGAAGGAACGGGAAACAGAAATGAGCTGAATTACTCATTTTTATGAAACCTATTCTAGTAGGTTTATGAGGCTCGATACCACTTGGCCGGAACGCATCAGAGTAATTCCATTTAAAAATATTTGGACAGAAGGAGAGTGCGCTATGAAGCAACTTGGTAGAGAACGTTCCACTCTATTCTTCGTACAGTGTCCTGTTTTTTAATGGGATATTTGCTAGCGTGAAACAAAATGGAGCACACAACGGCTAAGGTTGCTCTATTGGAAATCGTTGTGTAATTGGGTTTGGAAACCATTTGTTTTGTAAATGGCAACCCTCGTTTTGAGTCCTCCAGTCCCCCTGAGTAGGTTCAAATCCGACATGTTCCATTCAGAATACTGTTTCAGATGGAGGATGTCACCCAGACCGTCCGCCGTGGTCCTGTGTAAATGGGCAGAGACCTTCGGAAGCCGTTATGTCCAACTTCAGGCAGGTTGAACTCAGAGATTCGCCCACAAACCAACCACTACCGACACATCCTCTCTTCCAGATCTTTTATGGTATGATCATCATATTTTGGGCGGGAAATTTATTTCTCCGCCTGCTGTGAATACCAAAAAGGAAGTTAAAAGTACTCTCAAACTTTTCTGTATTCAGGTCCTTCATCCAACACATTGTTCCTTCCGTGGGAAAGACCTGCCCGTGCTGGTCCCAAACCATTTCTCCTTCCGTAATAATAGGCGGAGGGGAGCCTGGGGGGCTCAGTCGGTTGAGCGTCTGACTTCGGCTCAGGTCATGATCTCACAGTTGGTGGGTTCGAGCCCCGCGCCGGGCTCTGTGCTGACAGCTCGGAGCCTGGAGCTGCTTCGGATTCTGTGTCTCCCTCTCTCTCTGCCCCTCCCCCGTTTGTGCTCTGTCTCTCTCTCTCTCTCTCTCTCTCTCTCAAAAATAAACATTAAAAAAAATAATTGGCAGATAGCGGCACGGCACTGTGAGATCAAACACTACACTGTTAAAAAAGAGAAAAGACACTCGAAATGGGATCACTTGTGCAAAGCCAAGCCCCGCCCCGCCCCGCCAAACAGGCTGGACACACAACCTAACTACAGTTTAGACCTCATCGGGAAATGGCATCTTTTATTTCAGTTTTTTAAATGATTTTTTAAAGTTTATTTATTTCGAAAGAGAAAGAAGGAGCTGGGGAGGGGCACAGAGACGGGGGGGGGAGAGAGAGAGAGAGAGAGAGAGAGAGAGAGAGAGAGAGGGAATCCCAAGCAGGCTCCATGCTGTCAGGTCTGAGCCCGACGCAGGGCTCGAACCTGTGAACCGTGAGATCATGACCTGAGCCGAAGTCAGATGCTTAACTGACTGAGCCCCCCAGGCGCCCCTTGGGTCAGTGATCACAGGTCACTCAGGGACAGCTCAAGGACCCATACCTATTTAATGGCTAAATGCATACAATGCATTGCACAAATGAAATCTGTATAAATATTCATTGATTGATGATATACATATTTTACATATATTATTTTAGCGAGTATTATAAAATAGAAATTAACAGTATTCTATATGAAAGACTATGTAATATTCATCACATCGTAAAAATGAAGTTGCTGGTGGACACTGGTTGAATTGAAATAGCGATCATGGGACACCTGGGGGGCTCGGTCGGTTGAGCGTCCGACTTTGGCTCAGGTCATGATCTCACGGTTTGTGGGTTCGAGCCCCGCATTGGGCTCTGTGCTGACAGCTCGGAGCCTGGAGCCTGCTTCCAATTCTGTGTGTGTGTCTCTCTCTGCCCCTCTCCCACTCATACTGTCTTTCTCTCTCTCAAAAATAAATAAAAATATTTTTTAAAAATTAAAGAAAAAGAAGGAATAGAGGTCATAGTTTTAAGGCATTGTTTCCATTTTCTCTTTAAATATTCCTCAACTACTTTCTGTTTCTACACTTGAGAAGTATCAGGGTTCTTACGTTCAAAATATAATATTGGGTCTTCTATTTGCCGTCGTTCTGTATTTCCCTTCCTTTACTACTTGCTTTGATTGTGGACTTTAATCAATTAGACATTGAAGCTCATTCTATAAAGATTTTCTTTCTAAATAAAGGCAATTAGTAAACAGCTCTTGTCACTGTTAATAAAAGCGTGTGCCGTATCGAAAAACGTTATAGAGTTTGGATGCATTCTTTTTAACCCTTTTTTTTTGGGCAAACATTTGATGAAATCGCAAACGTTGCTCTTAGGAAAGTTACAGTCTAACGGAGGAAGGAAAGTTACCCACCAGGGGCAGAGGGAGCCCACTGAATACTGCATCGGCCCTGCATGGTGGCAGTAATATCGTGCACGTGCGTGCGTGTTTCGGATTTTTCTGTGACTGAATAAAGACGCATACGTTGCATAAATATACTCTGTGGTGCATGATAATTATTTCTACTTGTCTGTAAAATGCTGTTCCTTTTTATGTCTAGCAAAGATGATAAAAACTGCCTCAGATCTTCTATATGCATATATATAATTTTAAGCATATATATAGGATGTATGTACATATAGCGTGTGTGTGTGTGTACTAGTGTGTATATATACAGTTGCAGAAGCTATCTACAGGTTTTCTTCTTTGCATTCACAGCAGAGCAAATAGAAACGACAGCTTCATTAACAATGAGATGAAATGCCACCTGCTTTCTGGGTGCAGGGTGTTCTGGGCAAGCCTGGGCAAACGGATTCGTGCCAGCCTGAAAAATTAATACGATTAGGAACAGGTGGCAACATGATGGGGAACCCACAGAGTCGTCTCCCTAAAACTAGTGCTCCGTTTCAACCCGCAGCCACAAACCTTGACGCGTGTGTCTTTCAAGCGCGATATAATTTTGTCTCCTCTCTCTGAGGCCTTCGCTTCCTAACGTTCAAAATGCACCAGCCACGAATCGTACACAGGGCTCGGAACATTAATAAGGCGTTGGAACATGTTTCTTCCTGAAGGTTGTATGTCTTCAGACATGCTCTCAGGTGAGGCAGCATAGGTAGACGATAAAGCCAGTTCACAGGGAATGTAACGGACATGAAAGTAAGATGGGACGTTAGTATTTACTCTGTAAGTCAGACACCTGACCTCAAATTCTCTGACCTCAGGCACGCCATTCCGGGTGGAAAGCTTACTTACTCCCAGGAGTCAAATTATATGTATTATATATGTATTTGCATTAGGGAGAGCTAGAGCCTCGAATCCTTTTGCAGATCTAAAAAAACAAAACAAAACAAAACTCTACTTATCAAGGGTGTAGAGAGTTATGTGAAGGGCAGTCCTGACCATGAAATGAAAAATGCATAATTTCCCTGAAGGAAGAGTATGTGTTTTGGACAGTTGGGTATAGGGTATGTTAAATCAGTGGGCCCATGCTGCGTAAACTCTGCACCCAGAAAGCAGGCCTCTTCTCTGATTCTGAAAACATCCCAGACCGACAGCAAGTTAAGGACTCCGTGTCCCAGGCTCTGAAAACAAGGGTGGTGCATCGTTCCTATATATTTGAGGGATCTGAACTTGTCCGCTGCCTTACAAACATCATGCTACATTTAATTATCTTCAGCAGTGACCACACCTGACATACTGTGGAAACGTTGAGAAAGGCCCGAAGCAGGTAATCAGTAGATTATAAGCTTAGGAAATGAGATGCTGGTCAACCATCTCCCTGTGATTCCAAATAGGAAGATATTCTGCAAGATAAATTTTGGGTCTACTAAGGCTCCCTGCCACACAGAAGTTAAGGAAAAATTGAGATGACCTTGATACATGGATTTCTTTCATTTGAAGAATTTCTCAAGGGACCTGAAAAAACGAGAAAATAAAATCTCAACCAGAAAGAAAAGTATCCGACGTTAATTTATAACGTTCATAGATAATACTCTTATTTTTGTTTTCTGTAAACTAAGCTGGTAGTAACTTTGGTAGCGATAGACACTTCCAGTATAAACGGACAGGGCTTTCCTGTTCATGTCACCCTGAATTTAACAAGCAGGATTATATACAGTAGCCATTTGTATAGGAAGATTTCCATAAAATCACGAATGATTTTATTTTCATTTATATCATTTCATGTATTTTAAATCTTTGGGTTTTATCCCAAAATGTAATTGTCTCAATCTGTCATCTTAAATAATAGATCAGCCTCACATAATTTACAAAGCAAGACATGACCTCTTGAATTAGTTCTCTATGAACTAAGCTTAATTGCTCACATATAGTATTTAATCTTAAAAGATGCCTTTTAATATTTCACTTTGAATTACACGGTCTCGCTTACGTTAAACTGACGGACTCTTTGCCCCAGTGAAGAACTTGTCCCACGGCAACAAGGCACATCGAGTAAACATTCATCGTGTTGAGCCCTACGGAAAATTCTGTGCCCATAAGCGCAGCCTATGCAGTTGAGTAACATGCCCAGGTACTTTTCTAAGATGGAATTTGCATTTTTGCGTTGATGGAATGGCCCCTAAATTAATTAACGGAGGCCTTCAAAGTGAGCGGTCTCTGAGTCAGGTACTTCACAAGCTGACGCGGACACCACACGATCTTGCTTTCACTGCATTTTAGAATTTTCACTTGACTTCAGGGTAAATGGAAAGAACAAACCACGTCGACTACAAGTTATGGAGTGAAAGCCATTGGACAAAATGAGATTTCTTCTTGCCTTGGGTGTGGTTTTCGAAACCCTGCATTCTTACTCATCTACCCCTTATTCCATTATTTGATTCTGCCCTCCAGTTATCAGTCCTCAATTTTGCAAACAAGATCAACCGTCTTGGGACAGTTGACAAAGAGCTGCAAGAGCCTTCTCCAACCTACCTGACTTTTCTGGGACTTTCCCTGGGTTTCACTGTGCACCCTGTCTCCTGAGAGAGAACTCTGTGGAAATAACCCTCTGCCAAAGGTCTGCCCTCACTGCAGTTCACTCCCGGATGTCATAGTCCTACGAACCGTCTGCCAATTATAAACACATTTGCACCAGCCTACTTGTGGTGTGCATCAACCCGATTGCTTTATTTCACCCTCTTCCTTCTGTGTTTCCATCTAAAGACGTGGACACACATGCTAATCCCAATTCACCCCATAAATTACACACTTGTCTTGCCACATTTCCTCGCTTTCCTTTCCAGCCTCATGCATCCGACGACCTTTTGTAACCACTGTCTCATCTGGCCATCTTCAACAGAAGCTTCTGCAAAATCCTCACTGACTTTCTAAAAGGTTGGACATGGTCATGTCTCCCTGGAGCTCGGACAGCATGTCAGGCCTGGAAAGTCCGTTGTCATTTTATGGGTTTTCTTGACGGGTCTGAGCGCACAGCCTTGGCTGTACCGTTTAGAGACTGTGATGCCAGTCAATGGGCGGAAACTGTGGCCCGTAACTTAGAATTTATAGACTAGATCAACTATTAAAAGGGAAACTTGTCTTCCTACATTGCATCCAGACTTTATGATCTCCTAGGGAACTGGGAAATGCCACTGTGTGTTTTCCGCATTTTTATGTGGCATTTGGGGGGGGGGTCTTAAGGCCCATTAGGTGTGGGGCGCCCGGGTGGGTTAGTGGCTTAAGCCTCTGACTCTTGATTTCAGCTCAGGTCATGATCTTGCGGTCCTGGTTTCAAGCCCCACGTCGGGCTCTGCGCTGACAGCTCAGGCCTGGAGCTGCTTCGGATTCTATGTCTCCCTCTCTCTGCTCTTCCCCTGTTCTCTCTTCCTCTCTCTCTCAAAATAAATAAATAAACATTTATTTTTTTAAAAAAGAACCGCTGTTTTCACAGTACAAAATGCTCCCAGCCTCAATAAAATTAACACATTAAAAGTAAACTTTGAAAACCGGTACAAATGTACTTATAATGAGACTCCTATATTTAGGAGATTAGCACAAGAAAGTGTTCTAACCGCTTTCCTTTTTAATTTTTTAGAAACATTTTTAAATTTTATCTTTCTTCAGAAAGTTTTAAAGTAAAATTCTGCATTCTCTTTTTAATTAATGTGGAATTTGTAAATATTTTAAAATGCAGTTTAGTCTGTTAAGCTTAAGATTTTTTTTCTGTTTATGAAAATAAGCCACGAGATAAAAAGAGGAATTCTCATTAAAGCTTATAACACAGAACACTTGAGTATTCCTCTCTGATGATTGGATTCATGATTTATGCATAAATCTGTTGGGTTTTATTTCCCTGGGACTCTAATGTGAGTTAAATAAATATCCTTTGTAGAAGGTTTGATCCTGAAGTATCTGAGAATCTACAACATGTTTTTGATAAAATCCAGTTCAGAGAAGAACATCGTACAATTATGCTTTATCACAAAGTCCTTTAAATCAGATGGAAACGCAGCTTCAGTTGGTACACGTTTACGATGTGTTATCATGAACTTGGCACTGGAAAAGATCCCAGCCCTGTGCTGGGATGCGGACCTGGCGTTGAGGACAGGGTCACGGTCCAGGGCAAGCCAGCCTGGACATAGGCTCTCTGTATGCTGCCCACTGGTACCTCCTTGGGAACTCTAGTTACGACGTGTGCCCCCCCTCTCCTGCTCTTTTTGCAGACATGGGCTCAAAACAGATGAGTTCTTCCCCTTTTGGGTTCATTTCTCCCCTGACTGGCTCAGTGTGGACATTCCCCCTTTCAACGTATAATATGGCAACATGACAGACCCTGGGAGCTTTGCCCATAGACCAAGGGTCCAGCATGGATGAAGAGAGACCCTCCTGGAGTGTAGCTTGACCCCATGCGAGGTATATAGCCGGGCTGAGGGTCCCTGTAACACCCCATGGTCTTAGGGCTCTGTAGGTGAGGCACTGGGTTGGGCGGCCATCAACATGACTAACACATGCCTCGGAAAATGAAGACCGTGCTACACGTAGATTTCTAAACATCCAGGATCTTCCTGGGGGCCGTTAAGTCTAAAGATTTAAAATTCACTGGGTGGGTGGGTAAATAAAATAAAATAGAATAAAATAAAATTGAATTCAATTCAATTGAATTAAATTCACTGGGCCCTCTTTATGGAACTATCTTAACGGGCTAAAGTAGCACAATATTTTTACGTGATTCTGACTTTCCCCAAATGATGCGCAGGACCGAGGCTATATTGCAATTTTACTAAGAGCGATAGAATTTCAAGGATCTCCTTGACGTTTTCTTCAATAAATACATTTTCCACATCAACTGTCCTGCGTTGTGTGGCTGGGATCCCTCCCCCCCACGACTCCCCGCCAATGCCCACACAGAACGTATTTTTTGGATGGTTTCTAAAAGATAAGACAAGACCCTGTCGTTCGTGACGATTTGATTGAGACGGGGCAGGTCCTGGAATGTCCACCGGTGATGCAGAATCACGAGCATGTGCACTTTCTGTGCCTTCAAAGGAAATAGATGATGGAAATCCAATAAAAACCAGGCCAGTAGTGCAACGGATATGAAAAATAAGTCGTAAGAAATTCCACGGCGATGGGTGGAAAGGGTAAGGAAAAGCGAGCCTGTTCTCCTTTTTTAAAAAAAAAATTTTTTTTAATTTTTATTTATTTTTGAGAGAGACACTGAGCGTGAGCAGGGGAGTGTCAGAGAGAGAGGGAGACACAGAATCTGAAGCAGCTCCAGGCTCCGAGCTGTCAGCACAGAGCCCGACGCGGGGCTCGAACCCACAAACCGTGAGATCATGACCTGAGCTTACGTCGGCCGCTTAACCGACTGAGCCTCCCAGGTGCCCCATGTTCTCCTTTTTAAAAACAAAAAATTGACAGTATTGTTTGGAACCAGAGGAGTGATCTTCTTCCTTTAACACTTCTAAGTAAAAGGATTCTGATCGGTCCATTTTCAAAGGTCCAGATCTTTCGGTTTTACCTGAAATGTGTGCGTGTGTGTGTGTTGTCTGTTATCAAGAGGTTGACTAATATTTCGGAAAAGCTGTGTGCTTGAATCGTTGAACCAGGTGTGTGACCGATTCCAGTAAGAATGGGGATACGTGGAAAAAAATTCTTTCTGGGTTTGGAGGGGCAGTTAATAAGCACCTGGTCGACGTCTCTGGTTGTTCACGTATTTCCCTAACGTTCCAGCGATTTGCTGTCCCGCCTACACCTGCGTATTTTTAGGGACAGGACATTCGATGCCTTGAAGGACACAAATGAGAATTGATAACATTTTACTGAGACGTGACAGAAGGGTAGATGTGATAACAGAAAACAGCGTGTCCATATTCATTCAAGATTAAGACAAAGCCATCGTTTACCTTCTCCTGAGTTAAATGAGACAAGTCATACTTTATTGCAAGTTGCCATGTGTATTTCGTGTCATTGTGGTTGCAAAACTAAGCAGGTTCCCACAGTTCTGGGGTGTTTCTGTGCAATTTTGGTGCATCGTATTGTGAAAGTGCCTAACGCCAAGAACAAGGCCAGTATGCGCCCACCCTTCCATCCCAGGCGTTAAATAATCCTAATTTGGTAAATGAAGACACAGAGGACACTAAATGGAATTACCAGAGAGCTCATTAGCGCTCAAATTTCCCGCTTTAAAATTCTGTCACTTTTCGGGGCACCTGGGGGGCTCAGTCCGTTGAGTGTCCCGACTTCATCTCAGGTCATGATCTCAACAGTTTACGGGTTCGAGCCCCGCGTCGGGCTCTGTGCGGAGAGCTTGCTCGCAGCCTGGAGCCTCCTTCGCATTCTGTGTCCCTCTCTCTCTCTGTTCCTCTCACACTCACGCTCTGTCTCTCTCTGTCTCTCAAAAATAAATAAATGTGAAAAACAATTTTTTTAATTCTGTCACTTTCCAATCTCTCATGCTAATGTCGTTGTTCTCAAATAAGCAGAAATATTTTTCAAGCCACCCCCCCCTTTTTTTTCCTCATTCGGCTTTTAAAAATATTCCCGGGGGGGATATTTATTATCCAGTATGAGTTAAAGGCAGGGATATCAGACTGGCTGAGTCGGGAGAGCATGCTACTCTTGATCTCAGGGTTGTGAGTTCAAGCCCCATGTTGCCTGTAGAGATTACTTAAAAAATAAGATCTTTTAAATAAAAGGCAGTTTAAGAAAGACAGGCCTATTACTTTTTACCTGTCTGTATTATAAAACACAACAAGTATGGGCACCAGGGGAAAATACGTTTACATTCGGCTCCGTTGATCCTTCATGGTGTGAGCTTGGAGAGCTCACATCTCTTTGTAGCTCAGTATTCTCTTCCCGACCGTTATAATGTTTTTATCTTTACAATGTTAAAGTAAAAAAAAAAAAAAAAAAACAACCACATAGCATAAAGTTTAGATAAGTTTTAACCATGTTAAAGTATACAATTGCTGCCCTTTCTGGAGATACAATTGCCGTACATCGTGTGAATCGAAGGGGATGACTTGATACGTTGGATTCCGATGAATTCCAAGCCTGAGCTCACACCACCTCAATCCTGACACACAATTACCATTTCTTTTCTTGTGCTGAGATCATGTAACATCTGGCAGTTTTGAAGTCTGTGATAGACTCTCCGTGGGTATAATCCGATTTGTAGAATTCACTCATCTATTGGTTGCATGCTCTACCTTAACGTTCTCTGAGCCACTCTACTGTTTTGACAAGTCTGACTTTGTGTTTTTTAAGATGCCACATATAAGTGAGACGGTACAGCATTAGCCCTTCCGTGCTTGGCTTATCTCCCTAAGCCGCACGCAGTCCAGGTCCATCCCTGTCCTCGGAAATGGCGGAGTTGCCTTTTCTTGGCTGAATAATATTCCACCGTATGTGTCTCCCACGTCTTTATCCACACAACAGCCTTAAGTATATTCACTAACATGGTGCACCTGTTACCCCCATCTCGTTCCAGACCTTTCCTTGTCGCCCTGGAAGGAACCCACCTCCCCGAACGCGGCCGCTTCTCAGGCTTCCCTCCTTGCCAGCCTCTGGTAGCCGCACATCTGCTCTGTGTCAGCACAGAATTCCCAATTCTGGACGGTTCGCGTGAATGCGGTCAGACCCTCTGTGCCCTTCTGTACTTCTTTACCTCGTTGTGTGTTTTCAGGGGACTGTGTGAGGGCGCGTCCTATTTTGCAGTCCAGCAATCACGTCTTACGAATAGAACGCATCCTCTGTGTCCATTTGTCGGTTGACGGACATCTGCACCACTTCTGCTGTTTGCTGCCATCGATAGGAATTCCGTGATCCTCTGTGTACATGTGTTTGCTGAAACACCTGCTCGAAATCTCTTCAGTCTATACCCAAGACGGGAAATGGTGGGTAATCCTCTCCTGGGTATTGCCTGTTCTCGCTCTCTTTTTTTTTTTTTTTTTTCGTATTTCAACACACATAAATATGATTTCCACAGGCATATGTAAGCACGAAATTTCAACAACATCTTTGTTGCTATGAACAAGTGGTGTCCTTCACTAATCATTTTCTACTGCACACAGTATATCAAGGCAGGGTGTCTGAAAACATGAGCAAAATATATTTGGATGTGCAGGTTTGGGCATCAATGATTCCCATCACACGTTGCTCTTGGACCCAAGTCTACTACAAAATCACTTAAATACAAGACCCGCCGCCCATTCTAAATGACCTCGGCATTCGCAGGCACTTGGACCCAATTCGAGCCTCAAGTCAATGGCGCGCAGCAGATGTTCACGGCACTTCCCAGCGCATCATTTCTCTGGCCATCATCGCGTTCAGGTCACGGACCCCTTCGTGTGCTGGACCATTTCTGTAACAGAAGTCGGTGCCACGATTGAATTATTTATAGGATAATACATTTGTGACAAGGTCTTCCAGTCTTATTTAAAGAACCTGTGTTTTTTGGCCTTATTAACAAATATTGACTAGACACAAGTATTAGAAATATGTTCCCAGATGCGTCTTGCACACACGGTGTGAGGAATTAGGGAACGAGGGAGCTGACGAAGCCCCACACGGGTCCCCGTCCCGTGTTGCTCTAACTCTTAACATTTGTTTGCATAACGGAGTGCAGTGGCCGGACAGGGTAATTACCGCCATCCTTCTCCGAGCCCATTAATCTGCTCTAAACGGTGGGAAGCAAATGGAGCAGAAAGGAACCCAGTGGGGAAATATTTCTTTTGTGTGTGGCAAACCTCAAACCCAGTTTAAATCTCAGAATGCCAACGTGTAATTTATCTCACTGTTGCCAGACTCTGAGCAATTACAACACCAGGTTTCTGAGCGCCGGGTGGGTGTTGGCTAATGAATGCTCTGTTTTAATTTTTTTCATGTTTATTTTGTTAAGTTTTTGAGAGAGAGAGAGAGACAGAGCACGAGCAGGGAGGGGCAGACAGAGAGGGAGACACAGAATCCAAAGCAGCTCCAGGCTCCGAGCTGTCAGCGCAGAGCCCGACACGGGGCTCGAACTCACGAACCGTGAGATCGTGACCTGAGCTGAAGTCGGACGCTTGACCGACTGAGCCCCCCAGGCGCCCTGTGAACATTCTTTCTTCACTTATGTTTACTATTTCCCTTTTATGCATCTTCCCATTCTTCATTTTTCTCACAACACCCAGTGCATTTGGACGGAATTTGTACTGGAAGATGTATTTTCAACTAAATAACCATGAAAACAAAATATATTCCAATTTGTGGTGTTCGGGGGAAAGAAACAGAAAAATTGCATCTTTGAGTGTGTGCATTAGAAAAGCAGTCTCAGACAAATGATCTTAGCTCCTGCTTTAAAAGCCAAAAAAGTAAGAGTGTGTTAAGTCCAAAATAAATGGAAGAATAATAAATAATAAAGTTAAGAAGAAAAATCATCGAGAGACAAAATAGTTGAAGAGAGAAAACCAATTACATCAGAAGCTGGCGCTTGGGAAAGCTCAAAAAAACTGGTGAATTCCTAGGCATTTTTGCCAAAGCAAAAAACAGTAAATAAAAAAGAGACATTATTAAAGACATCACAAATACTAATATAATGATAAATATTTTAAGCAACTTAACCTGACACTGTAGATTAAGTGAATAAATCCTCTGAAAGACAGAAATTACCAAAACTCAGACACACACACACACAAATATAACCTAAATAGCCCTATGTGTATTTAACACATTTGCAATAAAACATTTCCCCAAAGAAAACTTGAAAAAGAGATGTGTATCAGGTGGAACTTAAAAAAAAAGTTATGGAATAAATAATACCAAATACATACAAAATCATCCAGAAAATATTAGATGACGAAAATTCTGACTCATTTTATGAAAGTAGTATTATCGCAACCTAAGGCATCACAGTAAAAGTCAACTACTGATGACTATTCCTCATGAATCTAGATGCAAAACCCTTAACAAAATGCTAGTAAATCAGGGCACAGGGGTGGCTCGGTGGGTGAAGCATCCCTTGTTTTCCACTCAGGTCATGATCTCACGGTTCGTGGGTTCGAGCCCCGCGTCGGGCTCTGTGCTGACAGCTCAGAGCCTGGAGCTGCTTCGGAGTCTGTGTCTCCCTCTCTCTCTGCCCCTCCCCTGCTCGTGCTTGCTTGCTCGCTCACTCTCTGGCTGTCTCTCCCTGTCTCAAAAAAAAAAAAAAAAAAAAAAAGAATCATTTGCCAAGAATAACTGAAACAGAAGAAGTTGACAAAATTCAGATCTAAGCACTAAAAACATAACTTGAACTTTTCTGCGAGAAACCATTAGAGAAATTATTTGTGATGTTTGATTTACAAAAATTCCTCCTGTAGATGATACACATTTTGTTGATACTTGAATTTTATTTTTTTCAAATGTGTTTTACTTATTTACTTAATGTTTGTTTATTTTGGAGAGAGCAGCAGAGAGAGAGAGAATCCCAGGCAGGCTCCATATGATCAGCGAGGAGCCCGATGCGGGGCTCAAACTCACAAACCGTTAGATCATGACCTGAGCGAAAACCAAGAGTCAGACGCTTAACTCCCTGCGCCCCGATGTTTGAATTTTCTATTTTTAAAAAGACACTTAGGAGTGGGATAAACTAACCCAACAAATTAGGAGAAAAGATTTACAAAATGAGCAACACATAAAGTTTGTTGTTTTAAATCCAGATATTTTAACAACCCTTCACCATGAACCGTAAGAAGAAAAATAACACAATTAAAGTCATTTAAATGCCCAAACCATTTCAGCAGGCATTTTATCCAAGAAATATGCGGATGTCCACTAAACACATCAACTCTAATCCCTGTCATTAGTCATTACAAAAGCAAATTAAAACAGCGAGTTACCACAAGGGGCTAAAATTAAAAGAAGTGGCTGCAGCAAGTGTTGGTGATAATGTCAAAGAAATGGAGGTCTCACACTGTGGGTGGAAATGCAGTATTAGAAATCCACTTTCGAAAATAATTTGAGGGGCGCGTGGGCGGCTCAGTCGGTTAAGCAGCCGACTTCGGCTCAGGTCATGATCTCACGGTTCCCTGGGTTCGAGCCCCCGCATCGGGCTCTGCGCTGACAGCCCGGAGCCTGGAACCTGCTTCGGATTCTGTGTCTCCCTCTCTCCGCCCCTCCCCCGTTCACGTTCGCTCTCAAAAATAAATAAACATTAAAAGAAATCTATTTTTTAAAAAAAGAAAAGAATTTGAGTTTTTCCCCATGAAGTTAAATGCACACGTCACCCTAGACTGTGTCCAGGACGTAGTTCTCTACGAGAATTGAACACCCGTTTCCACTCGGTGACGACGATGGGGTCGTCCGAGTCATTTTAAGTCGTCGTGACCAGGAAAGGGAAGGAACCGTGCTATGTATGGACAGGTAAAGTGACGCTTGTGTACCCATGACTGGGATTAGTTAGGCCCCCTCCCCCCCCCACAAAAAGGAACCGATTCCTAAGAGTCACAATGTGCACGAGTCTCAAACCACTGACACTTAGTGACACAAGCCGGGTGGACGGCAGGATTCCGTTTCCATGATGAAAATGGTGTCTGTCTTGCTTGCGGCGAGTTTTACACGTCTGCAGGTGCTGGAATTTTTATTGCAGATTCTAAGTGTGCATTTTTTTTTTGGTCCCTGAATGACTCCTCAATGAAGATGGTTAAAAATCTTTTCGGGAAAAGGTAGCACGGATCAAGGGAAGTTTTGAACAAACCCCAGTCACCTCTTGAAAGCCCTGTGAGCGCCGGGATTCCCGCTGTTTCCTGAGGTATTGAGGGCGAATTCCAACAGAGAGGATGAAGCACGAAATCGGGTGGAAAGCCATCTCTCAGATAAATTGATTTCTAAAAGCCCCTTTTGTATGTAAGAAAAATGTATCTCCTATCTGATTGTATCTCTGACCCCAGGATTTTCATCCTTCACTTTGTCTTCACCTAAAATGGATATTTTTATATATCCACAAATTTTATTCCAATCCCTTCTCCTAAACTCTAGAAGAAAAGAGATAAAATGAGAAAAAAGGTCAGCTTGATGTGTCCTCTCTGCAGACGAGTTCTCATTGCATTGAACTAAATGGCTTTTCAGAATTAAACCTGATGTACAAATAATATTTAAAAAAAAAAAAGAATTAGAAGGTATTTAACAAAACGTAAATAGACGTAACAGCTCCCGGCAAATTCCTTCGGTTGGAATTTGATCAGGAAGATGGTGAAACAGAAACATAAAATTATTAGCGGTCCCAACGTTTGCAGTTTTTTTCAAACATGGAAGGGTGACGAAGAAATCTAATCTGTGGGAAAGACGGTTTTGAAACTCAGAGCCAATGTCCTGTATCCGAACTCCAGTTCCGCTTTCCTTATTTTCCCGTTACTAAACAGTGCAAATCAAGGTGGCCGATTTTTACTATTTTTAATTTTTATCAAAATTTTTAAATTATTTTTAATTTTAATTTTTAATTATTATTGAAAAATAATACTAAGAACCATGGTCATAGTAATAATAATAGACCGGAGGGCTGTTTTCGAAACTCAAGACGAGATACGGTCTTTGTCTTCCCGCGATCCTGTCGACGGGACTTCAAAACAAGAAAATTGTCCTTAACTGAGCTCAGGTCACGTAACCCATAGTCATTATAGGAAATTCGGTTGAAAGGTTTAGCGCAGGGTAATTAACTCCATAAAAGATGCTCCGCTTGGACCTTCCTCCTTTCTGGAACCGATTCTTTACGTAAAGCCAGTTGTCGTGTGATCATTTGAAAGGTCGTGGAAATTAAGAGATGTCAGTGCGCCACGGTTAGACCACAGCAAAGAAATACGACAGGCCTCGCCCCCCCGCTTTTTTCCCCCAAAATCCCTCAAATCTCATTCAAGGGAGGATCGCTCGAGGTAGAGAGCACGGAACACAGGGCTTGTCAAAAGGCGATATATTGCATTTTGCTCATTTAACGCAAAGGAAAGATAAGCGCTGCCCAGAAGCAGGAGCAGATAATGCCAACGAAAGGGAGGAAGGACAGCTACACGGCACGGTCTCCCCGGGGCAGAAACACGTGCCCCGTTTGGGTGTATTAGAAAGTCCGTTCCCCGCTACAAGGAATTCGTTAGCGAACAAGTGTTAAGCGTGGAAGCGAGAACAGAGAGCAGAAGTGGCCAGTTGTGATCTGTGAGTTTCCACCTAAAAACGGAATCGCTCGCTGGGCTCAGGGCGGCTCCGAACGACAACCACACAGCGCGCTTCCCTGGCCACGAGCTGAGCTCCTGTGGCTGATTCTTGCGGCCGGACACGGCCGTCCATGCCGTGGTGTGGCTGGCGGGACGTCGTCCTTAGAACAGGGGGCGCGTGCCCCTGGTTTGCTTCTCCCTCCCCCGTGTGGGGCATCGACCACGGAGAATCCCGTTCCTGTCCTGTCCCTCGGTGTGCATGAAGCGCGCTCTGTCCTCAGCACATTGCCCTGTGTGTGTGTGTGTGTGTGCACGCACGCGTGTGTTGTGAGCCAAGAACAGTTGGGATGTTTCAAAATGTAAGCTTTAAAACACACACACACACACACACACACACACACTTTGCTCTTCAGAAAGAATAGTTCTAGCAAATTGAGAGCATCACATGGACCTCTCACGTGTACAGTAGTGACCCTCTGGCTCTTTTAAAGAAAAAGTTGGCCCAGCCCGTGCCCCACTGATGCGCAAACATTTAGGGAAAGGACGCGAGCTTATCGTGTTCGCTGGACGTTTTTCCAGCCGAGCCTGAGAACGTGCGTGGATTCATATGCTCGTGAAAAAATGTTGCTCCTGGATGCGAATTCTCTCCCCCAGAAAGCTTGCATTGAAGGGCGCCTGGGTGGCTCAGTCGATTGTCTGACTTCAGTTCGGGTCATGATCTCGCGGTGTGTGGATCCGAGTCCCGTGTCAGCCTGGAGCTGCTTCAGATTCTGTGTGTCTCTCTCTGCCCCCCCCCCCCCCGCTCACACTCTGTCTCTCTCTGTCCCCAAAATAAATAACATTTGAAAAAAATTAAAGACTTCACGTGTTTACCCCGGCACCCTTGCACCCCTCAAAAGGTTTCTTGCAAAGTGTCAGGACATTGTGGGAGTTAACCGGTCTCTGATTGATAACGGACTACGTTGTTCAGTGCACATCGGGAAACGCCTCAGGCCGGCCTTCCCATCCGGGAAAAATAAACACAGAGGCTTGAAATTTTCACGGCTTTCCGGCAGCACTTTTGACTAAAGAACGTTGTTCGCTCAGTTATATTTCTGGACGACTGTCACCGAGGCTGGAGAATGAGCTGTCATGAAACCGTGCAGAATCATGGGTGACTTCACTGTAGCACATTTTCCTCCGGGAAATGGGCTCGGCCACAGTGGGTGGGTCTGTTGATTTCAGTGTCAGTTGTGGGGAGAATAGCGTTGTCAACAGAGGAGTTGTTGCTGGACTCCTTTTCATTATCACAGCACATCATATACGGTTTGGCTTTTTGCCACCGTATTCAGGACTCTACAAAGAAACCACACACTTCTAGGCAGAGAAAAAGAGGTTAAGAAAGGTTGGTTTGAAGGAGTTGGCTCATGTGACTTGTTTCCATTGGGATGTCTGGAGTCCGCAGGGTAAACTAGCAGGTTGGAAACCCGAGGGAATGCTGCAACTGGAGTTAGAAGTCTGTCGGGGGGGTGGGGGAGACAATTTCCACCTCCGTCAACTGATTAGATGCGACCCACCACACCTTGGAGGGCTCTCTAGTCAAAGACTACTGGATTAAATCTTCATCTTATCTTTTTTTTTTAATTATTTTTTACATTTATTTATTTTTGAGAGACAGAGACAGAGCATGAGCCGGGGAGGGACAGAGAGAAGGAGACACAGAATCGGAAGCAGCTCCAGACTCTGAGCTGTCAGCACAGAGCCCGACGCGGGGCTCGAACCCACAAACTGCGAGATCATGACCTGAGCCGAAGTCGGAGGCTTAACCGACTGAGCCCCCCAGGCGCCCCCTGAATAGCGCATTCCTCCGAGCATGGTTTAACAGCTTCTAGCGTGTGGTTCCGTAAACATGCCTTTTTTAGCTTAGCCGTTTGCGTTCAGGACGGAGTTGAATCTATCAAACCCTGGCTTGATCTCTGGGTTTTCCTCTGCAAGGAGACTCTGCAAACCAGGAACTTGATCACATTGCGGTTCTCATGCTTCATTCTTCAGATCTTGCTCAAGAGACGGGAATGCAAACGTTTATCGCTCGAGGATTATTCCTGTTTGCACTTTTACAGAAATAAATCTCAGCAATTAGGAAGTATCTGCGTTTCGGTTTCGCAGTCGATTTCCTGATATTGCTTACTCTTAATTTTGTAGTTGGGGTTAGGGAACCACTAGCAACATGTTTTTTGTCATCCTAAATTCATTCTGGAGTGCTTTAGGGACAGTGCCATTCTCTCGCGAGTCTATTTCTTCACAAATATTTGCAAATTCCATTACCACTGTAATTTCTCTTCCTGTTTTGCATCCCTTCACTCCGAGTTACACAGTTGAATTATCATTCCGTAATACACTTACCTTTACATAAGTTGAACTTCCTTTGTTTTATTAAAAATTTACTTTGGCTGGAAGTCCATCTAAGCGCAAGGCAGAATTTAAAAACTAATTATTTGTCATAATGCCTGAGCACATTTTAACTTCTTCGTATAAAGAATGCAGTTGGGTATGCACGTCTGTTACCCATTTTGAGACTCAGGGTAGAATCTTTTCTCGCCTCTTCCGGCTCCTGGTGGCTACTGGGAATTCTTGCCCTTCCTTGCTTAGCAGCTACCTGGCTCCAGTCTCTGCCCCGTCTCGTTCTACGCTCAGTTGACAAAATTCGCAGGTACTGATTCCTGAGCTGGACCGGACCCCTTGTAATTAGCTCTGCACACCGCACGTGGTCTCCCCAGGAGCCTTTCAGGAATAAGCCGGCTGATTGTGTGGGAAAAGCAAGAGAGGCAGGCGGGGAACCAAATTCTTTTGAGTCTGTGGCTCTGCCCTTGTAGATGACGCACTTGGAGGAACGCATTCACCACGCCAGGCCTTGAAGGTGTTTTATGAGCAGTGGGTGTCATGGTGCCTCTAGTCCGTACAGGTTCCAAAATTTCCCTCTTGACAATCAGCACCCACAGGGGCCTCCCGGAGTGAGCCGCTTCCCCTGGGGCAGCGGGGAGTCAGGGCACACGGCAGCTCCCTCTTGCTCTGGGCTGGGTCCGCGAGGGCTGTCCGCCAGCCCTGAAGGCACGGTGATTGGGAGCACCTGAAGCGTGCAGTTGAGCAAGAGAAGGCACAGAGCGACATCCCTCTCTGGACGCGCCCACACGGATACCCTCTCCGAACCCCCAGCAAGGCAGCCTTCTCCCCACAACCGTTCCTTGGCTTTGCCTCCAAGCCCGGCACCTTGCACTGTTACACACGTTATCAGCACCTTGGCTGAAGGAAGGGGAGCCCGTCTCTTGCAGGAACCACTTCTACACACCGGCGCTGCACGGCTTTGTAAATTTTCCCTAGAGGGGATGGGGGCTGTCTTGCAAAGCAGTCCCCATTCACATGCTTCATTCTCTCTGCTTCTGTCCAAGACCCACAGCCCGAGTTTTCACGCTAATGTGTACTTTGACCTGTGTTTACATCTTATAAACTTGGGACCTTACCAAATATGGCTTTTTTTTGGTTAAAATAGAGATAAACCCATATACTGAATGGATGGATGAATAGATAGATAGATAGATATGGTGGATGGATGGATTGATGGATATAGGGATGGATGGATGGATAGATACACATAGGGTTGGATGGATGGATAGATAGACATAGAGATGGATGGATGGATGGGTAGGAGGTGGATGGATGGATGGATAGACAGATATAGAGATAAATGGATGGATGGATGGGCTGATGGATGGATGGATGGATAGGTAGGTAAGTAGGTACGTAGGTAGGTGGATGATGAGTAATATTATTTCCGGTGTCTTGTTTCTGTCTGGTACGTGGCAGTTTTGAACAAGTGCTGCTAAGCACATTCTCAGGACGCTTTCTGTCAAGTATCTGGATGTGTTTCTGGGGATAAAGAGATCTATAAACAGTGAAATTGCTACATCACACCACGTAACGTAAGATGTTGTTAACTGGCTGCACCGTAGTATTATATATTTGACTGGTTTTATAACAAAGTTCTGGTTTATCTACAGTCTCATTAACACTTGGTATTTCCTGCTACTTAATTCTTAGATTTGGGTAAGGATGTAGTAGTATCATATTGGGTTTTTAATATTGTTATTTTGGTGACAGGTAATGGTGAGAACGTGTTCATATTGGTGTTGGTATTTGAGTGGTGCACTTAGGTTGGAATGTCTGTGCTTTTGTGGAGTTTTAATAGGAGTAATAAGTGAATGGATGGATGGATGGATGGATGGATAGATAGATATCATGATGGTTGCATGGATGGATAGACAGATATAGGAATGGATGGATGGATGGATAGAGATATGATGGATGGATGGATATACAGATATAGAGACGGATGGATGGATAGAGATATGATGGATGGATGGATGGATGGATACACAGATATAGAGACGGATGGATGGATGGATAGATATGACGGATGGATGGATGGATGGATGGAGATATGGATGGATGCATGGATGGATGGATAGAGATATGATGGATGGATGGATGGATAGATATGACGGATGGATGGATGGATGGATGGATAGAGATATGATGGATGGATGGATGGTTGGAGATATGATGGATGGATGGATGGATACACAGATATAGAGATGGATGGATGGATGGATGGATGGATACACAGATATAGAGATGGATGGATGGATGGATGGATGGATAGATATGAAGGATGGATGGATGGATG
Source organism: Cryptoprocta ferox (assembly GCA_028646485.1). Lineage (NCBI taxonomy): Eukaryota > Metazoa > Chordata > Mammalia > Carnivora > Eupleridae > Cryptoprocta > Cryptoprocta ferox. Next base: position 103,987,764 of record CM053579.1, read on the forward strand.
GATGGAGATATGGATGGATGAATGGATACACAGAGAGACGGATGGATGGATGGATAGATATGATGGATGGATGGATGGATGGATGGATGGATGGCTACGTAGACAAATAGATACGGAGATAGGTAGGTAGGTAGGTAGATAATAGAATTCTTTCCTGGATACATCTAATAAATTTCTATATTTTCCCACTTAGTTACATTGTCAATCTTGTGATGGTGTCCTTGACTATAAAAGCGATTAATTATATTATGGTGCAATTTATCAACATGTCCTTGCATGCTTAGCGTGTTTGCGTCCTATTTTAACAGTTTGGTTCAATGAATGTCATGAAGATATTTCCTCTTTTCTCCTACAAACATTATTTTCTATTGTTCATTTGTATATACCGTACATCTAGAATGAATTAATCTAAATTATGTTAAGTCATAGCAATTTATATAAAAGATGTTAAATCTTAGTAAACTGGCACATTCCCCACCATTCATTGTTCAGACCACATTCCTCTCTGCACTTGACTGTCAAACTTGTCATAGGTCGGGTGACTGCATATGTGGTCTCTCTTTCAGGGCTCCCTTCGTCCTGATTCATTAGTCAGTCAATTACTTTTCATCTGTGGCAGTAAAACCCTATTGAAGTCTAATGACTTCGAGGTATCTAGCGCTCTACTGAAGACTCAAGATATCTTTCAGGTGTGCATTTTCCTTCGTATTTCCATGAGAGTTTTGCGATCACTTTGTCAATATGTAAACTGGTGAGATTTTTATAGCAGTTTGGGCTAAATCTGTAAATTAGGGGAGAAACAGCCTCCTGATTCATGAACAGGATGTATTTGTCCATTAGGTAAGTTTTCATGTTTTTATTCCTCCGTTAAGTAAGTTTTCATGTTTTTATAATAAAGTTTGTCAGTTTACAATGTCAATAGCTAGTATATCTCATTATATTTATTTGAAAATATTTGATATTTTGATGTTTTCACTGTTCCATTTTGGATTGTATTTTTTATTTCCTCTTCTGGTCTCCAGGAATAGATGTTTTCATCCTGTTTTGTATCCGGACACTTTCCTAATTTAAGTTGCTATTTCTGATGGCATATCTATAGATCCTGTTCAATTTTCTATGTAGATGATCACGACTTCTATGAGTAATATATCTCATTTAAAATAATACATGTGCATATATGTACCCCGAGTAATGCATATATGCATTCAACATTTGCAATAAAAACATAAAATAAATCTCCACTGCAGTGATAAATAAAAATGAAAAAATTATGATAACAAATGTCCTTGTCTCATGTTGCGTATTTGTGGAAAAGCTTCAGTAATAAATTATTAAGAAGCATTTCAGGGGCACCTGGGTGACTCAGTCAGTATGTGGTGTGATCTCGCAGCTCCTGAGATCGAGCCCTGTGTCCGGCTCTGCACTGACAGTGCATGAAGCCTGTCTCTGGTTCTCTCCCCCCGCCTTTACCCCTCCCCTGCTCATACTCGCTGTTTCTCAAAATTTATTAAAATAATAATTCCAGCTATACAGGTATTGGAAATAACCTTTGTCTAATGACAAAAAATTCTCAAACACACAGTTAATTGAGAGTTTTATTAAAATCAGTAGTGGATATTATCAAGTGCTTTATCTGACTCTGTTAAAAGATCACATAATCTTTATTTCTGTGTTGTTGGTGTTGAGGATTTTAAAGTGTTAAATTCACCTTGCATTTCTAGGACAAGCCCTATTTAAACATACACTGCTTGCATATGCCCCTGGGATCTCTTTGCTCATGTTTTATCTATAATATTCGCCTCTGTGTGCATGAGGGAAATTTTATTTAACGCCGTTTTCAAATTTGGTGTTAGGATAATGTGATCCTCATAAAAGAAGTGGGAATGTTTTTTTCTCGCTCTGTCTTCTATGCAAGAGTTTGTTATTGTTCAAGAATTCACCACGAATCCGTTGTAGCCATTATGTTTGGAAGGTCCCTTGTGGATGTTTTAAAAACAGTGAATAACTGGGGCGCCTGGGTGGCTCAGTCGGTTAAGTGTTCAGCCTCAGCTCAGGTCATGTTCTCGCGATTCATGGCTTCGAGCCCCGCGTCGGGCTCTGTGCTGACAGCTCGGAGCCTGGAGCCTACTACCGATTCTGTGTCTCCCTCTCTCTCTGCCCTCCCCCGCTCACACTCTGTCTCTCTCTGTCTCTCAAAAACGAATAACTGTTAAAAAAAATTTTTTTAAGCAGTGAATAACTTAAACGTTAATAGGGATCCCCAAGTTTCTATTCTTGAATCGTCCAATTTTGTCATTGGTAAATGAATGCGTCTGCGGCACCTAAATTTGGAATTAAATAAGCATAAATTTGCACACAGTATTCTCTTAAAATACATTTATGGCTTTTTGCCCTGTTTCTTTTTGATTTTTATTCCGGCATAATTCACACACAGTGCTATGTTAATTTCAGGGCCCTTTAACATGCCCTTAATGTCAGCAGTATGTGTAATGATGCTGCCTTTGGGAGTTCTTTTGGTAAAGGAGACCCCTTTCCTATCCTCAGAGAGTCTCCTGAGAAGTGTATAGGTTATATGATTCTTCGCAAAGAAATAATTCTTGGCGCTCTTGATTCCTTCTATTTCTTTTATCATTTTATTTTTATGTGATTAATGTCTCTGAGCTATATCTGTCTATTCTTCCTTTTGCATTCTTGGGTTTATCGTCACTGCCTTGTCATAGGGTTTTATTTTGGATTTTGTTTTGTTTGCGTGAGAATGATAACTCAAAAACTATTCACCAGCCTTTCTGTTTTTCTGACCGAGGTCCCAGCGCCTGTATATTTTGAGCAAATTCAGTTTGAATTCCATCGGCACCTGCTTTCACACATTTCGTTTTCATCACTAGGCAGGTCACGTTTTCCCCCAATTTACATTGTGATTTCTTCTCTGACCGATACCTTATTTGGAAATGCATTGCTTCATTTTCAAATAATTGGGAATTTTCTGTTTATTTTCTTGCCATTGACGTCCAACCTGATTTCACTGAGACCAGAGAATGTTTGCCATAAAACTCAGTCCTTTGAAAATCGTGCAGACTTGACTTGGATTGCGGCAGATTTGTACAGTCAGGCGGGCGTTCGAAGTGCATTTAAGAGAAACCACACTCTGCATTTTCGTTTTCATCAGTCTGACCACATTTATTAATATCGTGTTGAAATCATATTTACCCTTAGTGCTTTTTTCCTGAATCCACGTTAGTTTGTGTGATTTGTGTTTTAAAATTACCCGCTGCGATTTTGGATATTTTTATCTTTTCTGTCCATTTGTATTTTTCATTGCTTTGTCATTTACATGCATGTGAATTTTACGTGGTGACATCTTTACTGCATGGGTAATTTTTCTTTACAAAATCTCCTTACTCTTCACAATTCTGCCTTCATATCTGTGTACCATGACATTTAGAACAATTACACCAACATGTCTTGCTTGATTTTTGCCTTGGTTGACATTTTTTTTTACTTAAAATATTGTGTTACCTTTCTACTTAAGACTTTGCTATAGTAATCAGCATATAATTGGATCTTGCTTTTTAATGTAGTTTGAAAATAGTTTTCTTTTAATAGAAATTACAATATTCAGACCATTAACACCTAGTGTAACTGATATATTTAAACTCAACGTACTCTGTTGTTAATTGCCTTTTATGCCTGTTCTATGTTCCTTTTTCTATGTTCCTTTTAAGGAAGATTCGCAGTCTATATTTATATTTTCCCAGCCATCCATCAGCTTGTTACAGAGCATTTCACTATTCCTTACTCAGATATTCTTGAGGTTAAAATATGCTTCCTTTACTTAGTGAGGCTGATATAAATGAGTAATCCCCTCCTTCTCCTAACTGTGCAAGATCATGTTAACTTAATTCACCCTCAATCTCTTCTGTCATTGTGTATTTTTTCTTTTTAAATTTTTTTAAATGTTTACTTATTTTTGAGAGAAAGAGAGACAGAGCACGAGCAGGGGAGGGGCAGAGAGAGGGAGGGAGACACAGAATCCGAAACAGGCTCCAGGCTCTGAGCTGTCAGCACAGAGCCCGATGCGGGGCTCGAACTCATGGACTGCGAGATCATGACCTGAGCCGAAGTCGGACGCTTAACCAACTGAGCCACCCCGGCGCCCCTCATGGTGTATTTTTTTCCTAAATGTAGGTGTGATTAACAGGCTGTGAAATTCACTATTTTACAATGTACAATTCAGTAGCTTTTAGTTTATTCATAAGATGTCATCATGGCACCATTGTCCTGTTCTGGGTCATTTGCACGACGCCAATAAGCCATTCGATGACCATTCCCCTTCCCCCCAGCCCCTGGGGGGACGCTTAGGGTTCAGGTTCTGTTCCAATGGATCTCCCCCTTCTACACATTTCTTAGACACATATGTGGTCTTGGGAGCTTTCTTCCTTCACTTGACATCCTGATGCCCAGACACGACGTAGCGTGTATCAGCTCCTCATTCTTGTTGATGCCGAATATCTCGTTGCAGGAACAGACCACATTCTCTTTATCCATTCATTTGTGGGCTCGTGGGTCATTTCCACTTGATTCTCAGATTAGTAATGGTGCCACGATCATGCACGTACGTCGTTCGCGGTGGTTGCTTTCATTTCCTTGGCGTGGATTTGCTCATTCATGGGGTAACTCTGTGTAACACTGATTCTGATCTCTTGTAGCCGTAAGATGAGCATTGCATGAAGCAAAGGGGCTGATTTCGGTATGGATTATCTTACCGGAGCACCTGGCTGGCTTAGTTGGTAGAGCATGTTGATCTCTTGATCTTGCGGTTGTGAGTTTGAGCCCCAGTTGTGTGTAGACATTACTTAAAAATAACATCTTGAAGGGGTACCCGGGTGGCTCAGTTTACAGTTAAGCATCAGACTCTTGATTTTGGCTCAGATCACGATCTCACATTTTGTGGGATTCGAGCCCCACGTCGGGCTCTGCACTCACAGCACGGAGCCTGCTTGGGATTCTCTCTCTCCCTCTCTCTCTGCCCCTCCTCTGCTCTGTCTCTCTGTCTAAATACATACAGTTTAAAAAATAAAATAAAATCTTTAATACAAAATAAAGATAAAAATGGGTAATTTTGCAAATGGTCATTTTACATTTTCTAGAAATAGTTACTTGTTCCTGTCCATAAAACTTAGAGAAAGATGCCAATCAGACATGAATATGACATCGTTTTTCTTCTCAAACATGTAAGGTCAAATTTCTTGAATTAATGAACTAAATCATTTGCCTCGTTGGGACCCAAAATATAGCCAGGAAAGTCCCAGAATTATAGATAGGATCCTGTGAAAAACCCGCAATCCATGCTACACATGCTAAGGTATTACATTAGCATGTCCCCCTTTCTTGTTCATGAAATTCTCTGAAGCTCTACAGTTTCTGTATGTATTTACATGTGAACATACCCACATGAACAACTCTGGGTGGTTTTTTTTTTTTTAGTATTTTGATTAAGTAATGCTTAATATGTTGTATAAAAGTGACAGATCAGTAATGAAACTCATAACTCTGTAACTCAGAGTTACAGGTGAACCCTCTAAATGCCAACAATTATAGATATAATGAAATGTTATCAATTGGACACTATAATTAAGAACATTCGTAATGGGCTTGGAGGGAGTCTGGCCCTTTCTTAAATACCTGTGCATTATCTACTTATTTCTACTTGGTAGTTCGATTACAAATCTCCACGTTGTTCAAAATAAAATGAAACAAAAGCACGTCTGAGCTTTAACTTTTCATTTTGGCATGTACCCTTTCTGTCTCTCTCTGGTATTAAGTATCTTCTTAACCCGTCACTCAGGCATCAAGGTACTAAGGTGGTTTAATAGATATTATAATTTCCTTCATTAAAAATTATGTCATCTATACTGGAGTTGACCTTGGTCCTTTCACTGTGAATATATTTGGTTAAAAAGATGAGTATTATACTGATGTATATCTATATTTGATTAACCACTGCTATTCTTCCTATCTCTCTAATGAGGTGTGTCTTTTAGGGTGTCGACAAATGCTCTGCACTCTCTCATTAAAAACGAATGCCCTGATTATAAATCAAGTGTCACTGAATGAGCTACATTAAACGGACTAGTGAAGTAAGGTCCCCAGGAGATCAATTATGATATAATATAGACGATCCGGCTCAGTAACTGGTCATGATTTACAGAATACGCACTCAAAATCAAAAGGGATATGGGTGGTAATAATTAAATCTTTGAAGGCTTTTAACTCCATTTTCCTTTTGATTATGTTCTTTTTTTTATTTTTTTAACGTTTATTTATTTTTGAGAGACAGAGACAGAGCGTGGGTTGGGGGGGCGGACAGTGAGAGAGGGAGACACAGAATCAGAAGCAGCTGCAGGCTCCGAGCTGTCAGCACAGAGCCCGTCGTGGGGCTCGAACCCACAAACCGTTACATCATGACCTGAGCCGAAGTCAGATGCCTAACTGACTGAGCCACCCAGGCGCCCCCTAAATAAAATTGTCCACTTAACTATGAGTTCATCAGCCTGCTTCTATCCTGAAAAGACTTTTTTTTTGTTTCGTATTTTAAATTTTTTATTATTTATCCTGAGAGAAAAAGCACAAGCAGGGGAGAGGCAGAGAGAGAGAGAGGTCAAGACCCGCATGCTCTACCCACTGAGCCAGCCAGGCACCCCATGCCCTACATGTTTCCGTCATTTTTTGTAGACTGCTTAAAAGGTATCAGAGCTCAGTGCTCCTGGGAACATAACACAGTACCCCAACCAGAGATTCAAATCCCCTTGGTTTCTATTAGATCAAAGGAGCCAGTCCAGAAGGACACGAGCTTCGGGTGGCCACAGATGGGGAACACCCAGGGCATGCTGAAGCTTCCAGAACTTTCTCTTCAATGTAGTTGAGTTACCATCACACAAAAGCTACCTTCATAACCGCCTTGAAGTATACGGTTGGGTGGCATTAACTGCACTCACCATGTTGTGCAACCATCCCACCATCCATGTCCAGAGCTTCCTCTCCTCCCAAACTGAATGTGTGTCCCCTTAAGCGTTAACTCCCCTTCCCCTCCCATATTCGAATCCATCCCCTTTCTGAGCTCCTGAAACGTCTCTCCCGATTTCCACCCCCAGGCGACGGGCGTCCTATTGCTCTTCCTCAGCCCCCCGTGGCCCGCTCGCATCTCATGGCTCCTGTCTGCAGTCTCTGTGCCGATGCCTCTGGTCTGCTGCTCCAGCATCGCCTGTCTGTGGCTTTCCCGGGTTAAGCAGGGTCCCTCTAAATCCATGCCCACCCGGAACGTCAGAATACGACCTCATTTGGAATTAGGGGCTTTGCAGATATAATTAAAGATCTTGAGATGAAATCCTTTTAGATTTTATCGTGGGCCCCGACTCCAATGACTGGTGTTCGTATATGAAAAGGAGAGACACAGACACACAGGAGAAGCCCAGCGAAGATGGACACAGAGCCGGGAGGGAGGTAGCGACAAGCCAGGGGACTCCTGGAGCCCCAGCAGCTGGACGAGACAAGGAATATTTCATCAAAAGCCCAAGCAATAGAACCTCTCAAACTAAAAGTTCCTAAGACACACAGCGTAACTCAGCAATGTCGGGGACCCATCGTAATCAAGTTTTACTTCTATTATGGGGAAAACCCCTACAGATGGGGATGTTACAACGTCCGGGAAAGCCTGCGTTGCACAAACACCGGAAGACGTTCGGCTCTCTGTGCTTGGCCCGTGCCCAGACTTTAGGGTCGTTGTCATGTGTACGTATATGTGTTTGGACCGAAAGGCATTAGATTTCCACCCTGCAGACTTTGGGTGCCATCCAGAGATTTCCTGGCCAGTTTGACTGCTAAACCCTCCAACTTCCCTGGGGAAGAATACGTCTCACCATGGTAGGAACTGTTCCCAGCAGTGCTGGTTCTTGCCCTACATCGAAAGATTCAGAGAGAGCCAAGATGCTCTTTTAGGAAACTGCTGATCATCATTCAGTCACCTGCCACAAAGCAAGACTGTCTTCCTCGAAAACAATCACCGCATCTTATTTAAATAAAGACAGCAAGACCCACGTGAAGGACAAAGCCCGGAGTCTTTCTGCCAAACCACTAAACCTCGTCCAGTCTATGTTTTTAAAAGCGTCAGACGTACACATGTCACATTGAAGCCACGAATCTCTAAGGCCGAGTGCTAGTTCTTATTTTCATCATTCAATCATCATCATCAACGTGCTCTTAATATGCTATTTGCAGACAGACAGTCGATGCCAGAAATAACCTGATCTGAAATCAGAGCTCATGCTTTATTCATCAGGTCTGGTTTATATTATTTCTGGCACTAACAGCAAAAATGAGTGCATTGCGCCTTTGGAGAATAATTCAAGACTCCAAGATCGCAAAGAATGCCTGAGAGAACAGCGTCTGCTGGATGGATGCAGAGAAGTTAGAGACGGGGCCGTTGTCCACCAAGCAGAGGTAGTCACTGTGCTGAGTTGATAGACAAGGAGGAGGGAACATAGTCTTCGTTCTTTCTCAGTGATCCCCAACTGGAGAGCCACGTAGATCATGAGGATGTCAAAGAAAGCCCTGATCGACCCCTATAACTCCTTCACCGTGACAGGAATGCAGAAGATGCACAAGGCGCTAAGTGCCATGTAGGAATGTAGCAGAAAGAAAAGTCAAGTGGGCTCAGCATGTGCAGAGAAGCAAACCTGGTCTCCAAGACCACATGGCCCAACCATTAAGATTGAACCCACTTGGGCTGGCAGTGAGCAAACTACCTTCCTCTCCTGCCTCTGCTTCCTACCAGAATGACAACCTGGGAGATGGTTTGCATGTTCTGGCTCTCGGACGTAGGTCTCCCACAGCACAGGAACCTCATGCATTGGAACACCTGGGCCACCTTGTTCTCATGGAAATCCCATCCTTTTTGGCTTCTTACCTATTTTCCATCTTTTTGCCATTTTCTTTCATCTCCAAGTTCTTGTATGTCTCCTTTCTGCATTTTCAGTTTCCTTTTAGAGTCGTCTTCCAGATTTCCCTGCCGATGGCTCAAATGTATGATCTACAGGGTACTCACTACCCCTGCTACACCTTCCAAATTCTCTCGTTGCTCAGTATTCATTGAACTGATTCAAGTCCGCATTATGCAACCAGTTCTCAGAGAGGTCATAGCTGCCTTCTCCTTTTCTGTCCTCTCAGATTCAAACTTCTGATTTTGCCTTGAGTTTGTCCATTGTTTTCTAACCCCACAACGATTATGCTCATTCTGTCCGCTCCGTTGGTTTAGCTTCAAATATTTGCAGTCTGTATCCGTTTCCTAGAGCTACCATGGTGAAATACCACCAGCCGTGTGGCTTATGGCACTAGAAATGTACTCTTTCCCAAGTCTGGAGGACAAAATCCAAATTCAAGGTGTTGCAGGACTGTGCTCTCTCCGAAGGTTCTAGAGGAGAATCCTTCCTTGCCTCTTCCAGCTTCTGGTGGCAGCTGCCAGCCTTGCACTTGTGGGCACATCCCACCCACCTCTGCCTCTGTCTCCACGTGGCTTCTCCACTATGTCTTTGTCTTCCCGTGACCCTCTCCTCTCTCTGTGTCTGTCCCTCTGTTTCTTCTTACCGGGATACTTGTCAAATTGGATTAGGACCCCCACTACACCTGGATCACCTCATCTTAACTTACATCTTAATTATATCTAGCAGAGACCATATTTCCAAACAAGGTCACATCCACAGGTACTGGGGTGTAGGACTCCAACCTATATTTCTAAGGGGAACCATCAGTCGAAAACATGGTTAAAGTGCTAAATTAAATATGTTCTCTCCAACCTCAGTATCATCATTCATTACATCTCCAAGAGTTTTCTTTCTTAAAAAACAAAAATGCTCATGCATGAAGTCATTTTACACCACTCCTCATGACATATCAGTGCTTACTCTTGACTTACAAAGTCCTTTGACATTGAGTGACAGTATGCATTACGAGTCTACATGCTTAATCACTGGTCCTACAACTATATCAACTCCCTGTGACCTGCCAGATCGTCTTGCCCTTGTTCCTGTCTCTGGGGCTCACTCCCTTCTTTCTCTGTAATAACCTCCCAGAGCACTTGTGACTCCACTAAGGCCTGTGAACATGGTCCTGCCCCCCGAATGGTTATTTCTACCATCTTCCCCTTGTAGATCTTTCCACTTCTCCTATTTTAGTATCTGTGCTTTAAGGAAAAGAAGAACTTGCTTGTTGACTCCATACTGTATATCACACATAAATATAGATGCTTCGCTACCAATTTCTTGCTTAATCCTGGGAAATGCCTCTTGAACCAGAGTTGTCCTCATTTCAAAAATGGAGGAAGTAGGTCTCGGAGAGGCAAACACACCCAAGGTTACATGGCTCAAAATTGGCAGAGCCATCATTTCAACCTGACTGTGATGCTATTACTCATTCCACCTACCCAAGTTCCCTCTCAAATTTGTGATTACAATGTCCCGTTGGTGCCAAAATGGCATCTTATTTATCTCTGGATTCCTAGAGCTTATCAGTGCCTTGAACTTTCCCAGATGTAGATATAAAATGAGAAGTGAAATATAAGTCCTCTGCCTGTTGGATTCTCTATGAGTGCAGGGCCTTATCTGTGTTCAGGCTTACATAATGATGTAAACAGTTCACAAAAAGCAGAGTCAGGGACACCTGAGTGGCTCAGTGGGTTAAGTGTCCGACTTCATCTCGGGTCATGATCTCATGGTTTGGGAGTTCGAGCCCCACGTCAGGCTCTGTGCTGACAGCTCAGAGCCTGGAGCCCATTTTGGATTCTGTGTCTCCCTCTCTCTGCCCCTCCCCTTCTCTCTCACTCTCTCTCTCTCTCTCTCTCTCTCTCTCTCTCTCTCAAATATAAATAAGCATTTTTAAGAAAGGTAGAGTGATTGGTTCATTAAAGACCAATTCCCATGCATAAAAATCTGAACCACGATGTGGATATCTCCACCCTATACACAATGATAAAACCAGATTTTACTCCCGGTTTCCAAGTTGTGTATCTCTTTGCTTTGAGAGAGACGTGCCAGAACCCAAAAAATGTGGTAAATCTGAAGACCAGAAAGAAGGCAAATGTTGCAGAATCAACATTCAATGCCAGGCACAGATTAATCAGCATGCCTTGACTTAATCAAGACATTTCCACATGGGAGCACTTTTAGTGCTTATTATATACCAATTAAAACCCTTTTCCTTTCAGGCAAGTTCTGAGCCGTGGGCTAATCACCTTGCCTGGATAAACTTGACATGTTAGGAGATTTTGTTTTTAGTTTAAACTTTGGGACATACTGAATTTTACTTTAATTGGTGTTTGAAGCAGGTTTTGCAGCAACACAAAAGTACTTCATTGAGTAATGTGAGTGTTAGGTTCGAATAAGAATTTTTTTTTTTCACTTTGGAAAGTGTCTTCTCATACATTCATTCATTTTCTCATATATACGTGAGTGTGTATCTATGCACTTATTTGCCCAATGCATGTTGTTCTCTTGGCTCTTTTCATGAATCTGTATAAGAAAACATTAGGCAATACCAAATTTATTTGGAAAAGCAGTAAGTCCAGATATACATCTTTACCAGCTCAGATTCTCCAAAAGCTAGGCATGCCCATCTGAACCTCCTCCCTAATCCTGATTAAAACCACTTCTGGAACTGAAATTGCTAGATCAAAATGGATGCACATTTTAAATTGTGGTGAGTGTTGCAGCATTGCTCTTGCTGATGTTACAATGATTTACAGTTGCACCAATTATGTAGAGAGTGTTTCTCCATTCACTCATCAATTTGGTGAGTGTTGTCAAACTTTGTCATCTTCCCCAATCTAATGAGCAAATGTTTTAATTTTAATTTACATTTCTCTTAATATAAGATTAACATATCTTCATAAGTCAAATAACATTTGGTGAATGATCTATTTGTGTATGTTACCCATGTTTTGCCTTCTTTTCTTTTTAAGTTTATTTATTTATTTTGTGAGAGAGAGAGTGTACGAATGGGAGAGAGGCTGAGAGAGGAAGGGAGAGAATCCCAAACAGGCTCTTCAGTGTCAGCACAGAGCCCGATATGGGGTCAAACTCAGGAATAGTGAGATCATGACCTGAGCCGAAACCAAGAGTGGGACGCTTAACCAACTGAGGCACTCGGGCTCCCCACCCATGTTTCTCTGTTGGACTTGTTATTAATTTATATACGTATATCTTATATACATGTTATATTTATTTTATACACCAAAATAGTTTTACTTATCTTTTCATATTTTTTTTACCTTTTGATTTTGCTTATGGTATTTCCCCATGCAGTGCGTAAAATGTACTCTAATATATCTATCTTTTATTAAAAATTTTTTAATGTTTATTTTTGAGAGAGAGAGAAACTGAGCACAGTGAGGAGGGGCAGAGAGAAAGAGGGAGACACAGAATCCTAAGCTGGCTCCAGACTCTGAGCTGTCAGCACAGAGCCTGATGCAGGGCTGGAACTCACAAACCATGAGATCATGACCTGAGCTGAAGTCAGACACTTAACTGACTGAGCCACCCAGGTACCCCTAATATACCCACCTTTTAAAGAAATTTAGTTCTGTGCTATATAATCACTTACCTTTCTGAGATTATTTAATCAAAAGTTTCCCAATCTTTTTTTTGGTACCATAGTATTTTCCATTTTCCTTTGAAATATGTGATCCATAGGATTTATCTGTTGACTGACAGGTAAAGCAGAGTGTTGGTAAGAATCACTTTTTTTCCCTAAGTGGTTACTCCTTTACCTTTATAAACATTCAAGTATGAAGGAGTCCATTACATATTAACTCGTTTTATACTTTGATATGAATTTCTGGATGCTGTATTTATTTTGAGAGAGAGACAGGAGTCCCCGGGCACAGAGAGGGAAAGGGAGAGAGAGAATCCCAAGCAGGCTCCATACAGCATGGACCGAGACAGGGTGCTCAATCCCACAACCCCGAGATCACAACCTGAGGTAATATCAAGTAGGGCACTTAACCAACCGAGCCAGCCAGGTGCCCCAAATTTTACTTTTAAAGTAGTATAGTGCACGAAAAATTATATTTGAGAGAATTTTAGAAAGGCAGTCATCTAGAAGAATCTTGGAAAATGCAAAACAAATAGGCAGAGATGGTCGCCAATGACATTTTAGTTGTATTTATTTTGTGCACATGCTTCGGGCGCATGGAAATGTTGACATATGTACGTAATATATGTGAATATGTTATTCTTCCACATTAGTCAAATGATCTTGAGATAATACCTTCCTGATCCCGTGGCTAATACTTTTACTGTACAATTTATGTCAAATGGAGAGCCTTTATTTAGGTTTTTCGCATTATATTTACAAATAATATCTTCACACATAATAAAATTTGTGTGATATATCACAGCTCATTATATCATCCGACCAAAATGTTTATTTTACTTTGTCCTGGAAACCTCTTATTTCATCAGAGGTATGTCTTCATTAAGATTTTCAGTGTCTTGGGGCACCTGGGTGGCTCAGTTGGTTAAGCAGCCGACTTCGGCTCAGGTCATGATCTCGCGGTTTTTGAGTTCGAGCCCCACGTCGGGCTCTGTGCTGACAGCTCAGAGCCTGGAGCCTGCTTCAGATTCTATGTCTTCGTCTCTCTCTGCCCTCCCCCTGCTCACGTCTGTCTCTCTGTCTCTCAAAAATAAATAAGTGTTAAAAAAATTGAAAAAAAAAAAGAATTTTCAGTGTCTTGGCTCAACACCATCTGGCTTGGCGCTTTTGGTGAGCACAGTCCTTCTGTCCTGGGTTTAATGTTAGCAGACAGCAGAAGTTTATACTGTTCATACTTCTCTTTGAATGAATTTCATCCTGACTTTCAATAATCCCCAACTTAACAGAGTACCTAAAATGACTTTATTCATAAATGTTGCTAACGTTTAAATTTATAATAAATTTGGAAGTGATCTATTCTTTCTACCATATGAATATTCTGCATACATCAGTAGCATTCGGAAATCATGTGTGTGTAGAGTAGAGGTCCTCTCTGCCTCCTCCTTCCCTTCCTTCCTTTTTTTCTGGGAGTGCAAGAAGATAATTTTTCATTCCTGCCTTGTTCTGCAATACATGTTAGGATCCATGCATTTCCTCTGCAACAAACTTTTGCTGTGAATGTAAATAGAGTCTTGACAAGCTGCCTGCTAAATGCAGAGTGAGGACAGGTGGATTTTAATCCCAAGACTTTGTACCCTTAACCTCTGGGTACATGATTTCCCATCTATGAAACACATTTACTTGCGTGCAATAATACGAATCACTTAAGACCACTCTCCTTTTGGGAGTGCCCTTCGACGGTGTGACACGAGACTGGCCATCTTTAGTGGCTGCGGGAATGCAATGTTGAATGGGCATCTGGTTGGAAATTTTACCATTGCTCTGTTACTTCTGTCTCAGCGTTCTCAAATCTGCAGACAGAGTTTTCTCAAGAACGCTGTTTACCCGGCGCACAGAGCCGCAAGCTGTCCTTGGTTGCCATAGCATCTGCACTTTGGCTCCACTCTCAGGCGAATGACCTTGAAGAACCATCCAGTGTCATGAAGAATCCTACCGAGTGAAAGCAAAACCCTTCCTTCCTTTAACTTACAGAGAGGAGAGCACTTCTCTTGCATTATTCTGCGAGGAAAGAACACAATTAAATTTGAATACATTCACTAGACGTGCAGATGCCTTTTGACCTTCACGCTTGCTTGGCGATTCTTATTTCACAGCTACCAACAGAAAGCTCGAAGGATTTCTGATGCCTTGTGACTGAATCAGAGCACAGCTGTCTGGATCACTGCACCCTTATTAATCTTCCGCATCACATGTGTCTTTTCGTGTTGATTCAACAAGTACCTTTGGGGTGCCGGCCTGTGCGACGTATTCCACTCGATTTCCTGATGAGCACAACAAACATATGCAATGTCCAGATATTATGTCCTTCTTCTCTTTTCCTGCTGGTTTTCTTGTCCTCTCCTTCTGTTTATCTTCCCTTACTTGGCCATCTCACCAAGCATCAGGTCTTTAAATGGCAATTCCATGTCCCATCTCCCCCATTGACCCTTCTTGATTAGAGCACCCTCCTCGACTGGCAGCGGTAAACCCAGCCATCGCCTCCATGTCTCTGTCTGCTTGCCCAATGGACATCCCACACTCAACTCTATCTTACCTTGTCACCTGCTCAGTTCCCATGCTTCTCCATTCCGTCATTTCCAATGCTCTCAAAGTCTTTGCTCATTTCCTATTTTCTTTCGCACACTACATCAGTTATGCACACGTTCAAGACATTTCCTGGATGCAACGTCTCTCACTTTACTTTGGTAGAACCACCCAAGGATCTCTACTTGTTTGATGCAACAACATAACCGGCCTCTCTCTCTTCACTCTTACCTCTTTCTATTCTCAAATGCGGTGGCCTGTGTTCCTCTTGGGAAAACGTGAGCCGTCTGTGTTCCTTCTGTCAGCGTGCTGTAGGAATTCACGTCTTCTCATTTGGAGTCGCCCGAATGACCACAGCTCTGACGTAATCTGGCCCCTTTGGTCTATGAGCCCTGCTTGCATTTGGAAGTGGCACTTTTGAGCACCGACTTCTGCTGGGTCCGCTGCACAGAGCTCCATGCTCTTGCCCCATATGCCTGGAAGATGTGCACCTCCGGGCTTCGTCTTAACTAATCCTCCTCCCTGAAACATCACCCCTCTCAAGCAGAACAATACTCACCTTTCTCAATGCTTCTAAACCCTGCACCTTCGAGAGACCTGCCCTGATCATCTAATTTTAAGATCTGATACCTCCCCACCTTTACATTTCTGAGCACTCATTGCCTGCTCTACCTTCTTGTTTTTCCACAGCTCTTACGTCCTCCTAAAATACTAGGTCGTGTATTTATTATGCTCTTGTGGGTCTACTAACTCAAATAACTTCCATAAATGCAGAGGTCTTTATAATTTTGCTCCCCTAAAATGCATCCCTAACAGCTAAACCAATGTCTAAAATTTAGACGTAGTTCTTTAAATGTTATTGAGTTAATGAAAGATTTAATTGAAGAGCATATTATTCAGCCAAGCTTCCAGGACAGATAATGGTAAAGTCCTTCCCCGCCGTGGCTGTGTTTGGGGTCCCAGACCCAGCAAGTTAAAGCAAACAGTTTCCTCAGGAACAGATAACTTACCTATTCTTATAAAGATTAACTTTAAAAAGATAAAAGATATCTCTGCTAAAAAGCAAGACTGTTTACTCAGTAACAGTTAAGTCAGATACTCTTAGAAAAATTAACTTGAAAACGTTAAACAGATTTAATACATTTTTCGTATAAACAGAAAATCTAATCTGAGGTATTAATTGTGATTTTACAATGGGTACCTACCTCAAAAACACAGTTAACGAAAATCTTTTCAGTTTCTTTATACATTTTGAGGATAGCTTTGGTCAGTGATAGGCGCTTTCAATATCTATTCCCAGTACAAAAAAAGCTTGTCTCTTTTATTAAAAGTTCATTTATTAATTTTGAGAGAGAGCAAGCATGAGTGAGGGAGGGGCAGAGAGAGAGAGAGAGGAAGAGAGAATCCCAAGCAGGCTCTGTACTCCCAGAACAGAGCCGGACTCCTGACTCGGGGCTCAAACTCATGAACCGTGAAATCACGACCTGAGCCGAAATCAAGAGTTGGACGCTTAACCGACCGAGCCAACCAGGTGCCCAAGCTTTTCTTTTTGCTTAATACTGTCTTTTGGTGAAAAGATGTTCTTGACTCTAATGTAGTCTTCTGTAATCTATATTTTTCTGTGTTTGCTGCCACGCCCTTTGGAGTAACAAATTATATTCAGATGTGTGCCGCTTGTAAAAGATATGCCTTGAGCAAAATTATGTAGAAAATTTATAATATGTGTATATATATATATATATCCTAGATTTATATGGTGCATATATATATATATATCCTAGATTTACATTATATATAAATATATCTTTTATATAAATTTTATATAAATTTATCTAGGAGATATATATGTCCTAGATAAATATGCCAAAAAGAAAATTGGTTTAACGTTAAAATAAGAAATATTAATCCAAGATGAAAAGAATTCAGACAAAGAGGTGGTTTTTATGGCAGTTCATGGAAAACTTGGGAATAGCTAGAAGAGTTATAGTTTTAAAGCTCAAATAATTACAAGAAGAAATTCAAAATTCACAGTAATACTTACGTACCAATAGGTCAAAGACTAAGGACACAGGGAGATTAATAAGCATAATAAATCAGCATGATACAAGGAAAATTTTTTTGTACTAAATAAACATATATGACATCAACAGACCATGTTCTATTTTACAGTGACTCTTAATATATTCATGTCATGCATATCAGGTTTACTAAACCTAACGTAATAAAATACTAAACGAAAAACCCAATCTACCTGAACACTATCTTATTCGGATTCTAAAATGGTGCTTTAAAACACTCAATAATTTAAGGTGGAAATCAAAAGAGGGCATCAAAAGGACTCTACATCAAAGGATGTGAGATGTATATATCAAAATGTATTCTTTAGACCCAAAAAAGATTTTCTAAATGGACTCAGCAATGACTCATGAAACTAAGAAAAAACTGACAAAATAAACGCACTGCATGTGAAATGATGGAGGGAATAAGATGTCTTCACATCAACACAATCGGTAGGTGAATGGATAAAGAGAATGTGGACAGTACGAGCCACAGACTATTATTCAGCCTGAGAGAGAAGGGAGTCCCACAGTATAAGAGAACATCGGTGACGCTGGAGGACGTTATGCCAAATGAAACAGGCCAGACACAGAAGGGCAAACGCTGCGTGACTCACTTCTGTAAGCAAGTGAGACTCCGTTTTTCAACTGAAATGTAAAAAAGTCAAACTATAAAGTTTTTAGAAAAAAATAGGAGAAAATCTTAAGGATCTACAGCTAAATTGATGCCAAACGCATCCATAAAAGTCGCAACTCACGCCTGAAACTGAGTATTGTGTGTCAATTACACTCCAATGTTTTTTTTTTTTTTAAACAGTTCACGAATCGGACGTCGTCAGCATCAAAACCTAGCTCTGCACAGCTTGTTAGCCCAGCTTGTCTGCATGATCAGGTACCTACTGGACTCTTGAAGCAGACAGTGCTATTTGAAAGGGAGTTATATTAGATAAAAATAGATAATACTCAGGCAAATAGTAAAGTATAATTTCAATGCTCAGAGAAGGAACACAATGGAATTATTTAAACTCCTCAAGTAAACACAGAGAACTGAACAACAACAACAAAAAAGAGAAGGCTGAATAAAAGGGGAATAAAGACAAAGAACAAATACAATAAACAGAATGGTTATAAACATGTTAGATATTAATCCAACTATATCAGTAATTAAATATTAATGCTGAATAGAGATTAAAAGATTGTAACAGTGTATTTAATTTTCTTAAAAAACGCACCCATAGACTCTAAGGGAACTCCATTTTAAATATAAAATCATAGGGCTGCCGGAGTGGCTCAGTCGGTTAAGCGTCCGACTTCGGCTCAGGTCATGATCTCAGAGTTTGTGGGTTCGAGCCCGCGTCGGGCTCTGTGCTGGCAGCTCAGAGCCTGGAGCCTGCCTCGGATTCTGTGTCTCCCTCTCTCTCTGACCTTCCCCTGCTCACGCTGTCTCTCTCTCTCTCAAAAATAAAAATAAAGCATTAAAAAATATTTTGAAAATATATAAAATCATAGGTTACGGAGTGACTGGATGGCTCAGTTGGTTAAGTGTCTGACTTCGGCTCAGGTCATGATCTCACAGTTTGTGAATTCGAGCCCCGCGTCGGGTCTGTGCTGACAGCTCAGAGCCTGGAGCTGCTTCCGATTCTGTGTCTCCCTCTCTATCTGCCCCTCCCCTGCTCATGCTCTGTCTCTCTCTCTCAAGAATAAATAAACATTAAAAACAATTTTTTAGAAAAAGAAAAAAGATGTAAAATCTATAACCTAAGCATTGGCCTTAGGAAAACATAAAAAGGAGATGAATTTAAATGTAAACCAAATCAAAGGAAAAAATCACAATATAAATTAGAGCAGAGATCAATAAATTAAAAAACATGAAACCCATGGAAAAAAATGAACAAAGCAAAAAAAAAAAACACAGGGTCTATGAAAAGATCAATAAAATCATAACTTCGAGGCAAGCTAACCGAGCCAAAAAGAGAGAGAAGACACAATTCGGTCATACCACATGTGGAAAAAAGCCATCAGTAATGATCCCATAGACGTGAACATATAACAAAGGAATATTATTAATAACTCTCTGCCCACAAGTTTGATAATTTAGATGGAAAGGACCAATTCCCTGAAAGACCAAAACTCATACCAGGAGAAATATGCAATTTGAATAGACCTATTTGTATTAAAGAAATTGAATCAATAATTAATGACCTTCCTGAAAATGCATGAGGCCACACAGTTTCACTGGAGAATTCCACCAACCCTTCAAAGGATAAAAATGTATTAGTTTACCACGGCTGCTAGGCAAAGTCCTGCAAGATGAATGGCTTCCACATAGACATTTACTTTCTCACAGGCCTAGAGGCTGGGAGTCTGAAGTCCAGGCAGGGCCGAGGCTGGGAGTCTGAGGTCCAGAGGGGCTGAGGCTGGGAGTCTGAGATCAGGCAGGGCTGAGGCTAGTTCCTCCTGACGCCTCTCTCCTTGGCATGTAAAGCGTCTTTTCCCTGTGTCCTCACATGGTCGTCCCTCTGTGCGTGCCTGTGTCCTAATCTTCTCTGAAAAGTACATCAGCCCTATAGGATGAGGGACTCCATCACCTCAAAGACCTTATGTCCAAATATAGTCACAAATAGGTATTGGGTGGGGGGGCTGATAATTCAACCAGTGAATTTTGGCAGGTAAAATTCAGCTCAGAACAAACTGCTAATTTTCTAAATCTCATTTACAGAAAAGAAAACACTTCTTAACTTATTCTATGAGGCCAGCGTCACCCTGACACAAACACCAGATATAGACGTGACATGACACGAAAGGAAAACCACGGGCCAATGTCTCTCGTAAATATAGACGCAAAAGTCTTCAACATAAATATTAACAAATAGATTGCTGTCATATGTAAAAATGAACATCCACAATGAAAAAGCAGTATGTATACCATATGCAAACTTGCCTCCGCACTTGAAACAAAATTTTTGTAATCCACAGGGTTAAGAAAAATCTGCTGATTATATGAGTTGTTCCAGAAAAAAACATTTGATAAAATCTAATGGTAAAAACACTGAGCAAACTAAGACTGATAAAGAGTGATATTTCCTTAACTTCATGCAAACAGTTTTCTTTATGAAAAATTGGATATCGTCCCATAAGATCAGAAGCAATCCAAGGACATCCCCTCCCGCTGCACCTGTGCAAGCCCATATTGGAGGTCCCAGTCGATGCAATAAGACAAGAAAAGAAAATAAAAGCTACCCAGTTTGGCAAGAAGAAATAAAACTGTCCTTTAAAAATTTTTTTAATCTTTGCTTATTTTTGAGAGAGAGAGAGACACAGAGCATGACCTGGAGAGGGGCAGAGAGAGAGGGAGACATAGAATCTGAAACAGGCTCCAGGGTCTGAGGTGTCAGCACAGAGCCGCTGTCAGCTTGTCAACCCCGAGATCATGACCTGAGCCGAAGTCGGTCACTTAACCAACTGAGCCAACCAGGCACCCACCAAAACTGTCATTTAAAAAAAAATAGACGACATGACTGTTACATCAAAGAAATGTCAAAGAATCAGTAACAACAAAAACTTCTGGAAGTAATAAGGAATTGCAGCATAGTCTCATGAGCAAGATTATTGCATATAGCCAGTTTTTCCTATATACAAGCAATTTAATTTTGCAGTTAAAAACAAAAGCTCATCTAATGAGCACCATAAAAAGGCAATCAATTATTACAGGTGACCAAGGAAAAAAACAAATGGCCCTTTAAATTACCTGTTTATATAGGGCTCTGTGTAAAATAAAATATTTTAGACAATCTCAATGTCTTTTAGTAGGGATACTGTTGTATAAATATGATTCTTTATAATATACAACACCGATTACCATGAAATCTATTTGTGTGTACTTTCTTATATCTCCAAGCTATATTATGTAATAGGTAAGCGCCATGTAATATTATCGGTGGAAACACAAGTGTGTGAACCAATTGATGATAATAGCTATTTCTGAAGAGACAGCTGGGATAAGGAAGCACTGTTTGATGGGTCTTGGTCCTTATTTGAATTTCCAAAAAAAGAAAAAGCAAGGATAATTAAATCGTGTTTGCTTTATAAAAGTTAAAATTACAAAACTAATAAGAATGCATTCCTGACTAATGGGTACAGTTATGAGAGCAATGTCCCCCAGAACAAGGGATTCCACAGGAAACCTCGGTTGTGTAGAGGCATCAGAATTACCACATTATTATAAAGTTATCCGTAATTTAGGGAGTTCAGGGAAGAAGAAGAAACCCTATCGAAGAATCCAGACTTTGGAAATCGTATCTCATTTAACGTTCACCTGATTTCCATGAGCTCCCCAGCATTATCGCCTGTGTTACAGGTGGGGTGATCGAAGGTCAGAGAAATAACTGTGAGCAGGGTCACGATCCACTGACAATAGAGTCCACATTGAACATGGTCAGTGGACTTTAAAAGTTCATGTTCTTTGTCACTCAGTTGTCCTCACTTTATATTCACAAAGCAAGGAAACCTCATCCCAATGAGAGATATTATATAGAAATAAAATTTTAGACTCAGCATCATCTGAGAGGCTATCATTATAAGATCCATTTCTATATTCTGGTGCTATTCCTGCACCCCAGTAAATGACCCATAATAACAGTGATTTGTAGATCTTGTTATAAACCTTCTAATAAAAATTCCTATGTAAGTATTTAATTCATTTCAACAAGAATTCATCAGCTCATTTCACCCACGTAAGCAAGTTTAGGAGTAAAGTTCCTTCCAGAGGTTTTCGGAGGTCACTGGGTGTCACGTGCTCGGGCTCACACGAGAGATGCAAATATAAAAAGGAGAGAGGGGAAGACGTCAGAAGGTGCAGACTGTTTTGAAGATGTGCGGGAAACCCACGAATCACACATAAAAACTCAAAGGGGTGCTTTTGCCACTGCGGGTCTGTGCTGGAGAATATACAGAAAAATAGGTATTATAGAGGCAGCCTTAAGAGGGGATGGCCATGACCAGTTACTTAACCTTTAAGTCTGCGAAGTGGGGCTGGATGCCCTCATTGCTCTATTAGTGTCACACTCGACTTCTGTTTTGGAACATTTCTACTTGCTAGGCTGCTGACATAACCAATTTATTTTAATTTTCAATATAGATCTTATGACTTCATTGCCCTCAAACGTAGTTTACTTCATTTAAAGAAAATCTCCCCCCCTCTTTTTTTATCCCTTTCTCCCTTCCTTCCTTCTTTCCTTTCTTCCTTCCCTTCTTTACTTCCTCCCTCCCTTCCTCCCTCCGTCCGTCCCTCCCTTCCTTCCTTCCTACCTCCTTCCTTCTTGTCCTTCCTTCCTTCCTTCTCTTTCCTTCTCCTTCCTTCCTTCTTCCTTCCTTCCTTCCTTCCTTCCTTCCTTCCTTCCTTCCTTCCTTCCTTCCACCTTCCCTTCTTTCCCTTTATGGGTCAAGAGATCTCACATATTTCAGATACAAAATTCAATAAGAAAACAAAATTCAGTGGGGTCCAGACTATCAAAAGCAGTATGCATCTAAAGAAATGCAATCACTCTATAATTCCAGAGCAGACTGAAATACAGAGAAGGGATGGAGGGGAGATTGACTCAGTCTATCCCACAGCTCCGGAAGAGCTTCCTGGAAGAGGCAACATGTGAACTTAGGATGCAAAGAAAAATTAGCTTTCTGCCATGTTCATTTCACAAGAGGATGGGACAATCCAGGCTGAGAAGGTGACCCATGCTGAAGGACAGCATGTGTTTGAGGGGGATCTAAACAGTGGGATTATTTGGGAACACCCCCTGAAAGATCCAGAAATAGAAAACTGCAGAAGCAGACGTTGGTGGCCAGCAGGTATGGGGCTCATGTCCTGTATCATACACAACAGGGGATCTGGGGAATGACTTCAGATAGAGGAGAAACATCACTGTACTATTTTTTTTTTAATGTTAAAGAATCAGTTCAGGTGTGAGAAGCATTGAACAGGAAAGTGAGGTCAACAAGATGGCGAATCACTTCAGTACCTGTGTGGGGAGCAGATTCCAGAGAACTGGAGGTAGAGCTTTGCGGAAGCTTTGATGTTTTCCAAGTTGTATCTAGGTCAGAAGTTAGGGTGTGGTCCATCCAGGGACTGGAGCGCGAGGGTTCTAACCCAGTGGGATGTCAGAATGCAGGCTTCCTTTTTGGTAGCCTCAGATCGTAGTGATCTTGTCTATAGCTTGACCCATCCTTTCCTGACGTCCTTCATGAGAAAAGCTTCTCCTGGTAGGACTTCCAAAGGCTACAGTAATGCACACCTGAGTTCTTACGATCCCCCCGTGTCTCTCTCCCATGTCCCAGTTCACTCAAAGACCCACCCAAGAGCCTGTACATTCCTTCTTCATCTAAGTACCACCAAATGTCATCATGGACCCCCCACCCTCATTCCCTCATTTCATCCTAGTCCTCTCCCAACAGCCCACCTCCTCATGTCATCCAACTGGGGATGACGGCTTCCACAGGTGAACTTGGAAGGTCACAAACATTTCATGCAGAGCGTTCTGCAATGCTACACCTGCTTCTTCTCTAGGAAATGTCACCTTGTCTGTAGGCATGGTTTTGAGGCTTCCAAGCCCCCCTGTTCTGATTCCAGTGCTTTCTGAAAGTCCATTGCTATCCTGTCTTGAACTGTAAAAGATGTTCTGATCAATCTCATAAATTCCTATGTTTGCCTTAATGAGCTAAAACGCCTCCCCATCCACCACCAATGAGCCCATACCTAACGAAAGCGTCCACATCACTATTTTCTTTACCAATCAGGTGACTGTTTTTGGCTTTCAAATAATAACTTTAAGCCACTAATAGATAGGTGAGTTAGGCAACCAGTTTTACGGAATACCTGCAGCAAGGTCTTAACGTGTCTTACTTTCCTTGATGGATATTTTTTTATTTTGTTTTTGCTTTATCATTCTTGGTTCATTTCTTTTTTTAAAGATTATTTATTTTGAGAGAGAGAGAGAGACTATGTCTGATGGAGGGGCAGAAAGAGACACCCAAGGGACTCTGAGTTGTCAGCACAGAGCTTGGTGTGGGACTAAAGCCCAGAGACCTCAAGATCATGACCTGAGCTGAAGTTGGACGCTTAAGCGACTGAGCCATCCAGGTGCCCATCATTCTTGGTTAGTTTCTAGAAGTGTTCTCTCCCAGAAGGTAAGCAAGTTCAGGGAAAAGAAAGCACAGATTCACAGCACATGGAGGTCCTTAATAGTTTCCTGTTGGGAATCCATAGGTATCCGGAAATCCGTCATGTCCATCTGCCATGAGCATTTCATCATTCCAGGGAATGCTTTTGTCTCAGTGAGAGCAATTACTCTACAAATATAAGCCCTGATCATCTTATGTTAATTTCTGAGGGGCACCTGGCAGGTTTTCATTTAGGAATGTTAGATCCTCTCACTGTGGAGTGCCTTTGAGTTGTCTCTCCATAAAAAGATTGTCTATTCATGTAGTTAGCATTTTAAAAAATAAAAATTAGGGGCACCTGGGTGGCTCAATCCATTGAGCATCTGACTCTTGATTTCGGCTCAGGTCATGATCCCAGGGTTGTGAGATCGAGCTCCACCTCCGGCTCCGTGCTGAGTGTGGATTCTGCTTAGAAGTCTCTCTCTGTGGTCTGTCTCAAAAATAAATAAATAAATGAACAGTGAGTGAGTGAATGAATGAATAAATAAATAAGTAAACTGAAAATTAGCCCAAGAGGAGTCGTTTTCCATACTTTATTGTGTAACACAACCCCAAACTTAGAGCAAAACTCTGAATGTAGGAGATAAATATTGGGGACTGCAATGTAAATACTTTCTGTATTTCTAAAATCAATATGTTAGCCCATTACTAAAATCTGGGCATTTGCGGGCCTGCCTCTGTTAAGTAGAGAATCAAACAAGCAGATGTGGAAAGAGTATAATAACGACTGCAGAGTTTGATTTCTAAAAGCACGGAAGAAGCACATTACCACCTATAGGGAGAGCTGGCTGTGGTCCCGGGGCTTCCTGATCTACTTTTGCTGTAAACATTTTCTGTGGGATTTGTACTTTCCTATTCACTTGCTCTGTCTGTTCATGTGTGGGGATTTAGAAGTAGCCAGAAATTGGGGCGCCTGGGTGGCTCAGTCGGTTAAGCATCCAACTTCAGCCCAGGTCATCATCTCACGGGTTATGGGTTTGAGCCCCATGTTGGGCTCTATGCTGACAGCTCAGAGCCTGGAGCCTGCTTCAGATTCTGTGATTCCCTCTCCTCCACTCTCTCTCTCTCTCTCTCAAAAGTAAAAATAAACAAAAAAAAAAAAAGAAGTAGCCAGAAATTACGCAGTCAGTCCTTCAACCGTCATCCCAGAAACCCATTAAATTTTTAATTAAAGAATTACTTCATCTTGGTTTTAACACTTGATACGGGATATTAATTGAAAAGCTACCGTATGACAATTACTTAGGAATGAGAATTTTTATCCGCTGTGGTAAAGGAAAAAACAATTAGTCTTACAGAGGTATTTACCATCCAGCTCACACCTGGAAAAATAATGATCATGACAATCCAAGGGTGTATTTTGATTACCCACCCATGAGAAATTATACACCACACTGTGGCAACATTTCTGGGGTGAGTGTGTGTGCGTGTGCGCCCATGCATATGTCCATTCTTTTCCACAATGCAGAAGTTTGAAACTTTTAATTTATTTTTAGTTTTGGAAAAGACTATAATCCAAACTTTGTGCAGCAAACATGTCCCATGAAAAATTTGTCCCCGTGGGTCGCTAGACAACCATTTTCGTGAATGTGTCTGGTGTGATTCACGCCCGTGTGAATCCAGGCCTTTGATCCTTGGGAGCGTGTTAATAGAATGCGGGAGCCCTTGAAAATTGCAAGTAAGTCAGAACATGATGATAGGTATTATTATTCTATGATTTACCACATAAGGACTGTCTTTCCGACGAGCCTAACAGGTACTCTCACTGATGGTCCGAACTTTCGGAAATATCATGTAACGGTTGCAAGCAGCCTACCTACGGAAGCCTCCCCCTCACCTACCGTTCTCATTGTCTACGGCTACGCCATTCAGCTCAAGCATCACTAATTTCAAAACTCCTAATTGCTAAATTTGACTAAGGATGTAGTACCTGCCAGGTGTTAGGTTACTACTCCTCTGCTCTGTATCAGTGCACTCCCTATGCAACCTCCTACAGATGATTATTGCATTGAATCGGAAACAAAGATTTTATTGCTGGTACATTCTTATATGGTGGATCCATGACCATATTCGTGTTCATGAACTCAACACAGAAAGAAAACACAAGTCACGACCTCAGTTTAAATTAGAAGCAAATCACATCCTGCCTGATTGATGAAAGAAATCCCCTCCACACCCAGAAAGACTCAGATACTGGAATTAAACAAGTTTAGATGTTACTGACCTGAAAAGCTGAAACTTCTTTGTGGAAAAAGCCAATTACATAGAAATTAAAGTGCACGTAATTTCAGTCAGTGCTCAATTACAGAACACAGGTATCTTGATAGATTGCTCTAGAAATAAATGTGAACACAGAATTAATGCCAAATTAAAATATCACTGGGGCGCCTGGGTGGCCCAGTCGGTTAGGCGTCCAGCTCTTCATCTTGGCTTAGGTCATGATCTTACGGTTTATGATAGATCAAGCCCCATGTCAGGCTCTGTGGTGATGGTGCAGAACCTGCTTGAGATTCTCTCTACCTGTCCCCCACTGGGTCTCTCTCTAGATCTCTCTCTCAAAAATAAATAAACAGTAAAAAATTCAATTTAAAATATCATTGAAGATTGGAGACCCACCATAAGGTTTGCACATAAACACTCGAGTGTGTGTTACTTAGGATCACAGAAAAAAGAATCTTCAGAACATATACATTAAGACTGTGACAACCAGATCTAGAAGTAAAATACACCATCCTGTAACAAGCAATGGGCGCCACAAACTGGTAACTGCATGACTTAAAATAACTTTGATTTCGTGGAATACGCAAAGCAGTCTCGCTTAAAATATCAGGAAACAATGTGTGGAACATGAGTGGTAAAATAGCATTTAAAGTATTTGAAGACTTTTTCAGGAGTAAGTTAGAAATACTGATTAATTATATATGCTTTATATGCACACATTAAATCGGATCCCACACTGAAGAATGGAAAAGGAACATAAAATTGCAAGCCAATCGAGCGGAAAGTAAGAAAAATCTCATCAATCCATTAGGCAGACACAAAAGAGATATTAAAAAAGAACACTTGATAGAAAAGAGAAACACATCACGTCCTATCAAAAACTACCATATTGACAGTGCACATAAAAGGGGTGAAACATAGAAGAAATAAATAGCTAAATTGAATTCCAATGAACCAAGTTAAGTATGTATGAGTCGGTGTCGTGTGAATAGGGTTAATGACGAATGACAGGTTCACGTGAATGTGAAAAGTAACACCATACTAACACCATGGCGTTCACGCATATGCCTCTGAGCAGAGACCTGGATTCACACGGGCTTGAATCACACCAGACACATTTCACGAAAATGCTCGTCTAGTGACACACGGGGACAGATTTTCCATAAGGGCTGGCTCATGAAATGTATTTTTAATATTAATATTTCTATTTATTATTAATTGATATTAAATAATATTTAAATTATATTTAAAATATAAATAATATTTAAATTAGTATTTAAATTAAATAATTAACATTATTATATATAAATATTAATGCTTATATTTTTAATATTTATTTATTTATGGGAGAGCCAAGTGGGGAAAGAGCAGAGAGAAGACAGACGATCCAAAGCGGTCTCTGTGCTGACAGCACCGAATTCACAACTCACGATCCGCGAGAGCATGACGTGAGCCAAAGTCAGACACTCAACTGATTAAGCCACCCAGGAGCCCTTGGACTGATTTTTAATATAAAAACGTTGAATGCAAAATGTAATGTTCAATCTCTTCCGGCTACATGGGGGCTCTGGAAACCACATTATTCTCGTTTTATTTTCTGTAATTGTAAGTGTTTTTTAAAATAAAAGATTTCTATTCTGTAAGCATGAAGAACTATCACAGTGGATTATAAATGCAATTCAGAGGGACATGATCCTTTGAAAGCTTAGGAATTCAAATAAGCTTCACTCGCAGATACTATTCAAAACAGGGTCACAGTGCACCACAACACAAATATTTGGAAGACCATGATCTGAGCCAAAATCTCTCTCACTTTCACGCTGGCTTGCGGAAGTTTGGAAAGCATCCTGGGATTTGGATAGAAACGGAGATGGAAGATAATTTGTGACTTTCAATACGTTAGCTACTCCTGGGAGCCCAAGGTATCTCCTTACATGTAACATGTGGTAGAAATAATTTAGGTTTTATTGAATTTTTTTGAAAAAAAAAATGGTATGAGAGACATTGGCTTGAGTCTTTTTTTTTTTTTTTTAATTTAAGGTAGTTAGTACTTAGACACAGTGTAGTCTTGGCTTCAGGAGTAGAATCCAGTGATTCACGTCTTACATGTAACACCCAGGGCTCATCCCGACAAGTGCCGTCCTCAGTGCCCATCACCCGTTTGACCTGATTCTTTTTTTTTTTATTGTTTTTAATTTTTTTTTTTTTTTGAGACAGAGAGAGACAGAGTGCGAACAAGGGAGGGGCAGAGAGGGAGACACAGAATCCAAAGCAGCTCCAGGCTCCGAGCTGTCAGCACAGAGCCCGACGCGGGGCTCGAACCCATGAACTGCGAGATCATGACCTGAGCCAAAGTTGGACGCTCGACCGAATGAACCCCCCCCCAGGCATCCCCCATTTGACCTGACACTTGAAGAAAGGCTTCATAAATGTCCATTGGATCCAACTGGGGTGTCATCCACCATCGAAGCTTCTCTGGAAATCAGGACTCAGATGACAATAATGAGTGCACACCAATCCCCACCCCAACATGTAGTGGGTGTGGTATGTCTCAGGCTGGGCCACCCAATCAGCATATCTTCTGATGATGACATTTCCCTTTATTGTGTCATAACCTATGAGTCACTGCTGTCTGGTTGGGCATTAACTCCTAGTGACCAAAGCCCTCCTTCCGCCTGAGGACTCATAACCCGTCCCACCAAGTTCGCTCCGGGGACGCACAATGAGGTTGCAGAACTGAGCCTCTAACGAGTGCTTCTTGGCCATTTCCTACCAAACGTGGGTTTCCAAGGACAGTGGGGATCGTCATGTTGTTGAGGACCTAACAGAGGAGAAAAAAAACCAACAACCAGTTCATTCTATGTAGAAGGACTAGGGACAAAAGCCTTACAAACATTGGAGGATTTAATATCACAGACTGCATGTAAGTATAATTCAAAAGAACGTAAATGATATTAGGACTCCTGACGTCAGGAGACAAAAATTTAACATAAATACTTCAAAACAGTGTTTTTAATGTTATTATTTTTGAGAGAGAGAGAGTGAGCAGGGAAGGGGTCGAGAGAAAGGCAGAGGATCTCAAGCAGGCTCTGCACTGACAGCACAGAGCCTAATGGGGGGCTTGAATTCACAAACCATGAGATCATGACCTGAGTGACCCAGGTCACTTTTTTAACATTTTATTTTTGAGAGACGGAGCATGAGCAGGGGAGGGCAGAGAGAAAGAGTGAGATACAGAATCTGAAGCAGCTCCAGGCTCTGAGCTGTCAGCACAGAGCCCGACGCGGGGCTCAAACTCACAAACCATGAGATCATGACCTGAGCCAAAGTCGGCGCTTAACTGACTGAGCCAACCAGGCACCCCTGGAAATGCTTTAAAATACACAGGCTTGTGATGAGAAGCACCCCTATACTTTTTAAACTATGGTTAATTTGGGGCACCGTTTACCATTTTGTAGATGGGCTCCGGTCGGCCTGCCCATCAGCCAACAAAGGACATCTGGGCTGTTTCCATTGTTTTCACGGATTACAGAGCCACGGTTAACACTCTTCGCTGACAGGTTCGTGAATGAACAGACGTTTTTTATTTCCATTAGGTAAATTCCTAGGAGGGGGATTTCCGGTTCGAATGATAATCAGAGGTTTAGTGTTAGGAGAAGCCAGCAAACTATTTTCCAGCGCGGCTGTTCCTTTCCGTATTCCCTCCAGCCCCGGGTAAGAGTTCCTACGCTTCCTGTTATCAGGATTTTTAAAATAGATTATATTTTAGACATTCTCATCAGTAGGTTTTAGTTTTATTTTTATGTTTTTATTTTTATGTTAGATTATTTTAATCTAAAGCAGTCTCCATGATCAGCACACAGCCAGGTGCGGAGCTCAGTCCCACAACCCTGGGATTTACGACCCGAGCCGAAATTTAGAGTCAGACACTCATCCGACTGAGCCACCCAGGCACCCCCATGGTTAGAGTTTTAAATCACATTTCCCTAACGACTAACGATGTCGAGTTTCTTTTCAAGCACTTATTAGCTGAATATCATCGTCTGTGCTTATTATTATTGTTATCATTATAGTTTTAAAAATAGACTTTGGGTCGCCTGGGTTGCTCGTTAGGTTAAGCCTCCGACTTCAGTTCAAGTCAGGATCTCGCGATTTGTGGGTTCGAGCCCCACGTCGGGCTCTGTGCTGACGGCTTGGAGTCTGGACCCTGCTTCGGATTCTGTGTCTCCCTCTTTCTCTCCGCTGCTCCCCTGCTCATTCTCTCTCTCTTTCTCTCTCTCTCTCGCAATAACTAAATAATAATAAACTTTTAAAAAGTTAAAACAATAGATTTCTTTCTCTTGAAATAATTTCAGATTTACACAAAGATCATCATAGTTTATAGAGTCTCTGTATGTCCCTCCTCTAGTGCCCCCCCCCATTATACTATTATCTCACTAATGATCTGCGGTATGTTTGTCACGACTGAGGACTGGCCATGGGTATGTCGTGATTACACTCCAGACGTTTTCCAGCCGCCATTACTTTTCCCAGTAACCTCTCCCACCCCCACGTTCCGGAATCCCCGTCCAGCACACTGCATCATCGTTACTTCTCACGTCTCCACATTCTCTCTCCGTGGCCATTTATCAGCCTTTCCTGCTCTTTTCAAGACCGCGACAGCCTTGAGGACCAGCCGGGTGTTGGTAATTGGTATCCGCAGGAGAAGCAGAGGTGATCTTCTGTGTAATTCGCCGTAGAACCGACGTGGAAGGGAGAAGAACAACTTTTAGAAGGGACTGGAGGCCCTGTGCTTCTGTCTCCGTGAGGTCCATGCCGTATTTAGAGGTTCAGCGTACGTTGATTGAATGAATGAGTGAATGAATGAATGAGTGAGCGAATGAACCAAGGAAGGACTGGCGTAATGCCTATGATATTGTGTGTGCACGAAAAGCAGAGCCACGATGATTTACCGGGCTGTCTAGAATCACTTCCCTGTACGTGAAAACGGCATTCATGCTCCGTAAATATTCTGTTAGGTTCCTTCTTCCCGGCTGTGAGGGACCCGGTTTTATCTGCAGGTTGGGTTCATCTCTGGAGGGTGAAAATCCCGTGCTCTCCCGTCTTTTCTTGGTGGCGGTCCATGTTTTAATGTACAGGAACTAAAAATCCTGTGCAACCCACTGCAGGGTCTATTAACTTAATTAGGCTCGATGCATCTATTCAAGTCCCAGCCTCAACTGGGTTGTTTTTTTTTTTTTTTTTGCTTGTTTTTGTTTTTGTTTTTTGTTTTGCTCTGTGTCACACCTTCACACCTGAGGGAACGTGTCTTCCCTTGCTCCCTCCTTTGCATTCCTCTTGCAACATGAGCCTGTTCTGGAACCGACGGCCATAATCAAACATCTGTCTGGAAAGAGTGCACATATACCTATGTTTCCATTGCGTATGCAACAGAGAACAAACGCACGCCTTAATATGGCTTGGACGGACGCCCTGAACAAAGTGCGGTTTCAGCACATCAGGTAGGAACGCTAATTATGCATAATTGACGCTCTCCAGGCATCAGCAGCTGCAGGTGTAGTTAAAACAAAGCAGAGCCCTTGAGGGGGGCGCGTGGAGATGCCAGGAGGGAGGAAGACTTGTCCTGTCCCTGAAGGCAACCTCCAAGTGGTCCGTCCTCCGCGCTTAAATCAACATCACCACCTGCTGGCCCGCCTTCGGAACTGCATGCCCCTGGCGATGGCCCCTGGGGTTATTTTGCACCGTTCCTGGGTTTTCCGCAAACCTACTTCCATCGCAGCGCGTATGAACATGCGCACTGTGCTTAGATGAAGCCTCATGCACAATGCATGTGTTAAAGATACTTATATTTTGCATATTTATGAATATAAATCTATATATGCTATATAAATATATAACATTTTACATCTATATTTTAATATATAAGTATAATACATATTGTGTATATTGTATATAGTAAATATATGTTAAACTATATATAAACATATAAAACTAGATATAAATATATAAGTATATATAAATATATGAAAATATATATATAAATATGTAAAACAATATGCATCTAAAACTATATTTATGCATACAGAGCTCATCATGGCTCTTTTAGCCTGATTCTCCTGGGACCTCGGGGATCACGAAGAATTCGTATCCTGCCTGATAGCCACATTTTCCAAGCACAGAGCAACACCAATTCAAAGGGGTTTGTGGGCAGATTAAATGAAATAATAAACGTGCAAAGTGTGTTAAAACCCGTACTGTGTTATGAAGTACCATTTCCATGTTAAATGGATTCACCTGAATTATGACATCAGGCACACGGGGATGGGAATTACGCAGACGCAGTCTGAAGTAAACACTTACCAACACTTACCGTACGTCTAGCACACGGGGATAATCAAATGTGAGCAAGAAGTAGTTTTGTCCCTTAAGAAACACACTATCTATTAAAGTCACAGATCCGTTGCCAGAAAATCTGGTGAATGTCCAACTTATCCCGCCTTCCCGTGGGTACTGGACAGGTAGGAAGATCTTGCCAGGTTAAAATGTTACTATCAGAAGCTGCAATTTCATATATGCACCTCTGCAAGATTTTATAACACCTGCTGTACATTCATTGATATTTTTTTTTCTATGTAAACACTTGACCTTGTAAAATTATCTTCTAAACAGGCGTTTTCTTCCCCCCAGCTCCCGTATGAGTGTATCAGTGTGTTATCGGGCTCAGACCTTTGCTCACTGCTCACAATCCGCTAGCACGTCACGGCCAAGTCGATTTCCAAAGTGAGGACCTTACCTTCAGTTTCTGCAGCATCATATATTTTGGATGCCTCTGCTAATCACCTGACATTGGAGAAAGGGGGGTGGGGAAGCCGTGAGGACATTCTGTTGTCTGTTGTTCAGGGAGCCTTGCTGGAGAAAGGGGACATTTGCCTCCAGGCGGGGCCCAAATGGTGCAGGTGTTTGCAGGAAAACCGTATCTTTGTCACCTTTGCACCGAGGTCTCCCAAAACGCAGTGTCCTAATTTCAGATCAGTGAGCTGGGGGGCATTTTCACAGGTGCATTTGCCCCAACGTTGACTGTGATAGAACTTGGCACACCAGCCATTCATTTATTACCCGGCTGTCTCTTCTTTTTCTGTAGAGATCTGGCTCTTTCCGTTAAGCTCTTCAAGATCCCTCAGACATCTTGATTTCCTTTCACGTAGCAGGTGTGCCATAAATGTTTGGTAAATACACGATAAGAAGCAGCAGGAGAGAATAGGGCAATGGGAACATTTCTGAGACATTAAATGGAATGAATTTGTTGGACATCCCTTTGGTTTCTTCTCGAGATAATGGAACAATGATTCACACGCAGTCCCTCATTTCAGAGATGTTCTGATGGATGGAAAATGAAATTTGGCCAATCCTTACCAAGGGAAAGTTTAACATTTTTAAAAATTTTTTTAATATTTATTTATTTTTGAAAGAGAGAGAGACAGAGCACAAGCAGGGGAGGGACAGAGAGAGAGAGAGAGAGAGAGAGAGAGAGAGTGAGAGACACAGAATCTGAAGCAGGCTGCAGGCTCTGGGCTGTCAGCACAGAGCCCGAAACGGGGCTCGAACCCGTGAACCGTGAGATCATGACCTGAGCTGAAGTCGGCTGCTTAACGGAGTGAGCCACCCAGGCGCCCCTAAGAGGTTTTTTAAGACTTCTTCTCCTACTTAGCCTTTGAGTATAAAGATGATGCTTTTTCATAAAAGGTTTGAAATAAAAGCTGTATAGCTCAATTAAGCTGGAAGGGAAGGAAAAAATTCCAATGGGATCTGTTGCACGTGCAGAAGGAAGATAAAGTGTCACTTCGAGACTCCCTTTCTTTTCTCTGGTACAACCTGCAATGTATGACTCTCAGTCAAAAGGAGGTTGGAAAAATAGAAAGCCCAGGTCCTGCATTTCCAGCTCCTCACAGTTGAATCATTAAACTCGGCCTGTCAAACGACTGTGCAGAAGATTGAAGTCATTTACATTAATTTTCTTAGTCTCTGGTAGGCGATACTGAACCTCCGTGCGCATCACTATAGTGGCAGCCAGATCTGACCTCCTGTTCATAGAAAACCCGAGGCCCAGACCAGAAGCCAAGGTTGGGATCGTGAGCATGCAGGTCAGGAAATGATCTTGAGGTGCTTCAAGCTTCCCAGCTAGCTGCTTTTACGTACTGGCCGGGTGGGGAGCCCTGGAAAAGTAATAGGGTTTTTTTCTTCTTTTTTCTTTATTTATTTTTTGCTGGTGAATTGGCCTTCAAGGAGGTTTACGTGGGAAGTGCTCTGTGTATTTGTTTTCTGGTTTTACTTTACTTTTAAAATGCTTATTGTTTTTTTTCTTGACGATGTTTGACATATAACATTATGTAAGCTTAAGGTGTACACATGATAATTGGGCATATCTCTATCATCTATCCATCCGTCCATCCACCAATCCATCCATCCGTCCATCCATACATCCATCCATCCGTCCATCCATCATATGTATCATCTATGTATCTGTCCGTCCGTCCATCCATCCATCCATCCATCCATCTATCCATCCATCCACCCACCCACCCATCCACCCATCCACCCATCCACCCATCCACCCATCCACCCAACCAACCATCCACCCATCCATCCATCCAACCATCCACCCATCCATCCATCCACCCATCCATCCATCCACCCATCCATCCATCCACCCATCCATCCACCCATCCATCCATCCACCCATCCATCCATCCACCCATCCATCCATCCATCCATCCACCCATCCACCCATCCATCCATCCATCCCCCCACCCATCTATCCATCCATCCATCCATCCATCCATCCGTCCATCCATCATATGTATCATCTATGTATCTATCTGTCCATCTGTCCATGAATCATATGTATCATCTATGTATCTATCTATCTAGCCAGCCATCACGTCTGTCTATTATCTATCTGTCTGTATGTCTGTCTGTCTAACTATCATCTATCCATCTCTATCATAGTATAGTTGCCATTGTAGGGAAAATGCTGTGAAAGTTCCTCTAAAAATAAAAAATCATAAATTAGATCTACCAGCAGTTCCTGTTCTGGGTATGTATGTACCCAAAGGAAATGGAAATAGGATATCAAAGAGATATATCCACTGCTCTGTTTATTCTTCGGGGTTTTCTTTGATGCTAATATATCAATTTCCAGGAAGCCTTGTGCAGACGAAAAGTTGGTTTTAGCAGTCGGTGCAGCAAGAGAGAACACTCAACATGGGAGTAGTGAGCTGAAGGCCCCCCCAAAGAGCCTAATCGCCAAAATTTCTTGATAGGTTCTCTTACATGCCAAAAGGGACTTTGCAGATGTGGTGAAACATGTTGAAATTGGGGGACTCTCCTGGATCTTCGGGGTGAGCCCAGTGTCATCTCAGGCTCCTTATGCCAGGGAGGCAAAGAGTGGTTTGCACACATACAGAAGAGAAGAAGGCACAGTAGCCAGAGAGAGTTTCAAAGATGGCAGGGATGTGGCTACAAACCCAGGGACGCGTGGAGCCCCCGAAGCTGGAGGAGGCGGGAAGGACCCTTCCCTGGAGCCTCTGGAGGGAGCAGTTCTGCCCCACCTGGATCTCGGCAGCCCTGCCCTGCCTGTATCTCAGGGGTCCTGCCCCTCCTGGATCTCGGCAGCCCTGCCCCTCCTGGATCCCAGAATTGTGGGAATATCAATTTATTGTTTTAAGCTAGCAACACTGTAATTTTTTAAAAGCAGCCACATGAAACTTTAATACCCCATGGAAGGCTGTTCTGGCTACCTTTCAGGTAGGCTGCAAATGCTGTTAAAGTATGTTTTATTTATGATTTTTAAATTTTTTATTTATTTTAGAAATTGAAGCATAACGAACACAACGTGTTATTTGTTTCAGGTGTATGGTGTAATGATTCAGCAGTTCTACACATTACTAGATTTATTCTTGTAGCCTCTCACTGTGATGAAATGCACACAGTATAACATTTACCATTCTAACCATTTTTAGATGTACACCTCTTTGGCCTTTAGAGCATTCACAGTGTTTTACAGCCATCAGGTCTGTCTAGTTGTAGAGCATTTTGATCCCCCACCAAGAAAACCATTAGATGTTATTCCCCATGCCGTCTCCAGCCCTGGGTAGCCACGAATCTACCTTCTGTCTCTATGGATTTGCATATTCTGGACTTTTCATATAAATGGCGTTCAACGGCAAGTGGTGTCTTGTCTGGCTTCTTTCACTGGGCACAGTGTTGTCAAGGTCCATTTACATCATGTCCTACCCACTAGGATGGCTGTACTAGGAAGGAGGGAAGGAAGGAAGGAAGGAAGGAAGGAAGGAAGGAAGGAAGGAAGGAAAGAAAGAGAAGGAAGGAGGGAAGAAAAGATAGATATGATGGATGGATGGAAGCAAGCAAGGAAGGGGAAAGGAAAGAAGGGAGGAAGGAAAGATAGATATGGATGGATGAAAGGAAGGAAGGGGTGAAGGAGGAAAGAAGGAGGGAAGTAAGGAAGGAAGAAGGGAGGGAGGAGGGAAAGATATGATAGATGGATAGGAAGGGAGGAAGAGGTAAAGGAGGAAGGAAGAAGGAGGGTGGGAAGAAGAGAGGGAGAAAGGAAGGAGGGAAGAAGGAAAGATAGATATCATGGATGAATGGAAGGAAGGAAAGATAGACATGATGGATGGATGAAAGGAAAGAAGGAGGAAGAAGGGAGGAGGAAGGTAAGAAAGATAGATATGATGGATGGATGGAGGGAAGGAGGGAGAGGAGAAGGGAGGGAGGAGGGAAAGATGGATGGATGACAGGAAGGGAGGAAGGAAGAGGAGAAGGAAGGAATGAAGGGAGAGACGGAAGGAGAGAAACAAATGTTGGCAAGCATATCAGAGATTGGAAGGGGTATCCTCCTGATGGGAAACCTTTCCTTCTGGATGAGCTTGTGGGGAATCTGAAGGAAGGAAAAAGCCCAAGGTATCCACTGATTCCCACAGAAAAGTCCCAGTGAAATGGGTAGCTCCCCACTTGTAACCATCGAGACGTTTTAAAGATTAAAACAAAATAATAGGCCCTTTGTAGGTTACTGTCGTGTAGAGGTCTAAAACCCAGGTCATGTTACGTCACCGTCAGGCAGGAAAATTCCCACCCCTAACACTGCAATGATCAAACATGTTACCTTCCTCATTGGCATAGCTAAGCCCGCCTTCATTTTGCTAGTGTGTTGGTACAAAGCTCTTCCGTTTGGTAGATTCCTGGATGTTTTGTGTGTTAAATATCTCACTTCTTTAGATGTGCAGATCAGGGATACCAGAGGTTGGGGGTGCTTGGGTGGCTCATTGGTTGAGCGTCCAACTCTTGATTTTGTCTCAGGTTGTGATCTCACAGTCGTGGGATTGAGCCCCATCATGCTCTGTTTAGGATTATCTCCATCTCTCCTTCTGCCCTTCCCTGACTCACACATGCTCTGAAAGAAAGAAAGAAAGAAAGAAGAAAGAAAGAAAGAAAGAAAGAAAGAAAGAAAGAAAGAAAGGAAGAAAGAAAAGAAAGAAAGAAAGAAAGAAAGAAAGAAAGAAAGAAAAGAAAAGGAAAAGAAAGCAGAGGTTGGATTTGGACCTGAATTCCCAGTGGGTGAGGAATATTATTGATTGCTGGAAACCTAATCCAGGACGACCATGTTGTTCGTGTATTTCACGGGAAGCTCCTCAAGGTCACAAGTCTTCATATATACACGGTTTTGATTCTTTCATTTTTTTTTTTAATGTTCATTTATTTTTCAGAGAGAGATACACAGAGTGTGAGTGGGGGAGGGGCAGAGAGAGAGGGACACACAGAATCCAAAGCAGGCTCCAGGCTCTGAGCTGTCAGCACAGAGCCGGGCGTGGGGCTTGAACCCATGAACCCTGAGATCATGACCTGAGCCGAAGTTGGATGATTAACAGACTGAGCCACCCGGGTGTCTGTGATCAACACACAGGGTTTTGTTTCGAGCTTGGAGAACCGCATATGAAAATAGACACAGTTCTTGACAGGGCAGGAATCTGGAATTACAAGGTACCTGGGAGTAGTATCCTGGAGAAATTTTAGTAATAACTGGAGATCCTTACAAAGTGGAGCAAAGAAGTAAAAATAGGAAACGAAAACTACCCTGAAAGATGTAACAGGAATTTAATGTGGACGTGCCCCCAGGTATTACGAGTGATTGCTGCTGAAACAACACATAGATGTGAGGAGAGGTTGGGGCTTCATTTCAAGTTGTAAGCATCCATCCAGTGGCTCGACAGTCAGTTCAGAAATTATGAAAACGCGCACCAAATAGGTTTTAAAATCACACGGCCTTTAATTAGAACCCTGGAGATGAATGTGCGTTTCTTCGGACTAATTCCCTCATTTCAAAATTGTACTCCACGACACTTGTCAGTTTCATGAAGGTGCCGCTTTCCCAAACGCCTGTAAATAAACAGACATAAATCAAGACGGGTGACGTCAGGGCCGCGAAGGAGGAGGAAAGGGGGCTGGGGGAAGGTGTCCCGTGCCTTGGAGATGCTCTGGGCCTCCTCGGGAACGTTTGCGGCCCGAAGCTCGCCAGCAGCATCGTTAACCAAACCACTAATTAAAGCTGGGAGCATCAGGCTCCTGTTACAGGATCAGCTTTTTTCAAAGGAGAGGGCTTCCCGCCGGCTTCAACAGAAATGGATTCATTAATGCGAAGCCCTTAATTAACAGAACTGGTAAGAGCATCAGAGACTGATACGGGCATGTCAGAAATGACGTGAGCAGAAGAAACATCCGGGACTGGGAAATATATATATAATATATGACATATGTATTATACGGTATGGATATTATATAATATGTGTTATGTAATAGATAATAATTATATATGATATACAATAGATTATATATTACATATTACATATGTAACAAAGTATAAAATGTATAATCTATA
This sequence comes from Cryptoprocta ferox, assembly GCA_028646485.1. NCBI lineage: Eukaryota > Metazoa > Chordata > Mammalia > Carnivora > Eupleridae > Cryptoprocta > Cryptoprocta ferox. Next base: position 104,027,427 of record CM053579.1, read on the forward strand.
ATTATATGACATATTTTATATATTACATGTCATATTATATGTTATTGTATATGTCCCCTTTATCGCCACGGTAACTAGCAGGGCTGAGTTGCACCATCCATTTATATATAAAGTATATAAATATATACAATATATAACATATAATTATTATATGACATTTTATATATCATGTCACATTATATATTATCATATATGTCCCCTTTATCTCCACGGTAACTAGCAGGGCTGATTTCCACCATTCACTTATATATAAAGTATATAGATATATGATATAAAATATATATATAATTATTATATGACGGTATATTTTATATATTACATGCCATATTATATATCATCATATATGTTCCCTTCATCTGCACAGTAACCAGCAGGGCTGAGTTCCACCATCCATTTATGTATAAAGTATATAAATATATGATATACACTATATAATATGTAATTATTGTATGACATTTTATATATTACATGCCATATTATATATCATCATATATGTCCTCTTCATCTCCACAGTAACCAGAAAAGCTGAGTTCCGCCATCCATCATTCACACCTGTGTGGCATCAGTCAGCCCCATCCAGGACCCAAACCCAAGTGAGAATTCTTTCAGCTCCTAGCATGCAGGCTCCCTCCCCAGGAATGGGTGGTGTTGAGAGAGACCGTATTTCATAAAACCGTTGCTATCGGCAAACCCAGCTGTGCATCAATTTAAAAAAATACCAGCAAAACAAAGTTAACGTCACGAAGAACCTTTTAAATATTAACTGTGTGTATTTACGTCAACCATTCTGTGTGGGAAATATGTGAAATCGTGTTCATAAGCAGTCGGTATTCGTGGAGGTGTGTAATGATTCTTATAGGTGGATTGTCAAATAACACTGGATTTTATAGCCTTGTGTATTTTTAAAGTGTGAACACAATGATATGAGCCATAATATTATCAAGTAGCATTTGCCCATCAGAATTCTACTTGCATGTAATTTAAAATGGGAAGATAATTTCCACTGAGGGGAAAAAATCAATAAAGGAATCTTCAGCAATTTGGAAAGATTAAGAGTTTATCAAAAGTACAACAGCGGCTGCATTTTAAAAAACAGTGGGCTCGCGACTCTGAACAAGGAGGTTTAATTGGCAAGAATTGCAATTTTGGGGAGAAACAATCTTTGGTACTGATAAAAATAGGAATACAGAAAAAGAAATGTTACTAATATGTGAACTAGATTTAAAATAAACGTTACGGAGCGCCTGGGTGGCTCAGTCCCTTGAGCATCCCACTTTGGCTCAGGTCATGATCTTGCAGTTCTTGAGTTCAAGGCCCACATGGGGCTCTGTGCTGACAGCTCGGAGCCTGGAGCCTGCTTCGGATTCTGTGTCTCCCTCTCTCTCTGCCCTTCCCGCACTCCCGCTCTGTCTCTCTCTCTCTCTCGCTCAAAAATAACTGTTAGAAAATTTAAAAAAATATATATATTGGCCATGCCTTTGTCAGCTCACCACCGTACATAAGCTACTGATCTTTTTGCTTTTAAGTTTATTAACTTATTTTGAGAGAGAGAGGGAGACACAGAGAGAGAGAATTGAGAGGAGGAGGGGTAGAGAGAGCAGGAGAGAGAGAATCCCAAGCAGGCTCCACACGGTCAGCACTGAGCCTGATGCAGGGCTCGAACTCACGAACCACGAGATCATGACCTGAGCTGAAATCAAGAGTCAGACCCTGAACCAAGGGAACCAACCAGGCACCTCTAAGCTACGATCTCAATAGGGGAAAACAAGTTTCAACTACATCTGGGAATTCTTTCCTAAGTCTTGAAGGATGGATTTAGAAACGATAAATAATGTGTTTCTATAAGGCCAGTTTCAGAATCTCCCAATATATAGGTCAGCGAATGTATTCAACAAGGCTGCGTTTTCTTTACTGGTGTGGTAGGCTTCCAATGGGATACCAACCACTGTCTGAATTCGAAGCCAATTCTTGGTGAGTCAATAGATCAAGTTAACATCTTCATCAACTAAACATCCACTGATAAGAAAAACAAAACAAATTTAAAATGGAAAGTTCACATATATTACAAGTCCCAGGAGGTTGTTTTTTTAAAGCAAACCAACGGAGCACAGCACGATAATATATTTTATGGGGTAGTTATTTTGTAAACCCTTATTTCTCCTACGCCCTTTTTAATGAAGAACTATGTTCTGTCCTTGAAGCCTGAGGTCCTCATGAATATTTTTCAACAATTAATCATTGGGGATTTCTTAAATTGCGAATTCTGTGAAGAGTACTTGAAATTGCATATTCAAACAGTACAGCCGCTAATTCTTTTAATTGTTTAGATTGACCTTGCTTCTCCGGGAAAAAGACACTCCTGTAGAAAGCACAAAATAGTCATTCCTTGACGAAAGAAGACGAAATTAGATTTAATTTGTCCAATCAGGAATGATAAGCAGAATATAATTTGCCTTACAAAAGAGGAAAGCATCATTACGGGTCCCTTCTGGTAGCGTCGTAAAACATTACATCGAATCTCATCCGAGGCCGAAGATCAACACGCAAAAGTACCATAACTGTTGTTCTTAAACATGTAATTATTCATCTGGATATTTTTGGCTACCTCTGAAAACAGGTAATGACGTGGGCAGTCCTAAGTAGTATCAACAAATACTTACACAACATGGTGAGGTTGGACTTAACATCTTATTCAGTGTGACTAATCACACCATATCATGTATCATCAAACACTCCCACAATAAATTGGTACCCCATGAAAATGTCATTCTACGAGGCAAATAACGAGTCTCTTCAGTGAATCATTTTGAAGAACACTGAACTCTGCCTTGTGCGAAGGCATACATTTTAAAAAATTTGTTCTTCCTCTTAAATTATCTTACAGAGCAAACTGCCACCTTTTTAAAAAATTATCTTAGACACAAACCGTGTCCCTGCTCACTGGTTTACAACCGTCGATGGGAGTCTTGCTCACTATCGTGATGAATGAAAAGAATCCGAACATCACGGAGAAAAATTGGAGAAAAGAAAATCGGTGCATGGAAAATTAGTCATCCGTTCTTCAAAATTATTTATTACACACTTCAAGGGCATGGAACAGAGAAAGTAACTCCATAGGCGATGATTATTGAATTTGTGTTCCTTTGATACACATGCTGTGATCTAAAATCAAATAGGATAAATTTTAAGAACCATCTGTCTTCAAAATGTCTGTTCAATATATGCTGAAGTTTTACAGGTAATAAGGTGGTAAATTAGGATATGCCATCTATTGGAGATGTATGTTTGCAGTATTAGTCTCTGAAGTCTGGATTAACTATTCTGAAGAATTCTCTGGTCCTGGGAGAAATTAAATGTTTGTGTACAGTTATTCTTACATTAAGCTTTGACTAACCATGTGTTATATATATGACATATAACCCCTCAGGTAATAAAATTTTAATTTATAAAGAAATAAAAATTTTTCTTAGACCAGCCAAGCCTTAATAGTAATGGCACTATTTGCTAACATTTATAATCAAGTGTTAAAAATACAGACTTCAAGAAATCAACTATTTATGTCTTATGCATTTGGAAAACAGTGAGACTATCACATGTGAACATAGTCATATGGCCCTGCAATGCCAATCCTAGGTAACCATCACAGACGTGACAACATATGTCTACTCAAGACTTGCACATGAACTCGTAGCATTTTCATTCAAAGTAGCGCACACACACAAAATTGGAAGCAAGCCATATGTTCATCGAGAACTGAATGCATGAACATACTTTGTTTACCCATTTATACAATGAATAGTAGTCATTAATCAAAGGAACATAGTGCTGGCGAATGCAAGAACAGAGATGAATTTCAGAAACTAGGCTGACTGAAAGAAGTCAGGCACAGACGTGTACCTACACTCATGCTGTCATTTACACGAATTTCTAGGGAAGACAAAGCTGGAGGATGGTCCATGCATCCGTGTTGGCCTGGGGCCAGGAGGAACGTGGAGGGGTTGGCCACAAAGGGATAGAGGAACTTGTTAGCATGCTTATGTCTTCACTGTGGCAGTAGTGACCCCCAATTATACAATTACCAGAACTTTACATTTTAAAAAGGGGGGATTATTGTATGTCCACTGTACCTCAATAAAGCTGGAAAGTCTATTACTTTATACACTAACTTTCATGGTTGACTTCGTGTATTCTGTTACCCATCTGTCTATCATCTATTATGTATCCTCAGTCAACTGTATTTATCATCTGTCAATCATCTATTATCTATTTACCGCATATATATTGTCTATGTATCTATCCATCCATCTTCTATCTCCTGTCTGTCTCTCCCTCTCTCCATCCATCCATCCATCCATCCATCCATCTACTACCTATGTATCCATCCATCTACTACCTGTGTATCCATCCATCTACCAACTATCCATCCATCTACTATCTATCTGTCCATCCATCTACTATCCATCCATCCATCTACTATCCATCCATCCATCTACTATCTATCATTGTTGAGCCAAATGTCACCAATGACACATAACACGAATCTGCGGTAGTCCCGTACCGTAGTCCCATATCAAAGAGATTCAGGCAGTTTGCTGGCGGGAGCTTGGGAAGTCTTGACTCCAACATTTATCTACTTAAATCTCTCTGGAAAAAATGCATGAAATCGCCTCCTCATCTTGTCCAGGTAGTTGTCTGAGTGTTCTCTGGAACTGCTCTTCCTATGACAGACTTCAAGAAAAACTGAGGATCCTCACGACAGGCAAGGTTGTTGGAGCATTTGTGACAACCCATTTTCCAGACAAGATATATCTTCAACATCTTGTCTTCTCTTTTTTACCAGATAAGAACCTTGTGGCTGAGCTCTAAAATGCACATATTTAACCAATTTAGCTTATTTTTCTTTTATGTATGGGGAAACAGGCCCTAAGAGATGGAGGATGTGTGTTAACATATATATTATGAGGATTATATTAGATAATGTGTTATACATTATGTAAAATATGTAAATGCATGTAATATGTAATTATGTATTTTTGTTTTGTATATATGTGTATATATGTTGTATATATGTGCATATAGAGCTATTCACAGTATATGAGATGGAGGAACATGCCTAACATCACTTACCTAGTGATGGTCAGGACTCAGTTGAATTAAACCCCAGCATAGTAAGGTGGGATATAAAATAGCATCCATTACATAAATGTGCCAAAATGCATTAAAGGTGTCCATTTCAAACCTATTTTCTGTATATTGCTAGCAAACATTTTATTCTGCCATAAACCATTACTGATATATATTTGTAGTATCTTCTCTTGAGAAATGCATTGCATTTCCATCTAGCATATGAAAAAATGCTATTAATAATTGATGCTATTTTATAGTACAATTTTATTCCACACCCAAGCTCTGTTGGCCTTACCATAACTATCTAGGTGGGTTCTTTTTTCTTTTCTTTTTTTTTTTTTTGCATAATCCATGCATTTTAGTGATTGATTCTCAAGCTCGTTGGTATGAAACTACATTTCTGTAGGAAATCAGCAATAGTACCCTTTCTAAGTTTTCACCACCATCCATTTATGTGTTCTGAATTAAATTGTACAGGTAAGACATAAATCTTAGATATAATTTGTATAGAGATCTATCACATACATTTAAATAAAAATAATCACTGTTAAATTATCCCACATTGATCTCTTTCCACAAATAGGATTTAAACGTTCATGCAGATTTAATCAAACATTGATTGAAGCTTGAATTGATTCTCTATAGTAAGGCTAAGGTTTTGTGTTTTTTTAACATTTTAATGTACCTTGAGATCATTCCTTGAAATCTTTCAAGTACCCATTGTTCACATTTACCTGAAATTTAACTATTGGTATTTATTCTTAAGGGATTATGTTACTAGGCAAGTAATTCTTCAGTGACCAAATCCTTAAGTTAATATACTTTATTGTGAATTACCCAATCTAGCATTCAGCTAGCAGGTTCTCAGAGGGAATAGGGGACAGCGTTGTAAGGCAGTGAATTCTGGGACATTGGGAGAACCCAATAGAAGCAACAAGGATGCTTAAAACAAGACAGAATAAAACACACGTAAGGATCTGCCCATCCATCCGTGTCTGATGAATTTCTTGCGAGTGTGGCAAGGTATTATTGCATAGTCTTGGGAACAGTGGGCCTTTGGTCTGGTGGACATGGCGATGCTTCCGTGACCTTCTCCATAGCTAAGTTGGCAAAGATGTACGCCTCTCGCCTCGTCCTTTGTGGGTTGACAGTTGGCACGGAGACCTGCTCATCATGCCCACTCAGAATTCAGGGATATAATCACATAGCTGTAAGGTTCCATAAGGTCGGTGCTGTTCCTTGTCCAAAGGATTTCGCAACAACAGGCTAACTGTTGAAACCATTAGTGACGTTTCTAGTAGTTGCTCCAAGAGAAGGCTGGAGAAGCAAGAGTCTTGAAGGAAATGAATGAGAATTGAAGATGTGTCTTTAGAGAAACATTAAGTGATGGGGATGCTGAGCTGGGGTTTGGGAGAGCTCCAGACACTTGACTATGTTCTGGATCCAGGTCACCGATTTCATAGGAATTACAGCCTTCATTCTATTCCATAATAAGTCTTCCTTTCTCCTTTTTCCTTCTTCATGACATTCTTGACTTCAACACAACAGTATTGAGGTTATTTGTAGAAAGACGCACTCATTGTTTTATTAAGTCTCACTTTTCTTAACTATTTTTGGGTGTATTTTGATGGGGACATAGCACCAACTTTCCTTGTTTTTCACTTTGTTACTTGCTGTGTTGGTTGAGTTGGGTTCATTAGTTTTGCTAGAAATCATCAACAGGAGAGATAGACTGGGATTCTTTTTTCTTTCTTTTTAAAAATTTTTTAATATTTATTTATTTCAGAGAGAGAGAGAGAGAGAGAGAGCGTGTCAGCAGGGAACAGGCAGAGAGAGAGGGAGGAGGCTCCAGGCTTCAAGCTGTCAGCACAGAGCACCACGTGGGGCTTGAACTCACGAACCGCGAGATCATGACCTGAGCCGAAGTTGGATGCTCAACCGACTGAGTCACCTAGGCGCCCTGGGATTTTTTCCTTATTGGATTTTTCACTCCTCGGCTGGATGAAGGGCATTCAGGTAGGTGACTTTTGGTTCATTTCATGGCTTTGGTAGCCTACTTGTCCTAGATGCTTGGGATGTATAGGATTATGATGTATGTGCGTATGTGTGTGTGCGTGCTCACATGCACATACCTATATGCTGACCGTGTATATTGGAGCCACAACGAACACTTGCAATTACTCCTCCTACATCCTGCTTGTAAGATTGCATAACAGAAGGGTCAACCCTTTATCTTCTCCACTTTCCAAAAGATTCCTCTTTGTTTTCACTTCTAAGAAGTAAGTAACCATCCAAATGGAACTGATTCCCAGACACAATGAGAGAGAAAAAAAAGAAAACATTTTCAAGCACACAGGAACAAACCTTTTGAAATAAGAGGAAGAGGGCACGTGTGTCTAAACAGGCCACCTGGAGTACAGTTTACTCAGTAATTATGACCGTGCTGTTTATTTTTTCCACTCTGCGGTATTTCTCCCCCTTCTACCCAAAGCTCAGTGTCGGGATGTGCAAGTTAAGTTCTGGCCCATAAATTCTATGAACAGGAGTCATGAAAATTTATGGTAAGAGGTACTCTTTTCCTTTTTCCTGGGAGTCCTGGAAGTGATTTCTTTGGGTTTTGCAGATCAGGGAGTGTTTCGAGGCCGACAATTAGGTATGTTGTGGCTAATCACATAGGTAGAATATTCTGGTGTATCTGAAGGCCAGCAGGTGTGAAGTCCCTTGAGAGGGACTTCTTTGAAGGTCGCTCCAGTCCATGATAGTAGAGATGCAGATGTTAAAATGGAAGTAGGTGTATACACAGGCGTAGAGAGGTATGTATATGTCGGGACATCCCTATGCATCTCTGTCTGTCTGCACCATCTATGGCAAAGTCTACTCTACATTTGCATCAGTACGCCTTCTGTATTTTTATCTCCGTATCTAAACCATCCACATCTCCATCACCCCTTACATCTGCATCTACATATCCGTAGCTGAGATCCTCATCTATATCTATGTCTGCTCCATTCACCATCCATGGATGAACGAGTGGCTAAGGCTGTGCAGTCCACGCGGTCGGAGCCACAGGCGAAGTTTACCCAGAATGAGGTTTCTCTGTTCATTTATCCTGCAGTTTGGGAACCCTGAACCTGGCTCTTGGCCTCGTTGAGTGACTGAGGTTCTCCCCAGACTCCAATGCCCCCTTCCACCCACCGTCCCACGTCTAGGACTTCTTACATGCAGTTGCTGCCAACTTCTGCGTGCACCCTTCCCCCCCCCTTGCTCCCGCGGTAAGAGCGGTGGGAACCTGGCAGCAGAAATAACCCCAGTGGTGAGGGTGTCCTGTCAGGGAGGACACCACCTTCATGGAAGATCTGGAAGGAGGGCCCTGCCCTTCAGTCACAACTCACGGGAGACACGCTGTCGACCACACAGATTCTTCTTCTTTACAGACTTTTCACACTTTTAGTTTTTTCTCCCTTTTGAGACTCTCTTAGCAATTTTTAGGGTAGTCTCAACAATGAAGATATTTCCTCTGATGAGGGAATTACTGGTACTGTTAACACCATTAATAACCAGGTGTTGGAGTGGTGCTTTTCAAACACTGTGTGTGTGTGTGTGTGCGTGCGTGCAACACACACAGTGCAACTTTATTTCCCCTGAATCGTATAAGGTTGACAGAGCATAAGAAAAGAGACTGCAGTGCATTCTATAATGTTCTCTTGGGCGTCTTGTAACAAATGCAACTCCTGTTTCCACAGGCCTTATGTGGGGGGGGGACTGAGTTTCTAATCTCCCATAAGATGCTGATGCTGTGACGGGCGCCTGGGGGGCTCAGTTGGTTAAGTGTCCGACTCTTTATTTCAGCTCAGGTCATGATCTCATGGTTTGTGAGTTGGAGCCCCACGTCGGGCTCTGTGCTGACAACTCAGAGCCTGGAGCTTGCTTCGGATTCTGTGTCCCTCTCTCATCTTGCCCCTTGCCTGCTCATGCTCTGTCTCTGTCTCTTTGTCTCTCTCTCTCTCTCTCTCTCTGTATCTCCCCCACCACTCTGTCTCAAAAGTAAATAAACATTAAATAAATAAATGTAGGGGCACCCGGGTGGCTCAGTTGGTTAAGTTTCCGACTTCTGCTCAGGTCATGATCTCATGGCTCATGAGTTCGAGCCCCGTGTCGGATTCTGCGTTGACAGCTCAGAGCCTGGAGCCTGCTTCCGATTCTGTGTCCCTCTCTCACTCTTCCCCTTCCTCGCTCATGCTCGTGTGCGCTCTCTCTCTCTCTCTCTCTCTCTCTCTCAAGAATAAATCAACATTAAAAAAATGCTGATGCTGTGTAGCAAGGGAAACATGGGCCAGCAAATTACAGCACAGAGACCAATTGTGGCCCTCTTGATGTGTTTGTAAATAAAGTTTTATCGGCATGCAGCCATGCCCATTCTTTCATGTATTGCTGTGGCTGCTTTCCTGAAACAATAGCAGGGTTAAGTAGTCGTAACACAGACCTTATGACCTGCAAAGTCATTATATTCAGGGTTTGGCACCTTACAGGAAATGTTGGCCATCCCCTAGATTAGGAATTCACTTCTTTATTAAAGTAGGAAATACGCTTCCCTATATTAAATCTCCTGACATTGCTTCAAGAGGCATGTTCCATATCCTTTATGCTTTCTATGTCATTGTGTTAGTTGATGGTGCAGTACACGTTTTGTTTGTCCATTTACTCAAAATTCTGTTACTTCTCTGATAGAGCCCTTGTTCTCTCTGCCTGGTAAGGGACGTGCATTTAGCTCTTGAGAGGGTTTATAGTGTTTCCCTGGCAGTGGGGATGGATGCCTGCTTCCAGACTCTTTATTTCTCTTAGATGCTGCCAAGTTCCCAAATCAAGTTTCCGTGCCCGCTGGTCTTGCTTGGAAGCCAACCCTTCCAATGTTGCTGATCTAATCTAGTGCAGGCAACGGAATGAGTTTGATTGGGGATTGCTGACCCCAAGAGTCTCCCCTTGGGTAACAGCCCAAGCCCCCAGAGCCAACATTTTATTTTCACCTTGATAACTGCCTGGTTCCCTGTTCCCAAGGCTTTTGCTCCTTTACGCTGGAAGACTTCCTGCAACGCCCTGCACTGTGGTGCCTCCTCCAGTGTCTGGCTCCTCTCTACCTGCCTCTTGTCTGATCTTAGAGGTGGCCCTTGCATCGGGGCTGCTGAGAACCCCCCACCCTGACTACAGGTATTGCTATATGCACACACCCAGGCTTGCATTAATCTGTTTCTAACACCTCCGGGCATGGGGATCCAACCACTTGTGCAGTTTGGGTCACCCTTCTGAAACGGGGAACAAATGCACTCCTACTCAGACATAATCAACTCCATGTATTTTATTTATTCATTTATTTTTTATTATTTAATGTTTATTAACCTTTGAGAGAGAGAGAGAGGCAGAGCATGCGTGGGGGAGAGGCAGAGAGAGAGGGAGACACAGGATCTGAAGCAGGCTCCAGGCTCTGAGATGTCAGCACAGAGCCCGACGCAGGGCTCGAACTCGTGAGCTGTAAGATCATGACCTGAGCCAAAGTCAGACGCTCAACCGACTGAGCCACCCAGGCACCCCCCATGTATTTTAATATAGTCACCACGTTTGCCTCTAACCCTGGTAGCATCTTCTAGCTGGGCTGTCCGTTGGGCTAGTGTTTACTTTATGTGGAAAGCTCTATAATGGACAGATGGTGCAAAAAAATAGCTTAAAGAAATCTCTCGATTTGCGTTAACTAACGGGTTACAAAATGGAGGTTCCTTTCCTTTGCCTGAAATCTCGAGGTGCTCCTTGAAGTTTAAGTCCTATGAGCATTATGCATTTCTCAGAGCACTGAAATTAATGGGGCTTTCGAAGTTTTCTGCCTGCCTCATCTACGTGCTATTTACTGGACCACAACAGCCACCTCTGAATTGGTGTAAAGGCATAGGTTTACCCAAACAGGAGAGCAGGTCACCAGTATAAACACAAACACAGATTTTATGAGGGGGAAGGCAGTGTGTTCCAGCCAAGTATCTTCACAGATTTAAACCAAGCGTCTCTGTCCAGAAGGACAACAGTGAAATCTTTCCTTCTACATATTCTTTCCTAGGTTGACGTCACACTGCTTTCTGATTCCATCCCTCATGTATTGTTCTTTTCCTTCATGAAGTCTTTTGTACATAATAGTCTCTTTCACAAATATCAGCTTTCACATACTGAACTTATCCTTCATAACAAAACACTGGGGATCTGCATGGCTGCATGATGGTCGAAGACCCAAGATTTGGTCTAAAGCAGTATTTGCAGAACTTGAGATCTCGTTGGCTACTGGGTCCACACATACCTCCTATGCCTACTTATCGCAACCGTAAGAATGGTATCGGAGAGGGTGCATCCTGAATTTTGCATAAACATAATCATGTCCCACAAAGTTGGGGACCTGTATTTAAAAGAAGTAATTTTTAAGAGAACAGAGCAGGTCAGCTCCTGGGACTTCTTGACAGATGGGAGAATTACTTATAAAGATCCATTCTGTTAATATTGTTTCTAAAATAGCCCACAGGTTTCCATTTTATCATGAAAGCATCGCTTGATATCCAAGCATAGCTGCTGGAAATACTAGGCATTGATTATGTAAAATGATTTGTCCTTACCAACTTCTTGTGATATGTCTTTTCTTGTCTTCCATGGGTGACTTCTGAGCCCTGCTCGTAAAGCCGAGTCTCTCAAATTTCTGTAATGGATTTGTTCTCCAGAGTTTTTGGTGTTTTTGAAAGGGGAAGAGGAGGTAGAAAACACACACACGCACACGCACACACACACAGACACGGCTACGAATAGAGGCAAATTTAAAACCAAATGAAGATGTCAAGAATGCTTCACCAAAAAGAAAGGAGTGTCTTCTCTTTAAGGAATATATGTAAACGCTTTCCAAAGTAGACCATGGAATTGCATCTATTGCTAATTTCTTGAACCAGGTTCTGCTGACTCGTGGTGTGGAAACCATACTGGACTAGAGCCAGGCAGAATGCAAGTCTTCTGAAGTTGCCCCCACCATGATGATTTCCACCTGAGCATCTGTGTGCCCATATGGGACCACATAGGGTGGTTTTCCTTCATGGACCCAACATGGCGGTCTCCATTTCCAAACTCAAGATGGCAGCAGATAATGGCCATTCCATTGAAGATCAATGGGTTTACTGAAAGGGATTAAAACCCAGGACCGAGAAATATTAGTTAATGCTTGCCAAGTACTCATGCTTTATTAACAAAGAATATGGAGTAAATCCTTTTGTTTTGCCTCCAGTAAGTTTTCAAGACTTCTTTGTATCTAGCCACGTCTTCCTGTGTCTGTCAATATTCATTCATCTGCAATACTGGAAGTCTCATTAATAATTAAAAACAAGCAAACAAAAACAGATTGAAAGCCATACCATAGCACTGCCTTTTACCCTCAATTGAATAGATTTCAGTTGAATAAATATTGGTAATTCTATAAACACCTTCCGAAAGTGTTATGGTCTTTATTAGCAAATGAACCGCGTACATATTAACAAATGTACCTTGTCTTGTGTACATTTTAAATAATTTCATTTGGAGATAATTGGTTGTAAGGTGTTTCAAATTACACTCTGAGAAGAGAGGGTCAATTTCAATTTAAAGAAACTGTAAAAGAGTTTCAGATTGTGCTGGGGCATGATGTGCATGTCGAAAATCAAACCTCATTTTCTGCTCAGAATTACAAATTTATTTTGCTTGGATCCTAATGCTTAATCACAAACGGAAATGAATGTACAATAAGATAGGCCCACAGACACCTAATTTGCAATTTTAGACATTTAACAGTTTTTAAAAACTGTTATGTTGCCAATCTCCCTTCCTTAGTACCCACAATGCTCTGATACGGAGCTGCATTTAAGAGGCACACAGAATTTGACAGGCGAAGTCTACATTTTGAGGATTTTCATGTTGCTTATTTTGCTAGTTATAAAGCAGAAAGCATCCGACCTCCCCCTTCCCCCTGCCTTCTAACCCTCTCAGGCTGTTCCAAATCCCCCCACCTCACGTAAGTTGCCCAGAAATCATTGATTGAAACACTCAGTATATGGGAGAGTAATGGATTGCATTCAATAATTTTTATTCTGAAGACCTTTGTTTGATAGGAATAATATTATTTCATCCTAAATAATTGTTTACTTGTAAAAACAGAAGGCTTCTGATAATATTGAGACATCCAAGGAAATACCAAAATTGTGCCCCAGAAGTAGAGATATTTTTCCCCCATGGCAAATCATGACTTCGTAATCCTAAACTTTAGCAAATTGTCAATGATTCCAAGTAAATTACTGAATTTTTTCTGAGGTTTGAAAGGAAAATTTTTCCTGGGTGAATGCTCATACTTTTGAAGGGAGAATTGTTTTTTTTTAGTTTTTATTTATTTATTTTCAGAGTGGGAGAGAGAGCACAAGCTGGGGAGGGGCAGAGAGAAAGGGACAGAAAGAAAGAGAATCCCAAGCAGGCTGCACACAGTCAGCACAGAGCTCCATGTGGGGCTAGAACTCACCAGCTGTGAGAGCATGACCTGGACTGAAATCAAGAATCAGACACTTACCCAACTGAGCCACCCAGGCGCCCTGAGAATTGTTACATTTTAGCTGTTTTTCAAGGAATCAAGAGGAAGAGCACAAGCAGCGGTGCGGAGGACGCACACATCTGCAGCACGCGAAGATCCTGCCCACAGAAGAGAAAAAGCACCTTCTGGGAGCAGGAAGGAGTCCGGATTCCCAGAGCGAGGCCTTCACCACGAGCAGAAGTGCTGTGCCGTTCCAGGCCCGGGGCCTCCAGCTCTGTGTCTCACACGTGCCTGGGGAGGGTACCTCCGGATTGTTACCGTCCACCCCGGCGACTCCTCCATGCAGGTCAGTTGCGGAAACACAGACGTCGGAGCTGGCTCGTGGTTGAGGCACTTACGGTTCTGGTCCGTCTTCTGGTGCTTCCTGCAAGCGACCTTCCTCTCTGCTTGCATCTTGACTCACCCCACAAATAGCTCAGAGTAGATGCCTGAGACCGTGGGAAACGGGTCGTTTCCCAATTTTGCATGGGAACTAAGATCTTATTCTCTTCTTTCTTAGCGGGACAGAGCCAAGAGTTTGCAGTTTTAAGGGCTGGATCCTGCTTCCCCTCTGCTTTCCGCTGAACGGCACAGGTGCGATGATGGCCCGGAGAGCGCGGCTCCGACGTCCTTGCATGACCTTCCCCCTCTGTTGCAAGGAGTGCGTTTGCCTGGGAGCCTCCTCCGACTTCATTGCTTTTAGGGTCAAGTTTCAGTTAACGACTGAGCAAGATGGGCTTCTCACCATTTCTTCCCAGTGCGGGACTCCGGTCACGGACGATCTGTGCTTCCCGACCTCCCCGGGGCCTCGGTCAGATTGGCCTGTCTGCCTGAAGCTCTCCCCGTTCAATCCTGCTTCTCTTCCAGTGCCTTGCCTTTCATGGACATCTCTCCTGTGTCATGTCCTACAGGATCTTCCTCCTCAGGTCTCCCCCAGACGTTACCCCCAGTTCACCGCTAGCACTCCCGACTTTACCCCCACATGTGCTTCCTGAAAAATCCAACCGAAAGCAATGGACAAGTTGCTGACCTCGCTGAGTCCTACTCCTGAGCTCATTTGAGATTTCCCATGAGCAAAAACCAAAGCATTTTAATGTCAGACATTGTGTACTCAATTTAAAAAAACATTAGGACTAGGACAGCAATGATAACCCAAAATAGACTCATCCATCCACCCATCCAATAATTTCGATGGTATTGTGGTAGGTTCTGATGATTCAAAAAAAAGATCAAATTGCCTGGGGGAAGGAAGGTGTTTGTGGGATATGGAATCTACCCATGTCATTATATCAATTGCTATCATGACTGGTTGGTGCTCTCATGTGCTATCTTTACATCTTCAAATGATGTTATGTCCCAGAATCTTGTGTTTATTCCTCCCATTAAGGTGCTTGGTCTTTCATATTCTTCTCCAATTTCCATTTCCCACCGCAGATCGTAGATTGTGCGTGTGAATGTTTCTGTGCACGGCCACTGTACCCGTGCAGATATGTCATCTCCCAGGGCGAGATGTAATTCCTTCTGATTCAGCAGTTGAATTGAAAAGTAATGAAACTTGGTACCTCAAAATCAAGGAAGCTCTCTATCAGATGAATTCATCTGCCCTAAAACAGCATTCAGTATCCTCTTGTCTGTGTCAAACAGAATGGGAGACACAAAATGGACACTGAAATGGGCTTCTGAACAATGACAGGCATTTGCTAATGAAAAATGACAATCTCGGAGTGACTGAATGTCTCGTGGTAGAGAGAATATGCGTAATAATGTCTGGTCATGACCTCCGTCCGAAGTCTCAGGACAGATGTATGCTCCCTTGCTGGACCCCAGCTCCCATCGATAAGGACAGAGATACTGTTCACCGAGTGTTCAAAATTCGTCCTAAGCACAGAGGTGGGAGGAAACTAAGTGGGCTTTGTACTCAGATCTGGAACACGCCCAATTGTATCTTTTTGCAACTGCTGCCTCTCTTTCTCCCCAGAATGTCCACTCTTGTCCTCCAACTCAACTAGAAGCTAAGTCTTGAACCTTCTTCAGCTCACTAGTGTATATGCCTGGGGCTGGTGGTAGAAACATAGCTCATAGAGGAGGCAGCCTCGCATTGGTCTTGGAACCAACGTCAGTACCCTCACCAACAAGCGGAGGCTTTCAAACTGCAGCTTTCTACTTAAAATAATTGTTTCATTTGCAACCCCTGTGCGTAGACACTTTAGATACCTTTCATTCCCAGATGAGGCAGGAAGGAAAGTGTGTTTATTGACTGGGTGCAAAGATATTCATGCTGATATATATTTTTTTAATTTTTTAATGTTTATTTATTTTTGAGAGACAGAGCATGAGCGGCTGAGGGGCAGGAAGAGAGGGAGACACAGAATCGGAAGCAGGCTCCAGGCTGTGAGCTGTCAGCACAGAGCCCGACGCAGGGCTCGAACTCATGAACTGTGAGATCATGACCTGAGCCGAAGTCGGATGCTCAACCGACTGAGCCACCCAGGCACCCCTCATGTTGATGTTTTTAAGTGACCATCTGTTACCTTCTTTGATTTGATGTAAACCTGATTCACATTTTCCTTTTCTTTCAACCTGTCACATTCTAAAAATATCTGTATGAAATACTCAGGGCACAAGTCTGTTTAAAGATACCACAGAGAATACCATCGAGGAAAATACTGGGGAAAAAAACCAGTCTAAACAGTATTGGTCAAAGAATCTTCTAATTGCTAGATAGACAGTTCTGATAATTCTGATAATTAAATCAGCTCAGTATTTTTAATAACCAATTCCTGTACAAAAAGAAACATGTAGAAACCATGGAAATTCATATTCTTTGTTAGTTTCCAGTTTTCAAGAAGGAAGTGCTTATTATTTTGAAAATATCAAGTTCAGAAAATATTCACCAACACACAAATTAAATATAACGTCCATAAAGTCTGGTTTCAGAATGTTTTTTTCCAAAGGCTTTTTTCAGTTCATCAGTCCTTATTCTAGATTCCCCTATTCTGTTCCATTCTGTTCCGTTCCATTCCGTTCCGTTCCGTTCATTTCCAAAGATTTCATTTGGGGAGGCCCGTTTCCCCGTGTGACTGCATTCAGCCCTGACGAGGCAACCTTTCCTTACTTTTTGAAACCAGCTTTCTGGATGTAATGCTACACTACTAGAGAGTCAGCGATTCACCTGACGCAGCTGTATGTCCCCTGTGTGCTGGTGGCATTTGTTAGGAACTTCCTGTCCCCTGCGTATTTCTGTTGACTTAGGAAGTGTCTGTATTCCTGAGGTCCAGCCATTCACCATTTGTGTTCCCAACCCTATAAACAAAATGCTGTATCAAGAATCTGCAGTATGGAGGGGCGCCTGGGTGGCTCAACTGGTTTAAGCACACGATTTCAGCTTAGGGCATGATCTCACCGTTCATGGGTTCGAGCCCCACATTGGGCTCTGTGCTGACAGCTCGGAACCTAGAACCTGCTTCGGGTTCTGTGTCTCCCTCTCTTTCTGCACCTCCCCTGCTCATGCCCTGTCTCAAAACTAAATAAACATTAAAATAAATAAATAAAACTTTAATTTAAACAGAGATGGCTACCTGGGTTGACTCAGTCGATTGAGCATCCAACTTTGGCTCAGGTCATGATCTCACGGTTCATGAGTTCAAGCCCCGCTTAGGGCTCTGTGCTGACAGCTCAGAGCCTGGAGCCTGCTTCGGGTTCTGTGTCTTGCACTCTCTGCCCCTCCCTTGCTTGCACTCTGTCTCTCTGTCTTCCAAAAATAAATGAACATTAAAAAAAGAATCTGCAGTATGGTTCCCAGGCAGTAGCTTGTAGGAAAAAAGCACCCTGTTGTTTATGAGTTACCTTCACTTTCTCGTCATGCTGTAGTTCCATATGCATTTCTTCTACGATCTCTGATCATAGAATGACCTCCTCCACAGTGTGTCTCTGCAGAGTGTTCTGTTTGCTTTATATTAGCACGCAAGTGGGCAGAATTTGATTAATCGTAATACCTGGCTCGTGCACGCTCCTCCTTGGCCCTCACCTGGTGCATTCCTTTTAGTGATTTCCTTTGACGCTCTAAGTATACACACCCCACCACACCAAACAAGATCGAGGACCGTGACAAACATTAACTTTTTTAACAACCTCCTTGTGAACACATCTCCCCATCTTGAGTTAAACATCACGGCGATGGGCGCCTGGGTGGCTCATCGGTTAGATGTCTGACATCAGCTCAGGTCATGATCTCACAGCTTGTGGGTTCGAGCCCCGTGTCGGGCTCTGTGCTGACAGCTCAGAGCCTGGAGCTGCTTCAGATTCTGTGTCTCCCTCTCTCTCTGCTCCCACCCCATTTGCGCGCTCTCTCTCTCTCTTTCAAAAATGAATAAACATTTAAAAAAAAAACCACAGTAAATCGTCTGTTTAGAGTTTTCTTCCTTTGGCTAAGTGAACTTACGTGTCATCAACACGTGCTCTTGAATGGGGAGACATATTTTATTTTTTCCTTGACTTTTACAAAACAGGCGGTGTGTCACCTGGTGGGACTCACAGTCATACTATGGAAATCTGTCCGATATTCACGGTGCTATGTGTGAAGGGGAACCCACTAACCAGGAGATCATGACCTGAGCTGGAATCAAGAATTGAAGGCATAAGCAAAGGAGCCACTCAGGTGCCCCTAACCTGTTTTTGAAAGAGGATTTCCCAATTTTTCTGACCCACAACGCATGAACGATGTATTCAGATTGCATCCAAACCTACGCTTGATGTCCACGGGCCCTGGCGGGTTGATAGATACTATCTCAAGGCATGCATCCTTTTCTCACGTCTGATGTAGAGAAGGTGTGAACCCATTTCAGGGGGCGTTTGCTCCACCATTTGTATACTTTGAATCCCTTAAGTAAGTTCCATCGCATTCCTAATTACAAACAGTTTGGACATAGGAGACTCAAATATGATCACTGTTTTTTCTCCTTCCATCCACATGATTCTCTTTTTCTCTCAAAATCTAACCCCGTGATAAATGTCTGCCACGCAGGACATCCATCCCCCACCAGGACATGGGACCCTCTTTTCATTTTTGGTACCATGTTGGATAAAACGTGTTCATAATGCCTTTAGATTTTTGAAACCAAGTGCAATGGACTTCTTGTTTGTTTGGTTTTATCCCCCAGCCCCTGTTAAACTCACATCAGACTTAATAGTAGGATGGGGGCCATTACATGTGCCTTGTTCCTCTTTCTTGTCTGTTTGTACAAAACTGGAGGATCTGCCTCTTGAATGAGCCGTGGACGTCCTGTCTGTCGGGAGCCTTTTTAACCACCGCTGTGGTGTCTTCAACATGTAGGATTTTCATTCCTGGCCCCTCTCGGTCAACCAGCCCAGAAAATGATTCTTAAACTTCGCTTAAGAATGACGCTCCTCCCGAATGCCGGTCTGTAAAGGTGTGATGATATTCTCGTCTCTGGTTAATCTCTGTGTTACCTGCACTGATGACCCATCCTCCATTTTTTCATTCATTCATTCATTCATTCATTTATTTTAGTATTTATTTATTTTTGAGAGAGAGACAGACAGAATGCAAGCAGGGGAGGGGCAGAGAGAGAGGGAGACACAGAATCTAAAGCAGGCTCCAGGCTCTGAGCTGTCAGCACAGAGCCCGAAGTGGGACTCTCGAACTCACTGACCATGAGACCATGACATGAACCGAAATGGGATGCCCAACTGACTGAGCCATCCAGGTGCCCCAACCTTTCCTCTATTTAAAATGTAATTTGTTCGTATTGTTCTCCAGTTTAATTGAGAAATACTAGCCATACAGCCCTCCTTCTTTCTATTTTGTCTCCTCATCTCTTAGTATTGCCAGCGGTGTGCATCTTTTTCTAATTGTGTTTTCAAAGAACAACTCTTGGGGCGCCTGGGTGGCTCAGTCAGTTACGTGTCTGACTTCGGCTCAGGTCATGATCTCATGATTCATGGGTTCGAGCCCCGCGTTGGGCTCTGTGCTGACAGCTCAGAGCCTGGAGCCTGCTTCCGATTCTGTGTCTCCCTCTCTCTCTGTTCCTTCCCTGCTTGGACTCTGTCTCTCTCTCTCTCTGAAATAAATAAACATTAAAAAAAAAACTTAAAAAAAGAGAACAACTCTTGCTTTTGTTGAATTTCCCAATCCTACCTTTATAATCTCTACCATTTATTTCTTCTCTTACTTACGTTATCTCTTTCCCTTTACATCCTTGCAGTTTATGCTACTCTTCTTATCTTTATGTAAAGTCGATCGTTCTTTTCGAGATAGTGTGTTTTCTAAGGTAAATGTTTGAGGATGTAATTCCGTCCGTGACCCAATCTATTTTGGTAGGTAGTACAACCAGTATGATTTTTTATGTTTATTTATTTTTGACACAGTGCGAATGGGGGAGGGGCAGAGAGAGAGGGAGACACAGAATCCGAAGCAGCTCCAGGCTCTGAGCTGTCAGCACAGAGCCCGACGCGGGGCTCGAACCCACAAACCACGAGATCATGACCTGAGCCGAAGTTGGACGCTCAACCAAGTGAGCCACTCAGGCGCCCCCAGTATGATTTAATTCTAGTAATACTTTGGAAGTCTGGTTATAATGCCTCTGTAACCCAGTGCTCATTTACGTATTCATGTTCATGTGTTTTATTAAATAGGCAAGAATCCATTACTTACCTTCTGATTAATGTATAAATTAGTGTCCATCCGTGTCAATAGAATATGAAGTAAGAGGCAGACAGAAAGTGTGGTCTCCAAGGTACTTTGGTATTTGTTGAGGGTTCTTATGACTTAATACATGGTTAATTATTGCAAAGGTCTGTAAATGCTTAGGGAAAGACGTGTGTTTTGAATGGTCCCCATTTGTCGGGTGTAGGATGGCGCCCATCACCATGCCTCCCTCTTCATCCCCAAATGGGCAGCTTTGAGACACAGCTCAACTGCCATCGGAGGGGTCCGCCCAACACCTATTTTTCTCAGCTTCTCACAAGGTCAAGTTTCCATGCCGCCTTTCTTTGATTCAGGAGACGAGCTGCCTCAGAAGCCTGAGGCCACAGTGGGGGACAAATAAAGCAAAAGTCCATGTCGCCCCTAGGTTCGACGTCACAGACATGCATGGCTGCCCTAGGCCCAGGCAGCTCTTTTCCTTGTTGCCCCCTGCCATTCTCCAAGGACCCGGGTCGGCAGAGGCAGCTGGCAGCTTTAGGAGGAGACCTGTGTCATAATTCCGGGCACCCACTGCTCTCTGGAGGTCCGGTTCTCTCCGCACCTGTGTATGCGTGCACCTATGTGATGTATCTTCCTGCTGTGCCCACTTCCCAGGGCCCCCCGAGCAGGTCGCCCAGAAGAGTCTCCAAGGCGGCAGTCGGCCCCCTACCCCCTACTACCTCTGGGCTGATTCTCCCCCTACTGGCATCAAAGACTCTACCTTCTCACAGACCGTCTTCCGTTGTACACCGTAAGGGCAACTAACCCTGCCATCGAAAAGCGAATTCGACAGCATGAGGACCTGATTTGAAGCGACAGCACGAAGGCTCTCTGAAGGGTGGGTGAAGGAAGATTGACACAACCAGAGAAAACAAGGGGACACCTAAATGCTCCCTACAGCCCTCCCCGTGGCAGAGATCTGGGGGAAAGGGGCCCACGCTGTGCCCCGAGCGTCTTAACGGTCAGAATTTGGTCAGCTTGTCATGAGTAGACAGCGTATGGCCTGGAAAATGAAGCCGCTTACTTTACAGCCTTGAGAAAACAAACTGTCTCCTTGATGACTTGCCCTTTTCATTTCCCGGGACCACATGTGTAATTAGCTGGCGGCGTGACGAGGCGCTTCTCTTGTCTTAACCTTTTCTTTCTGACTCCTTCTCTGGCTTTTAAACATGCTTTTTACTTTTTAAATCTGAAGCCAGAAAAACCATGACATTCCTGAGGGAAGAATCCCGGAATCCGAACGGTGTAGAAGTGGGTTGTCGGAAAGAAATGGGGAGTTGCATGAGATAAATCATGAGTAAATTTATTCTAATATTGTTATAATTAAAAAGCCAAAGATGAATGACTATCAAATCAATTCCAGATAATTATTTGCAAGTATATAATATGAACATGTGTGTAAATTATTGTGATGTTTTCAGCCAACACTAGATCATTACTGTTCAAACGGCCATAAAACTAAGATAAAGTATAGAAATAACTCAGATGCAAAATATTATATGGGATTCTGTTTTGTAATTCCGGATTTGTCTTGCTTCTTGTTTGATTGTATCCTCCACCATCGAACTCTGGAATAGGCCCTATGATTTCAGAGTTGAAATCCCTGAATGTAAGGTCTTTGTTTAAAATACTGGGTGGCCACTTTCACTGGGGAACTAATTTATTGATTTTCTTTTTTTTTTCCTGCATATAAATGATATTCTAAAAATAAAAATATCTTAGATGGCTTTTTAAGTAGCTTTATCTTAAATAGAATTACACACGCAAATGAATGTTCTCCACCATATTGGTTCCCCATGGAAGTTGGGACCTCTTTGTATTGATCCCGTCAGTATCCCAAAAATATGGAAGTCTTCTCCAGGGACTACAATGCATTTTCATAAAACTGTGTTCTATCCAGAGTCCTTGCTTGCCATCTCATTTTGGCCATACAGTTACATTATGGAAAGAAAAGTATTCCTTGTCACTTTGGTCCTTCACACTCACTCAGGCTCTATCTATACTCTAACTCAATGTCCTCCTGCTGGAAAACTGCAAAATCAAGTTGTAGTCATAGGTCTTCTAATCCATGATCTTTCCCAATATGGTGCCCATCATGGCCTTGAAAAGTCAGGACCAGATTCCTGGAAGAGGCACCACAGTGATGAGCTAGAGGGAGTTTAGCTTTACTGTTCTCGTGTCTAAACTTCAATGTATTTGTTCTTCCAGTGATTTGGGGACCAAGAGGCACACTTCCCATCATTTTTACCTGCAAGATCCTCCATATCCAAATTCTATACTCTGAGTATCTTGCTTCCACCCAGGTGCACCTACCTCCCAAAAGCCCATTCATCTAACACAAAGACACTAAATGTTTATTCTGACCGTGCCAAGGGATGGCAAAACCAAGTAGAAAAAAAACTAGGGTGAGTTTCTTCTGGAGCAGCTGACAGTAGCTGAGCAGTGAGGTCACACTGCGGGCTATAATGGCATGTGCAGCAGGTCCATCATGCCCATGAGCTATACAAGCTCAGTGGCAGTGACCATGGCTGGACCGTAGCAGCACTCACTGGGACTTGACAGTTAGGCGGGGCCTCTACATGAATGCAGGTCTGCTCCTAGACAAGGGCTAGTCCTGTTCTTCCAGTAAGGGGCAAGTCTGACCCATCCCTGCTTACATCCCTGATTCTGCTGATTGTATGCAAGTTCCAGATTTCCTCAACTGCCCGCTCAGGGTAGCCTGTCCCCACCATCCCCACGCGCTCTGGCAAGAGCTCAGAACACGGAGTGGGGCTCACTGTCTATACCATGCTCCCTACCTTCCACAATAAAGTTTTGCTCTTCTCCCTGTTTCCCTTCACGCTGCAGTTCATATGCCAGAAGCACACAACATGGCGGCTGCTACACTAAGCATATGAACGTGACTGGGCCGGTCAGCCAAAGCCAAAGTCTAGCCATGGCTGAACCAAAATCCTTACTGCTTATTAAGGCAAAGCACAGCATTTTATTCCCTGTTCCTAGAGCCATACAACCCAAAGACAAAAGAAAAACAGAATTAGCCATTATGTATGGGTTCTATTTTTTCAGTAGGTGAAGTCCCCCATTGACCTATGATTGCTAACACCCTAGAATAGGGCACAAACTGAGCACTATTAATCACTAAGAGGTGATAGGCTTCATAATAAAGTCTCTTTTTTTCCTTTGTTTTCCTTTTTCAAGGAAAAATCAAGTAAAAGAGGGTCATCCCATCCATAAGATTTGGAGATAATTACAATGGAGGTGCTTTTTGGAAATGCTTAAAATTATTTTTTTTAATTTTTGTTTTAATGTTTATATATTTTTGAGAGAGAGAGAGAGACAATGAGTGTGTTAGCAGGGGAGGGGCAGAGAGAGAGAGGGAGACAGAGAATCCGAAGCAGGCTCCAGGCTCTGAGCTGTCAGCACAGAGCCCGACACGGGGCTTGAACTCACGAACCATGAGATCATGACCTGAGCTGAAGTCAGAAACTTAACTGACTGAGCCACCCAGGCGCCCCATGGAAATGCTTAAAATCATTTACAATGTAGAAAGGCAAATATACAAGAACAGTTAGTTACACTAATGGGTCATTCAGAATACTGGTGTGGAGGGGTGTCTAATTTGCATTTCTCGGAGTTTTATACATAGATTTTCTGCTACTAGAATTTAAGGTGTAGAACACTTTCTACTCCTCTGACGCTCGCCATTTTGTTGGTCGCCAGTCTTTGCTTTCCTGAACATCGTTCATCAGAGATGCACCAAATACAAATAGCAAATAGACGTGTGTAACATAATCCGACAAAATAGTCTCCGTAGTGTAACTGGACCCGTCCATCTTAAATGTGTTTCATACATGTAACATTTTTCATGACAGCCTGATGCTAGAACGTTGGCTTTAGTGACTTTAGTGCTACTATTAAATGTAGCACTGCTCTCTGCAGCACTGCTATTTAGAAAGTGCTTGGTTTTATTTTATTATTTTTTTAAGTTTATTTATTTATTTTGAGAGAGAGAAAGAGAGCATGGGAAGGCCAGAGAGGGAGAATCCCAAGTAGGCTCCGTGCTCTCAGCCCAGAGCCCAAGGCGGGGCTCCATCCCATGAACTGTGAGATCATGACCCGAATCAAAATCAAGAGTTGGCCACTTAACTGAGTGTGCCACCCAGGAGTCCCTGAACGTGGCTGATTTTAAACCACACAGAGGGATTCCCCTAGGAGGACTACATAGGGCAGCTGAAGGAAGAATCCCTGCTACAAGTCGGCGTTTGGAGCTGGGCTTGATCACACCCAGGGAAAGACTCAGAAGTCCCAGGTACCGTTCCATACAGACCTGCCCCTGGTGCGGGACATTCCAGAACCCAGAAGGTGCCTAATCCCATCTACTCCTGGCGGCAAATGTCTCTAGAAGGACACTTTGAAAACATTCTCACTCACCATGAGGGGTTATCCGCCTTCCTACGAATGCTCGATCATATTTAAGATGTACAAAATGCATCTGAGAATTTTACAAAAATCTATCTTCCATCCCACTTATTTACTCTGAGAAGCTCCCCAAACGTTTTCCAAACGTGCTATTTCTAATTTGAAAAAAAAATCCATAAACGAAAATGCGTTTAGTCTTCAATGAGAACGCTTATATTGTTGTTTTACTTTAAATGCAAACTCAGATTTCTATCTCTGCCTCAAGGAAAATTACATTAGAAACTATGGATCTTCAAATATAAGATGCTGATTCATTTTGTTTTAAAAAAGAAACACAGGCTTCCTGTGTTGATACTTCATTCCAAGTTTCTACCTTCCCTTGGAAGAGGGGAAGGAAAGGGGTGAAATGTTGATTAAGGATTATAACCCAACACTGAACTATCCCAGTATGAGTCACCCTGGTGTTTTCAGCTGGGGGTGGGGAAATGTGACCTGCTTATATAATATCCAGATATTGTCTCGGGAATAAGTTGATCAATTACAGCTTCTGAGGGATGTTTCGATATCTTGACTGTTTTAGTAAAAACGTGTTTAGTTACCTGACGAATTGCCTGACTTCTGCAGGTTGTCTGGCCACCATCGTGTAAATCGGTTGGAACAGGACAGTGACGCCTTGTCAGGCAGGAGGATTGGAGGTCTGGCTTAGCTTAATGGAAGCCGTGTCGATGTGAAATTAAAAAGAGAGAGAGAGAAACACTAAAAGGGACTGTTTAGCTCTAATATAAGGACAAAGAAAGGTTGAATTGCTGCTTGCATTATTTTGACACATACAGTCCAAAGGCTTGTGCTTTTCGCCAACATCCCCACCGCAAGGGAGTCTGGGAAGTGTGTAAATTCACAGGGAAAGAAAAATGCCTGCAAGTCCCCTTCCTCCCCAGCCACCAGAAGAGGCAGCTCCAGGTGACACGGATTCCCTTGAAGATTCAGATTCCGAAGGTCCAGGCTGACAAACAGCAATGCGGTTTTTCTGAAAGCTTCTCAGATGTCTCTGCAGATCCATGGGGCTTGAGAACTCTCATGTGCGTCTTTTCCCAAAATGAGATTTTTTTGTAAGGGAAATGGGGAGGAGACGGTGCTGTAGGTTCTTTGAGGTCCAATGAGTTTAAGAGGCTTTGCTTTCCAGTCTCCTTTGCAGACCTGGTCCACACTGGTGGACAGCGTCCAACACCAAAGTTCCTGGTGGGAGAAAGGGGGTGAACAAATTGTTTGAGTTTGTTTAAACCAATATTTTTAGTGCAGTAAAACCAGAGTAACACTCGGAGAAAGTCTCTTTCTGCAACCACATCATCCCCTGGCCTGTGGACCCCAGTTGCGACTTCAGGAAGCTTACAGAGCCCAACCCCAAACACCAAAATCCTCCTTGCAGGAGGGACCTGACCTTTAACCTGGGCAGACCTCTTCTAGGGGCTAAACAAAGAGACTGTCACAAGATTAATCCTGTGTTTGGACTTTTTTGTATTTAATTCACGTTGATGGTGTTTGTTGTTTGGCTATGATATTTCCCGAGGTAGCCCCTCATTACGTGGCTTTAGCAAAGCCACTTACTCTACTCCTTACTTGACACAAAGGAGCTAAGGTAGGTGAGTTTCAGGTCTTCTCTGAAATGGTTGGGTTTTCTTCCAGATTTATTGAGATGTGACTGACCCCGTTACAGGTGACTCTGTTCCAAGCCTCTACTCTCCAGCCTGGTGAATATAGTTAATAATACTGCATTGTATACTAGAAATGTGCAGTGTTTGTCTTATGACCCTAAAGGTGCTTCCCTCATGGCTCCCAAGGGTCAGATGTGACCTTGGGGAGACAAGTTTTGGGCCAATAAATGCATCTTCTTCCCCCCATTAGGTCCCCAATGCATTGTTCCTCCACCAGACAGATGTGAAAATGACAGAGGACCCAGCTAATTTATGGGTGGATGGGAAAAGCTGTATCTATTTCCCCTGGTTTTTGGATAAAATAGGGGCAGTGGGATTTGCGATGCATATTAAAGTGTGAAATTCCCATGGTGATCCCAGGTTCAGTGTACCAGTGGTGTGTGGTGGGCCTCCCCAGGTAGATGCCTAGCTTGGTTCCACAGGAGAGTCAAAGGGGCTGGGAAGCTCTTGGAGGGTCTTGGGATGAAGAAGTAATGATCCCCCTTCTGGAACTGGTCCAGCTCTGAGACAGAGCACGTTTGATATGAGAGTAAAGACCCAGGGAATTTGTGCCTTGGATGTCTCTTGGACATTCGATGTTCATTTGCTCCATTCCTGTCTCTCTGTGTGTCTCTGAGTGTGTGTCTCTCCCTTTATGCCCCCTTCGGTATCTCCTCTCTCTCTCTCTTTCCTTATCCATTTCCTTTCAGCGAAGCTTCCAGATACATAAACTCCATGGAGTCTGATGAGTCCTTTGAAACACCCAACCCTTGGGAAATCTTTGCAAACATACAAACACTTATTGAAATTTTTATCATTGTGTAAAATTTCCATGCACAGCTCCTGTTCTGAAAAGAAAAACAATCACAAATGTATCTAAAAGTGAGTCATTTCAGGGACAAGGCTTCCTCCCGAGGCTTGTGCTAACTTGTCTACCAGTAACCCAACTCCTTGGCAGAAGTCCATGCTTCCAAATCCAATGCTGGCTTCTTCCCTCTTGCACGTGCCAAGGAGACAAAAGCAATTTCACCTGGTGAAAAAACAATAGGATTGCATTGCACGTAAAATGTCAGATTGGTCATAGGTAGAAAAGTTAGAGTTTTGCTATGTGGCAACCATGAAAATGATCTAGTTAATATAGTTCATGTTGACCATCAGAAAAGTCCTGCGTTCTGGGTTCAGGTTCATTTATATGTTTACTCCAACTATGAGCAGCTAAGATGAATTAGTTCCGCTTGCTCTTCAACACCCAGTCTCTGCTACTATGAATTCCTACTGACAGCTTTATCTTCCACACTCCTGAAAAGGGAAGGCTCTGAAATGTGGACATCGTATTGGCTACCAAAGTCCACGCAACCACAGACTGATGAAAGAGCCTCATATCAGTCACCTTCTCATCCAAGATCATTGCTGAAGACTACAGGTTTCCTCATTATGGCTCATTATAGAAGTCTCTAGATGGCGGACATCTTGCATCAGGCCAAGGCAAGGCTATGGGGCATCCCTCAGGCGCACACACTCATCCTTTCTCATGAAGGTTCTGTACCCGCTACCAACATGTGGAGTTTTCCCACCACCGAACAATTCTGTGACATCAGTGGGGTATCCCACAGTTCAACTCAATTCTGACACTCTCTACCAGGAAGTAGTGTCAGATCCCACAAGGGAAGGAGTCAAGTCCAACGAGACTGCCGCCCAGTGTCAGCTGCCAGTTGTAAGTCCTCTGATAGCTTCGCTTGTTTGTTTAATCATTAGTATTTAGTTTAATTTGTCAGTTTTATTTTACATATTTAACCCAACTTGTTAAACTTGTGGTCACGAATGCTTACCAGACAATACTATCTTTAAAAAAGGTTTTTTTTTTCTTGATAGTTTTTTTTTTCATGCCTGAAATTTCAGATGAAATTGCTCAGGGTGTTTTATCTTAAGAACAAAAAGAAAGAAGCTTTTGGGGTCACCTGGGTGGTTCAGTTGGTTAAGCTTCTGACTCTTGGGTTCTGGGGCTCAGGTCATGATCTCACGCTTCATGAGTTCGAGCCCTGCATCAGACTCTGGCTGACACTGCAGAGCCTGCTTGGGATTCTCTCTCTCTCTCTCTCTCTCTCTCTGCCCCTCCTCGTCTCTGAAAATAAATAAATAAGCTTAAAAAAATAAAGAGTCATTGTACTTTTGTAGGAATGGAATTCTGCATTTCAAAAGTCTGGCTTTATCAACAGCCATGTATTTTACTTGATTTTTTTCGACAATAGTTAAGTATATAATTACATAAAAGGCAAAAATTTTAAAAACTCTGAAAATATTTAATGCATAACTTTGATGTTAATCTTTAAAAACTGTAAGTATTGTACATGTAAAAGTAAATATAGAAAACAATGGCATTTGGCCAAGAACCCTCTACACAAACTTAAAAGATAACTAATATCTCCCCTTCTATTTGGTTCTGGAATCTCCCCATCATTAAAATTAAAATCTTATAGATATCAACAAAATCATTTCAAATTTATTAAGAAAATGTTATGGCCTAGTATATGGTCTCACATCCTAAACGGTTTGTGTTCTCTTGAAAGATATGTCTATTTGGCTATTCTTGGGGGGACTGTTTTATTACTACAATTAAGACAAGTTGGTTGATAGTGTTAAACAAGTCTCTAATATCCTTAACTAATTTTTCTGTGTCTTTTTTCTATTAGTTGTTCAGAGAAGGATATTTAAATCCCTCACTTAAATTGTGAATTTCGCTGGTGGTCCTTCCATATCTGTTTTTATTTTATTTTATTTTATTTTGCATTTTTGAGACTTTGTTATTAGGTACATAAGCGTTTAAGATTTTACATCCTGTTAATAAATTGGCCTTTTTATTGTTAAGAAATAATCCTTATCACTGGTCATATTCTTTGCTATGAAACATCCTTTATGTGCTAGACATATAGCCACAGCAAATTTAACCTCCTTGTGTCTTTATATGTAATGTGTTTTACAGGAAGCATACTTACTTGGGGATATATAGTCAGCCTATATAGTTGGTCTTGCCTTGGTCCATCTTGACTAACCCTGCTTTTCTTTTTTCTTTCTTAAATGTTTTTAATGTTTATTTTTGAGAGAGACAGAGAGACAGTGTGAGCAGGGGAGGGTCAGAGAGAGAAGGAGACACAGAATCAGAAGACAGTCTCCAGGCTCTGAGCTGTCAGCACAGAGACCAACGCAGGGTCCGAACCCACGAACCGTGAGATCATGACCTGAGCCGAAGTCGGACGCCCAACCGACTGAGCCACCCAGGCGCCCCAAACCCTGCTTTTCATTGGAGTTTACAGACCATTCACATTTAAGATGATGATTGATATGACAAGGTGTCAAGCACCACGTGCTCTTTGTTTTCCTCTTCTTTTTCTCATTCTGGGTGTTTTGTTGTTGCATTGTTAACATTTTCCCATTTTTTGCCTTCTTTTGCATTATTTGAATATTTTTTATAATTCTCTTTTTTCATCTTTGTAAGCTTGCTCGCTGTGTCTTTGCTATTGTGGTGGTTGCTTTAGTTTTCATACTACCTATAATGTATCTTTAATGTATCACAGTCAACATGCAAATGATATTACACTTCACATAGAATATATGAGAATATGACTACGATTTACTTCCATTTCTCTCCTCCTCAAACCAGATCAGATTTGCTTAAAGAGCTGTTTGTCTTTTAAAGAGATTTTAGTTGGGGCACCTGGGTGGCTCAGTCAGTTAAGAGGCCAACGTCAGCTCAGGTCATGATCTCAGGGTTCATATGTTCGAGCCTGCATTGGGCTCTGTGCTGACAGCTCAGAACCTGGAGCCTGCTTTTGATTCTGTGTCTCCCTCTCTCTGCTTCCCTCCCCCACTCATGCTCTGTCTCTCTCTCTCTCTCTCTGTGTCAAAAATAGATAAACATTAAAATTTTTTTCAAAAATTTAAAGAGATTTAAGTGATAAGAAAAACTTTTAACGACATAGTTCTAATTTTCACGTTGTTATCATATTTGTTTAAACATTCGATTATCCTTTAAAGAGACCCAAATTGTAAGAAACTGTTCTTACACGTAATCAATGTCAAATTTTTGATGTTCTGCATTGCCTTGTATAGATCGATATTTCCATTATCACACCTGATATCATTTTCCTTCTATTTGAGGATGCTTTTAATATTTTTTGGAGTGCTGTCTCTGTTAACCAATTCTTTCTGCCTTTGTATGTTTGAAATATGTACATCTTCTTTGATTTTTTTGAAGTCTATGTATTTGTTGTGAGAGAGAGAGAGATTTTTCTCTTAACCACTACTTTTTAGTAGTTTGATTATGGGGTACTATGCGTTTCTCTAAGATACTGCGTAGCACCATCTTAGAAATTCAGTAAATTGGAGTTTAATTCATAATGTTTGTGTTTGTTTTGTGTTTGACTGAACTTCTTGAAGTTTGGGATTATAACTTAACGTCAAAAATGGAAAATGCTTTGTCAGTATTTCTTCAAGTGTTGCTCCTATGATCCTTTTTATCAGGAACTCAATCACATGTATATTAAGGTGCTTAAAGTTTTTCCACAGATCACAGAAGTTCTATTCATTTTTTTTAAAAATCGCTTTTCTCTGGGTTTTATTTTGTAGATTTTTTTTGTTCCCATAGCTTTAAATTCACTAGCCATTTTTTGCTGCCGAGCCTAGACTACTGTTAATTCCACACAATGGGTTGGTCGTCTGACTCATTGTGGTTTCCATCGGGATGCTCTGTGTGGGTGTTTTATATTATCTTTCGTGTTGCTAGTTCTGTGAACGTGTGAAACACAGATGTCATAACTAATGTTACCGTGCATATTCGACCCCCTGTGTCATTGAAGGGTTAGTCCACTTTTATTGATCAATTTTTTTTTCTCTGTCTTACCCTTTATATTTTCCAAGTGCTTCTCACGCCTGCGAACTTTTGTTTGGTTGCCAGACTTGCACAATTTACCTTGTAGGGCATTGCCTACTTTTGTATCCTGTGGGTATTTCTGAGCAGACTTTCAACGTGTGTGATATGCGTGATCAAACGGACACAGACTAGTAACCAAGTTAGATCATGCCGTGGACCTAGAAACAAGTGTCTATAAAATTTAAAAAAACCAACTCATATAACACACGGTACCTGACCCCAGTGGTGTTGAAACATAATAAATAATTGAAACGTATCTAGGAAATCAACTAATATCAGAAACTAAATAACACACTTTTAAGTTACCAAGGGGCCAAAGGAGTGAGAAGGGAAATCAGGAGGTAGTTTGAACAAGATGAAAGTACAATTAGTAGACTATGTTGGAAGAGAATGAAGGTCTTAAGTCAGTGACCCCTGCTTCCACATTAAGAGCCTAGAATAAGAATCCGTCAAACCCAAAGTAAGCAGAAAAACGGAAACAATGTGAGGGAATGAAAAGGAAATAGGATCGCCGGAGTAATCATAGAAAAATTGGAATAAAGAATATACAAAAACAATGAACACCTTCCCTAACAGAGACATACTCTTCCACATACTAATGAAGTAACATTTAACACCCTTGTGTTTACAAATAGAAGAGGTTGCCACACCCAGCGTTTTCTTTCTCCCCCACGGTGACTTTTCACGGTAGAATTTCGCTCGGATTTCCCGAAGTCAGGCTGTTATAGTGTTCTCGTTCTGACCCATCGTTTCCGACGGCTTTGTGGTTGGGTTTTCTTCAACTTTTCTGCCTTTATGCTAATGTTCCCACAGATACGCGTCCCCATTTCTCTTTCTTCTCCAGGACAACAGCCAAGCTGAACCATCACCTCTTTGACAGGCTTGTTCCCACACTCCGTCAGACTCAGCACCTCACTGAGATTCTGATTCACCCCAAACGTCATCCAGTGTCAAATATCTGTGTCTGTATGTGACCGCAACCCCACGTGTGCATTGTCATATCTGCGGTTTCTTTATTGGTTAAAATCCTACCATATTTTCCTGGAACAGACGTGTGCTCAGTGTGAAGAACACAAGTAACCCTTGGTTCTAGGCTGTTAGTAATGGAAGGATCAGGTATTTGGGAACATGATCAAAAGTTCATCTGCTCATTGTTGTAGCGAAGAACTACGTAGAATTGCATACTCTTCATTGATATGTATATATTTATGAGTTAATGTGTATAAATATGTAAAATTCATATAATGAGAAAAGCTCTATATGCATGTATATACAACATATATACACACAAAACAAAAATACATAATTACATATTACATCATTTACATCTTTTACATAATATATAACACATTATATAATATAATCCTCATAATATATCATGTTAACATACATTATATAACTATGCATAATGCAAATATTCTATTAATATTAATTTATATAATATAATATATAAATATTAATTTATATGCCATCATTTATATAAATTATAAATATTAATTTATATACAATCATAAAGTACATAACTATTAATTTATATACAATCATATATAAGTATTATGTGTAATATAATGTATCAATATTAATTTATATAATTATATAATATAAATATTGATTAATATG
>CM053579.1:104061015-104096140 GCA_028646485.1 Cryptoprocta ferox
CAGAGTTTTCTCGGTGTTTCGAGGGTGTGCAAGACATTCCCGTTCCATCGTGCCCAGGGAGTGGTTTTGCAAGCTCTGGTTCTTTGGAAGCAAGGGGGTGGTTGTGCAAGAGCCTCTGGCTCCTTGGAGCCTGGGAATTGTGCAAGAGTACTCCGTCCTTTCCGCCAAGGAGGGCAAGCCCTACAAATACCCGCCGATGTCTCAGAAAAGTCATTTGCGTGATCTCAAGAAGACAAAAACATGTTGCTCAAAGATTGCTTTTCTGCCCCACAAAAGGAAAAACTAATAGAAAAGCCCAGTTCTCTGTTGTTTTGGGCCGTCAGGAAGTTTACCGCAGCACTGACCCTAAACCCAATGAAAATCCCAAATCTGGGGCCCCTGGGTGTGTCAGTCAGTGTCTGACTTCAGCTCAGGCCATGATCTCATGGTTCGTGGGTTCAAGCCCCGCATCGGGATCTGTGCTTAGAGCCCGGAGCCTGGCGCCTGCTTTGGATTCTGTGTCTGCCTCTCTCTCCCTCTGCTCCTGCCGTGCTCATGTTCTGTCTCTCTTTGTCAAAAATAATAAGACATTTAAAAAATTTTTTTAAAAAACCCAAATCTCTCTTTTTTCCTTGTTCTTTCTACCCGTGTTCAGATGTTGGGGAGAGGAATTTCCTCTGCCATTCAAGATCCACCTAGTTGGACTAAGAATCAGGTTGACATGAACCAGATGAACATGACAAAATCAAAAATACTTTTGTCCGTACGGGGAACCCACACAGACATGGAAATTCCAAGGACAGGCAAAGTGAGGCACATATGTCGTTCTGAATTAGGGGAAAGGGGGAAGGGGGCTTCAAAGGGAAGGAATGTAGTTCTCGGGAAGATGATGTAGGAAATGTTTGGTATACACGGCTGTTTGCTGGGCCACTCACAAGCAGGGGGGCATGGAGGGCTTTGATGCAATACAGGCCACCGGTCCTGGTTCACAGCACAGTGCAGTTTTCCATGCTGCTAGCTGTGGGGCTGGAGCTGGTCCTCTGTCTAAATGCCTTTCAGGCACTCATGGGGAAGTTAAAGAGCCTTTCCTGAGTCTTCTGGGTTTTGATTGCTTAACTCAACATGATCTTGCCAAAGTGGCCCATCTTGGGGCCCCTGCCCTCGACCCCGGCCCAGATGAGCTCAAAAGTCTCATTCTGGGAGCGATAAACTGTCCCCACCCTCTCGATGTGTGCGCAGTCATCCGTCTCAACAACCAAGCCAAATCTGGGGAGCACATCTGTCCCAGCTCTGTGGGGTGGGCACAAAAATAGACGTGACCCCTTTCGGCCCAGAGACCCAAATTCTTCCAGGATACTTGAGACTTTTTTTCCTGTTGTGTGTCCCCGACCAGAAACCGGTCTTGTGGCTTTTCCTAAATTATTCACAACCAAAGGAAAAGCGAGAGTCTCTCGCCCAGCCAAAACCAAGGCTCCTTATGCTCTGTCTGGGCTGGGGGGAGGCTGAGCTCTCCGGGGTGTGTTGTTAAAACAATATGAGCCTCCTAAAATCTAAGAAGAAAGGAAGGTCTGTTCACCAGACAGCCGGCCGCACCTGCCACCAGCAGACACCTGTGCGTGGAGCGTGTTTCCCTTGCCCCAGTCCCAAGCCGTGGCAAGCAGGGCACAGCCTCTTTAATTTAACACTGTGAATATAAAAATAAATAAGCTCACGGGGCACATGCTCTGGAAAATATACAGCAAGGAATAATAGCTATCTCAGAACTTTGCCTGCAACATTCGTGTTTTTCAATTAATTTTTAAGACTGTCTGATAGTATAGAAAAGAACGGGGAAAGACATCCAGATAATTGTGGATGGAGAAGCTTGAGTTATTTGTAATCATGTGGAAAATTAATTAGAATTAGATAATCACAGCTTTTTAAGACGGCAGGGTATTTCATTTAAAAATTCATTAATTTATGTATAAATAACAATCTTTAATTTAGTCACTGTATTTTAGCATCTAATTATTTGTGGGAGAGCCATAATTCGCTAATTTTGGGTATGCCCAAATGGATTCATTTGATTTCTTAACAACCAGAGGACTAAACTGTTAAGTACGGCAAAACCTTTTAAAACCGTGGTGCCTGAGGTTGTCATCAAAATCTGGCATAACATAGTATTTTAAGCCCGCTAAAAGCATCCGACGGTAGGGCGTTAATCGATATTGAGGAGAAAATTAGTGTCGGTGGTTATGAAATACGTGTTAAAACACTTTCGCCAATAGTTTGAAGTTTCCGATCATGCGCAGTTTCAGGGAGGAATCTTGTGTGAGGCAGGGGGATTCTGAGACACGTCTGCGGCTGTGAGGGTCTTGTGCAGGCACTAACACAGCTCACCGTCCTTGGCTGGTGCCTCACTCAGGAGCCTTGTAGGGTTCGGAGTTTATGAATGTTTATAGGCAGTGCCTGCAAGGTTCGACTCTGAGTCATTTGTTTGCAAGAGAACAAAGTATTTGTTTCTGCAAAGCAATATTATTAATAATGGCAAGGTTCCCAAACAGCCCTCCAAAAAAACTTCTTTAGCCTGCCACAAAAAAATAAGAGAGTCCAGACTTGCAGTGCACACCCGTAGGACATAACGTCATGGGAGTCACCAACAAATGAGAGAGATGAGAATGTTTTAAAATCAGGCTCAGGGGTGCCTGGGGGGGCTCAGTCCATTAAACGTCCGACTTCGGCTCAGGTCATGATCTCGCGGTTCGTGAGTTCAAGCCCCGCGTCGGGCTCTGTGCTGACAGCTCAGAGCCTGGGACCTGCTTCGGATTCTGTGTCTCCCCCTCTCTCTCTGCCCACCCTCCTCGAAAATAAACATGAAATAGAAATTTTAAAAAATAATAAAAAAAAGTAAAATCACAGTTCAGAAACCTCTTAAATGTTGAAACACAAAAAGAATGCGTTTCATTTCGAGGGTGACAAAGTGCCCGATGCATCACTCTATGGAAATTCTGCAGACTCGTTCTCGAAACTTGGAAGGATCTGGTATGTTTGGTATCTTAGCAGTGGCTGCAAGGAATCGGGTTTGACCAGAACAGGGAGTGTGGGCAAACATTCCTTGAGACGCAGGGACTGTCAGTAGGAAAAAAACAAAAACAAAAACAAAAAAAAAACAAGAGAGAAACAGAACAGGGTTTGAGGAGTCGTCCTCGTCACACAATCAAAAATGATGCACAACTTACCCCTGGTGACAGAATTCTTACACCAACTCTCGGCTGAGCCATTTGAGAACCTGGTTAAAACAACCTAGAGGGCAGAGACCATTCAAAGGCAAATAATAATAGTGCGCCCAGTACAAAAACCCGACATAGCATTTCCGATCCCAAGCTCCCTTTTCAAAATGCAAAGCTTAATTGCAAGGTCAATGTTTGCTGGTTGCCTCGTTTGTATATGTGAGTTAAATGTTCCCAGAATTTCAAAACGCATACCTTAATTGTAAGGTCCGGCTGGCTCAGCTGTGTATCTCAGTTAAATATTTCTAAAAGATACTTCCGTACCTTTGATGGTGACCAGAGCTGCTGCACAGACATCCAAACTATTTTCTGATGCACCGGAGGAACATCAGGGCAACTCCGTTGAATGAGTAAGGACCTCGTTACCCTGAAAATGTAGAAGCTGTACTTACAACGAACCCATTTGTTTTGTTTCCATTTATTTCTTGCATATTGGAAATGTAAATTTTTGAAAGTCTAATTCTCCCATTCATTGCGTTTTCTCACGCAAGCTACCGGAGGGGGATTTCATAGATGTTTCCTCAGTATTCATCAAACACTTTGCATTTGCACTTGGGGTTTCCAGCTCAACATATCTGGAAATGACCCCATCAAGTGAAGCCAGGTTTTGGTCTTGCGCTGTTGTCTTCAGGGATGATAACTGGGCTGGGATTTGAAACACCAGGAACATAGTTTTGTTTTATGATTTCCTTCTTCCAAAAATTATGGAACTGAATCTCTTGACCCTTGCTTTTCCATTTTACCACCATATCCTCTTGATTGATGCTGGTAACAGACCAACTGATGCCTTATCATGTGCAAAACCTTTGTGATCACAGTGTGGTTTCCTTGTACGATGATTTTGGTCCCCTAGATCCTAAGACAAGCCAACTCGTTAGTCACGGTAGCCCTGAATTCTCAGTATTTGATTTCTGTGTTTGCTCATCTACAAATATCTGTGTCCTCAGTTCTTTCCGTAGCTTTCTTTTTTAGTACCAATGAAAAGAATAAAGAATTACTGGTTTAAACAGCAGTACACATAACTGTATTCTGCAGGGAGATTTCTAAACTTTCAGTGAAACTGCTTTCCCCAACAACAGCCCACATTATATTTTAAAAATTACTGCACAGTATGAATTACTTGTTTAACAAAAATTTGAGAAGGGACTCCACGGAAATAAAAACTGCATTCTATCTTCTTTATCATGACATTCCTTGTTATTAGAATGATGTTTAGCACATTAAAGGTTTTCACATAGTATACGGTATTTATTATATAAAAGCTGTTTTAGATTCTTGCCAAAACGGGGTGGCTCATTTTGCTGATCCAGACTTAAGTTTGATTTTTTTAAACTAGAAACGGTGATAATGTTTAAGGACAAGAGACTTAAAAACTTGTCAAAGGTATAGGAGGGCAGACAGTGTGTTTTGCACAAAATTGGGTGTTTGTTTTCAAAGAATGGAGCATAGGATCTTAGGCAGAAATGGCACACAAAGAAATGACCATGAGGATTTGGCAGCCTTCTCGGGCTGGCATAATTTTTGAATTGTGATAATTTGGGGTTCCTTTGCTTGGAATAATGTGAAATTGTACCGTCCTCGGAAAGATGCATACGGGTATTGGCATGATGTGGGTGGCATCCGTTAACAAGATTTTTATTTTCCCCTTTTTGAAGCCTGGAAGACATGAGTAAGCATATGAAGATGGATCAGGACGTTCAGATCTCAGCAGTCGAATGTAACTCAGGGTCTCTTGAAACACCAAGGACAGATAATGCATACTGCTGCCCGCATTAGGTGGTGACCCACTTATGGGTAAAATAGGGCTTTATTTATGTTTCCATTCTTATGACGAATATCTTACCACAGTAGGGACATAATAGCAGAAAGAAAATAAAGAAGGAGAGACACCTAAGGAAAGCAGTAGGACTTAATCAAAAATCCCAATGTGACACCAATTATAAATTTTGAATTGCCATTTGAAAATGGTCATGTCAATATCTTGAGGCAGAGGTAGACAGTTCCATATTATTTTGTTTTATTTTATTCTATTCTATTTCATTTTATTTATTTTATTTTACATTTATTTATTTTCAGAGAGAGAGAGAGTGATCAAGAGCAGGGGAGGGGTAGAGAGAGAGGGAGAGAGAGAATCCCCAAGCATGATCCCTCATGTCAGCACAGAGCCCATCTCAGGCCTTGAATCCACAAACATGAGATCGTGACCTGAGCCAAAGTCAAGAGTCA
Source organism: Cryptoprocta ferox (assembly GCA_028646485.1). Taxonomy (NCBI): domain Eukaryota; kingdom Metazoa; phylum Chordata; class Mammalia; order Carnivora; family Eupleridae; genus Cryptoprocta; species Cryptoprocta ferox. The sequence continues at coordinate 104,066,490 of CM053579.1, forward strand.
CAAGCTTAACCCACTGAACCACCCAGGTGCCCCTAGAAGGTTCCATTTTAAAAGGAACATTAGGCATGAGAGCATCAGTTGTGGTTCTCTATTCTTGAAATATGTGGTTTCAATTCCAACCAAAGAATATTTTTCAGGCATATCTCATGATACCCACTTGGGTGTCCTTAGAGAAATCATTGACCCTCAGGGTTCCGAAAGGCCAGTGATAAAATTCTGCAGCAAGACCCTTAAAACCAAATGAGAATGTCCAATGTTTGAAGCACGCATGCATTAGTGTAGAGAGACACTCATAATGTGAATCAGATGCACCAAGGCTCTGGGATCCTGGAAATATTAGCAACTACTAACAATTCCCTTGAGTCTATTTTTGTCTGATTTTTAAGATGACAGAATGGAGCACACTGACCTTAAAGTCAGTAGTAGCTCTATAATTGTAGGCATCTGTGAATTATATGCTAACTTCTTAGAGACAACTCCCCCTCCCCCTTCCCTCAGCATCCTACCTCAGATGGCCTCCTGTCTCCACGAGGAAACAAATCACGCTGAACCAAAGTAGATCATCACAAAGACAGAATTGCATCTGTCGGCACCCACAGATTCAAGATTCTCTTTGAAGAATGTGTCCAAAACCATAGTTTATTGCATCACAGGGAAATATTGTTTAGAAATAATAGTAACTGCTACCTAAACCATACGAAAGTGTCTTTGATAGATGGATAAATAAATAAGTCCATTAATGACGTGTTGCTACATTCAAAGGATCAATGATTTGCAACAAATCCATGAGCGTAACCATTTTCCAAAACCAGCAATCCTGCACATTTATGGGGAATTTTTCTTTTGCAGTGGGTGTTCACCTACTTTGAAATCATTTACTCTTCACTTAATCTCATTGCTTTCCAAATGCCTACAAGTGTCATCCCTCAAATGTGGAAATAGGAGACCATAGTTGTCAGGATTTAGGGGGAAAAATACCATCCGCAGCCATAAGATATTAGGAATGTCTACCCAATATGGCGCAGACGGGAATGGATGGGGAAAGTACACATCAGGCCACGGTCTATGACAGTGGCAGGAAAAAAATAAAACCTCAACAGTTGATGCTTAGGGTCACCGCTCAGCGTTGCTGGCTTGAGTATGTATCCCTTACGCATGTATTTTCAAAAGTGGCAGCGTCCAGTTGTGCCTGTCCTCGTGGTGGAAATCAGCCTTTAATCTATGCCATACAAGGTCTCTGCATGTATCCCGTGCCGTGATGCCAAGGGGCTGGTAGAATTCCTCTTAATGTTGGGAAACCACGGACACCACAGCCGATGAAAAAAGGAATCTCCCCATATGTCCCTTTCAAGAAGCAGATCTGAGATGGTGTCTTTATAGGTCCTTTCTCTGAAAAATGGAGATTCGTTGCTTTTCTTGGTTTGGTTTTGTTGTATGTCACAGAAATTGGGAGTGTTCGCAAGATACGATTACCATGGAGTGAGGAGCCGACCTAGCCATTCAACAGAGGAACAGAGAGAACCCCACTGCGCAAGGGACAGAATTCCCAATCATTGCTCTAGGATATCTCAAGGGAGAGTGGAGGGTGGCAAGGGGAATGGACCGTATGCAGCAGATGACACATGTCCATATTCATATGCTACTTCACCCCGATTACCTTGGCAGTGCCATATGGCCACCATCTTGCTCCTTTGACACAGTTCCTAAAAACGAGAAGCAACCGTTCACTCACGGGAAGGGCCAGTGCCCCACCCTTGTCACCCTAGGAACCTGCAGTTGAAACACAGAGGAGGTGGATTTAGGTAGAGCTTGGACTTGGAGCCAGAGAAGAAGACACATGGGCTGTCTGCATTCACAAGTATATTTCACTTGGCCCGCAGAATGCATTTTTTTAAAAATGTTTAACCTATAGGTACTTTAAGCCCGAGACACATTCATCAGTGTCCTACATTCCCCACCATTTCACTTATTATTACCCCTGGCCTTAAAGGAATTTGAATTTCCAAACAGCGCGAAGGATTGAGTGCTCTCACACTCAATAATTTTGTAAATCTAAATTTACCTGGGGGAGATGGCAAGACAGCAAAGAAATGTCCAGTTAAATAGCATTATGATTTCCATCTTTAATACAGTGAATACATGTCTGGTCTAGCTCCAATTGTAAATCATTCCCTGGTTATTTCTTTTTTAATAAGACAACTGAGTGATTTAAAATCCAATTTTTCTTCTTTAGGGCTTTATCTATTTATCATTCATTTCTAAATGGAAAATCAGTTAGGCAAGCATAAACTATCGGTTATAAACTTAGCATATTAACAAATCCCATGTGCAGAAATCCTCAACAATACAACAAAGACCGGAATTTGTGATTGGCCTGAAATAAATTTTCATTAGGAAGGATGAGGGTATCCAGCAGTGGAAGAGGGATGTGAGGTGGTTTACCTTGAATATCCTTCAAACGTGCTACTCTGAGAACTAAAAATTTAATAAGAAGTTATTGGATTAAACTTTCTTCTTTGAAAACAGTGATGGAATTACATGGGCTCTGATCATAATCATCCGTTAAAAAGACATGTCAAGGGAACCAACCGCCTTGAGAAAATGTAACACTTTGAGACAGGGAACTTTCATTATAAGGAGAAGGTTGACTATGGCGACAGCAGAGAAGTGAGTAATCTTGGGTGAAAACAGATGTCACCTTGTACCCTAGAAGAATTAGGGGCATTGCCTCGAGCAGTGTAGCTAAAGGTGTTCTCCAAAGCTAGGAACTTCTATATAAGGCAAACTAAGGAGGAATTTAGCTTTTGAACTCATAGTCTTGCGGATAAGTCAGAGTTCTCCTAACAGAATGTTTTGTATTTATGTGTTGTATTCATGGCCACCATGGTTTAACACATACCACACCTCTTTAAAAACCAAATAGTGTTTCTCTGTTTTCTACCCAGGAGGTGTTAATGGTGCCACGTTACGCATGAGTCAACTATAGCTCAAAGAAACAAAATACCTTGATGGGGGTGAAATTGGTTGAATTGGTTTTCAAGAAGTCTGGCAGACTTTACCATTCATACCCAATCTTTCGAATCCTGTCCGAAACAGTAGGGATATGAAGACGAAGCCCAGAAAAATCTTACACCATTATTGCTTTATTTTTTTTTTTCGGATGGATATGGTTATGATGTTTCAAGATGTACATCTAATATCATGACTCATCACTGGACACAACTCCTAATATGCTTAAGAAATAGGAGATAATGGGGTGCCTGGGTGGCTCAGTTGGCTATGCATCCAACTCTTGATTTTGGCTCAGGTCATACACTCACAGTTCACTGGTTCAAGCCCCTTGTTGGGCTCTGTGCTGACAGCTCAGAGCCTGGAGCCTGCTTCCAATTCTGTGTCTCCCTCTCTCTCTGCCCCTCCCCCACTTGTGCGTGTGTGTGCTCTCTCTCTCAAAGATAAACATTAAAATTCTTAAAAAAGGAAAATTGAAATGAAATGATCTCCCTTTTGTTTTCCAACCATCTACCCCCAATTCTCTTAGCCATGTCTACACATCTTCAGACAGTCACCACTATCTGAATTATTGAAGTTGCCTTTGCATCTCCAAAGATAATTGTGGACCCAGCCCACAGGACTTGTCTCTTCTTAGGAGCATTCCACCCAGCCGTCCATCCGCTCCTTGAGTCTTGCCTTCCTTCCATGACTGGGAACTCATTTTCCTATCTCATTCAATGGTTCATCCTTATGATCTCTTTCCTTGGCTTTCTTTCCAGTTTTTAACATTGGGGAGCTCGACTAGCTTGGTTTGGGACTTCCAGGCCTTTCCCTCCCTCTACTCTGAGTCTAGGTAACTATATTCATCCTCACCCTTTACATCCCATCTCTGTATGGGTTGATTTCCAAATTACTAGGCCCAATTTCTAAACTCCCATCTTTTCTAATCAGTTGACTTCATGGTTTCCCCAATGTGTCATCCCACAAGATCTCCAACACACCAACCCAAAGACAAAGCTTTGATTTTCTCTCCCGACTAGGAGGAGGAGGAGGAGGTAGAGGAAGGAATAAAGGAGAAAAGCAGAGATGTGAGAAGAGAAAATAGAAAATACACACCAGGTTTAGTCCCTGAGTTCCTGGCTTGAGCACCACCTGGACATACCTAGGTTGGCTCAGGTGACAACCAGCCTCTTTTGTGGAAGCCTGCTTCTGTCCAGGTTCTATTCCTATGAACCAATCCAACCTCTGTGGCCTTAATCATCACCTCCATGCACCTTATTCCCTAATCAGATATCTGTATAATGGCCTCTCCTCTTTGCCCCAATTTCATATTTGCAAAGGTCTCTCAGATATTTCCAGCCAGGTGCCTTGCCAACACCTAAATTTCAACAAATCTCAAATCTAATTAATCATCCCGTCCCCAATTCCAACTCTTCTTACTGGACTCCCTCATATCTTAATGGCTTCATCATTTTTATAGTCAAGATGGAATCCTTTGGGCTGATCCATCATCCACGCTGTGCTCATCCTACTATTGGCCAGCCCACGGCATTTTGCTGCCGAACGTGGAGTGTCCAAGCACTCCCCCACATGCTAACATTTGCCTGGCATTGACTGTGTCCTCAATAACATCCTCAAAAGACAAGCAAAGCCCCTTCCTTGTCTCCTCACACAGGGCCGCTCATAACTATCCTACATCTGCATCCCTGCTCCTGTCTTCATCTTTCCCTCATCAGCTCAACCTAAATGAAATTTTCCACATCGCCCATCCAGTGCTGTTCTTGGGGTTTTCTTCTCTCTGCTCTTCCTCATCTCCTGTTGGTTCCTCACTTCCCCATCCTTCTCCACTTCCTTCTGGTCCTCTGTCTCCTCTGACCCCAGCCCTTCCTCTTCCTTCCACTCTCTTACCTCTGCTCTGCTGGACTGATCCTTCTCTTTCTTCTTCCTCCACATTGTGCTGCCTCTCTTCATCACCTCTTTTTCCTCCACCTTTCCCTTTTTTGTCCCCCCTCTGCCGCCATCACTACTGTCCTTTCGAAGACCTATCTGCCTGGCTCTGTGTTTGGTGCCTCCTCTGTTTCTCCCTCATCTCCTCAAAGCCCCTGCAAGATGGATGTTGCCCTTCCTACTTGGTAAACCAGACATCTGTAGACTGTAGGGTAGGATCCCCTGCTGGGAGCCGCATCGACCTTGCTGGATGACACGTCACAGCGAGGAAATGGCAGACGTTTGCACAGCTCCTGCCATGAGAGACAAAACTGGTATCTCCTTCTGCTACTACTGCTCATGTGAAATTAAGCCTGTCGTCATTAATTAAGCCTTACAGTGTTCCAAATCAGACCGATATTCCCACACAGTTACCCCATAAGAAAAAACATTTTCCTGTCCCTGTGTAAGAGATTTTAGATCAAAACACTATAGATGTTCGACAAAAGGCTCTTCTAATGAGCCTCGCAGACCCAAAACATAGACTTGAAGGGGTTAAAAACACAAGAATTGCATTTAAGTCTGGCCCGGAGAAAAGGAGCCTAAATTGGAGATAAAAAATAGAAGATAAGGACAGAACATGATCCCTTCCCAAGGTCCACGTTCTACAAATACCCTCCCTTACACTGACTTCAGTTATGAAGACGGATAAAAATGTGGGAAACCCAGGTGCAAGGCCAGGACACAAAGGGCCCCCACTGTGCTTACATCAAAGAAAGGGCTTTCTCAAGCAACTCGTTAACAAGCGTTCTTTCTCTTGTAGTTTATAAGCCAATCACAATAACTCTTAGCCTCTCTATATACAACTTAGCCTATGTTTTAATCTTAGTGTTACTAGTTTAAATAATATGTATGTTAATCCTGTTTTCTACTAAAAACATCCTGTTATATTCTTGGTTATAAAATTTACTCGACCTATTTGGTTATAACCTGTTTATTAAAAACAAAAGTCATAATTATTGGCAAAAAACCAACCCGTACAAAATAAGATGGGTTTGTTACTTTCTTAATCTGAGAGACTGGCGCCAAAAATAAATGAGATGATTCTACAAAAATACTTCTGTAAAACTTGTTTCTGTACAGTTTCGATGATTAAAGCATCTTATCACTAAGAATTAGTCACTGTAAACAATTTCTATTTTCTGATGTCGTGTTGTTGCTTGATCAATAAAAAAAACACAGCAAAGCAGACAGAGCGGAGATGGCTGCCTGGTGATCAAGAAAAAACTTGAGGCTCTCTCATCACTCTCTCGTGCCGACACCGTCCATCCTTCGGGGAACCCTGGACCTGCTGGAGCTGGACTCCGGCAGTCCCCCGCTGAAATTCAGCCAGTTGCCCCATGACTGACCCAGTTTCCACTGCTGGGTTGGGTGTCCCAACCCTGGGTCTCCACGCTTTGTTGTTCCCACAAGCAATCACACAGACTGTGCCATCTTGGATTTCATTTTTATTATTTTTTTATTTTGTTAAGTTTATTTATTTTGAGAAAGAGCATGAGCGGTGGAGGGGCAGAGAGAGAGAGAAGGAGAAAGAGAGAATCGCAAGCAGGCTCTGCACTGTCAGCACAGAGCCCAACCCAGGGCTCAGTCCCATGAACCCCGAGACAGTAACCTGAGCCAAAACCAAGAATCGGACACTTAACCGACTAAGCCACCCAGGCACCCCTGAGATACAGCAGATCACATTCCCCACCTTTCTCTGCTCAACTGCACATAGAAACTCCTCAATCACTTGTTGAAATTTTTTTCAGGTTGGTGGCGGGGGTGGGGGGCGCCTGGGTGGCTCAGTCGGTTAAGCATCTGACTGTAGCTCAGGTCATGATCTCACAGTTGTGGAGTTCAAGCCCCGTGTCAGGCTGTGTACTGACAGCTCAGAGCCTGGAACCTGCTTCGGTTTCTGTGTCTCCCTCTCTCTCTGCCCCTCCCCTGCTTGCTCTCTCTCTCTCTCTCTCTCTCTCTCAAAAATGAATAAACATTAAAAAATTTTTTTCAAATAAATAAATTTTTTCTTTTACATTTATTTATTTTTGAGAGACAGAGACAGAGCACGAGTTGGGGAGGGGCAGAGAGAGGGGGAGAAACAGAATCCAAAGACAGGCTCCAGGCTCTGAGCTGTCAGCACAGAGCCGGACGCGGGGCTCAAACCCACAAGCCATGAGATCATGACCTGAGCCGAAGTCGCCGCTCAACCGACTGAGCCACCCAGGCGCCTCACTGAATCACTTGTTTAAATTCACTAACTTCCTTTTTCTCTCCTTTATTTTCTCTCGAGTCCATTCCTATCAGACTATTATCCGCTTGACTGGACCGCCACATGTTGGACAATCTCTCCAACGATCTCTTCAAGGACAAACTCATCTCTTGGTCTTCCTTCCTGTCCACATCAGCACTGATTTACCAGTTTTCCCCTCCAGTCTTGCTGGAAGCCCCTTGCCCCCTCATTTGTTTTATTCAATTAATTCAATGATTTAATAAAGACAAACTTTATTAATAAAAAGCAACTCTTCTCTCTTTGCACCACCTCCACCCCCCAGAACAAATGTCCAACGAACCTATAGACACGTGTCTAAGATGGATCTTTCACATTTGGCTTCCCACCTATTGGATGTTTTGTCTTTTCCGCTGAATTTTTATTCTCTCGGGGCCCAAAGCTGATAACTGCTGCTGTTTCTCACAGTCTACAGCATATGGAAGACTCTTACTAAATATTTGTTAAGTGGATAATAAAAGAGAGAATGGATTTTTATCATTTCTCACTACGTAAGCCTAACGTCTCTACTTTGCTTAATAAAATTCACAAGAGAGTGGATTGTCGCTTTCACAGTTTTTATCTTCAAGATAATAACAGTAGCTACAAGATTCCAATTGTACTCAACAGCCAACTTTTTAAATCATTTCTCATGTTACTTAAGTTTCTCTAATGAGTTTGAAAATTCTATTTCAGGTTGCAAATGAAAAATTTAATCATTGCTTTTCAGTTTGGAGTTATTTCCACAGATGTCCCCCGTTTATTCAGTGCAAATGCAGTCCTTTGATATTGTGACACAGGAGTGAACACTTTGTTTTACTGCCCCCTCTCTGCTGGGGAGCTCAAACTCCCTAAGTGACATGTGTCCTACATCCACCACCTTCATGGAAACATTTACTCTTGGCCCACTGCCGATGGAGTAAAACCCAAAACATCTTCACCTCCTGCTACGTGTGTGCGGAAAAATCTCATCTCAGTTATTTGTAACTGAGTCTGAACTCGAGTGACACTTCTCCTCACATTCACTTCCGTGATCCCATCATTTTCACAGAGTCAAGAACCTAATTGTTTCTGAGAACTGTGTTCATGGTCTTCTATTGACCAGGAATGGCCCCTTCGTATCCTACGTCCTCAAATCCAAGGTGCTCTTCAAAATCCACTCACTCGCTCACTCTTTCGGGCTGAAGTACTGTTCTCACTGAAATCGCTCACTTTCTGTCACTGGGCTCTCTATGGGCCCGGAGCTGAGGATCCCACACCCGCAGCCTGTAAAATCTCAGTGGGTTTTACACCACATGACATTTGTGCATAGAGGGGCATGGATGATTTTGTTTCATTTTGACTGCCTTAAATCATTTACGTGTATTTTTTTTAAGTTTATATATTTTGAGAGTGAGAGAGCACTTGAGTGGGAGGGCCAGGGAGAGAGGGAGAGAGAATCCCAAGCAGGCTCTGAGCTGTCAAAGCAGAGCCCGACGCGGGGCTCAAACTCACGAACCGTGAGATCATGACCTGAGCCGAAATCAAGAGTTGGACACTCGACCGACTAAGCCACCCAAGCGCCCCGTAATTTTGGTCTTAATCTCATTAAAACACAGGGTCTTTGCCTTCAAAAGTCTTCATCCTTAATGCCATTGAATGGCTGGATGTTGGGGGGCGGAAGTGTGAAATCCTGAGGTAGGATCCAAGCACACCGTCAGGGCTCCGTCGCTCTGTAACTCGTGGAGACTCTGTTACCCCCAACAGTTAGTAGTTGGCCTTGCGCCCATTTCCTGATAGGTCTTCCCAAATACAAGGACGCTCACATAACACGTGTCACTGACCGAGCTCTTGATCTCTCCGGCATTTTCTTTAGCGCATTAGATTTTTAATTCCTCTGCCATTCCATGATATTTCCATTTCTCTTTCTCAGGTGAAGAGTCGCAGATGAATCAGACCATAAAGTAGGGTTCCAGACGTTTCACAGCTCTTTAGAAATGAAACCAAGATTTAATACTCTCCTGCTTCAAAAGTATGCACCTGGCAGGAAGTGACAGTATTACGTGATTTATTTATTTTTTGGTATTGTGTTAAATGGTTGTGACGCATAATGAAAATACTGTATTTACACAACAGGGGAAATCAAACATTTCTAGAAAATAGTTTTTTATTTATTTTAAAATTGTCCTTCAAAATATCTATTATCATATGGGCACCTGCGGGACTCAAGTCGGTTAAGCGTCAAACTCTTGATTTCAAGTCCCGCCTGGGTCTCTGCACGGACGGTGGGGCCCCTGCTTGGGATTCTCTCTCTCCCTCTCTCTCCATCCCTCTCCTGTGCACAGTCTTGCTCTCACTGTCTCTCAAAATAAATCAATAATCCTAAAAAAATCTTTTCATCATCAAAACAAAACTGTATTAGTGCTGTTCAGGCCAATATGAAAGAAGGAATCTATTTGTTATAATTATCCTTGAGCAGCGTTGTGCAGTGCCTGGCAGAGGGAGGAAATACACTTGTGTAGGTGTATTTATATCAGAATTACATTGTATCATAATGTAAATTTGTTTAAGTATATTTATTGTTACTTATAAAAGTACAATTACAGCCTACGATACCCATACACAATGATACCTTTGCATGTAACAAGAAGAAATGTATTTATGTATGTGTGCATTATACTTACGTACATATTTAAATCACTTCTTTTTAATGTTTATTTATTTATTTTGAGAGAGAGAGAGAGAGAGAGGGAGAGCACAAGCAGGGCAGGGACAGAGAGAGGGAGAGATATTTCTAAGCTCGAACATAGGGCTTGAACCCATGAACCGTGAGATCATGACCTGAGCTGAGATCAAGAGTCGGGCACTTAACCAACAGAGCCACCCAGGTGCCCGTAAATATCACATTTTTATAACCATGTCACAGTTGCAATTTGTGGAGGCTTTGATCATATTATACTTCAAGATGAATTATATATATATATATACACACACACACACATATATATATATATGCGCCTTGGTTTGTGAGCATAATTCATTCCAGAAACATGCTTGTCATCCAAAGCACTCATCCATCAAAGGGAATTTCTTTTTTCTTTATTTATTTAAAAAAAAATTTAATGTTTATTTATTTTTGAGACAGAGAGAGACAGAGTGTGAATAAGGGAGGGGCAGAGAGAGAGGGAGACGCAGAATCCGAAGCAGCTCCAGGCTCCGAGCTGTCAGCACAGAGCCCGACGCGGGGCTCGAACCCACGAACCGTGAGATCAAAGCGAATTTCAAGAACGCTTGGCTCAGTTGAGATCGTGTGACGTTCGGCGTCACGTAGAACTCGTATTGCAAGACGTCGCTTGTTTATCAAGTTAGCATTTATGAGAAAGGTTTGCTCGTCTTGTGGAACACTCCCAGAAGAAGTCACCCAGCCCCCGTTTTACTGTATGTATAAATGATAAATATAAGTGACTATGTAAGTACAGCTTTTCATTTACTTTGTATCTGCTGACATTTAATATTCTTTAGTATAATCACAGGCAACACAGAGCAAGACAAGTTGACCCACCTTAAAAATACTACCAAGTGGGGCACCTGGCGGGCTCAGCCGGTTAAGCATCCGACATTGACTCAGGTCATGGTCTCACAGTTCCTGAGTTTGAGCCCTGCATCAGGCTCTGTGCTGACAGCACGGACCCTCCTTGGGATTCACTCTCTCTCTCAAAAATAAATATTAAAAAATTAGAAAAATTACTACCAAGCGTACGCATAAACTCTGACGTCCGTGAAATCCTTACCACCCTTAAGTTCGTGCTGTGTTCTCAGCCACGGGCAAGAGCACGCTTACCTCCTTGTCTTCTTCCGTGAGCCTTCCCCGGGTCGGAGCTGCCCTCAGGTGCCCGGCTACCCTGTCTGGGGATCGGGTAGGAAGTGCTCTGAGATCAGGAGACAGCAAGGGAGTATTTTGCCTCCAGGCAAGAAATACCTGATGCACATGCACCTGACACTCGGCGGGCTGTCTCTGTGGGGCCACGGGTGTCTAGGATTGCATGAATCGTGGTATAAACGCCCTTATGATACGGCGTTGCGGGGTGTGGATACAGGGCAGCTGGCTGAATGTTGTCTCGTTGCTCTAGGCTGGCCGGTCGTGACGAGAAGTCAGTGGTGCAGACTGAGCGAAATACAAGCATCCAGCCAACTGCAGGACGCCCTCAATAGCAGGCGTGTGGACACCTGGCCGGGGCCTCGTGCAGGCAGAGCTGTGAGAAAGATGTTAATACAGAGAAAAGGGGCGCCTGGTCCCTGACCAGAGTCACTCAGTTGAGCGTCTGACTTCAACTCAGATCATGATCTCAGGGTTCGTGGGTTCGAGCCCCGCGTCGGGCTCTGTGCTGACAGCTCGGAGCCTACAGCCTGCTTCCGATTCTGTGCCTCCCTCTCTTTGTCTCTCCTGCATTTGCACTCTGTCTGTCTTTCAAAAATAAATAAACATCAAAAAAAATCTAAAAAAAAAAAAAGAAATATAGAAAAAGATTAACATAAACCCCCTAGTTACGTTACCTAATGTCCACCGTTACTCCAAAATATTCCCTTGCTGGATGTGCACTTAGCGCCTTTTAGGGAAAGATTCCCTTTGTCTGCATCCAGCCCCTAATAAAATTCCTGGCGCATATGGACATCTTTCACAAGATTAATAAATGAAGTAATACTAGTTATTCTTGGAATTAGACAAATGCAGGCTTGATTTAACCTATGTGGCCTCTTAACAAATAAAAGAAGAAGGAAGATAGAACTGACCCAAATATATGCTCCCCTGTAAGAAATCACCAGCCCCCCACTAGTTTTGCTCTATAGGATGACACTTTCTCCATCGGACAACACAGGTGAGTCTGAGAGAGAGAGAGAGAGACAGAGACAGAGACAGAGACAGAGACCGAGCAGGGAAGGGGTGGACAGAGACAATCCCAAGCATGCTCCGTGCTATCAGCACAGAGCCCGACACGGGGCTCGAACTCACTAATGCGAGATCACGACCTGAGCCCAAATCAAGAGCTGGATGCTTGAGACTGAGCCACCCAGGTGCCCCCTGAGGGGGTTTTTTAGAAGCAGCAAAGCTGAGGTTTCCATGTTTCCCTCTTACTTACCAGCCCGAGTGCTACATTCATCAACGTCACCACCAAAAACCCACTTCGAGAACAGTCGTATTAGGAAAATAATTGGGCGTCGATAAAGCAAGGATTCAATTCCGCATTTTTGCAAAGTCGGCGTGCAGTGATGAGTGACTTGATAGTAGCATTTAAACACCTGTCACCGGGGCGCCTGGGGGGCCCAGTCGGTTAAGCATCTGACTTCGGCTCTGGTCACAATCTCACGGTTCATGGGTTCGAGCCCCGCGTTGGGCTCAGTGCTGATAGCTCGGAGCCTGGAGCTGCTTCCGATTCTGTGCCTCCCTCTCTCTCTCTGACCCTCCCCTGCTCACACTGTCTCTCTCTCTCTCTCTCTCTTTCTCAAAAATAAATAAACTTAAAAAAAAATAAGTAAACACTTGTCACCTCCCGAGAGTATTTGCTCCGGGACCACATCGCTATCACTACCCCTTGCTCTCACGCCGGGTGCCGTATCACAGATGCACGTCGTGCAACGCCGATGGGAAGAACCCTCATGCAATCTAACAACATGCACACGTTTTTCCTGTAGTTCCGCCAAAACACAGCTTGGTAAGAGCTCCGTTACCGCCAAGATAAACCACACCGGCTACAGAAGCACAGTTCCCATGTCCACAACGTCTCCGGTTGCCCCGAATGTCTGCTTTTCCTTCTGGAAACATCCTGTGCAGAGTAGAGTAATTGCGTACATCTGTGTCTTTTCCTTGGGTTTTTGGATTTTTGATGTTGTTGCGAGGATGCTCCAAAGAGCTGGTGCTCCTGGAGCTGGAGTTGCGGGAGTTCTTGGAGGGCTGCATTTGAAATTTGTGCTGCTCAAAAAAATACTACTGTTTGCACCCAACTTTTTTTTTTTAATTTTAAATGTTTATTATTGAGACACACAGAGAGAGAGAGAGAGAGAGAGAGAGAGAGAGAGCACAAGCAGGGGAGGGGCAGAGAGAGACGGAGACACAGAATCCGAAGCAGCTCCAGGCTCCGAGCTGTCAGCACAGAGCCCGACGCGGGGCTCGAACTCACGAGCTGTGAGATTGTGACCAGAGCCGAAGTCGGATGCTTAACCGACTGGGGCCACCCAGGCGCCCCCCAAAAGCCATTTCAAGCTCGGCAATGTACAATGATCCTAATCCACTTTTTCACTAATGGCAACATTTGCCTGTCAGGAGTGGGTGAAAATGCTCCCTTCTGGCCTTCTTATTCGGGGAAAGATTCTTCACATCTTCCTCAAGCAACTCTGAGGTCATTTTTTCTTTGTCTATCAGAGTTTACAGTAGTAGTTTATACTGTGAAACATTGTGTTTCTCTGACCAGTGGTTGGCCCTGCATCTCTTTAAAAACTTTCAGACTTTTGGGGCGCCTGGGAGGTTCAGTCGGTTGAGCGTCCACTTCGGCTCAGGTCACAATCTCACGTTGGTGGGTTCGAGCCCCGCGTCGGGCTCTGTGCTGACAGCTCAGAGCCTGCAGCCTGCTTCAGATTCTGTGAATCCCTCTCTCTCTGATCCTCCCCCATTCACGCTCTGTCTCTGTCTCTCTAAAATAAAGAAAACATTTAAAATAAAATAAAATAAAATAAAATAAATAAAATTAAATTAAATTAAAACTTTCAGACTTTTGAAGGCGGGACACTGGGAACCCTGACTCCAGCTCAAGGAGGTACGTGTCCATCACACGACAAACATACAATCCGGAGGGAAAGCCCACAGGCAAATGGTCTATTTTGCCGCAATTTATATTTCCATTCTAAAACATCACCAATTTTAATATAGGATCCATCTTGATTAACAGACTCAGTGTGTATTCTCAAATGTATTCTAAAATAGAAAGAAAAGTCACAAACTGTGCCAAAAATTGATATGCTGTCAAGCCCGCTGGCTCCTGGGCATTTGAAAAAAAAAAAAAACTAAATCATGAATATTTCTTATTCGATTCTCTTGGGCTGAGCAATGCATATGCAGCTTCTCTACAGATTAGATAAAAACCGTTGGGTTGATTTACTGAATTCAGCTAAAACATTATATTCTAATACCTGTGCCATTTGAGATCTACCTTACTCTTTTTAGACGGAGTGAGTGCCTGCCTTTTATTATTTTTTTAATAACATCAGATTACTGTGGCCACCAATCAACTCATGAGACCATAAGCAAGTTACTGGACTATTACTATTTTTTTTAATTTATTTGGAGTGCGGAGGAGATTTAAGAATATTCACAGGCTGGTTCGGAACTACATTCACATAAGCCTTCAGTGAAGGCCGAGCATTTAGGAAGATCTCTCAATGCCACGTCCATACGCCTCCAACTTGTCATAACTCTTGACTACGCTTTCCTTTCATAAAAAACTCTCTCAAAGGGCCATGGAACAAGATAAAAAAAACGTGATAAATGTTCTCATGTTTTGCATTGCGTTGGGTAACCGCACATTTTTACAAAGTCGAGGCTGAAGATGGGCCTTATTTTTTTATTTTGCCTTATTTCTGACACTCTGGCAATCTCTTGGCGTCCATTTTCCAAGGGAGGGACATTCAGATGTAAGGAAAATATTCACTGAGCTTCGTGGAGACTGAAAAATTAGCGCATGGCGTTTTATACTGCATTTCTTCTCCCTTTTGTTATTGACATTGATAATAGCAAAGAATAGCACTGATACCATTTACACTAAGACCCGTCATCAGCAAACTCACCCACCGAATTAACCTCGTCCCCACGCACCGTGAGGGTTCCCTGATTGTTACATCCTCTCTGGAGGCAATCAAGTGCTTTCCAAAGGACAGGCGCTTTTCCAGTCAGGCATTTAGGGGGTCGGTACAGTTTTAAAGCCCCAAATCTCAGAATGTGTAGTGTTTATTTACGGTGACGCTCTCACAGTTAACTCACACCGTCTTGTTTACTGAGCGGCCAACGTTTTCACAGAGTGACTCGGCATCTTTGGAGAAACAACCAGAAGAGTCAAGCATCTAAGAAGGATGGCAAAGAGGCTCTGTCCAGAACGAGA
This sequence comes from Cryptoprocta ferox, assembly GCA_028646485.1. NCBI lineage: Eukaryota > Metazoa > Chordata > Mammalia > Carnivora > Eupleridae > Cryptoprocta > Cryptoprocta ferox. The sequence continues at coordinate 104,081,841 of CM053579.1, forward strand.
AAAGTGACTCTATCAATAGACCGTAACGTACACATTTAGAATACAAAAGTAGAGAGGGTACACGGTTTTCCAAATCACTTTCTATTTCTGGTAAGTGACCTCTCAATTCCCCAGATGGATGTGTATGTAGTTTCGGTTACCCGTTAGGGCTCAGATAAGTCACCTGACCTCTCTGATCTTTTTTAAAAATGTTTATTTGCTTATTTTGAGGGGGGTGAGGGGCAGAGAGAGAGGGAGAGAGAATCCCAAGCAGGCTCCATGCTGTCAGCACAAAGCCTGACGCGGGGCTCAATCCCACCACCTTAAGATCATGACCTGAGCTGAAATCAAGAGTTGATCGCTCAGCCGACTGAGGCCCCCTGGTGCCCCACACCCCCGTCCTCTCTGATCTTGATTCTTGAGGTCATCCATCTTGAAACTAGTCTCTTGTGTGTTTAGGATTCCTGAGTCACGTGTCCTGACTTCTCTTTATTACTCATCACACCAAACAACAGAGTGCTGGCCAAGACGAAGCTCTGATTTTTCCCTCATCAATGTCTGAGACTAACGGGTGTTCCAGGAGAACAGAAGCTCTGTGCTCCGATCTCCAGCATAATCCCCTTGTCTTGCTCCCCCTTGGCCACTAAAGGTGTCCTGTTCAGGTATCTGAAGACGGTTTGCACCATCACGTAGATACTATACCACACGGAAGTGGAAAAATCAGCCGGGGGAAAGTGGCCTTCTGAAGGACGCGTGACTTGGAATTTGCAGCCAACCCTCTTCATGCATTGTATATACCTGAACCTCGTACCTGTATCATGAAGGTCTTCTGGGAAGTGGGCTGGCACCCTGTTAGCTTCTGTATGTATTGCAACAAGACTCCTGTTTCCAGCTGGACTCTGGAATATTCTAGAATTGCTTGAGTATGAGGATATGCATGAGGAGACTGGGTTAAATATTTTGGGAACTGCCGTCAATTTTCCTTTTGTGTTTCATTCCCAAGTTCTCCCAGGAAAGGTAGAGATAATTACGAAAGGCAGGTATATGGGAACATCGTTTTTTCATTCTAGGAACTGGCTAAGGTAAAATCTGCCCCTCAGACCATTCGAAAGGCTAAGACAAATAAAATGGAAGTAGAATGTTTGAGGAATTACCTTGTGGGGAAATACACAAATGCCTTTGGGTCAGGCTCTACACAATGATGTCTCTTGAATGTAAGCCTCAGAATATGGAAAGAACATTCCTGATGTTTCCATTTTCCACGAGCCACCACTTACCCTTATTAATATTCCCCTATAATGTCTGTGGATATGACCACAGACATATTATTGTGTAATGTAATATATTACATGTTATATGTAATATATTATTACAGAAATAGAAATAAATTTCAGGTAATTTATTATTATTTATTCCCTCCAGATACTTTCTGAAATCAAGAAAGGCGTCCGTATATTGTCGATATAGATATAGATGGATAGATAGATAGATAGATGATAGATTAGAGGAGTTTTGTTTTATCCAACCAACATATTTTCCATGTACCCACTACTTACAAGGCAGATGCACAAGGTCTCTGTGGTCACCGAGTTTATATTTGAGGTTATGGATTGTCGGTAAACAATAAAAAAAACACACAGGTGTTGGAAATCACCATACACAGCATGACCTTAATAAGCAGGATGAGGCGTGCGTACCTGGAAGGAGAAGGTATTTTGTGCAGGGGTCGCTGGTGATCATGGGTCTGAACCCACAGTCACCTCACCAGCCAGAGAACAGGCATAGACCCCAAGCAGGTTCAAGGCTAAATCTGCATCCATTGTACTATGGAGCATTTCAGCTGAGAATGCAGATCCCACCAGGCCCCAAAAGAGAAACGCCATTAATCATCTGAACTATCCAGTTCTCTTTTCGCAGGTGCCTCCATGTAAATTAATATTTATTCCCTCAGCTGATGGGTATCGATGAATCCAGAGACACCACCCCCATCCAGCCCCCAATGTTAAACACATTCTGTGGTGCCTTGCAGAGAAAAATCATACTCAGGGACAGAGTCTCAAGGGAGATTCAGATAAGCCAATCTTTCTAAAGCCTTCAAGAGGCCAAGGTGCTGCCAGGACACACGCTTGGGGCGTGACCAGCCAATGACAGGCAAACAGTCAAACGTCAATCTGTACGCACCATCTCAACTCTAAAGACGCTGATTCTTCTCTGCATGTCCATGTGAACTGGTGAGAGCAGAGCCTCACATCGTGAGGGTTCGGGCTCTTTGGATAAGGACTGTGTGAATGAGGCAGCGAAGTAGTTGTGAGCTCAGCTCACGATGTGCCAGGAGGGATGTGCGAGCATAGCACCTTCTGGTTTATTCGCACGTGGACCTCCAACCTGCCCGCCGAAACCTTCCTTCCGACCAGACACTTTCTCGTCACCCAACAAACCCACCGTCCTGTCCGGGAAGAGTGAAGAAATGATAAGCCCAATATTTATTCCAGAGCATCACTTATATAATTTGTTGGGGCGAAAAAAAAGAAAAAGGAACAATGAAAGAGACACTCTCCCTGGATTTTTTATTCTGTTTCTTTCTTTCTTTCTTCTTTCTTTCTTTTTTCTTTCTTTATCTTTCTTTTTTTTTTTTACTTTTATGATTTTTACTTTAAAAGTCATTTTGAAGACATACCCTTAGGTAAAGTAGGATATTCTTTATTTTATTACAAGCCAAAGAATCAACTTTAATTCACTTCTCTAGAGATTTTCCAACTTCCATAAAGATGATAATGTGCACAATAAAATTTAACTGACTTCTAGAAAATCTACTATTAGGAATTTCATTTTAAATCGTCTTGAACTTTTTAAAGGCTTTTTTTTTTTTTTTTTTTTTTTTTTTTTTTTTTTTTTGGTGTAGTCAGACGCTCCTCCTTCTTCAGAAATCTTTAATTTACCTTGTGGTTTCAGACCATGACAAATTTTCCAGAAAGTCCTTTAATTTGGTGCCTCGGGCTTCGATCATGAAAATAAGCCTGTGATATGAAACAGAAGAGTTTATTTTGATTTTGTTGACACTAAGTTACAAAAGAACAAGGACTCCGCTGTAGATTTTAACACGGACATTAACGCGGTAACAACGCTCTCTGTCAAACCAGAGAGACAATTTGGGTCAACACTTACAGTTTTGCAAATATTTATTAAAGTTCTTCAGAACTTCTTTATGGAAATATGGCAACAAGAAAACAAAAGTCCATGAATGCCATTTTCCAGGGTGTGGCCTGAGAAAATTAATTAATGTGCTTCAGCATAAATGACTTAATGAACTAGACATAAAAAGGAATTATGTTATATTATTTAAAAATATGTCAGAAGCATCAACACTGGGCACATAATTCAATCCAATGCCTAAAACCCATGCCCTTCATATTTTTTAAATAAATTATTTGATTTTTTGGTATTTTCTTTTGAAAAGACTTTATTTTTACTTTTTTAAAAGTTTACTTTTCAGAGAGAGGGTGAGCAGAGAGACTGACAGAGAGAGAGAGAGGGTAGGGACAGAGGATCCAAAGCGAGCTATGCTCTGACAGCAGAGAGCCCCATGGGGGGCTCGAACTCACAAACCGTATGATCATGACCTGAGCTGAAATTGGACACTCAACCGACTGAGCCACCCAGGCGCCCCTTAAAAGACTTTATTTTTTAGAACAGGTTTAGTTTCATGGCAAAGTTGAGGAGAAGGTACAAAGATGTCCCATACACCCACTGTCCCCACAAATGCACAGCCTCCCCCATTATCCACGTCGATCAAAGTAAAGTCCTTAGTATACATTTGGGTGCATTCTTGGTGTTGGACCTCCTGACTTTAGACAGGTGTCCACCACATCTTATGATAGAGACTAGTGTCACTGCCCTAAAAAAATTTCCTGTGCTCTGAATATTCATCCCTCCCTCTGCCCCAACCCCACCGTGCATATATGTTCTGTTTCTCCAGGGAACCCTAACACAATGGTTCAATCTTTTTGCTTAATTATGGAGGAAACTCTGTTAGATAAATCTGTAAACTCAATCTGACCAAGATGAGAGGGGTAAAAGAAGAAAGGAAAAAGGAAGAGAAAGGTTTTCTCCCTCCTGGGATCAAAAAGAGGAACAAACAGGGCTGATCGCCCAGCACCCATCCTCCCATGGGCAAAATCGTCTCGCTGGCATGGCAGACCCTGCAGGAGGTCACAACTGAAGAAGTTCTGGCTGAGAAGTGACTTACATGGCAGCACATGGCATTATCTACTGTGGGTCAACCAGTTGTACAGAAGAGTTCCATGAAGTGCCTCAGTCTCTCCAAAAAAAAAAGCCAAGAAGAGACCAGGTGTAGGGTGATAGGGTGGGTCACCAGTGTCCCACTGAGTCAGTGGTTGGCTTGAGCTCCCACCACATATTCGAGTCCCCAAACCCATGGCCTTGAGATGCATTCTGGACTCTGGAGTCTGGGAAGCTGGAGCCACTCCTGATGAGAAATACCCCGGCAGCAAGGCAAGCCAATTCCACCCTTTTGTAGAAAATCAGTGACCCCTTCTAGGGGGCACAAAAGAAGACCTCAATCAGATAAGATCCGACCCCTCTTTTCAGGGGACTAACTCAGTGGGCAGAATAAGGGCAGACTGGTTTCAACAAGCTCAGTTGTATGACTTAGGAAGAGTGGAAAACTGAACCACCCCTCTAAGGAGTTGTAACTGGTTGGATGCTTCTCCATAAACACACCTGGGTCCCTTCTCTCCTCCGTTGCCTCCCTCTTTGTCTCTTACTTCTCTACATGTATGCGATGTGCAGTAGACACGTTCTTCTTATAAAGCTTTCGGTTGAAAAATGGAACTCAAGCGACAAGCAAAAAAGATCTCTGTCCTTGAGGACTTCATACTCTTTTGCAAAACCCTGACTGGCCAAGCTCTTAAGGAAAAGCTACTACCACAACATAGCCGGTAGTGGTAGTGTCTCACATGAAGTGACCCAAATTGGAGTATGAATATCAAATGCATTTGAAAAGTAGAGCAGGCATTGAACTGTATTCCTTTCCTGGCCCAGTTGGATTTGCTTAACTCATTTGATGTGTGACACCATGTGGCAACCTGGAATGGCAAGATCTCAAATAGAATTTCTAAACGTTAGATCAAAGGAGAGTGAATTAAGAAACAAAAAAGGATCCAGCAACTTGATTTGTAAGACATCTGCTGAATGTCAGGAGGCTCAAGTCTGGCTGCAGGTGGCTATGCACCAAGAATGAAATGTGAGATCTCAGGGAGCCTGTTTCCACAAGACGTCCAGTGCCTCAGTCTCCCCATTGTCCATTGGACGGGGCACATGAAATATCCACGGCAAGGTGCACAATGCATTGTGGGAAGCATCAAGCCATAGAGAGCCGGTTATTCTTTTTATGGAATACACAGTCGTAACTAATGAGCAAGACCAGACAGCAAGCAGGCACTCGTGAGTGATACCAGAATGCATTTGTAAGGAAGCACAATTAACATCAAATTATTATCGTGCTGGGTGTAGCCATATATGAAGGAGCTGATGTTGGTCTTGAACCCCCTTTGGAGATTCTAGAGAGGCATTTAGAAAACGGCGTGGAAAATGCCCAACTTTATCCTAGAACTGGGATGACTGTATATCAGTGGGCATATGTCCCCAAAATGTAGTGCTCTTCCAGTGTGCAGAAATAACTCCCTTACTACGTGTGTGGACGGGTTATACTGCAGGATGTTTTACCGATGTCGTCATCTTTGTGGTTTTCCCGATCTTCCCCTCTTTCTACCCAAGGTTCGTATGGTGGTGGTTTCCAGGAATCTAGTTGTCCTGAGGCTGATTTTAGGGGACTTTTGTTTTTGGTTTTGTTCTTGGTCTTGTTTTTGTTTTTTAGTAGCAAAGCTCCCTCAGAAATTTCAAGGAGAGATTTGCCTTTCTTACCTGAAAGTTTCTTAAAACCACCAGTTCCAAACAGAGCAGTTCCTCAGAAAGCTAAACATGGACTTTCCATATGAATTAGCTTGACTTAGATTGACTGGATAGGACTTCCTCTCCCCGCCGCCCCCTACCCCGCCTTGATACATACCCAAACAAATTGAAAGCCGGGACTCAGCACACCTTTGTACACCAGTGTCCACTGCAACGTTGGTCACAATGCGCCAAAGGTGGATGCAGCCTAAAAGTCCAGAGGATGAATGGAGAAGCACAGTAGGGTCCATCCGTGCAGTAGAATGGGGCACAGACATACAATTCAGCTTTACAAAGGCAGGATGTGCCACCATGCTAAAACACGGCTCAACCTTGAGGTCATTATGCTGAGCGAAATAGGTGTGTTACAAAAAGACAAGCTCTTTGTGACTCCACTTATATGGAACCCACAGGAGTCACATTTATAGGGACAGAAAGTGGAAGGGTGGCTCTCAGCAGCTGGGAGAGGGGGGCAGAGGAGTTAGCACTTAATGAGGTGAGAGCTTCAGTTTGGGAAGATAGAAAAGTTCTGCAGACAGACGGTGGGCATGGTTAACCATTAAGAAGGTACATTTTCGGGGCGCCTGGGTGGCTCAGTTGGTTAAGCGTCCAACTTCCACTCAGGTCATGATCTCATGGTTTGTGGGTTCGAGCCCTGCGTCCGGTTCTGTGCTGACAGCTCAGAGCCTGGAGCCTGCTTCAGATTCTGTGTGTGTGTGTGTGTGTGTGTGTGTGTCACTCTGCCCCTGCCCTTCTCATGCTCTGTCTCTTTCTGTCTTTCAAAAATATATAAATGTTAAAAATAAGGTACATTTTATATACATATCCCTGAAACACATATAATGGAGGCCAGCAGAAAAAGAGTCCCAGGAGCAGTAGGATTGAAGGCAGGATTCCCTTGGAATGGGAATGCAAGAAGGGGTGCTGTGTCCCTGGATCCCAGTGGTTCCCAGTGCCACTGTCCCCAAGGCAAGACTGAGTCCTCAGATGGATGTGGCTGGGGGCCTGGCCCACGTGTGCTGAACCCTGACACAATCTGACAGACCTTCCTGGCTTCCACGTGAACCATCGGTGCAGATTTGGGAAGCAGCCAAGGTACCAGCATCGATCACAAGAAAGTCGCGAGGATGCAGAGTGACCCAGGGGGACTCTACCACTGTGTCGGGGCCCCACATGGCCTCCTACCTGCTCACAGATGCCCGCTGTCCTGGTGCCTCAATCCCCCACCGTCCAGTGACTAATCAAAGCTTATTGCTGCTTCACATGGAGTGAGTCAGGATGATATTTGCTTAGTTTCCAAAGACAGGGAATCGTGACTTTTCTTGAACAGCACATCCAAAATTAGCCTCTGGACCAGACCTTCATTTATATGTTACCCTTTCAGGTAAAATGACACCAAAGTCATGTAGGTATGCAGACTCGACACACAGCACTTAGCGGGACCTCTCTTTGCCCTCCTCCCCAGGTCCTGACAACTTTCTGTCTCCATGCATTGGTCTCAGGCTCTGTAACCTCTACCACCGATGAACAGAGCTGTCTTCCTCTCTCCTCAGTTCCCAAGAGCTAAAATGGAAATATGTGAACATCCGTCAAGCCAGGAATTTGAATTGCTGCATCACATTTCATAATAAGTCACATTACTGTTGAAAAAGACTTTAAAGACTGCAATCCTATGAAAGAAATCGAGAGCTTTCTGTGTATGCTGACACAGAAAGATGTCCATTTATTAGCAATTAAAACTGTCATGTCGCCAAATGGGTGCATGTGGACAGAGTACTGGAAGACTTTCAGATTTTCCTTTATGCTTTTGGTATATTTGGATTTTTCCACAAATATGAGATGCTTGAATATTTTTAACGTATATTTATTTACTTTGAGAGATAGAGAAAGAGCAAGTAGGGGAGGGGCAGAGAGAGAGGGAGACGATCGCAACCAGGCTACAGCACGGAGCCCAATGCGAGGCTTGAACTCACAAACCGTGAGATAATGACCTGAGCCAAAATCAAGAGTTGGACGCTCAACCGACTGAGCCACCCAGGTGTCCCAAACTTGGAGGTTTTTAATACAACTGAGCCACTGTGACTTTAGCAAAGAGGGTAGCTGTTTAAAATGCAAGCGTATTGGAATTTGCACAGCCTGAACCAAGAGGCAAACATTGAACTGACTGAACCACACCCAGGCGCCCCTTGAATATATTTTTCCACAAAGGCCCCTAGGTGTGCTTTTTCATGTTTAAAATGGAAAAGGTGCCATCTTCACATTTGCATGTTTATTCTCTGAATAGCACAGAGAGTGTAGTTCACTGGATGCTCTCAAGAGCTCTTTCTGGCCCCATCACGGAAAGAAATGTCAACATCATACATACTACTTCCTATTAAATAAAACCACGTATATCTGAGAATTTGTGCCGCCTTAACATTCAAATGCACTATGAATATAGGCTGATGGAACTCGGGACTAAGTAAGCTAGCATTTGTTTAAAAAGTAGAAGTTATGAAGATAATCTTTCCAAGACATCTTTACGAAAGCCATTTGTGCAAATAGATCATGAGAATGAAGTGGATTAAATCTTGGCCCATGAAGAGGTTGGGGTGAAGGCTTTGGTACAAGGTGGCAATGCGAACTGTGAATTGTTCCCACTGGTTATGGGGCAACGATTATGCATTCAACATGGAGACTTTTTTTTATTCCATTTCAGTTATTTTTCTCTTTCGCCAACGCCAGTCCATGGGCTAGCGAAGAAAAGCTAAATGCCACATAGCATGCGCACACAATGAAAAATGAGGCCATAAACCTTAGAGAAAATACATTTCAAAGAGGTAATTCATAATCCCAATTAACAAACATACAGGATCAAGACTGCGTCCGCATCTAATTTTAGCAGGAGAGGCAGGAAGATTTTCAAAGTGAACACAGTACCATTGTGTGAAGCGTTTTCCACAAAGAAGCTGTAAATTCAGTGCGAAGCAGGCTTGTTGGTAAAATAGGAGTCATTTTCATGTCATAATATAATTTATGGAACGTTTTCACACACGTTAGTTTCTTTGATCAAAAGTCTTTCTGAAGGAAGGAGGCCATGGGCATTATCTCTATTCTGCAGAAGACTAATAGAGGCTCATAAATACTGAAACTTGTCAAACGCACACACACGCGCGCGCACACACACACAGAAACCAGAAACATGTCCTAGAAACATTTTACGCCATCTACCTACACGGTTTCTCTTCCACAGCCTTTGAATTTGATAATCTGCATCTAGCCATGTATTTGAGTTCATTGCGGCTAGTTTTTCTCTTCGTGTTTTTCCTACTAGTGTCTTTTTTAAGATGCTATTTCTTCGTTTTATTGAAGTATAATGAACGTACAATTTTTTATTACTTCCAGGTATAAACGTATCGACTCAACAAGCCCGTACATTACCCAGGGCTCCTCTCACCAAGTATAATCTTCATCGGTTACCAAATAATGTATTGCAGTGTTATCGACTATATTCCCCATGCTGTGCTTTTCACGTCCGTGACTTATTTATTTTACAGCTCTTAATCTCTTTTATGTATCTCACCTGTCCACACACCCACCTCTGTCGGGCCACCAGCCATTTCTTCTCTGTATTTAGGAGTCTGTTTTATTTGTTCATCTGTTTCATTTCTGAAATTCCACATATGAATGAAATCGCATGGTATTTGTCTTTCTCTGACTGACTTATTTCAATTAACAGCTCTATCCATGTTGTCGTAAATGGCAAGATTTCGTTCTTGTTTCTGGCTGAGTACTAGTCCATTGTGTATACACCACATCTTCTTTATCCGTTCATCTTACTGATAACGCTTGGGCTGCTTCCATAATTTGACTATTGTAAATAATGCTGCAATAAATATAGGGATGCCTGTATGTTTTTGAATTCATATTTTTATTTTCTTTGGGTAAATAACCACTAGAATTAACAGGATCATATGGTATTTCTAGTTCTAACTTTCTGAGGGACATCCATACTGTTTTGCACAGTGGCTGCACCAATTTACACAGAAGACACTTGAGTGACATGACACTTTTATAGTAACATGGCACTGATGTCATTGTAAGACTTGATTACACATTAGGGTTATTTTATTACCCACTTACTCACCTCCAAAGGGAGTCGAGCTAACACATACAGTTAGCAATGCAGAGTGGCCTGGGACCTGAATGCAAAAAGACAGGGTCTCCAATTCTGTGTCTACAAAGGCAGTCCATCTAGTTCAAACATTAACTCAAAACACATGAGGTGCAATTGGAAGCAAATCATTCCACAGAATGACCCCTGCTTGGCACGCGTATCTCCCAGGAAATCATAAACATAACTGTGAACGTGCTCACCCTCCCCTTCAGATCTTGCTAAAATGCAGATCCTGATTCAGTGCCCGAGATTTTGGAATGAAGTTCACCCCCAGGAAATTGTCACGTTGCTGATTCAAGAACCATTCTCTGAGGCACCAAAACCTATATTTGGGGGTCTTTAAGGGGTTTATGGTCACAGCCAGGCATGCCTGTTGGTTTCCACCTGTCCAGATAGAGCCGTTTGAACACGTTGGCATCATACCCAGTGTGGGCACCTGACGTGAATCCTATCAAGTTGTTATCAGCTTTTTTGAGATGCAATTCACATACCATGGAATGCACTATTGAAAATGTACAAGCCAGTGTGTGTATGTGTGTGTGTGTGTTTTAGTATATTGAGTTGTCCGACCACCTCCACTGTCTATCCCAGACTATTTTCATCACCAACAAGGGCATTTTTTCACACTTGGCTCATCCTTCCTGATTTCCACGTCTCCAGTTAGGAACCACCACATCTACTTTCCATCTCTGTGGATGTGCATATTCAAGGCAGTCCATATAAATGGAGTCCTACACTGTGTCTTTGATGACTGGCTTCTTTCACTTGGCAAAATGTTTCCTTTGCCGTGTTTTAAATATGTGCTATCATGGATAATTCCAATCGGGTTGCTAGAAAACTATCCTGCTGTAATCAACTGTGTGTGTAATTTCCAGAGAATGTGTGCATCATGGAAACAAGTATTTCTTAGTTGAGCTGATAGGCTAGAATCACACTCCGTCAAACCTAACCGTTGATAGCTGCTCACGTCCATCGTAGTAGGCTTCTGTGGTTTCGAACACAGATTCCAAGAATATCATGTTTTAACATCTATCCAGCAATGAACCGACAGAGACCAAGACCAAAGTACATTTCAGATTTTCTAACCAAATTCCAGATGTCTTTTTTTCTCTCTTTCTCATGTTTTCTGACTTCTCTCTGTTTTTCTATGAAGTGTAAACACTACTGCAAAGGCATTTCTCTGTTCGTTTTCCCCAGAATTACTTAATAATCCAGTAACCACTTGGAATATTATGAATTAATTTGGTGCATGAATTACTCCCTCCTGTCTTCCCAATGCTGCCAAAAACGAGCAAGATGATTTTAACAATTGCAACCCATCGCTGAGACAGACATCCAGACACAATCTAGAAGAAGATGTCAACTGGGTAGTGGATTCACATATAGTAACACTATGTCCTTTTTAATACAGTGGAATTTTCCTTCAGCAATGTACCAATCATCGAGCTATGATTTTGCATAAAAACTACTTGATTTGAAAAAAGAAGTGTTGAGTTCATTAACACTAAGTGCTGGGAATTCAGCTAAATAATTCTTTCTCTAACTAAGCTCGACAGCCCAGCACAAAACGCAAAACCAACAATTTTCCTTTAAAGATCAATACTTTATCAAGGTTTATTACAGTGAGGAAATATTCCTTCTTCGATGGCTTTCCATCCTCTCTCCATCAATAACACCATTCCCCATTTCTGGTAATAGCTTGCCATGGATCATTAGATAAATGCCTTTTTAATAAAGAGAATCCAGGTGTACTGGTAGAATGCTATGATTGAGTATCTTTAATCTCTCGGCTTCATTAGGCAGGGACAGGCTATCATGCTCTTTTCTTATTCATTCGGCTCGAGCTGCCAACCTTTCCCTGTGGCTATTAATGATGACAGCCCATTCATTACTTTATGAGAATAGAGAAACATTTCCATCTTCATCCTACATATTTCTCCATCCCCCAAGATTGGCAATTCAGAAAACCTCTTCCGCACTCCCAGAACTAACTGTCTCCACTTCCTTCCCTAGCGGCCATTGCCCATATCGCCAGACAAATGCAGACTTAATAGTCATTGGTTCAGTTGGTTCTGATTATTTTTCCCCTTTTTACCAATTGACATAGGTCTCACACACACATGGAAGTCAGGGCATTGATTATGATTCGTAGAACATCAAATAACAACAATAACACGAAACTGATTTCCTTCTTAAAAGCCACATGATAGGGATAATTCTCACTCTGCAAAGGAGAACCCATTACACAGACCAGCGGGCTCTTGACAGGTGGTCTTCTCAGCGGGCTCTCAGCGGGCTCTGAGAAATCACTCAGCTCCAGAATCACAGGTGACTCACACAATGATAAAGCTCTCGTTTTTAGGATGGCTAAAATCACGCTCTTTCTAAGCCTTTAGCTACAGCACAAGTAGAGAGAAGACTCTTCTATTTTCATTCATTTATTTTTTAATGTTTTATTTTATTTCTGAGACAGAGAGAGAAACAAGTGGGGTTAAGGGCACAGAGAGAGGGAGACAGAGGATCCAAAGCAAGCTCTTCATTGATAGCAGTGAGCCCAATGCATGATTCGAACTCACCAAGCACAAGATCATGACCTGAGCCGACCTTGGATGTTCAATCAGCTGAGACACCCAGGTGCCCCTTCATTCATTTCTAACAAAGAATAAGACGCCTCCTCTCTTTTAACCACATGGAGGAGGATGGACGGTTTGGGGAAGATTATTTTTACTATCGCTGGGAAGACTGTCATTATTCTACTCATATTCTATACCTCAGGTTTATACATTTAGAACAGGAAAGGCAAAGGATAATAAGTTTGGGATTTTTCCCGGCAGCCAGGTAATGAAGGAGTCAGAAAGTGGATAGAAGCTGCCGGCAAGTTCTACCTGCCTGAGAATGGAATTGGCAACCATGATGCCCTTCAACAGGTGAATGGGGAAGCATGCTGTGCTACCACCGTGCAGTGGGCTATCGTTCAGCGATACAAAGAAATAACCTATCACCCTGTGGAAAGACATGGCGAAAGCTGAAATGCATGCTGATAAGTAAAAGAAGCCAATCTGAAAAGGCTCCCTACTTATGATTTCAGCTCTCTGACATCTTTGGAGAAGGCAAAACCATGGAGACGGTAAAAAAAAAAAAATTAAAAATTAAAAAATCAGTGGTTGCCGGAGGCTTGGGTGCAGGGGGGATGAGCAGATGACACACAGGGAATTTTTAGGGCAGTGAAACTACTTTGTATGAGTCTGTAATGACAGACACACGCCGTTATGCATTTGTCCAAACCCAGAATGCCCCAAACAAAGATAGAGCCAGTAATGCAAACCATAATGCTTTGTTAATAATATTATATCCATATTTTCATCGATTATCATAAATGTGGCACATTACTGCCAGATGTTATTAATAAGGCAGATGGTGTAAGCAGGGAGAGGGGGGTACATGGGAACTCTGTGCGCCGATTTCTAAAAAAAAATAAAGCCCGTTACTTTTTAAAGGGATTGGTTGTCCCAAGAATGGTGAGGTTTGTAACCATTTCGTAATGGCTGGAAGCTCAGGAAGGGGCTTAAAGAAAATCGCTTTGCCCAATTCCACGTGAAAGTGGCATGATGACCGGTGGTTTTCGTCTCCTGAGATCTGGGCGACCATCCAAGAACATCTACAATGTACGTTAAGCATAGATTTTATTAACGGTGGAGAGAAAAGTGCATGGTCTTTGAAACGAAGGAAATAAGAAACTGAGTTATGACATAGCAATGCTTTATAGACAAAGACAGAACGGTATTGTTAATGTTGGGCACACTCAAGACGCACGGACCTCTATACCTGTGACAGACAAGTGTGTCACAGTGAGGCCAGCCCTGACTTGGCATTCGTGATTGTTTAAAATAGACCGTAGGAGTTGCCTGGGTTTCTGAATATCTTTCGAATGACAGTGGAGTTCAGGAATTCGTTCTTCATTATCTCTACCTTATAAAAAGTAATAGAATCACTGTTTCATGGCTGGAAATCCTACGCACAGTGTCTTCTCTGCCATATATATTACTCTGTTTGCTGATCTGGGCTTTGTTATGATTATGAAGAATTAGCATTCCCAAGAGAAATTTGACACTGGTGGAATGATAGAATTTTGTCTGCACGGGCCAATGGGAGCCTCGAGTGGATGATATACTACTGAGCAAAACACAAAAGGCAT
>CM053579.1:104096240-104110656 GCA_028646485.1 Cryptoprocta ferox
TCCTGCCATTCCTTTCTGGCCTGCCAAGTTTCGTTAGATAGGTGTGTAACCACTCTGATAGGTGTCCCTTTGTATGTTAGGGCCCTTTTTTCCCCAGCTGCTTTCAGAAATCTCTCTTTGTCTTTATATTTTGCCAGTTTCACTATGATTTGTCGTGCCGAAGGTCGATTCAGGTTATGTCTTAGGGGAGTTCTCTGCGCCTCTTGAATTTCAATGTCTTTTTCCTTCCCCAGATTTGGGAATTTCTTGGCTATAATTTGATCCAGTACCCCTTCAGGACCTTTTCTCTTTCTTCATCTTCAGGAATTCCTATGATATGGATATTGTTCCGTTTGATTGTATCACTCGGGTCTCGAATTCTCTTTTCGTGCTCCTGTATCAATTTCTCTCTCTTTTTCTCGGCTTCCTCTTTTGCTATAACTGTGTTTTCTAATTCACTTATTCTCCTCTCTGCCTCGTCGATCCGTGCAGTGGCCGCCTCCATTTTATTATGCACCTCGTTTATAGCCTTTTTTTTTACCTCGTCACAGCTGTTTTGAAGGTCCCTAGTCTGTGTATCAATAGCTTCTTTGATTTTTTTTCAAGTCCAGCTATTGATTTTATGACAGTTGTTCTAAATTCTTGTTCAGTTATGTTGCTTGTGTCTGTTTCGAGCAGTTCTGTGGCTGTGATTTCTTCCTGGAATTTCTTTAGAGGAGAGTTCTTTCATTTCGTCATTTTGGCTAGCTTTCTGTCCCTTGTCAGTTTTAAAGGCTTGTTCTGCACTGTGCACCTGTTAGTATTGCTCTGTTGAAGGAGGCTCATTGACTGTCCAGGGCCTGTCATTTCAGAAAGTGTTCTTTTAATGGTGCCTCTCAGTTTCTCTTGTTGTGCCTTTGATTATTTTATTTCCCCAGTCAGTGATATTTGGGACTCTCCACCATGTGCACTTTGGCTTGTTTCTTGAGGTAGCCCTGAAAAGGAAAACAGACAGACAAACACACGGAAAGAAAAAGCCCGCAAATGCACAGACAAATCAAATAAACAAGCAAACCAAAAGGGGAAAGAAAAAAAAAAACAGAAAAGAAAGGAAAGGAAAAGAAAAAAGAAGAAAGCAGGGGTACAGAAACAGCCAAAGACCAAGGACAGTCTGTGAGCATAGCATAAAGCCTGTGGAGGGGGGAGATAAGAATGCGATAAGGGAAAATATATCTGGATGGCAAGAATTAACCTAATCACGGCAGTGCATAAACGTTGGTCTTTCCCAGATCAGGCATCCATGAGGCTGTCATCTATAAGGACTCTGTGTGTGCACCTTGCAGACCAGAGTATTGTGGCTTTAGTCCTTGTCAATCTGAGAAGCACTTTCTCAGATTGATAGTTGCGGGCGAGCGGAGATTACCGAGCTCCCTGCTTCTCTGCCATCTTGGCTCCTCCCCACCATTCCTTTATTTTAAAGTGTATTTATTTATTTTGAGGCAGAGCGAGAGCACGTGGGGGAGGGGCAGAGAGAGAAAAGAGACAGAGAATCCCGAGCAGGCTCCGCACTATCAACACAGAACCCAACGTGGGGGGTTCGAGCTCAGGAACGGACAGATCATGACCTGAGCTGAAATCAAGAGATGGATGCTTAAGTGACCAAGCCACCCAGGTGCCCCATCACCACTATTTAATATAATTATATTACACATTATATATATTTATTATTTATTATACATTATGTAATGTAAACATAGCAAATAAATTAATATTTGTATATTCTTTTAAAATTTTCTAATGTTTATATTTGGTTTTGAGAGAGAGAGAGAGCGAGCATGAGTGGGGAAGGGGCAGAAAGAGAAGGAGACACAGAATCGGAAGCAGGCTCCAGGCTCCAGGCTCCAAGCTGTCAGCACAGAGCCCGACACGGGGCTCGAACCCACAGATGGTGAGACCATGACCTGAGCCAAAATCCAGAGTCAAATGCTTAACCGACCGAGCCAGCTAGATGCCCCTTGAAACCTCATTATTGAGAAAGGTAACGTGCAATACACAGCCTTTTCCTGCATGGTAATAAAGCCGGAAGCTTCCTGGAAAACAGCTTTTATTCATCCAGCCCCACTTCTTGGCAGTATCCTGATGCTAAGCAGCGCTGTGCTCTCACTGCCTTACCGCACAGACCCCAGCGTCCCACCGACATCACAGAATTTTCCGACCTCAGTTCGCCAGATCCACTGTGCTTGCGGAATTTCTCTGATTTTTCTCCCTAGTAATCTTACAAAGAAAGAACATCACCATATGTAAAATGTGTTTTTTTTTTTTTTTTTTTGCAAAGACCTCCCCATGTGGGTAGAATCATCAGACTGTTGGGGATCATATGTAAGCGAGGGAGCAAGGTGGTAAAGGCAATTTAGAAAACGTTGGTACATTCTGGGGGGATTATAGGATGACGAACATGTTATAAAGAGGATGTGAAACTGATTTAAAGATTCCTCTCCTTTTCGGTGGGGATTGTAAGCAAATTCAAGCAACAAGCTCAGGGTGGGGGAAATGTACAGATGGATGGAGGGATCGTTTGATGGTGATGGTGGGCTGTCCAATCAAAGGTGCTTCGATTGAGGTTGTTGCAAAGAAGCATCTGGAATAGATAGGATGGTGGGTCAACCCCAAAACCATGGAAAGTGCTGACATTTGGAAAGTCCTAGTGGATAAAAGTCGAAGACCGTGATGGACTATTTTGCTAATGTGTGTCTCTACGTCTAAGGTCCACTGTGGTAGAAGAAGCAGAAACATGAATGTTTAAGGGACAGAGGAAGTGAAGTTGCCGGAGAGAAGGATGCACGGTTGACGCTAGGTGACCTCACTCATTTCTCACCCATCTCGTCTCCTCCCTGAACGTGAATCCACCAAGGTGCTCGGGACGCGGAGCTGAGAACCTCTCCAACAGAGCTAGCCTCCACTGCCGAGTCACAGTGGATGCAAAGTGCAGCAGAGATCACAGAAACGGGAACGTTATCTTCCGGGACTCGGCTCTACATCATGAGGCTGCAGGGAGAATTCAAAGTGAACTATGCAAAATTATTGCCCCCAGGGAATCAAGTGGTCACAGAATCAACTTGTCAATACTCCCAATGGTCTGTGGATTTACGGTTCTTTTCTACTGATCCCTACAAGGACGGATAATGTCAATGCTATTGTAACTTATTCCAGAATGCACAAATTGGAGAGGAACTAATTTGTTTGCAAATCTAGACACAAAGATGTGAGAAAGTTCTATGAAGAAAGCTATGGAGAATCCTTCTTACGAATAATTCAAAGTAAAACGTTAAAAAAAGTATAATACAGGGGTGCTTGGTTGGCTCAGTTGATGAAGCGTCTGACTTCAGCTCAGGTCATGATTTCACGGTCCATGAGTTCGAGCCCCGCGTCGGGCTCTGTGCTGACAGCTCAGAGCCTGGAGCCTGCTTTGGATTCTCTCTGCCCCTTCCTCACTCATGCTCTGTCTTGCTCTGTCACCCAAAAATAAATACATGTTAAAAATTTTTTGAAAGTATAATACAGGGGTGCCTGGGTTGCTCAGTTGGTTAAGCATCTGACTTGACTTTGGCTCAGGTCATGATCTCATGGCTTGTGAGTTGGAGTCCCACGTGGGGCTCCGTGCTGTCAGCGTGGAACCTGCTTGGGGTTTTCTCTCTCTGCCCCTCTCTCTCTTTCTCTCTCAAAATAAATAAAATAAACTTTTAAAAAAAGTAGCCTACTGCATGACATTAAAAAACAACACCCAATTCAGTGAGGTTTAATACCAGAAATAAAGAATAATTTGTTCTGAAGCAAATGTATAAATTCAATTTTCCAGATTAATAATTCATAGAGAACAACTGTGAGTGTCAGCATAGGTTCTGAAAAGATATTTCTGAATTTCATCATTATTTTCAAATAAAAAAATAAAATTTGAGACATTCTTGTAAAATCATAACTTACTGAAAAATATTCCCCATCACACCCCGAAGATTGTTATAGACACAGATAGTAACTAAAGTTAGGTGACAAAGGACACATAAGAGATATCTGTGTTCCACAGTGGGAGACAGGTATATAATTATGTACAAGTAGTCACACAAACGAAAAATTCCAGAACGATCTGAAATAATTCTTTTGGCAATAGGAAAAAAATCAGTAAAGTTTTTAACTACAAATTAATATCTTATTATGCATTAATATATTATTGTGCATTAACATATGCTACTTCCCTATTTTATAATCTTAAATATAAATGACATCCAGATAGAATTTAACGAGGATCTGATTATCACACTAACACACACACAAAATGTAAACATACCGATTATTTAACATGCTACGAGGCATTTTCCTGCTACATTGAAGGACCCATCTTTATTAAAAATGTATCTTTTCCTCTTTTGGCCTCTTCCTCCTCTTTCAATTATCATAAACATTGGTTTCTGAGTGCAAATAGGGCTTCACGGAGACACATTTGTGTCTCACAGAAACACCAACCTTCAGGCTGCCACGAGGCTGGGATACATTTAGGGGGAGAGAAATCCAGCAGAGATATTTAATAGAACTGCGTGAGCCGGGGTGAGTGGTGGGGTCATGGCCAAGGGGTCCTGC
Source organism: Cryptoprocta ferox (assembly GCA_028646485.1). NCBI lineage: Eukaryota > Metazoa > Chordata > Mammalia > Carnivora > Eupleridae > Cryptoprocta > Cryptoprocta ferox. The sequence goes on from CM053579.1 coordinate 104,100,831, forward strand.
ACTTAATGGCGAGGTGGAAAGCAAGGGATAGAAGTTACTCCCTTTCCCATCCCACTGTGATAGGCAGATAAAAGCAAAACACGCCCAACGTTGCGTTACGAGCTGCCAGTTACTGAGCATAATTGTGGCGGAGGTAGGCTGCTTGGCCTCACAGTGTCCCCTGGTCTCCTGTTCCTTGTCACCCCCTGGAATTCCCATCACATCTTTGCCTTTACACAAAACCCTGGGGCTAATTCTCTTCAGTGGGTTTTGGGCAAGACCAGTGGGGGCCATTGGCAAGCTATGTGCAACTGGCCTCTCGTTCATGGCAAAGCGCCATGGCCAGGGTCACCTCTACTTGCCTTGCACAGGTAAAGCCCCTTTGTGGTCTCTGAAAGGGCACATATTTCTCAGTGTGGGCAACAACCCATGGTGTAGACTATGAAGTTAGCAAGAAATGGATTCTTGTTGGGTAAAGCCAACATAAGACAACTTATGGTCCTGTCTACAGCAGGCACCCTTTCCTGGCAACTACAATAGGCAGACTGAGACCAATAACTCAACACTATGGGCGAAGCACTTTCACATGGAAATTCCGTGCATTCGTTGTTTTAAAACACCAAAAGACCTCTAGCATCTCACCTATTGAGTGCAAAGCAATGGAAACCATCTGTCAAAAGCATAGGAAAACCATTATTTTAAGAGTCTTTACATTGCTAAAAAATCATTCGTTTTGGGGTGGACAAAGCCAAGCTTCCCACCACAGCATGACGGGGCTCTTGGCCCACCCACAGGAACATCAAACATTTCCACCAATTGTTTTATGTTGAAATTTAAAACCCCTTCCTTTTTCTCCACATTTGGCATTTCCTCTTGCATGCCTACCAGGCCAGAAAACCATCGCAAAGGTTAAATGAATATGAAGGTGACTGTTTCATATGATAGAATAATTTCATTTAATCAAAAGAAACTCCACACAGCTTGTTTCCTTGGGCTGCAGAGATGAGTGCTCAGTAAAAGGTCAACTTGATATTTTTTTATTGTTTAGATTACTTTTTCTTCCTGTCCCTCCAAACACTTGGTGCTTGGCTAAATGAAAATAAAAGACAGATAAGCTCACTGCTCGACATTATTTTTCTTCTATGCATATAAAATTTCACATTCCAGGTGGGATTTTTTTCTTTTTTTAATGTTTATTTATTTATTTTGAGAGAGAGTGTGCAGGGGAGGAGCAAAGAGAGAGAGAGAGATTGAGAGAATCCCAAGCAGGCTCCAAGCTGTCAGCACAGAGAACCGTGCGGGGCTCAAACTCACAAACTGTGAGATCATGATCTGAGCCAAAGTCAAGAGTTGGCTACTTGACTGACCGAGAAACCCTGGGTGCCCCAAGGTTGTTGTTTTTTTTTTTTTTTTTTTCCTAAGGAAAGCTTTACCATTGTGAAAGAATGCATCGGTGCTGTGTTCTTATTAAGGAAACGTCTTGAAGAAACTTCTCTGTGCTTGCACAGTAAACCCCACATGTGGGTTGGCTGCCTGTTTTCAAACCTGGGAAAGTGCAAATGTAACCCAAGGGACACCTGCCTGATTTGGTCAGCGAGCAATGGGACTTTGCCAGTGTGCGAACATAGCTATATGATGTCCCTCCCAATAAAACTGCCTCCTTAGAGGACATGTCTTTGTTCAGTACTTAGGGTTTAAAGGAAACCAAACGAAAAGCAGAAATCAAAAACAGACACAAGCATCTGCCAACCCAAGAAGATACCAGACGAAGCATTGGTTGTTCATTTTCCCACCTTCAGATAATAATGTCTAATGATTTTTGAACACGAGCGGCCAACACAGTATGTATTGCCCAGGCTGGAGGGAAGACCGATGACAAGTCCAGTCCAGACGTACAATCAGTTAATGGTGCAGATCGCACATTTTCCTTCATCACTGGTGGCTTCTCCGTTTCTGAGTTCTCAGAATGCCGTCATGCCTGCATTTCTCTATACAATACAGTTATCCACACAGTGGCCTGATCCTTTGTGGAATTATCGTGTTAAAACGAACCCACTGTAAATTCCACTGATGCGAAATGTCCGGAACAGACCAATCCGGACACAGAAATCAGAGTAGTGTTCTCCAGGGGCTGAGAAAGGGGGAAATACAGAGCATCTGGTTAATGGGCTCCGTGTGTCCTTTGGGGCCGATAAAAACACTCTGGGACCAGACAGTGGTATGTTGCACACTCTTGTGAACACACTCAGTGCCGCTGAATTGCATGCTTTCACCCATTAATGTTGTGTGAATTTTACTTCAATTACATGAAGATTCACTTCCGTGTCATCAGTTCTGAGCAGCCAATGCGTGCAGGACAGACTCAAAGCTCCTGAATGTACCATGAAGGTGCCCAAGACCTCGTACCTATGCAAGCTCTCCGTGTGCCGAGTCAGCCCCAGGACACGCCTGAAATTTAGGGAGATTCCTGATGGCGGCCAGGAAAAGGGGAGCTTCTCCCGCACAGAGGACATGGGTTGAGGGGTGGCTGGGGCTGTTCCTCGTTACCACAGGAAGTGGCCCTCTGGGCATTGCTGGGAGACCGGTGTCTCAGAGCTGGAAAGTTACGGGATCTGAAATGCAAGGGACACAGCACACCGTGGGGCCACAGTTTGGGAGAGCCACGTAACCACCTCTGGGACAGCGAATACCACGGGAGGCTTCCCTGGGAAGGTCATACAGTTGCTGAGCCTTGAAGGACAGGTGGGAGCTCTCAGGGGAGACAAACGGGGGAAGGGGGACATTTCCGTCTGGTGGACAGGAGACGGCAGCAAACTGCAAGTGCAGGCACGTACCACGCAGGTAGGGCAGGGGCGTTAGATGCCATCGCTTGCGAATGGCCAGGCGATGGATCCCGAGAGACCAGCATGCATGCGTGTGCACACTCCTCTCCTCTTTGGGACACTCCTTTTTGCTGTGTGTGCTTTTGTTACTTGAAGGAGCACACACGAGCGTTGGCTCAGGTCCACGTTGGCTGCTGTGATTGGGGGCTCTCTCTCCCCAAAGAGCTTAACATTCCAGATCCCCCAGGGCCACTGAGCCCCACCCCCTGCCCCATCCTTAAAACAGAGATGCAGACGGACACGGTGCTAGTCGCCAACCGTGTGCACGTCCTTCCGTTGCTCCCTCCCCAAATACTAGGTGAAGAGTGACTTTGATTGACTTAGCGCTTTGGGTTAGGGGCCCTGGGTGTCCTGTCTCTCCTTCTTTTACATGCATCGTGCTTGGTCAAGGCATCTGAGCCGTTTCGACTGACATGTTGACATTTAAGTTTCTGTCTGAGCCTATGCAATCCAAGGGTGTGCTTTGCATAATGTTGATTGGGGAGAGCCCCCACTCTGACAGGTCTCTGCTATTTTAGGGTTCAGTGCCAGGTGCCTCTGCTCCATCGGGTCTGTCTCAGGGGAGAGATCACTTGGCTCGGAGCCAAGTTCCAAAAGCAATCTTAAGGCGGGGACGGGAGACCTCCGTCGCCGGTCAGTTCGGATCCGGTTGTCTCCCCACTTTGGGAAATGTGCCTGGGAGTTTTTCAGGGAATGTATTTTTTTCGAATATAAAATAAGAGACATTCTCCAAGGCCATCTGTGTAAAAGGACCGATGCATTTTACTTACGACGTTGAATGCTTACCTAAGTGTCGAACAGAGCATTGTTTTGACTGGTTGTGTGCAGACCAAAGCGTAAACACCGGAACTTGGACGTGTATCTCACTCGAGAAATTCAAGGCTCCTACTTGGCTCCTAGGATTGGATTCCACAGGAAGACGTGCTTGACAATCAGAAGCTCTTGCTACTTCCATCGAAACTTTGACTGCAATCTGGAAATGAGTCTTGGGCACTGATACAACAGCCAAGGGTACTGCGTGGTCTCGGAAAAGACGGAGACGTTTGCAGACCCAGTGATCACATGCAAATCATCTCATCCTGGTGAACGGCCAAATATGAAGTCATTCATTTCAGCTTCTCAGGAGTTAACTAAACTCGATATTCATGCATGGACCTTGGAAAAGGGGCTAATGAAAAATCACAGTATCCGTGATGACAAGAGCAATGAATCTGGTGAACTAGAAAGCCACGTAGGACAGCCACTGGCAAAACGGTACGTATTTGAATGACCTGTTCCTGAGTATTTCACATTTCACATTATAAAGAACAGCCTTTCTCTTCACAGCAGAGCTCAGATAGATTTCGTACGATATTGCATACTTCTTTATAAAGGCTTAGAATTTTGAAATATTCTGCAATTCACATACCGCTTTGCCATATCATATTTTTTATCAACTATATACGAAATGTCTAATATATACCATGCATTGCGCTGCTCGCTGTGGATATGAAAACACTTTTTAATGTATATTTATTTTTGCAAGTCAGAGAGAGTATGAATAAGGGAGGGGCAGCGAGAGGGGGAGACACAGAATCCGAAGCAGCTCCGGGCCCTGAGCTGTCAGCACAGAGCCCGATGTGGGGCTCGAACCCACGGACCGTGAGATCATGACCTGAGCCAAAGTCGGATCCTTAACCAACACCCAGGCGCCCCTGAAAACTTTTTTAAATTAAAAAAACACCTGGCCCTCTCTGTCTCCGTATTTTCAATAGTTTCTCCTTCAAAATATTAGGATCCTCAGACAAACCGTACACTCTATGTTAACTAATTTGAATTTAAATAAAATCTTGGAAGGAAAAAATTTGGAATACGAGGAGACACATTCCGAGTCCGACATTCTGGAAAAGGCAGAACTATGGAGACGGTAAACAGATCGTTCAGGGGTCTCCAGGGTTTGCGGGAGGGCAGATGGACAGACAGACAGAACAGAGCGGATTTTTTCGGGCGGTGGAACTCCTCCCCACGACGCTCTAACGGCAGATGGGTGTCATACATCTGTCCAAACCGACCGAATGCACAGCACGTGTGAATCCTGACGTAAACGATGGACGTGGAGTATGATGACGTGTCGATGTAGGTTCATCCCTGGTTAAAAGCAGAAGTGCTCTGTGCTGACTGAAGCTGGTAATGGGGGATGCTGTGCGCATGGGGAGGAGGAAGACGCACACGGCAGCTCTCTGTACCTCCCTTGCAATTTTTGCAGTGAACCCCGCTCTGCCTTTTCTTTCTTAAGATCTTATTTTTTTATTTTATTTACTTATTATTGAGAGAGAGAGAGAGAGAGAGAGAGAGAGAGAGAGCGCCAGTGTGAGCGGAGCAAAGGGAGAGAAAGTGAATTGTAAGCAGGCTCCACTCTCAACTCTGTGCTCCCCACACGGGGCTCGATCCCACAACCCTGGGATCATGAGCTAAGCCAAAATCAGGAGTCAGGTGCTTGATCAACTGAACCGCCCAGGTGCCCCCAAAACGCTGCTTAAAAAAGAACTTAAGGGGCGCCTGGGTGGCTCAGTTGGTTAAGTGTCCGACTTCGGCTCAGGTCATGATCTCACAGTCCATGGGTTCGAGTCCCGCGTTAGGCTCTGTGCTGACAGGTCAGAGCCTGGAGCCTGCTTCAGATATTGTGTCTCCCTCTCTCTCTGCCCTTCTCCTACTCACACTGTCTCTCTCTCTCTAATTAATAAATATTTTTTAAAAGAACATAAGCCTTAGACACACACACATAACACACAAGAGGAAGGTTGTAGTTTTGAGAAATCTGGAATCTTACTTGGACAATAGCACAGAAGGAAGATAACGTAGAGCATAAGACCAGGGAGCCCTTTCTGCTCATTCACTGCTGCGCCCCCGGTACCTATGACCGAAGGAGCCGCTCAGTGTTATCTGCCAATTATTATCTCCACGAGAGAGATAGAGACACACATACACACATAGAGAGAGAGAGAGAGAGAGAGAGAGAGAGAGAGAGAGAGTTGTGCCCTGTACCTGCCATGACAATGATTCAGCCCCGCTATCAGCTCTCAGTCAGAAAGTTCTGGATCCTCTCTGGCTAGTGAGCCTTAACTTGAACATCCGTCCTGGTAGGTGGCGCGTTTACAGATGTGCCCCAGAAGGACCCTTTACTGATCCTTAACCATCATCTCTCTTCTCAACGAATTCAGAAGAGCAGCCCCAAAGAATAACACACGATGGTAGCCATTCACCGTCTAAGGTACATTCTGATACTTCACCTGCTTTTTTTTTGTTTTGTTGTGTGTTGTGTTTTGTTTTGTTTTACAACCAACACTGTTAAACCTTAGAGAACCGTGAAACGGCTTGCCCCGGGGTCAAAGAGTCTGGAGGTTGAGAATACCGTCTTCCTCCTTCCCTACTCGGGGTCCTGCGGGCAAACCCAGCCTCTGGTGACGTTCGCGTTCCCCAGGTAAATGTTTGTGAGCTCAAACAAGATCCTGGCTGGAAGGCTCAAAGCCATGCCCTGGAGACACCAGAGTGCTTCCCAAAGCTTGACTAGGACCTGTGTCCTCAACATATTTCAACCCGTCGATTACTAAGGTGGAAACGTTGAAGGAAACAGAGGACAGGGATTTCTACATGAAGTCGGAGAAACCTTTGTGCTACAGCAAAGTATGCACATGCACAGAGCCCACCAGGGAAACTAGTAGTTATTCTATTTACACAGGGGCGAACGGATACCTCCAGGAACGGATCCGCCAAACGGAATTGAGTCTCACACTGCAGTGACCAAACACGCCAGTCTTCCCCACCATCAGTGCACTCACGGCTGTGTTCTGACAACCTGCCCAGGAAGCCGGGACGCGGGCAGGTGAACCCGAAGTCCTTTCACACTGAAATAAACTGATTACCATTTATATTTGAACAGGTTAGAGTAATTTGGGATCCATTTAAAAAAATGTTTGCGCACCATTCGCAAAACCAAAATGCAAATTTGTTGGAAGATTGGTGTTGACTCAGACGCGAGCCACCGAGCTTCAGGTCACAAAGCCCAGAACACATCCCATGCAAACAAGGTCCGGGTGACAGAGTATCACCCCGTTCCCCGCCACGGCCACATCCCACCTCTAGGACTCCCAGTGAAAAACCCCCATTGACAGTTTCATTTTCCAATCTCCCGGCTGAGATGAAAATGATTTCCCACCGCAAATTGCCTGCCGCAGAAATGAATGGCTTTTCAGGCTAACACGTTAACATTCCCACCTGAAGGTTTGCGTCTAAAAGGTTGTATTTTTCCTCTTCGCTTTAAAGATTAAAATATCCAATTGAGCAGAGAGTGGGTTTGAATTATGCAGCGGCGGGGAATGTGGAAATAAGCTGGTGGTAAACAATCTCTTAGATTTCGTACTTTCTGCCCCTTTTGGGGGATGAGGCCGAACTTTTCCTGCACACGACGCACCCAGGAAGCGTTCCTTTCTACCTTCCGAGAAGGTTCGGGCTGGTGCCCACATTCAAATTTAATTCTGATGAATACTGACAGAAATGGGGAACGACTAAGAATGTGACTCCTAGTCTTCACTGTCCATTCCTTGGCATGTTTTTGCTTTTATTTTTGTTTAGATGTCACTGGATTTTCACACATTCCCAAAACTCTTACTAGTCGTGGAATATGTATAACACACTCCAAAAATTTACCCAAGCCTAATGATATTCCTGTCCAAAATTTGTCTTTATGTATAAAAATTCCCTTTTTTATAAGTCCTATTGGATTAGAGTGGACCCTAATGAAGGCATCTTAACCTCATTATGTCTGTGAGGGACCCTATTTCCAAATGAAATCGCATTCACAAGGACTGGGGCTAAGGACGTTAGGACATCACATACCTTTTTAGGGGGGAAACATAATTCAACCACAATATCACCCCAAAATTAGCATATGTTGTAATATGTGCTTCATTAATTATCCTTCCATTATATAATATTTATCTAATATGTATAAATATATTTTAAATTATATATATATACATTACATATGTTTAATATAAATATATATTTTAGTTATACACAAAATATATATTATATAAATATATATTAATTATACATAATATATTTTATGAATATATAAAAATTAATATATATTAAATATAAATTAAAAATAAAATATATATTAAAATATATATTTCTATATATTTAATTGTTCGGGGGTTTCTGGGGGAAACGTAATTCAACCCAAAATGCCACCCCAAAATTAGCATATGTTGTAATTTGCCCTTCATTAACTACCTTTCCATTGTATAATATATATTTAATATATTAAATATATTGTAATTATATAAATATATATTTTAATTATATATATAATATGTATACATATTTAATATATAAATTATATATGTATATATATAATAAATTGGGGGTCTCCAGGGTTTGAGGGACAGTATATATACACATATATAATTATATATTATAACTTTAGAAATTATATTTTAAAAATATATTTTAATATATATCTCCATCCATTTGGGAATGGACAAACTCCGATATAATAATCTAACACGTAAGTGACCTCTAAAAATATCCATCGACGTGGTTAGATGTTGGGGGGAAAAAAGCATTAAGGAAACCAATACTCATTAACATATACATGGATATAACATTTTAAAAGTAAGATGAGCAGAGGCACCTGGGCGGCTCAGTGTGCTAAGCATCTGACTCTTAATCTCAACTCAGGTCATGATCCGCAGGTCATGAGTTCAAGCCCTGTGTTGGGCTCCATGCTGAGTATGAAGTCTCCTTAAAGATAAATTAAATTTAGATGACTAAATCAGGGATGGGAACAGTGAACATGAGTCTCACCAGAGCAGTCCCCTTTGGGGACAGAGTGCATTAGGGTGTGACTGAGGACAAACTGTCTACAGGGTCTTTTAAACTAACAACAGGAACAGCAAACCTACACACACAAAAATAGGAAGATCAGGGGCTCCTGGGTGGCTCAGTCAGTTAAGCGTCTGACTCTTGATTTTGGCTCAGGTCACGATGTCATGGTTCATGGCTTGTAGCCTCTCATCTGGCTCTGAGCTCACAGCATGGACCCTGGTTGGGATTCTCTCTCTCTCTCTCTCTCTCTGCCCCTCCACCCGTCTCAAAACAAGTAAACATCTAAAAACATCTCAAGAGCATAAACTCATTAATATTTGTTCATTATGGATGGTGTTTGTTTTGTGGGTTGGCATTTGGGGTGATTTTGAGATTTAACCAAAGAAAGCCATAAACGGGGTGAACAGCAGTGGTTTATAAACAAGATCATAAGATAAAATGCTGAGGGATTTACCTGGCGATTTATCGCATCTGTGGCTTGGATTCCTCACTAGACCAAGGAGTGCTCCCTCCTACAAATTTTGGTAGAACACCAGGGGTCTGTATAACCAGGGGTCAATTCAAGGTCTATCAGGTCTCTCAGTAGGTCTATCAGAACCTACCCTGCGTGTTTCCAGCTCTGCAATCTCCTACCACCACCACCGCCCCCCCCCCCCCGGCCGCCTTCTGCTTCTGGTAACAGCCGCGGTCTTGGAGAAATCTAAGTCCTCAGTCCATGGCACATAGATGCCTTTCAAACTTCAGACGCATCTGTAATCCACACGTGTAAACAAATGGGGGGTTTGCCCCCCCTTCTTAGACACATGATGTACATCTTTAATATACTTTCCTTTCCTGCTAAAGACTTCATTTTTTAAGCATGCATTTAAATTAAAACTGCAGTGACAGAATTGTAACTTTGGGCAAGTAAAACCCGGATGTGCTTGTTCACTAAACCCAATCCAAATGATCTCACCCTCGGTTCTCAGCCTCAGGGTAGCAAAGGCACGACGTTCTGGACTTCTTCTTTCGCAGGAGTGAGCCCTGCGCTGTCACGGAGCATCTACTTAGGAAGTTGGCAGACAGCCTCTTAAATTGCATTTACTATAATACACTTT